>JAOTON010001449.1:1262500-1862500 GCA_034440635.1 Lepas anatifera
TTTTCCTGTGGACGTTCACCCACGTCAAATCGGAAATGTTTGCAGCATGTGAATGGAAAGGTGTTTGGCGGGGTATTGAATAAAATCCAAATATTATGTCATGGGCGCAGTCAGAGGCTCAAATCGGGAGCTGCTAGTCACTACGGGTCCCCACGGTAAAATGAAGCCTTTGCAAATGTAATGAACCCCTACTGGTGTACGATAATTATCACCGATAACGTGAGACCGAATCCTTGACAGCCCGGCCCCGTAGGTCTATGCTTTTTTGTCATGTTCAATATTTTCTTGTCAGAATGCATTCCTCCCTGCTGCCGTACTTCTGTGACCAATGAGGCAGTGAATGTTTTCTGTGCTGCCACAAACCGTTTTTCTGTGGGGTGACCAAACTTGGATTCACGATTCACTTTCATCCCCGAGTGTAGGAAATCACCCAAAGGGGGAAATACAATACCGGATGCATTGCGGTATGGAATGCTCATCTAGCCACTGGAATTGATACCAGAGACGTCAGAAATTCCATCAGTCACCGTTACTGCCACAAGAAAAAATGAAACTAGATGATCACACCGGTATTTCAACCAGGACATGCTATGTTGCATGGCTTGCGATCAGTGGAAATGGGTCCAGAGAAAACCTGAGACATGCGGTCTATACTGATGGTATCAGTCACCCACCTGGGTACGGAGAGGACGGCTGTGTGGGTTCTTCGCTTGCCGCCCGTCCAGATGCAGTTCTATGTATAGTGTGCATAATGATATTTCTTTTTTCTTATGATGGTAAATTCTAGGAAGTTTCTTATTTAACATAAGATAGTATATGGAAAGAGTACAGAATATCCCTGGCTTATCGTTTCTTTCATACAAGTCGGGAAAGTATAATTTTGACGGGATGATAAATATATACCTTAGAATGTAAATGTGACGCAGAAACACGTTATCCCGTGTTGTATCATTCATAAGTGTTGGAAGACCTAAGTGTTTTCTAAATGCAGCATTCTTCAAAGGACTTCAACTTCACGGGAGTTATTTTATATCTGTACTCAATCTCTTGATCACATATGTGTTAGCACAGTATTAGTGGGCCCTGTGACATAAATTCATATTTTAGAGGCCGCAATAAACCATGAAAAGGAACTTCTGGGTACTTATCTTGAGGTGCCAGCAGCTGCAGCCTGGGAAATTGCTATTCGCGGCTCTTCCAGAACGCCTTTTATCAACTCTACACGTTTTTATGTAGCAGAAAGATGACAATACACCTTTGGTTCAGCAGCGATCCAGTATGGGAGAGAAAAGTGCCGGTGATAAGGTTACTGCATGACCAGTAAGCTCCCCGGCGTGGTCATCAGCTCAATCGTCTGCCAGTGACACCCTCCCAGCCGCCTCTCACTCTGAGCAGCAGTTGAAGGTTGCATGTCCCGTAGCATGCAATCTCAGGGGCGATCTAAAGCCGTGTGGTTAGCTCTCGTTGATCAGCTCTCTGGAGCAGGAATCAGGACCAGAGTAGCAGCTGCAGCGGTGGCAGGAGGCCTGCTGAATTTGCAGAGGACTAGTCGGTCCCAGCTGCCCGGCCAGCGATAACCTGCAAGTCTCAAACGTGTGTGTAGAATGTGCTTGAAATTATAGGAATACATTTGGAATTTTCGGTATGCAAATTTGGTCTCGCTTCGAATGAAAATGAGGAGTACTCGGTATTCGGTCAAGGTCGAAAACCCAGGTATCTGCATAGTTTATTCGATGTAATGCAAGATATTCTGAATTAAGGCTACGGAGAATGCTGACATGTTTCTGGAAAATTGGTCCCGGCGGATCAAGCCCTCAAAAGGGGGAAGCCCGATTTAAGTGTAAAACTTCATGAAATTGGTAAACAGCAACCCCTCATTAAAACCGTAGTAAATTACATTAGCATTTCTAAAAAAACTGGACTTGCCTAGTAATGTAGCGTTGGAAGACAATTTATTATCTTGGTCAAAATAAAAGTGTTCTTTAAAGCTTAAGACTTTAAAGAAGTGGAAACCAAGCTGATCTGAACTATTACATCTAGCTTTTGTGGAGACACTCTGTATAGCGAAAGACTATGCAGAATATTAGCAAAGTGATCTGCCCTTTTCTAAAACCTACAAAGTCTCATTCAACATGAGTAAACGTTTGCGCATTTTACTATCTCAAGGCTGGATCATAGCATCTTGGTATGATTTGTTTCATTCAATCACAATTTGTGAAGAGTTTAGATATGTTATACTGGTTCGGAGGCCCGCTGGCCACGCTATGGGCTAATTCCAAATCATTCTAGCTTAGTTCATGGCTACACAAGGCGGGCAGATAACTGCCGCCTCGGTAACCCAGTAAAGCGCAGGGCTTCGAACAGCTGATCAAAACTGTCCAAGCATAGGGCATGTAAAAATCTGGCAATTGGGTCTCAATAATTTATTCACAAATAAGATTAGCATGTTACTAAATCGCGTCCTGCCACTGGCCCGCGAGGCCTTCACTTGAGCGTGGTTATCGTCTCTGCTGCGATGAAAGTTTTATGTGTTTAAATGTAGCTAGGCATGAATCACCCGTTCCTTTAATGGAATAGAGTTTCCTAGTCAGGTTGCTTAGAAATTGTACTAAGTTTCTTAGGGACTGTGCTGTGGTGCTAAGCCCTACATATATTGCGATAAGTGTGGCAAAACACTGAAAGAAGTGAGCACGCGAATTAGATTAAACTATTTTTACTTTATGATATTATTGTTTGATGATTAATAGCTGACACGTTATCACCTGGTGTTGGACAAAAATTAACCAACCTAATTAAAGAATGATTGGGAAGCGTCAAAAGAACCTTTCCGGGATTTTGGAATGTTCCGGGTGATTATAATTCAGGCCACTAATCGGTAAAAATACGTTAGCTAATGAAATACGATATGATCAAGGCGAAGCCTGGCCTGTGACCTCGGGCTGGGCCGTGTGAGGGACCGCCGGCCGGAGCAGTCTGTGTGAGCACATCGCCCCCCGGGGGGCCCCCGGGGGAAAAAAAAAAAAAAAAATTAAAAAAAAAAAAAAAAAAAAAAAAAATTAAAAAAAAAAAAAAAAAAAATAAAAATTAAAAAAAAGAAAAAAAAAGAAAAAGGGAAAAGTTAATTGGCACGTTGGCCCGGCGCCCGTGAGATATGCGGCTGGTCTTTTAGGCAGTGCGCGTCATTCCTCACATATTTTTCGTGGCTTGAGCATTATACATTGATGATTAGTCGTCCTTATCCTAAGTCACTGTAATTTTAGTTGTTCTCCCTCGTTCGGATATTTCTACCATGGTTACGGTTTAGTGTTACCCTGCGTCCTGCTCAAGACTTCGATCGGCGCTGGCGTTGCATCAGCTGATGCGACGTGCAGAGCTACAGCTTGAACAGGTGCAGCTCCCACCAGGCGCTCCCTTCAATCGTAAAGAAGCGGGCCCAATGTTCCGGCCTTTTTTCTGTATTTGGCCAGTTTTTCACTTGGCTACCCTCCCCGGCTCCCTGTCTGTTTCCGTTGGTGCTGTAATTGGCGACTGCGTCCCCAGATCATTTCAGTGCGTACTAAAGTATTTTAATGTCGCCGTGTTGTTCCCAAAAAATAGATCCATGGATCCAATACCGATTATCATGTTGGTAGCGTGACTTGCGATGCCATCTCATGGTATATTCTACCTGTGACGTCATAATAACATCACAGGTATCAGGGCCGATGCATTCATATGCGGTTTTGACCTTAACCTCGGACTGAGGTTGTTGTGACGTGCCGTGGTTATGATAGATGACCTGCAGGACAGACGTCGTCTTTCAAAAGTGTTATTGTAATGTTTCTGCACTATGAGTGTGTATCTAATGGCATAGCAAACAATGGGGTTTCAGCCTGTCCATTGTCCATTCAACAACTCCGCTAATTGATGAGGAATTTCACCCCTTGAAATGCAGAAGATGTTTTCACTGAAACTGGCTGTGGCCAACTGTCTTGAAAATGTTAGAAAGTAAAACAATTCCCTGCCTTCTCTCTCTCTCTCTCTCTCTCTCTCTCTCCCCTTTTCGCGTTGTTTTTGTTTCCTTTTATCACCTTACCGTCATCCGGGTCAATTTCCATAACATGAGAGCATCGCTATTTCCCGAGTCATTCCTTCGTTTTTGCGTCTAGTTGTTGTGTAGCTATGCGGCTTTTCAGTGCTGAAACACGCGTGTTTAAACAGTGCTGAAACGGCCGTCACGGTGTGAGCTGTAATTATGGTTTGAATATCGGTGCTTGGTTAGATATGTTTTAGGTGAAAAATTCACCGCTCAGAAATTCAGCTGGAGTACAAAATGTAACGAAATGGAAAGCTTTGCAAAAGTTAGTACATCAAACGGTGCCGCTTAATGCATTCAGTGACATCATCTTGGTTGAATTTTAAAGGCTCAGTCCTTCCATCCCTGCATAATAATGTCATGTCGAAAGGATTTTGTATAACCCTCTGTTTGCTGCCAAGCTACCCTTACCTGGCGGGGGAAAGAGGGGGTGGATTTTGCCGTTCCTAAAATCCCTAAATCTCCTGCTCCGATTTTAAGTACTTACATTCATACCTATATATTTGTACTCTTGTACACTTGGAATAAAACCGAACACTTAGAAATGTGATGAGACATGCTGGTAAAGCCCAAACCAACGAGTGATGATGAGAAGGTTAAAAACGGGCACCCGTGTCAGAGCGCAAGAGGGCTATCACGTTCCGGCGCGGCGGTGGCGGGGAAGGGGCTGCGGAAATCACACGATAGTTTGAGCGATGCACAAGTTCGATGCACTGACAGAATGTTGAGATTGGACGCATGGGTCCCTGGGGTGTATAAGGTACAGTCAGGAGAGAAAAAATAGAATGCCGTGTGATAAAATAAAATAAAGATTTCAGCCGGACATTCAGGAGAGGATTCAGGGAACTGCACCCAGTACCCAAAAAAGTACTCAAAGTACTCAAAATGGGATCGAATTTTCTTATTTGTAACTCCATTTTGAAGAAAACCCCTAAACTTCGAAAATTATGACATGGAATGTGCAATTCTGAGAGTTCTCTAGATTCTCCATAAATCCTTGCCCCGTTGCATCATTTTTACAAAACTAATAATGGACAGGGAATTGATGCAAAATAGGCACACCTTATTAGGAGGTACACATTTCATTGGGAGCTCCAGGGTCAGAACTGTAGGGTGAAGTACATACACTTGATCAGATTTGTTTAGTTTTCTGTTCCGTAGATTAGTAAAGCGTAAGGCGCTGCATGGTATCTTTGACATCGACTTAGAAGATGTAAAAACTCGAATCAGAGACGAATGAAGGAATTCAAAATAGTGGGGCAAGATGCACAATCATATTGTCAATGTCGGGGAGGTTAGGTCAGGTCTGTTGACCTTTCTTGCACAGCCTTTATCCACCTGTGCCAGACCGGCAGGAGTCTGGATTATCTTGTGTCCTACGTACCATCACATCGTTGGGTTTCGTGCTCTCAGGCTGTTTGAAATTGGTTCGGTATAGCATCGCCAGCAATGCTTCTTACGGATCCAATTCCTAGGGACGGGCCAAAGTTCAAGCGTTTTCGTGATACAGTTTACCGTTGTTATGCAGTGTCTCACGGCTAGATCACCCTGGGTGGTCGCGCTGATTTAGACACGAGTTTGCGGCGCTCGTATCGTCTGCTTTCGTCGGCTTCGCGTCTCCAACGCCGGGTTACGTTTGTGGGAGGATGTTCCAGTGGGGCAGCGGCAGTGGCAGCCTGCACCGATGCTGCATCGATAAGGCGACCCCGCAGACGCCGACTGCCTTAATCGTCCCGCTCCGCCATCTGATTACTCATACAACACGTGAGGCTAAGTCAGCGGTGCTGCCTCCGTCTCAGCCCCCCTGCCCCCCCCGCGGCTGCCATCCGCACAGACAAGGTCGGCCCGGCCAAGGTCAACCGGTTCATCTTCTGCTCCTGGCACAGGGGGAAGCTTCTTCACGTGCTAGAGAGCTGTGCGGATTTTCACGGTTATCCAGGCGTTTTCGGTGCATGTCCATTGCTGGCATGTGCTCAGCAAAATCAAATATTTAATATATTCTGATGATATCAGTGCTTTCTGAGCATGTTCTTCAGGGAGCGTTCTGAACTCGGTGGAGCTGACAAGCGGCGCGTATGATTCAGCACGTGTTATTCTTGAACTGCAGTCGGGCCTGCTCTCGCCTTTGCCGTACATCTCAGCTGCACCCGTTTGACCACTTTCACAGGAGCTCGCGCTGCCACAAAGGACATGTGGGCGGCTGCAGCAGCAGCCTCCGTCCGAGTCCAACCATTCTGGACATACCTGTGTCAGGTATTACTCCCCAGGGAGGATCCACTGGGTCCTGTTAGTGCAGTTTATGATGGATCTCTGGAGCTGTGTACACTGAAGATTTCATGATTTCTTTTTGGGGAGGGTGGGGAAATACTGAACATTTTACCTGCCGCATCACGCAAAGCTTGAAGTAAAAGTTGGAATTCGATTTGAGAGACCAGGGAAGACAATTTGGCACATAAATGTAGTCCCTCAAAATTTCCGTCGTTCAGGAATTAAGTGCTTCTCCGAAAAAATTCACGCAACTGTTCTCCCGTGAAATTGTATGCAAGCCGGACTCGATAAAAAATGTCAAAATATCTTGAGAAAAATTGAGAAAACAGTGAATTGAGTGCACATACCATTTGTCCCACGTCACTTAGTTGGTTTTCAGGGGCTGAGCGCACAACGAAAAATACTACAATGATATTGCACCCGTACACGTTTTATTCTCATTTCAATTCAGCTGGGTATAAATGAGCAATATGCAGGCAGAAGACTGGTGGAAAGAATGAGGGATAGATAGAAATAGAAAAGGATAGAATGGAGATCAGTGCTGAATGTGGCATTCGCACCTGTGCGCTGCCTCCACCCGCCAGATGAGCCCTCAGCCCTCGCGCGGAGTTTTTCCGAAGAGTTCTGTGAAATGTCACCGTGCTCAACGGTGTGTAAGTGCTTCCTGCTGTTTTTTTCACGTCTGTCAGCCATTTTTTAGTTAAGTTCCTAAGCTCTTTAGGTGACACTTTTTCGGCTACAGAGTGTTCATGCTTCGGCAGTCGTTGGAAACAATAAAAATATTTTTCTGACCCCTGCGCACATGATTCATAGTTCTTCTGTTGAAGCCACTCGCGTGTTGTAGACCAGCACAGCTGTAAAAATGTGAAAACCGCAAGTAAAGCTCAGATTTAACGGCAGTGTGGCCTCGGTGTCTTGTCACCAACTCAGGTAATACCCTTCAACTACGCGTCATGCCAAAACTTGGATTCTTCCGCAGTCTCGAAACACATGTCAGCTGTCCACAGGCACCCCTCTGGGTTCTCTGGCATCTCTTGTCTCCCCGCTGGAAATGTTTAGCTGTCTGCCAACGGTATTTCATGTGCGCTTTTTTTGTTATTACGTCACAGGTTAATCACCACCATTGGCCAGTGGCTTCTGACAAATCTTAAGTGTGAGGTTTTTTTTCTTGAAAATTGGGGATTTGCGGCTGCCTCATAATATACAGGTGTGTTATTGTTATTTAGATTATATCGGCATGTGCCCAAACGGGTCAAAGAAAGACGAGGTATTCAAGTTTGCAAAACCCAATCTTTTGTCTCGTAAGTTTTTATCGAAAACTGGTATGTTTTCCTACTAAGAATAATATCGTATTGAAACAGTTTATTATGAATTCATGAGGATGTTGAGCCAAGCTAACCACCGTGGGGATACATTTTACAGTCCGTAGTTCCAGACCCTGGGTGTAGTTTACATTGTCATATTGGACACATTGTAGTAGAAAGATTTACCGCGGTGCTGTTATCGCACTGAGGGAGTATTGGCAGCGGCACCATGGGCCGGGCATTGTCTTATCTCACGCCGGCCCACTAACCCTTTGAAGCTATCTTTTCCCTCCCAACGTACGTACGCCGGAAGTGTTGACACTCAGTGGCAGATCCAGGAATACATTTCGGGAGGGAGGGGTCTAGGGGCGTGGGAGCAGCAATTTATAAGGAGATGCATAACAATTAATGTTTGTGATTTCGTGAGTTTACCTCGTTTTCCTGTAACCGCCTATGAATTAGCTTAAAAATGCGCACAAAATATCAGTTTGTATCCGAATCAACATTTCGCAGGTAAAATTTGGAGAACAAAGCGTCTTAATACGAAAAAAACGGTAATACGCAACAGTTTTGTTACATGTCCCCTTTTTAAATGTCCTACATTCGCCCGTGGGAAAAAATTGTAAAATAGGTTCCAAACATTTTTTGTACAAGTCACAAACGTCAAGTCACATAAGATAAGAAAACAGCGTTAAAAGCATGTATCCGAAAACTTCCGATATTTACCCCTCCTGACTCCGTCCTTGAATTTCGAATTTCAACAAACCCAAAATATATGTGTATCAGCATACAATTATGGAACTACACACGAAGTTTCATACAAATCAAATAATAAATGGAGGCTCAGGAAGTTCAAAATATCATATTTTGCCCCTGAGCCCCCTTTTGAAATTTTCGAAAATGTGTATAGCTAAACAGAGAGCTCACATCAAAACAAACAAGTCCCTACCACCGGAGCTGGGAGAGAGAGAGCCTGCCTACGGAGTTCCGGGTTCAAGGCCCGGCAGCTTCTAGGAATAAGTATGACCTAATCCTAGCAGGACAAGTTGACAGTGCCGTGCGACCTAATCATACGGTGCATAGTTAAACCCCAAAACCATCACTAAAGAAGTAAAGAGGGTTTTCCCTCTCGCAACCTGCTCCTACAGGTTGTTCTGCGAATGGGAGCTGTCGGATAATCCAACAGTGAGAGGGCCCTCTGATGGAAAGAAAAGTTTTTCTGCTCGCATTTAACCCACCGGCAGGGGTAGAGTGACCAAAATTGGCCGTTAACTTTGGAAAATGTGTTTAAACTTGGAATAAAAAGGCTTGCCTGCTTTTTAAATATCTTTAAGCTATTTACTTTGTTTAATTTTATATTAATACCATATATATTTTAATATTTATATTAATTATTTATTATATTAATTTGTATTTATTTTTTTTTTTTTCCTAAGCCTATCGTAAGCCATCCACTACTTGCGCAAGTGCATCCCCAACGGGGATGATGTGCAGGAGAAACCAGGCCAGGTGTCACTCAGTTAGACAACAATCGGCTTACAGCGAATTTTAAGTGCAGCCATAGATTCGACATGCCATCACGTTTACGTGGCATGGGCCAAGGTGGTGGCACGAAAAAAACTTCAGCTAACTTAAACGCAGTTGTCCGAAAGCGAATTTGTCCACAGGATACTTCTTAAAATATAATGAGTTGACTTTGCGTCGCATCCAGAAACTTAATTCCAAAGAATATATTTTTTCGAAATTTTTCTCATACTTATTACGTCTCAGCAATTAGAGTGCTTAAGAGCATCAGTAATTGCAGGGTTTAACCCGCGCCCCACCGGGGGTCCAGCGCCGCCTTCGCCCCACCGGGGGCCATCGATGCCCCTCTCTAACTCCGAAAATATGGGCGTTAGCGCAAATCTGCAAAGTGCAATAGAAACCTCGCGTGAATTCAGTAAGAAATTACTTTACATGTTTTAGTGCTCAGGTCAGTGGTTTGACCTCCAGAGGTCAAATTAGGTCAAAATCGGCTATTTTCACTCAAATATACAATGCTTAAGCAAACTGGGCATACCTCTTATGCCATTAGAGCTATTGAGGTCTGGTAAGGTACATTTGATAGGAAATTGCCAGTCCTTTTTCCGCTATGTTAAACGTAAAGACCTCCCGCCAGTGGTTTGACCTCCAGAGGTCACCTCGTGACCTAAGATGACCTGAGGTCACGAAAGGTCAGAAAGTGATCTTGCTGTATATCAAATGAAAGCCAGTGACAAGACAAACACGAGGATGTATTTGTTTCAGCGCTCTAGCGTCATTAGGTCAAATGGTATTGTCAAAATACTGTTTTTGACCCCTGGTGACCTGGGATGACCTTGGAGAGGTCAAAGGGCAAATATAGCCCCTGGAATCCGTGTGTCCAAGAACGCTTTTCTGATCAAGCTGAGCATTTTCAATCGCTTTTGCGACATTTAGATCATAAGATCTAGCTTTTTCCCATGCTTTTTCAATGGGAGAGGTCACCTCGTGACCTGACCTCAGGGCACGAAATCGAAAAATCCCGGATATACACCTTGTAGACCCTGGAGGGACCATAAAGTGTAGGAAGTTTCAAATCGATCGACTTTGAAATGTAGCTCTTACAGAGCTCTAACGTTGAAGTGAGGTGAACTTGGTTGACCTCACCTGGTGACCTGACCTTGGGTGACCCGGGGTAAAAAATTCAGAGATGGTGGGAAAATGATGCAGTGAGAGGTAGAGCCCTCAACTGCAGTTCTGCGCCTCTTCGTTTTTCTACTATCCCGGAAAAACCTTAGGGGGGCCATCGATGGCCCCGGTGGGGCGAGGGTTAAGTTCTACGTTATCACGAAATAACATGCAATCGAATCTAGGCAGATATTTTCACGTCGTTACCCCGAAATATTTCGTGTTATAGTAAGAGCACATTAAGCAGAGTTGTGAAACTTCAGGCTGAGCCCAGGTTAGTGATCGCGCCAGCAAAGCTGAGTTCTTGTCCAAAAGGCTGCAGCTCAGCACCACGGTGAAAGGCATGCAGAAGACTCAGCAAGGCCAAAATACCGCAGAGCAGACATGCGCTGCATCCTACACTGGGAGGCACCGTCATGAGTGACAGCTCACTGGCTGCAAAACCAGGGTGCTTCTTAGCCCCTGGCCTCCAGCGGAAGCACCGCCCAGAAGAGCTGCTGGCCGTCCCGGATCTATTCTTAGCTGTTCTTTATTAGCCAGTGCGGTCCCAGACACTACCCTGGGAGGGGGAATGGTCCACATTCCTATAGTCAGTGTTTTCAAGACAATTTGGCCGAAATCGGACCTTTTAGGGAGGTTTTTAGGGAAGCTTTGGCCCAGACACTCCCCTCTCCCCTCCCATGGCCGCCAGCGATCATTAGGTCTCGTCATCAGAAAGTCCACGTGGGTGAGTCCGGGCCGTTCCCCAGATGGCTTAATCCCCACTCTTGTTCTCGTGCCTTGGCTATTAAGCGATCTTTCCAGACTGTCTGTTCATCCCAACCTTCGCTTCGGTGGGGGCTTTTCTTTTACCTGAGGTCAAGCCATCCTTTTTATTTGACCTAATATGGTAAATCATCTATCATTCGGTTTGTACTTACAAACGATTTGTAATGACGCAGGGTTACAATGATGTCTTAAGAATTGTCCTATCTTTTCTGGTTTGCAAGTTATTAGTGAAATATATTACCGATCCTCATCGTCTCTCACCTCGGTCGACCTCAGTATAGGCCTTACTTAAATATGGTAGACACTGCACCGAGTTGTATTTCCAGCAGCTTTCGAGTGAACTCCTTAACATTGTCTATCTTTCCTCTCATTTTTATGCATATTTAATAGCCATCTTGGTTTTCCAGTTAGGGGTATATTTACCCCCTACCATAAAGGTGACTCATATCCGTCACATGGGTGAAGGTTAAACAAGACTTAGCAGCATCCGATCGTGACTCTAGATTTGACTCACAAAAATACCGGAGAACAGCAACATCACAGCCGCCCGTGAGCGCCATCGCGGATGTATATCAAGCAGCGCAAAGTCCAAGCATCAGTTTTTTATAAGTCCTTAGCATTAGCTTTTCGGAGCCCAGGCATCATACTGTTGCTTGTAGCCTGTTTCAAAGCTGGAGGCTCAATGTATGCTTCAATGTGACAGGTTCATTGCAATCGCATCAGCCGTTTTCCTTAGCTAAAGCTTAAAATGGGATCGGAATTATTGAATGCAGTCATAATACTTCACCCATTCTTATTATACACTGCGCCACACAGGTTAAAAATACCCATCATGCACTCACTTAGTAAAAATGTGAAAAGCGCTGAACTGAATCGTGAGCAGGAATAGCCCACACTAGACCTAGTAAGCATGATAACACTTTAATTTTGATATGTAATAACTGAGCTACAGTGGCGGCTGTAATATATATATATATATATATATATACATATATATATATAATATATATATATATATATATATATATATATATATATATATATATATATACATATATATATAATATATATATATATATATATATATATATATATATATAAATATGTATATATGATGTTCCAGAAGGCTGCCGCCTGGGGCCCGGGTATGGAGGGACCGGGCAGGCCGACTCATCTGGCGGCCGGTGCTCGTTTGGTGGTCCGTGACCCGAGTTACGGTGTGTAACTGATCAGCGCTCTGCACCGTGGGCGGCCGCACCACCAAGGGGTCTGGCCGCCTGCGGGCAGGCCGGAGCAGCGTGGCCGCCAGCACTGTGGACAGCTGCGTCGCTTCTGCGATAGGTGGCAGCACCTGCCGGTGCCTGTCTCTGGCCATGTTCCACAACACAGTTTTGTCAGCAACAATCAGCGGGCAGCCTTGCGCATACATCACAGGTTGTAGCCTCTCTCCGGGATCTGGTTTTAGAGGTTTCACACGTTGACGGCCTGTTGTGCTGCTGGATAAATGGTAAGAGCACGGCAGTGTAAGCCTATCATTTTGATGATAATAGAATTTATCACGTTTCATTTTCGATGCGATATCAGTTAACAGACGGCTATTGCGTCGATAATGATTTTTGAGGCTTACCGACACATCAACTGCCAGGGTCAAATGGCCTCACTAACTCTGCCTATTGGAAAAAAGTTTCTCGGGAGCCAGATTGCTCCTTGTTCAAGGAATTCGTCGTTCCTTGAACCCGGGTCGGCCGCGTAGAAAGCGAGCGCGCTAACCTGTTGCACTGACGCCGATTTTCAGGAGGTGAGTTTAGAGGCCCTGCTGACAAAACTGTGCTAACGGACCGAACAGGTCAGGTTAATGTCAACAGGCTAAAGAGCTCGTCCCTGAGTTTGAATTCCCTGTTACGCTGCGGGATGTGGTTGCATTTGACTGGTTGTTATTGGTGGTCGAGATTGCGTTGCTGCTATCATAACCATGCACCTTTTGTGTCCACATGAGTCGGGCTGTGTATTGTAAAAGTGGAGCCGCTTTGACTGTTGGTGGTGCAGATGACAGTGCTGTATCTTGTTTTAGGAGCACACGGCCAGTGGATCAGAGGCAGGAGTGAGTCTCCCGCTACTGGTGGCTGTTGGTGAAACCCGGACAGGCTATTCTCCTTTTCTTTTTGTGTTGAAAGCAGCCACTGGAAAATATGAAGCAATTATTAAGTATGTCTTGTATGTACAATGTACATACAAGCCACTCCGTAATCCATGGACCGAGATTTGCTGTAACCAGTCACCAACCCACCACATTGACTGACAGCTGTTAGTTGTGCGAGGCAAATCTTGCAATTCGACTTGCAACATTGCAACGTGATTTGATGCACCCCTGCAGTCGTGCCTTTTTATTAATTTTTGTCCAAGTTGTGGCAATTCCGGTTTCTGGAGTCGGAGCTTTACTAAAGTCATCAATGGACTTGTCACGGAGACCCCGACCCCTCCATCCGAACGCGCAACTCCCGCAATGAAGGCTTAATTTGGAAGTCGAAGTTTGACGTCCTGCACAGCACAGGGACGGCCGCCCCCGCAGATCACCATCCCACCACTCAGCTGCCAACTGACCTTCGTCGGGCCCATGTTGAGCGCTGGAACATCTCAGGGGAATCGATCCCAAGCCTTCACATACGCTACCGCTGTATGTTCCTGAGCAGTGGACCGGAGCCCGACGCTCTACCAACCGAGCTACCGGGGCGGCAGATTACCGACGCACTATGGAGAATGTGCATGAAGGTGTTCTAGATCTGATCCAACTGTACTTCAACCATCGTCCTGCGGTCTTCCCATCAAAGCCGCTGCGCCGCAGACCAGCCATTCCAACCCCAGAGGAACTTGCCAGGTCCTACCCCTCATTCACCGTACACACGCTAGCAGGTGTATCAGACCAGGAGCTTCAAAGGTGTGATGTACATACATACATGCCTGGAGCAGCGCCAGAATGTTTACACCGAAAGTTTTAGGCACGCGAAATGAATCCTCTGAGTGGCTTTCATCTGGCTACTTTCAGAGAATTGGTATAGTATTTTTTCTGCCCTATACGCGAGTCTTGACTGGATTAGAGGGCACGCAACATCGGCACTTGAAGTCGGCGCCATACTCGGCAACAGCGCTGACGTCAGTGCCAGTGTTCAGAGAAGCCCCTCCCCCCACCCCACCCACACTCACCATAACTGCAGCGAGTTCAGAAGAGGTTACATTAAAAAAATAGATCTGCCGATAAAAAGAGTGATAGCACCCGATTCGGAACTTGGTGCCTTTTCTAGTACGATGTTGCGTTCACACATTTAACTACAGCTGTTGAAGCACTTCCTCGAATGTATGCCAGGAATGGCATGCTTCTTAGGAGGAGGGGTGATGTGGCGTCGTTTCCCCTCAGATCTATGGATCAGCCCCGCTGTGGGTGTACGGCTTTGTAGCCGCCTTGAACGCCCTTGAAATGCGAAAATCGTGCGGTACAGGCGCCTGGAAATGCCTTCAGAAGGCGGCTCCGGCAGAGACGCCCTGTTTTCTGACGTCTGTCATTGTTTACCGCCCGTTCATTGGCAGCCGCGGACTTCAGTTCAAGCGTTTGGCCGCCCTTTTCCAGAGAACGGTGCCCCTTTGTTCGAACTCGCTCCGCTACTTTCTGTGTGCTTTCCGGTGAGGTTTGTGAAACATCCCCCCTTTCGCCGATTGGCTTCCCTCGGAATGCGGCAAAGACGCCCCCTCCCACTGGTAGTATATGCCACTCCCTGAGACCTGACCCCCCCTCCCTTCCCCTTACTGAAATCTTAGATCTGTCACTGATCCATAGAACACCTATTTGCTTAAGCCATGCATGCATTGGGTGTCATTAAAAAATAATGGTTCCATCGATGACAGAGCACGTGAGGTTATTGGAAACAAGATACCTTTACACAAAGTACGTTCAGGAGGGGGATGCGCTGTAACAATGCAATATTTAGGTTTTCAAGATAAGAAATGGTTGATAAAGAATGCCAAATTTCACCTAAATAATGTTATTAGATGTCAAAACTTTACTTAACTATGGTTTCACTCATTCTATATCCATATCCACAAGATACATTTATTGATTACGTCACTAATTTGCTGGAAGTAAATTGCCACCGTAACACTTTGAGCTATAATTGCATGATCTGCACCAACAACTGCAATATTCCTTTAATATGGTATCAATAATATGAAGTGAACTGATTTTTCATTTCCGAATGCCCAGGGAAAACTTCAGGGTATGAATGAGGTCCTTTACTCAGCTTTGTAAAACCTTTTCTGAGGCAAACAAAATGTCAAATTATTCTAAGCTCGACAAGTTCAGGGTCATTTTCTAAGACAACAAAGACCAGAGATTGTAGGTCTAGGCCTAAAGAGTGTCTCTCTTACTTAGAAAGGATTCTTTTGCGCCGTTGTGACGTCACAACATGGTGGCTCGTGACCAGGGGTTGATTGGAAATAGGCCTACCCTGACCAGACTTCTGAGCGGGAGAGCAGCAGACAATGAGCATGTACTTGTTCCTCAGCGCCACCGGCTAGGTCGTGAGGGTAGCATTGCGTTTGGGCGGCTGTCGGAAATGTATTGCGCATCGTGCAAAGTCGGGTCGGCAACAGTTCTCTCTGGATTCCGTGCATCCTCCTGTGCTGTGCTATTCTGGGATGGGTAATCCGTCCAGAACTCGGTCTGGACCGCCACGTAGCTTGCATGGTAATCGCTGTAAAGTATGTCAAAGCTTGCACAGCTTCTCCGGAGGACTGATAGAGGACCAGTCAGCCCCCTGCTCATTATGTAAGGTAAAAGTTGTGCATGTCAATTTCCTCTGGAGTGATCAAGCTTGGAGACAGCTAAGAAGGCTGAACGTCACATCTCTGGAGTGAGGGACAGGACCGCTGTAGCATAAGACAAGCTAGAAAACACAAGTTTGCATTCTGCGTTTGTCTGACAACGTGGATGAAACGGAAAGACAAGTGGGCATACGCTCATTGATAAGAAGCGCGATGCTAGCAAATTAGACGATTCCAAAACGACACCGATGTGTTAAAAAACAGATGTTTAAATATTTCAGCAGCAATCGCCGTTTTGAAAATGATATCGAAGCCAAAACTGAGGTGGAGGGGGCAGACTGAATATAAAACTGAGAGGGAGTGACAGAAATATAAAAAAGGAAACATGGAAATCGATGATATAAACATTGCGAAGTGCAGTGGGATCAATTTGCCAAGCACGAAGATGAAGTTCAAGAAAATAAAATGCTGAACTGGAAACAGACAGTGACGTCTACGAAACCAAAACGAATACGATGCCGAACACCGCCGTTTTCATCTTCATCTTCTTCAGTTTATTTTTGTGTTTTCAATTTATGTGTGTGTGTGTGCGTGTGTGGAACAACAATCATATCCTTATCCTCCTCGTTATCCTTCAACTACCTGGAGGCAGCGAGCGCATGCGCCTCGGGCAGCAGCGACCCCTCCAGGTAGTATCCCACCTTCCTTTACCCTCATCCATCCTAATCCTTACCGTCTCCTTTCATAGTCTTCATCACTTCACGTTCATTACGACGGCGCTTGAAAAGCCACCGTATGTGTGGAAGTGTGAGTAACTAATACAATATAATACAACACTTCTCCAGAGCGGTAACGAGAGCCCAAAAAGCCCATTCGACAAATTTCCACCACCATTCCTTCCAAGTCTCTTCTATAAAGGTATTAATGTTATATATTGAACTTACCAAGTGATCCACACTCCATATGGTAGCACGGACGGTGTTGTTCCGAATTATCCGACCTCGGAATGCTAATATTCCACTTGCTATTCAGCCAAAGCATCAACCGTTCGATGTTTCCATGAGTGATAGGGGAGACTGTCATTCTGGAATAGGTGATGCCATTACGGTGACGTGCATCCTTAGGGTAGGAACAGCTGTCTCAGTTTCTTTTCTCGTCCTCCGTGTCCAAAAATTTAGAAGCCAATGCTTAGATGGATGGTGTTTCCACTTGTCATTAGTAGTGACCATGGTTGACTTCTCACCGATTCTGCTCTCTCTCTCTCTCTCTCTCTCTCTCTCTCTCTCTCTCTCTCTCTCTCTCTCTCTCTCTCTCTCTCTCTCTCTCTCTCTCTCTCTCTCTCTCTCTCTCTCTCTCTCTCTCTCTCTCTCTCTCTCTCTCTCTCTCTCTCTCTCTCTCTCTCTCTCTCTCTCTCTCTCTCTCTCTCTCTCTCTCTCTCTCTCTCTCTCTCTCTCTCTCTCTCTCTAGAATACACTAGTGTTGATGTTGGAAGATAGAGGGGTGTAGAGGGGCTGCCCCCGTCGTAAATACACGCAGGAAATTGAGTTTTCAGTAAATTGTGGAAAAATTGGAATATTTTTAAACAGTGCATTTAGAAGGTAGCAAGGACCCCAAATGTGATGAGCGTTTGGTTTTAGAGGTGAATTATTCCTGTTAGACGGGTGTCGGAAGACCCCTCAATATTTTGTCTGCGGCGACGCTGTTGGAAACGAATGTTACAAACGAAATAAACGTAAATACAAGTAAGCAAAGTTCAAATTACGCCCATCAGGATCGGATGCGTAGCGAAAGTAACGAATACGCGTTAACCCATCACCACCTGGGGAATCCCTAGGTTTTTTCGAGAATGATTCTGAGCCGATTCAAATGAGACGCGTGTCGCTGTGCAGACCTCTAGGTGACCAAATCGACAACTTATGGCGAAAGATTGGCATCAGGTAAGTTCAACGAGTTCTGACGTCATTTCTAAACCCATGTAAGGCGATTCTGCTCTTTTAAAATGAGGCTGACAAAACCTCTCAAGTTGCTCAGCTTCAAGAAGAGCTAGATCATGTTTCTTAATATCATTCAAACGCTCTTGAAACGAAAATTCTGCACGCTGGCATTCATTTTGAGATCAGGTCAATAACAAGGTCACCAAAGGTCAAGGTTTTTGGTTCACGGAATCGGCACAACTATGACCTTAGAACAGGTCATAGTCTTGCCTTGCAATTTCACACCGCATATTGTTCGAATCCTTGGGTCAAGACAAACATATTGATTCTTTTGCTTTGTTCTAGGTCCTATGGTTCCCGAGTTATAAGGGATTTTCTAAATGGGTCTAAATTTGACCTATTTTAGCGCAAAGTGACGTCACGGGTCAACGGATATGGTTCAAACTCGGCTCCAGAGTAGAAGACGGTAAGGCGCTCCCAGCGTCGTTTCAATTATTTCCGTATCACTTCCGGTTCCCGAGATCGTAGGGGGATCCAACCGGACTCCTGGGCTCTTTTCGTATGTATGTATGTAAATACCGGTCGATGGTATGTACGAAAAGAGCCCAAGCGGCGCGGTGCCGAGTTAAGAAATGTTTTTCTCAACAGCTGTATGATTATGAATTCCAAGACCAGGTAACGTTAGGCTAAATTTGTGCACTGAGTAGTCTTCTGCTTTTGTTAAATGCATGAGTGCTGACAAAGTGTTAGCAGTTCCCGAAATAATGCGCCGAGATAATATCTGTGGTCTGGAAGGATTGGGAGGATTTGGCATCAGCAAGGCTAATGCCACAAAAATGGTCATTAAAGCAAAAATGCCGAGTAACGGCGCTTTGCAAGCCAATCAGCAGGAGTGAGGTAATCCGATTGTCGTCAGAAAGTGCTGGGCCTGTACTGGAGTGGCCTGGCACGTGGTGCTTCAACACACGGGCAGCTGCACTCTATGCAGAGGCCGAACAGTCTGCCAGCTCAACACTAATCTGGTGACAAAACTAGCTCTAGACACCCGTATGCTTTTGGAAATTGAATAGAAATTTGTGCAAAGTGCAGACAATTCTGAGATATTGCTCGCGCATAAAAACACTACCGCTGTATTATGCTCTTCTCGTGTAAATCATTTTAGTACTTGCCATTTTCGAGGGGTACCCGGTCCACTGTCAGCGATAATGTCAAATTATGTGCGCCTCAGCGTGCGGAATCGGCACCGAGTCCATCAATGCGTTAATGCGTTTTTCAAGTTCAGAAGAGTTCAGATCGTCTGCCAAACCAGGGGGCGGACATGAGATACTTCTCTAGAATTCTGGGGGTTTTGAAGGTTCCACTTCTGGTTCTAACAGTTTTTGGCAGCAAAATTTAACATGTAATTCCAACGGGACTGTTTGCAGGGGTTTGGGGCACGGGCCAATGGTGGGTGAAGCTTTTAGTCTCTAAAGCGCTTTTATAACAAGGAAAATCCACGATGAACTTCATGCTAATTCCTTCAGAATTCTGTTTCAAACGTTTCGATTACCCAATCAAAACGCTGCATTCTACCGTATGCTAGCAAAATTAAAGTTATCTTGAACAAAACCTTTCAAAATACTGCCATATCCTCAACGTGCTGCCAAATCAGGCAGTCAGCTGGCTGTCATGTCCGAACCGTATCTATAGGAACCGTGTGCCAAACAACCCATTTTCGGTACCAAGCGTCAACGCTCTTAATTAAACAAATGTAACGTTTTACCTCTGCTGTACACTTGCATTTTGACTTGGTCGGAACGAAGCACAATTTGAGCATGTTCTAGGCTGATTGAAGTATAATTTCCGACGTAACACTGTCAGGCGGCTCTTGTCGTTACGGGTCAGTGGAAACTTGCTGTCTCCCAGCCTCAGGACCTTTGACGTTGCATCCCGATCTAACAAAGAACAATAGCATTCCATGATTTCAAAAAGGAGTGTTAGTAGTAACAAAAAAGTTGCGTGAAGTAGATGGCTATCCTCAGCTCGTGTAAATCGATTTGATACCAAGCAAGATGCCAGGACACCCAATTATTGATATGAGATAGGTGACTGGGCTCGACCGGCGATCATGACCACTCGCATGTCTACTCCGAGGAACAGCGCCTCCTTCGAACCGTGGCGTGTAATATAGAAGAAGTGAAAGGCACTCGTCGACCGTTGCGATTCGCTGTTCAACGTTGGTTTGTAAGCCAGTCCAGTGCTGTTCAAGTTTTTAAATACTTTCAGAGAAATGTAAGCTGGAGCCATTGCACACCGATCAATTATACCTTGCGCAATCTCAATTCACTTCTCAGCAAAGATAAGCCAGCAATATCGCCTGAGATGCAGTCTATCCCCTCGCCGGGTTTCTGACCCAATTACTAGTATAAACTGTGCCTTTGGGTGGTTTGGCGGAAAGCTACATCAACCATCCTGAAGAGGATCAAAACCATCACGAAACCGGCCATGGATATCCGAAGCATTATTTAAGGACATAGACAATAGCGTATGCCTCATTTTTTGGGGCACGGAGGGGCCTGCGCCAATGAACTAGGTAGACTTTCTGATATCATTGCACGTTTCGTTTCTATCTTAGCCCCTCCACTCAGCTTCTGCCCAGGAACGAGAGAGAATGGCCAAACTGTCTAATATTCGTTGTATGAATTTGTAGCTGGGGATTGAGGGGTTATGTGACATTCGCAGTTTTGAAACATGATTAATTATCCTCGTTACCTGTCTGTGTGCATCGAGCTTAGCTCTGTAGTTGCCACAGATGACCTAGCTACGATAGCTCAAGAAGCAAGGTTTCAACACAAGAGGGCACGAGAGCATGGCAACAACGCAAAAACGAAAAACGTCACGCTGTTAGAAGCGGAGAAAGTGAAGGCTACCGAGTTGATAACCCACGGACAGTACATTGCCAAATGTCAGTTAGTTTAATTCCCTTACCTCCAGTATGGAGGCATTTTGGTGGTTTCAGAAGCTTTAATGCTTCACAAAACAAGTTTTTCATCGTCTTCCATCGGATTGTGGTTTGAGCTGGGAATGGTACCGTCAGCCACTGTGGTGAGCCTATTTCATGTTTGATTGATTTCTTCCAGGATGATTTTGTCTGGGAATTAGCCGTAAGCTACGCCCCGGATCTCCTTGCCGGCGCAATGTCCTTACTGGGCGACCAGGGTTCAGCGCGGTGTCGTCCTCTTGGGCCGCAGCAGCATGGAAGACGAAATACAGCAGATGAATACCGACCACAAAAAAAAACAATGGGGAGGTAACGGAATTAGAAGCAGAACCCAGGACTCCCTCGCAGCTCCACTCTCACCTGAATTTGGTTTGCGGCACATGACAAATTAGAAGTTTGAATGTCGTTAAAACCCAACAATGGTGATGTATTGTGTGCCCAGCTGTAATCACTAAGCAGCAGTCCAGGTTTCACTCGGCTTAGCGTGCAGGATTCCTAATCGGTAGGTTTGTGGTCCTTGGCACAGCTGGTGCCGATTTGTTTACCGTGGCTCGCTGATATCCAAAGGCTTAAAATTTTAATTCAAGTTTTATGCAATTTTCATGATTTCTGAAGATGCAAATTTACGCTAGTTTTATGTATAAACCTTAAGAGGGTGCGGGCCCAGGCAACCGGAGCAGAGATGAGCGAATATCCAAGGAATCTGGCACTGGCGGTTCCACGGGAAGGCAATCTGAGCCATGCCTCCTCTCAGTGACGGCGGACGATCCGAATTTAGGGGGGGGCACCATGGACTTTTCAGCCCATTTCTTTACATTGAACGCCATAGGGTTAGTGTTAGAATGACTGACTTAAGGGGGGCACCTTGCCCTGTTGCCCCCCCCCCAGTTCTGCCGCCAACGCCTCCTCTCCCAAACTTATTTATTTATTTCACGTCAAATCCATAATTTGAGAGCTATTGTTCATCTCGAGTCAGACATTAAAAAAGGTTGTAGAGGACGTAAAATCATTCATGCATCCCATCATATCCACAGCACCAACACATACATCCTTGATATAAATTACATCGGGCACTGCACGTTGAATATGAATTCGCATTGGACACCTGTTCCAGAAGGTATTGCTTTAACTTGAATTTGAAAGCACCGATGGCTGGGCCATCTCGGACACTAGATGGTAGGCCATTGTAATTAGTCACGTTCGAATATAAAAATCGTTTGCTGCCTGCCGCCGTTCTTAGCACGGGCGTTTGCCGCTGTTTGTAGTGCCTCGTATTGCGGCCGCGCACCGAATGTCGGGATGTTAGGCGCTTCTAATCACCTGAGGCTCTCCTGCCATTACGACATCAAAACGTCCGGCTTTCCGAAATGTTTCTGAAACAGTATGTTTCTCATTATTTTGACTGTTTGTCCCCCCCTCCCTCCAAAGGGAGTGTCATGGACCGTCCTTGGAGTATCGCCACTGGTTGCCGTCGAGCAGCACAGAGGGGCCTGACACTTACCAATTGAATGCGAAAAGCTGCTTAACACGCGCCCTGCTGGAGGGGGAGAAATTCGCCCCAGATAACGCAAAAACGAAGGGACGCAAAACAACGAAACTTACAGTATTTTATCCCTGATCAATTTTACACATCTGACCTAATTCTTTTGGTAAGTTCATCTCAGGTCAAGGAGCTATTTAAGGTAAGTGACCAGACAACAAAACCTAAAATCATGAGTTTGAAGCGGCGCCCAGGGAACATCAGCCAACCGATCAGTTTGAAACTTTCACAATATGATAAGGATATTATGGTCTACAAATACATATTTACAAATACAAAATCTCGGAATTTCGATATTTTTGACCTAAAGAGGGGTCAATTTTTTGGTCACCCCATTATAAGTCTATGGCGAAAAATAGAATAGGCTCGTTTTCAGTAAATACTTGATAGATAAAGCAGAAAATCCACAAACCGTCTATTCTTGCCACGATCCTGACCATAAAGCTGAATTTTTGAGCATCTAACCTCTCCAAGGTCATGTCAGGTCACAGGAGCATAGGGTGATTGTTTGTTGCCAATAACTTCTCACTGAATTGAGATAAAGCTCCCATTTTGCTTGTATTGTGCTTATATTGTCACGGGGAGTCAATTGATATGCAAAATGACCATACCAGGTCACTCTGTGACCCGACCTAGCTCGAGGTCAGGTCATTTTCACTATTTGACCTAGCAAGATCGTAGTATAAATCATTCGATTTGCCGCGATGAGAGAAATCCAATGATGCATAAAAATTTGCTCTAGCTCCCATGAGGACAGATATAGAGAGAGAAACGTACACTGCTCTGTTGTAAGCCTATGGAACCTTCTTTGACCTATGCTGACCTCAATATTGACCTGACATAAAAAATTTTCGTATAAAATATCTTCGTTTTGTCAAGAGCTTCCGAACGCCGCACGTAATTTTTCTTTAGCTTTCGTGGGAAATGAGATACGGAGGGGGCGAAACGCCCCCCCAGCGGGGCGTGTCATGCCAGGGACCCCAGCTGGGCGCGTGTTAAGCTCCACTCATTAGGAGCCATGGAGTCGGCTTCAACTGCTGCTATATGTATGTATATGTAGATAGCAGATGCTCTTAATTGTTTATAGGTACGCATGGCCAATTGTAGAAATATACATAAATCCATGAACTGTATGGAAAATTATTTCACAACAAGTTAGAGGTAAAATGTCATGAGAAGAACTTTGGTCGCCGTGCTAGGCTATAAGTGTGGCTTCCACTACCGAATCCAGACCAAGGTTTGGGGGTGGCAACGGGGCCCAGAATCTTAAGAAGCATACTTTTTGAGGACAATTGGGAAGTTTGCGGGGAACTGCCTTTATGCCCCCTCCCCTGGATCTGGTAATGCTGGCCTCGTCAGAAGATCTGTCTGGTGATTAAGGGAAGGTAGATGTGGCCTTGAGTTGTTAGGCGCCTCAGTGATGGACGGCCTAATGCACGATGGAACGCATCAAACACAACATTCCGTATGGATGGGGCATGCTCATCAACTCACCTTCATGAAGGCATTTAGGGTTGGTGAGATACAAGACTTAATCGGTAGAGGAAACCTCTGATTATATCGCATTCGCTACGATCCGCATTTAGATCTTAGCTGGTATTCTGAGTTATCGTGTTTTGGTTGATTGTTTTCTCGGACAATTTTTTATAGAAAAAATTCATTCATCCAAACAGTAGCCCTGTTCCAGCTGTCAGCACAGTTTTGTCAGCAGGACCTCTAACCTCTCCTCCAGAAAAGTAACATCAGCGCCATAATCGCCTCTTGTTTGTGCTAAGCAAAGGGAACTCAAACCTTTACAGCATTAAAAAATATTAGACTGCCACTTCGTGCACTTACTATTTTTCATCAGCGCAAACAGCAGGCCGTCAGCCCGTAAAACCTCTAGAACTAGTTCCCGGGGAGAGGCTACAGTCCTGTGACGTTGGCGCAACGCGGCCCGCGGATTGGTGCTGACAAAACTCTGCTGACAGCTGGAACAGGGCTAATACGTGCTTTTGTCCCTGCTCAGTCTTTGTCTAATACCTTGCAGTCCAGGAAAATCTAGATATTATCCATTTAACGTTATTATCGCATATAGTGCGCGCGCTTTAACCCTCGCCCCGGTGAGAGGTATTTGAACACCCCCTCGTGTTTTTCCGGCGGCGCGAGAAAACAGCGGCGCAAAGCCCCGCCGTACCTGGCACACCTTATCTTTGATCCATTCCGCAAATTTCTTCAAAATTTTTAGGTTGGGTCATCTCAGGTCAGGTCACTGGTGCAGGTCAAATGATCTCACTTCCAAAAATGTTTGAGGTGGCATAAGTAGAAAAGGGTGAATCTATCGAATTGAAACTTGCACCAAATAATGGGCCCACCGAGTACTACAACATATATTCTGAGATTTTTTCATATCGATGAGCTAAGGTCAGATACGGCTTATGGCCTCTCGATTGGAAATGCCTTGGGGAAAACAGGAATTGGGCTCTATTTGTATAGATACAGCTGAGAATACCTTCATATTGTCGAAATATTAGTATTCTGTGCTCCTTTCTAGATTCATGTCGCAATTTTTACCTACTTTGCCGGAAATTATATTTAAGCTTTTATTTTGATACCATTAAGTTTTGATTATTATTGCGAGTCGATTAATATGCATATTGATTATGCTCGATCAGATAACGACCTTGACCTGACCTGAGGCTAGGTCATTTTTGTGTTTTCATCTAGCATAGTCATATTGTACATCATTTGTTTCGCCGTGACGAGGGAAAGCGAATGATGCCCTAAAAATGATTTTGACTCGACTCTGTCAGACGCTACAGGCCAAAAACTCTATTCTAACATGACACCTTTTTTACCTGTCATGACCTCAATATTGACCTGAGTCAAAAAGTGACTGATGTAGTTTCTTCATGAGTTTTCATGGGCTATCCACCAGCGTTCGCGTTTCTTCGCTATCCCTCAGAAGAGATGGAAAAGAAGCTGCCCGGGAGACACCATTGCCTTATCCTAACGCATAAACGTATCCAGGATTTCCGATGTGGAGGGGGTGTAATTCCGGTCAGGAGACGCCAAGTCTTATTGCCAATGCGCTGATTACCATTCTGATGGAAAGTGATATTTCAGGCGAGTACCAAGGACGTTTCAGGTTTCGCAGGGCACGGAGGCCATTTCATGGGGCGCCGAGGCTCGTTTCAGGGAATGGGGCTGCTCCATACCCTCCTGGATCCGCCTATGTTCTAGTGTCCACTACCCGAAGAAATATAGGCATACGTACATGCATGAATAGACCTGAAATGTATAGATGAATCGACTCTTATATCAGTGATTCAGCTGCGGCCTAGAGCCTGAGGTGGTATTTTTGACGAGGACCGGTGTAGAATATGCTATAAGGGAGAAGACGAGATGAGCCGGCGGGAGTGTGCACGTGCAGCCTGGTAACGTCGAAGGGACGGCTGGTGCAGTCTTACCGCCAAACCAAGAATGTTGTCCGGCCAGTGGCTGGTCCGGGGTGGTGCCGCCAGGCTCCAGGACCAAAATCCGCGCTCCGGCTGTCACAAGCTACATGCAACTCCACGGCACCGACTTAGTAACGCCAGGCTATGTCTAGAACAATGTGGAGCTCGTCTCCCGACCTGCGATCACAGTTGCGATCATCTGGCCGTCTCATGTCGGCTCGGCCGTAGAAAGGGGCACCCATCGCAACGGTCAAACGCCGCGCAGGATCCTGCAAAAGCACGCGCTCACACTAATGGCATGGAAAACATTTTCTAAACACGATACCGAACAAGTGACGTTCGTTTTCCATTGCGCCTCTCTTGTTCTGAGGTAGAGGATCAGGCTGATCGGTTCAGGGAGCTTATACAATGGCCTTGATAATACGTCATGTCATCTTTGGTATTACACTTAGAGCTATTGCAAATGACGCGTGTTCATCAGAAACAGACTTTTGCAGCTGTCTCAAGGCCGCTGTCACCCCTGCATCGATCTGTGATTTGGTTGCAGTTGTACCTTCCGGATATCTGTCACGAAAGCACTCGCGTCTATCAAGATATAGAAGTCCACCAAGTGGCTGTCACATGAGCTTTCCGCCAGGTTCATCGTGAGCGCTGTGGACTTACTGTGCACGAACCACAGATTGTGAGCGATTACACTGAAAAAAGTACGCCAGAAATTGGATTTTTGTAGGGTGCCAAAATCCGCTCTTCTGAACATTTTACACCCGATATTTTTAGATTGAGAAGCGTAAAATGCCATGAAACAGGAATAATAAAACCACAACCCGTGGGGTGTGAAAATATAAACTACGAAAAAGTACGCCATTTTTAGGATTATTTCTACGGTGCCAAAATCAACTCCTCTTTCCAGCATTATTCCACAACCCATTTTATACCAGTGTAATGCTAAAATGCATGTGTTTTGGGGGAATATTATTATACCACTGTAGTAAAAAGATTGTCAGCTAAATCAGAACAGTGTAAACTGGAAGTGAGGGAGAAAAAAGATTAAAATGTGAAATTCCTAGAGTAAAAAATCTTTGCAATGTGCAAAATGAACCCGCGTTCAATATTACATTGCTGCTGAAAAGAAACACCGATTAAAAAAACGACCCAGTTTATACTCATTGAGCGTTTGAAGTCAGTTTACTCTGATCAGACTGATTGATATACACTCTGATAAACATACACTGCAACGGAGAGTTTAAATCTTTTGTTTTCATACTCACTTCTAATAATCTAAATACATCTAATTTGCACTCTAATCTGGAACAGTATTTAAACCGACTTTCAATCACTACAATTATTTAGTTCCTCTTTGCACAAACATCACTGGGCTTATAGTTCTTCTCTTAGGCTTCTTCGTTTTACACTTCCCAAATTTTCCTCTTTTATATTCGCTTACCACTGCATCATTTCCACTCATCACCGCAAATCACCTCTTTGAGACGCTGCACGGCTTTCTTAACACGCGCACTGGAGGGGGTCTCGAAGGCCAGCCCCCACCTATTTTTCCGAGGTGGCCGGAGAACCGTTCATGGCCAAAAACGATAACGTTACCTAGGTAATGGCTTCTGTGACCTGTTACTAAATCTGATTTAAACAAAGGTCACCCACCCACCATTGGTTAGCTTCTACCCTGGGGAGCACCCAGTGAAAAATCGGAATGTGATTTTTTTATTTTAGATTTAAAGAGGAGTTCACAAGGTCACGAGGTCAAAACCTGACCTGAAGTCAAAGTTTTTTTTCTTATCCGAACCATTGTATCTTCTATCCAGCGATATTCATAAAAATAATTTAGATCAGTCACTTTTAAGATATAAAATTATTTTTGATTCAGTGTTCGTGTTAGCCTTGGAAATTGTATTACCTCTATCTGGTGACCTCTTTGATCTTTGGACCTGAAAATGGGCTAAAATTGTTCTTTTGTATAAAGAGCCTTGGGTAAAAGTTTAGTGGAAATCTGAGGAGTGGGTCATGTTGGACTTTTTCGTGCCTACCTGGACGATTTGTTCTAGAATGACTCATCTATGTCCCGTGAGTGGCTAACAAAAGCATCACTATGGGCGTGGGGGGGGGGTTGAAGTCCCTCTACTGTTCGGAGACGGGTACATTCGATATATGTGCTGGAATATTATTGGATATGCTTAATTCAAGTGAAAATATAGGTTATCACTAGCTCGCCACTGTGGATCCGGGCCTCTTGTAGAAAATTCTTGACGACGCACTGGATGCCGGACAAAGATAGGTATATAAACGATTCATTCAGGCCCATTGAGGCAAATTCAACAGCTCTTTACTATTTGTTGCACTTAGCTAGAATGATTTAGTCTTCGTTTCTTCTCCACGACTAGACTAACCTCCACGCGTTAAGCTCAACACTCTGTGGAATGCAGAACTGCAATGCGGTGATTCAAGCACAGAACTGAAGCGAAAACAAAATGGCACGATTCTACCCACGCGTCAACTGTAGTAAAAAATACCTTCTTATATATTACAAACACACTCGATGAAGATCAGAAGAATGAAAACATTCATTAAACGTAGCTAAATCAGCAAATATCTCGTTTTAATCTATTGGCAGAATTGTTTCACCACAGCAAAAATAATTTTTTGAGCTTATCGACGCCATATGACCCAACTGCCAGGGTCATATGGCGTCGCCAACTCTTTCCCTGTTGGAAGGGTTTCTCGGGAGCCAGCTTGCTCCTTGTTCGGGGAAGCCGCCGGGCCTTGAACCCGGGTCGGCTGAATGGAAGTCAGCTACGCTGACCACTCCACTACCGCGCCCCCTCACCACAGGAGTGTAAGACTATTCTTTATGCGGTTTGCGAGTTCCATAGAAATACTCTGCAGAGTACATCTACCGATAAATTTACCCCCTTGCATTTTCAGCACGAATGGAGCTGCCCTGTGCTAGAATAGCACAGAGATTAAATTACCACACGCTTGTAATTTTACACTTTTAATTCTGAAATTAAGCTAGTTGTCAGAATAGATTTATTAAGAATGCTAAAAAATGCTTAAAAATGGGGTATTTTTAGGACTAGACATATTGAAATTCTACGCTCGAGGTGTTGTTTTTTTCAGTGTACAGCCAGAAACAAAACTATGGAATTTGGGAAATGGCACAAGACACGTAAACTAATTTTAGACTCTTTCTGCTAGTTTCCATTGTTATATTCAATCTGCATTTTAGAAGTGGAAACCGAGAATTCGGAAACGTACAGGAGTTAGGAGCAGTATTGAAAATAAATTATGTGGGAGTTAACGATTTGAATGCATGGCTTGGCATCGGCCAGCTCATGGCTGTGAAATCCCAGGCTGGTTCAAGTTGTATACAACTTTGAACTCTCCTGATAACAAAAACTGAAACAGTTCTGATAAGAATAGAATTGCAGGTTTTAAGAGAATATTATCGAAATCCGATAGGTAGTTTGTTTCCGCGTTTACCTAAAAAATGCATGACTCGTCATATGATCAGGCTCCTGCAACGCTTGTGGTATGCAATCAGTGACGTCACTGTTTCATCGCGCCGTGCAGCTCAGAATTTGCGGGATCGCATTGCTTGAAAACTTGAGCGGGATATGGTTCATCCCCAGTTTACGGGTGAAAGTGAATTGAAATTTGAGGAATCGCTTTGGTATTGCACCTTGATGTCTCTCTCATACTTGCCAGTCAGTTCCTTTCTCGTCGACTTTTACGAGCACGTTTTCTTTTGATGGACAAATTTGTGTCGGGGGCAAAGGGGGCCAAAGGTTTAGATGCATTTGAAACAAGCAGCACTCTTCTTTTGCATTTGGGAATCTTGTACTGCTGTTTCCTGACTTCACAACATCGCTATAGCTGCGGGTGCACTGAAAAGAAGTGTTTGAGAGGTTTAATTATCCTCTTCCATTTAAAGAGCACTATGGTTATTTAAATGTCTCACATCAATGGGTCTGTCCTAATCCCGATTTTTATTAATGATAGCCTGACCATTTCAAACAGATGTTGAAGAGGATTCCAAAAATCATTTCAGTAAAATAAGTGATGCAGCTTACTGGTTTCTGTGTATGAACCCTATTCTCTTCACAATCTTGCCCCTAACTGATTGATCTTTTGCTGCTCATTTGATAAGGAAATAGCTCAACAGTTTCGCTTCGTCGTCTGAGCTTGCAACATTTCTCCATAGATGTCGGCGCATGCAGGTGCACCGTCGATCACTAATTGCCCCCGGAATCCGTGCTCTATGCAGCAAGGTCAATGAAAGGGAAAATGTGTGGAGCATTTGATGGATAACACAAGGACGACTATTCTTAACTATTTCGGCAGGGGGCTAATATCCCTTCAGGTTTTTCGAGAATATCTCCGAAACGGCTTGCGATAGAACTTTGAAACTTCCTGACTTTTCCTAAAACTAGTAGGCGTTTCTAAAATTTTCAAGATTATATATTTACCGGGCGGAGCTATGGCTGGTTTTTGGGAGGTTCTATCCACAAACCAAGTATTATCGTATGCGATGGGTTTTTTGTAAAAGGAAGCCGTCTCTGCTGACCCTGATACCAGTTATATGGTTTTATTATATCATTTATGTGAGATGATAGTGCATTCACAATTGTCACTATTTGTATTCATGGGGCGTTGCAGTTCAAAATGGGGGAATGTTATCAAGAGGGACTAAACGTTAGTAAGTGAGAAGACTGCTTACAGCCGTGCCAGGGCGAATACAATTGGGTATATGAAAATTCAAAATAATTATAACCCAATTCTAGATTACCAGAGGCGTGTCCAGTACTACACATTTTCAAATGTATATTCCAGCCAGTATCACTGCTGCGACTCAATATCGTTGTATATTGAAATTTGTTTCAATCACCCCTACCCCCCGACGAGTCCTTGATCCGCCTATGTACCCCCTTTCCCAGAGCTGCAATGGGGGGTAAAATTATAAATTAAATTTACTAGTCGGGGACTAATATACTCTGCATACCATTCGCATATTGTTGGTATGTATTTTATTCCGCTGTTTTACCTTACTGCATCCGCCCCTGATGAGTTTTTCACTTTATTCTCATTTATTTATGTGTCAAAGATGCCAAGCAGTATATGACGGCTTCTAATCCGCGTAACAAAAACTTTTTAGGTTGTATATATTTTTATAGTCCTGGTCTGGAACTGCGATTGAATTTCTAATTTTGCGTAACTCGAGTATATGAAAATTTTGGGTCAATTATTTGTAAATCTGAACTAGTTTTGTGAAAATCGTAACTGAGACAAGGGTTATGGAAAATTTTAAAAAATACACAAAAATTTATATTGCACGACCTTTTCTAAAATAATTAATTTTTTTAAATAAGTTTGAATCTATGGCATTTTCAAAATGCCGGTTATAGATTGGCCTCCTAACTAACATGACAGCTCTTACTCATTTGACCGCACGTTCACCACAGTATATTCAAAAGATGACCCTATACATTAGCAATGGCCTCTCATATTGATAGTACGCTGCTATTAATGTTGTGGGTTATAGCATGAGAACCGTGTGACTGCTCAGATGAGTAGTTTAAGTCTGTTTAGTGAGACGCTATGGCCTCTTCAGATTTGAAGGGCATTGTGCTTTTACTCTGGGGAGGCGTAGGATCCTTAGAGGCTAATCACGCTGCGCTTTTATTCTTCAAATCTGCGGAGGGTCTGTTGGCGCTTTGATAAGGCAAAGTGATGAGGTCTACTTTATTTTTAAGTGGGTAGGGGATACTCAATTTACGTTGTTCCTTTGTCCTGGAAAGCCACATGGTAAGGCTTAAAAGCTAGTCTGGGGCTCATCAGCCTCCCTGAACACTTCTTTCAGTGTAGATTTAAACCCGTGGCGGCGGACCCTTGAGCTCATATACCGCGCAGATGCTTTGCCTTACCTTGCAACTCTGTGTAAATAATTTATCAATAATTTCAGCAAACCTCAATATTTTTTCTAAGGCCATTTTTAGTCGCTTGCTTGCTTTATCGCTCCCTGAAACGAGACGAGTTTACGAGTTTTGCCTGACGTGCTCTGAATGAGGTTTTTGGAGCTGGAGCCCCTCGGAGCCTGTCTGCCTGCAGCCGGAGCCGAATTCGCTCCATGGGGTCTGTGGTTTGGGCCGCGACCAGTTTTGGAAACATGCCTCCTGCGGCTTACGGTGGCGACGACTTGACTCGCTAAAACACCAAACGAATAACGGACCCCTGCTGGTGCAAGTCGAGGATTTGCACCCCCTCCCCCACCACACACCCAAACACACAGACACACACTTCTCGTCGCTACACCTCACTGGGTTAACTTACCTCGATTTCCCGACTACTAATTGCACATTCATCCAGCTGCTACTACACTTGCTCGTCTGAATCGGTCGGCACTTCTCATTTATCGGAGGCATTTCATGGCAGACTGCCATACACCTTTAGAGTCTCAGCATATTTCTACGGGAATCTTTTAGGTGCTGAATCGCGTACTGATACTTCTGGTTCATGCGTAAAAACGCCTCCAGCTATGGCCCCTAGAAACCGCAATTTGATTTCACAACCGGTTAACTATTCTTATGACTTGTTCTGCAGACCAACCTAACACATCCATGCTATCAACCTGGAAAATGACATATGCGGCATTTGTTTACAATCAATCGCTCTTAGACTGATGCCTTTAAAAGAAAAGATCTTCAGCCCAACAATATGGGTAACGCTATCAAAAGGAAAAGAGGCAGACTGTGGTGTACAATGGCTACGCCCTCACCTCTAGAACGTTATATAACCTAAAATCATGTGAACCCACCCATAAGCATTCCCTCTAATCGTACCATCGTTGAGTTTCAGGAAACCCACAAAAGACCCATATCGAACAGAAAACTCCCGAAATAAGAGAGGACGACAAAAACTGCACCTTCCAGAGAAAAGGGCCAAAAGACACATAGTTTCTTCTACACAATTGTTTAGATGGCACACTATCTCCAGCAAGCCCTCCGAGAGCTTTACACTGAGCCTGCACCACAAGATGCCTGGTGCCGGAGCCAGAGCCTTTCGACGAAGTTGAGATGGAGCCGGGGCCACCCTGGGATTTCCGAACGTAGCGGGGTTGAGAAATTCGGATCTCCACCGGTAAGGGCAATTCAAAAGTAGTAGTATTTATTATTATAAATCACTCTCTATCCCAGTGTGCCTCCGATCCAAAATCGGTCCAGTGGGATGGGGATCAAAACTCCCTTCAATCCCGAACCATACGAGAGAAGTGATTAAACGCAAACACCGGTAGATGGCCGGAAAATAACTACATAACTATATCGGCCACCTTTTGGCTCAGATTAACATTGAAGTCACGGCAGGTCAAAGAAAGTTACGGACTTTTTTGGTGACGTTTTTTTGCTCTAGATACTGACTGGATTGGATGAGTGCCAATGTGTAGGGTTTTTTGGAACACAATGTCATCAAAATGAAAGTTATATCCCCACTTTTTGCAAAGTTAGAAACCAAAGTCTGAAAAACCGCTTAAATATTCCCAGATGAACTCTCAGAAGCCACGTGTCAAAACGTTTTGCCTGATCTTTGAGAGCGGCGTGACATAATTATTGTAAGAACATGAAGTCCTTGTAAGCTGTGTTTATATAAAAAGAGGCGCTTTTCGCTATTTCCTATCTACTCGAACACTGCTAAGAGCAAGGTCAGGGTCAGTACCTAAGCCTAGGTCATCAGTCAGTTTCAGCAATCCATCTTCTGCAACTTTGCTCAATGACCTTAGAATGTGGTGTGAATCGAAGAGAAATAGCTAATACCATCGGTGGAGATCCCGTGGGGTTGGGGTCTGGATCCCCTTCCCCAAGGTTTTTGGTATCCCATGGACTTTGTATAGGGCTTGTATTGCCGTGCGAGCATTAGCCCATCCGGTATCCCCCCCTCCTGAACCGAGAAGGTTTTCACACATCATCGCTGCTGCCACTTGGAAAGTTCTCAGAAGTAGAGCCACTTCACCTGGCCTGATGAGCCGACATGAAGTACCACTGACCGGACATTTTGGAACAAAAGAATATTATCAAGTATAATCTGTTCCAGGTACAACAGTGCTCGACGCTACCGAGTTTTGCATTGGAAAACAAATTTATGAGGGAGGTATTCAACCCCCTTGCTTGATGAGCATTAACGCTATCAAACGGTGAATTGAGTGTAGCCAGCATCACTAGCCCAAGCTTTGGGTCAAGGCAGAGCAAGTGCTCATGCATGTGTTGGTCCGAAGCAAGCGCCACCTATAGGTACTCACAGGCACCAGAGCTTGCTGCCCACTTGACATACTGTGTTTCTGCACTAGCATAAACTGTTTGGAGAATTATAGATTAACACGCGCATTAACGGGGGCGGGTACCCCCCCCTCTCGGGTTTTTTGATAGGCGTTTTTCAAAGGCGGTGCGCGCCGGCCTTGGCATACTTCCTTGATAATTTTAACTTTTGACACATTTTAGGTTGGTCTCTGGTCGTTCCGTAGGTCGTGACCTACCTCAATTTGAACAGCGTCCCGTGGGGCATTTCCCTCCTTTTTCCTTGCTCAAAACAAGAGACGCAGAACAACGAACTTAGTACCTTATTTATCCATTTTATAATTGTTGTTAGGTTGTGGTCGGGCTTTCGATCAATGACCCGACCTCAAAACCTAATACGTTTAGCGGCCCAACATCGGACCACGTTGAAACTCACAATGTGGTCTAGGTCCAACTGTCTCATTTCATATTTTGACCTAAGGTGGGGTATTTTGTACCCCATTATAAGTCTATGGTGAAAAATAGAATGGGCTCGTTTTCAGTAAATACTGGATAGATAAAGCTGAAAATCCTCAAACCGTCTATTCTTACCACGATCTTGACCATAAAGTTGAGTTTTTGAGCATCTGGCCCCTCAAAGGTCATGTCAGGTCACGGGAGCATAGAGCGATTGTTTTGCCAATAACTTCTCACTGAATTGAGTTAAAGCTCCCATTTTTCTTGCATTGTGTTTATATTGTCACGGGGAGTCGATTGATACGCAACATGACCATACCAGGTCACTCTGCGACCCTGACCTAGCTCGAGGTCGGGTCATTACCATAATTTGACCTAGCCAACTCATGTTGTAGATCATTCGATTCGCCGCGATGAGAGGAATCCAACGATGCATAAAGAATTGCTCTAGCTTCCCCTGAGGGCAGATCTAGAGAGAGAATCGTAGGGGAAAGTGGAGGGTCACGGACACCGTAACGATGTTGTGAGTTTTTGATGACTTAATGAGCTTGTTTCGTTCTTATTTTGGCTGTAGAGATACTTCAGACATTTATCTACCACTGTGCGAGCAGCTATGTGTCTGTAATTATCATATCCAAATTTGCGTAAAGTTGAGAAAAAACTAGCAAAAGCCCATTTAGCCCCACCTAATGGGGTAACATGGTCACCCCATGGGGAAAGATGGACAAGATGAACAAAGTGATCGAACCAGGCCTTGAAGATTTTCATCTGCATCCACCCACTAGGCGACTGTCGTCCGCCGCGGGGAAAGGGGGCATTTTCTTACTTTTTCGTCAAGGGTGCTTTTCTAATTTTTTAATGACGGAAGATTAAAGTATCAAGGGCTGTCGTGGAACTGTGCATAATTTGATCCAGGATCGCCGATCAGGGAGTGGGCCACCTTGCCGGGGGCGCCATCCGGACCAGGGGGCAGGCGCACACCCAGGAGGATCAGCGGGCCAGGGCCCCCAAACGTTTTGGCTCCAAAGTGCCGCCTCATCCATGTGGGGCGCCAAAGGCGCCCATCGAGGGGAAGGATGAGCCTTCACCTGACTTTAAGAAGCAGTGCTACACTGATTGCCGCCCCCCTACACCCAACATGCCACCCCCTACACTGACCTTGCTGCCCCTGCACCCAACACACCGCCCCCTAAGAAAATTACACTAGGTCTGTGGAACCAAAAATTCACCGCTCTCATCCCCCCCCACCCTCAGGATGCGAAAATTGTCCGCACCTTGGGTGAACAAGTGCGCCTCCTGAGGCAAAATGCCGCCTCCTCCACCAGCCTGCTGCCCCCTCTCTTCAGGCGCCCCCCACCCCAAATAAAAATCCGGGGTGCGCGCCTGCCAGAGGGTGCCACTTTTGGAACGCAAAACCTATCAGGTGGGCGCAAAATCCTCTCGCAGGGCTGAGAGCGCCCCTCTCCCGTTCCTGAGTGGAGGGATTGGAAACGACACTTTAGGGGCCCACCAATCTCTCAGGGGGCATCATGACCGTTTCAGGGGGCGCTGGGGGTCGAAGGGTACACCTTCCCCTGGATGACCCCCAAATTTAATTATATGTTCTCCAGCATTTGCGGCCCTGTGTCCCCCAACCATCAGCCGAATCCGCCTCCGCTCAGGTGTATCACTGGACCCCAAAACCCTTGATCAGGGGCGCCGCCACGGAATTTTTGCAGGGGGCAGACCCGGGCTGGTGTTGACCTTGGGGAGGCGAATTTTGAGCATATTCGGTAACTGACAGCATTAATGACCATTAACCCACTAAAATTTGGGGGCGTCCCCCTGGTTGACCAACAGGGGGACGCGTCCCCCGTCCCCCGCTTTCGGCGCCCATGCTCTTGATACATTTATTTATTTAAGCTTATATTATATAAAATTAAGTATACTCTCGTGCGGGGTGACATGGACACCATGTCCATCTTGCCCCACACGTGGTGTCTGTCGTACCCCACTTTGCTCTTCCTAAACAAACTTGGACATGAATCGGACACCATTGTGATAACACAGTCAGCGCCAGCGGTGAACAAAGTGTAACATCTTGAAGAGCCATATTACGTAACACAAATAAAGTATCTACAAAAACATCTATGCAATGACCTTACGAATTCGATTGTGAAAAAACACATGAGTTGCGGTTTTTACTATTATGAAAATTGTATAAAACCTAGAGAGCTTACCGGATCCAACGTTGCTCTGCGACCGACGCACGCTAAAAGGAAGCGTATTACACGCTTGTCCCGGTCGTGGCGGTGTCAGTTTGTCCCAAACAGGGGGTGAACATCTTACCCGCTGTGCCCGTGACCTCCCACTTTCCCCTACACTGCTCTGTTGTAAGCCTATGGAACCTTCTTTAACCTATGCTGACCTTAATATGGACCTGACATAAAAAAATTCGTATAAAATCTCTTTGTCTTGTCAAGAGCTTTCGAACGCCGCCCGTAATTTGCCTTTAGCTTTTGTGGGGAATGAGATACGGGGAGGGGAGGGGCGAAAAACGCCCCCCAGCGGGGCGCGTCATGCCAGGGACCCCAGTGGGGCGCGTGTTAAGATATCATAAGTCAGAACAAGGTGAACTTATCCATTTGAAACTTATATCGCATAATGGCCCCACCGAGTTCTTTAAAATATGTACTGGTATTTTTTATATTGATGACCTAAGGTCAGGTACGAGCCATGATCTCTCTATTGGAAATGCATGGGAAAAATGGTTTTAATCGAATAACTTATTAATGGATGACAATCGAGCCTTTATTGCTAATGCATTAGACTTGCCGTGTCCGTGCGGTTATGATGATATGCATTTTACCTAATTTGACCTTGACCTGACCTCAGTTCACGTCAAATCTCAAATTTGACCTACCAAGGTCAAATCATTTATCATTCGATTCGGCTTGCTGTGATGATTCGAAGGGTTCAAGTTGTTTTTCTCTGTCTGTACTTGTTCAGATGTAATGACCGAAAACCTTCATTTACGCGTTATGGCTATGACGACATGTATTGACTTCTTGTGACCTCAGATGTGACCTGACAAAAAATGGTTCAAATGTTTTCGATAGAGAAGTGGATGGGCTACCCAAGGCTCTTTGCCGTTTTTCGCTATCAAGCTTGGTTCTCGAGATCTTATTGGAGCCGGGTACCCGCCCCCCCCACGTCAAAGCGAAGGTGGCTCAATGCGCGTGTTAATCCCCATTTTCAGATTGATTATAATTATTTATCATATATTCAAATTACATGAGAATCCAGACCTAATATTGCGGGGGAGATGCAAGGCAACTTTTGAGTCGATTCAAATTGTGAGTCGATTCAGTGCGACAATAATTTAGGTGCCAGTTGTTCGTAGAAAAATGAGGAAGGCACGTACATCACAAGGCGGCGTTGGGATTAGTTAAAAAAACATATGAGATGCCAGGCAATCAGGTTTGTCAATCGCATACAAACAGCCCTAAAGTAGCCTCGGTATGTTGCAGAGTTAGAAAATAATGAAATAGCTAGCTAGTGGGGGAACGGCATGGTGTCTTACACCCCGGGCCCTCTTTGACTACGACTCTGTGCTAAACGCATGAGTAAAAAAATAACAAGAGTACGAACTTGCATTGCGTGAAAAGTCAGTAACTGTCGCACAGATGATGAGCGGGTGTTTGATAGCCTAGGGGCTGTGTATGCTCAATGACTTAACCCTATCAGGCACGTCTTTTATCATCGCTCTAGGTTGCCAAATCGATCCCCAAAGCCGCTTTTGGGACTGAGAAAGGCAGAAAGGCACGGTAAACAGCTCTGTAGACTGCTACACATACAGCACGCTAAACAGTACGGTAGACAGCAAGGTTAACAGCACGGTAAACAGAACGATACGTTAAACAGCAAGGTCGACAACACGGTCAAAAGCATGGTTAAAAAACACGGTAAACAGCAAGGTAGACAGCTTGGTAAATAGCATGGTAGACAGTAAGATAGACAATACGGTAAACAGCAATGTAAACAGCACCGTATACCGCATGTTTGAGAGCAGCATGTGACTTGAGACCAAAATCTCTGGTCGTGAATATGTGTTCACCTACGGTTGAAAGAGCACCTTGCGAGGTTCAGTATATAGCCTGGAGATACCGAAACATGTAAAACACATTTTGGCACAGCATTTTAGCAATGGAACACCACAAGAGCCAGTTTTCCTTAATTTGCGATGTTTTGAACGCGCAATTGAATTCCTACCTAAAAACGTATTCGGTCTACAAATGATCTGTGGGACCCGATGTAGCCTGCGATATGTTTTGCTCTCGGGTTCGCATCAACTAAGCTGCTTCAAATGTGCTTGGGTGGTTGTATTTAGCTGTTGCATGCCACACGAGATTATCTGAGGAACATTCACGTGCTGGGAAGCTTATGGCAGAAGTGTATGCAAACAGTGCACGTTCAAGTACCTCAGCCAAGTTTACTCACCTCAGAGAAAATCAAAGAAGCCCAACGCTAAAAAAAAACTTTACATGTGTTGTAGCTCGTTGGCTGACAATTGATTAACTTTTATGAGATGATTAAATTTGACCAGTCCAGACCTTGCTTGATCTTAAGAGTTAATACATCAGAAAATTATCTAAGTAAGCATAAGACAGCCTGCTGGCTGCTTCAAACCCAAAATTATATCGTTGCCATTTTATACCACCGGGTGCATTGGCATTACCGCCAAATGTGATTCAAGATAAACTCATTGTGACCTCAGCTACCAGGACAATGTTTGAAATTGTCGGCAACGGTCCCGATACGGGGCCTAAACAGATTATTGTTTATTTCTAAAGTTCACCCATTGCCTTGTGTGACAATGAAGTCTGTCATCTTTTAGCAGACGATACAGTAAAAAAGAACTGTCATCGTCTTATAATGCCCTCAAAAATAAAATTTATTTTCGTATTAGGTCTTATTCAATATTCAATATTTTCTATCACATGAGGGCAGAAACCTCAATTATTTTTAAACGACAGTCGATGAACTGCAAGAAAACTGCCTGAAAGAGAATAAGATGGTTGTTTGGGGTGGGAGTAAAAATTGATTCGGTTACGGATAAAACTGGTGCTTGATGGATAGGGATTATCAGCTACTGATAATGTTTATGCACCAACCTTTTGTTTTTCGCCACCCAAAAGTATAGATCTTACTCATTTTCGGCTGTTTTCTTGCAGCTCAAGAAACCCCTTGTCCTGACATCTAGGATTCTCTGAGACTCTCTTAAGCGCCATCTCATGACAAGTATTCGCCAAAAACGGACTGGGCGGTCCGAGCGCAGTCCCTGAGCTTGGCTTTCACCAATGATTCCGCACCGATTGGCATCAAAATTGGGCCCTTTTAGGCGTTTGCAAGTTGATGAACTTAATAACGTTTGATCATCTCGACAACAATAAATTGATGCCAAGTGAGTTTACCGAGTTTAGTGTGTTTTTAAGCCCCAAGCACCATGATATTACTGCGCAAAAATGTGACATCTGCGTCAAAGCGGTCTAATTCGGTTCCTGGAGACACGTACACAGATTTATTCGAACAGGGTTCACGTCAGGTATGCTTGTTCGCCTTTTCCTGTCTTATATTTAAAAAGCATGGAATGGATAAAAATTGGCTGTCACACCCACACAAACACTAAAAATTCTAGTGACCTGATGCTTAAAAGTTTAAAACCAGCTTCTCAAAACGAGGTTGATAGAAACAGACAAAAAAAGAAAGAAAAGTAAATCCATCAGAGGTAAACGAGCGTGCAAGCAAACTCCCCTTAAACTTGCCACAATCGATAATTCAAACTGTCAGGTGACATTTGTTTGAGCTGTGCCTTAAACTCAAGAAAACTAGGCACCAGTCAGCCCCCTCCAACAGCAATCGCAGATCACCGGATGTGACGTCACACCTCGTAGGATATAACATGGGAAAATTAAATGATTAAATGTCTAAATTTCTGCAATGAAGGGCACAGAATCGAAGATGAAATGCCTATTTGTTGCATTTGGGATAAACTCCATTAATTCGTAAGCGGGCAGTGCCATTAGCAGCAGCTTGACACACGGCCCAATGGTGAAGGAATTTCTCCACGCCCGTGTGACGTCACTCAGGCGTGGAGGAATCCCTCTTGAACGTACCTTTAAGTAAAGGTGTCCTGGGCACCTCTAGTCCAGTCCTGACATCTAGGATTCGCTGAGACTCTTATAAGCGCCATCTCATGTTGTCCTGCAGCACGCCTCTGAGAAAACTCGCGTTCTACCAGCCTCAGCACGGACAGCTACAGATATACCTAAGAAAAGCTTGATCGAATTTTCAAATAGAAAACTGCAAAACAAGTTATACTTCCAGATGCAAGTTTTCAAAATATCTCCTAACACAAATAAGTCTCCCGTCAACCATTTTCGCCTTAGCCCTAGTGCGGTCATTTCACCCCCCCGACTGAAGGTTTTTTTCAAGGTGGCCAGTAAAGTGCATGCACTTTACTGGCCACTACGTGCATGGCGTTGCACACTGCAGTGTGCAACGCCACGTACGTAGTAAATTTCAAGCCAAGGTCATATCAGATCAGGTCCCCAGACCAGTTCAAGTGACCCCACTTCCTAAACAAATTGAAGTGGCAGCAGTGAATGTATGTTTAATGGATTGATCTGGCATTCATGGCCTATGATAAGGCCACCGGGTATCAAAATATGTGACAACCAAATTGTTTAGGTTGATAACTTAAGGTCATACAGGAGCCAAGATCTTCCTATTGTGAGTTAAAAGTGAATAGACCACTTTGATGAGACTCAAACAATAATAATTTATGAACAACAGGGGTCTGAAAACCAGGTAAAAACATTTTTCCCTACTTCATTATCCCCAAAACAGAAATATATCCTCTTTTCTCATAATATGTGACGTCATCAAAACGACACTTAATAATCAGTGGAACTCCAGACTTTGATCATAGAGTCGTTGTAAAGGCCCATTCACAGAGTTTCTGCATGAAAAAATTGCATGGAGAAGCTTTTCAAATACATGGTGAAATAATCGCAAGGACACGCAACAGACTTTCCGCTGAGGACGTCCGCTCTCATCAGTATAATATTTGTTCAATGTCCATGGCAATCATCCTCTCGGCCCGCCCGTCTATTCTCGGTCTTGTTAAGCGTTGGTGCAAAAACTGAACGACAGATGGCGTTACGGTGGCCGTAATTATTCATTGGTTGAACGACGACGTATATGCCTGATGTAAAGAAATAATTTAAGAGTTTAAGATTTTGGCAATTTAAACAATTTGAGACTTCGACAAAAACAATTGAAACTTTTTTGGACGATTACGGGGGAAAAGGATATCATGTGTTTTGCGGCCATTGGGCGTATTTAGGCCCAATGACGCTCCGCAATGGACGATTACTCGCCCCAAGATTTCGGTCGACAGGCAGTTGGATGCTGGTTCACTCGCTAGCATGGTATCTTCAGCGAGTGGGCGAGGCTTAGGGCTTTCGACCAATCAGTTTACTGCAATCATATGGAATGTATTCCTTCAGGGTTTGAAATAAGGCAATAGGCCCCCTTACTTTGAACTTTAAAGCTGGCGTAAATTTTATACCTAGAGCTTTGAGTGAAATTAAATATGCTGAGTGTGGTTTTTCAACTCGCTCTACAAGACTGCTATCTCAGTTTGAAACCCATTATAAAAGTGGGACTTTCGCTTCAAGGGAAAATTTCCACATAATCTGTTCGTGGCCTATGTCTAAGCTTGAAATGAAAAATTTGCCCATTATCTTTGACAGGACATGTGAGGTAAAGTAAGCAATTTGCAGCATATAGTAAGCGTGGCAGCATTTCAGTGAAGAGAGAGATAGAGAGAGAGAGAGAGAGGGGGAGAGAGACAGGGAGAGAGAGAGCCACACGGAGAAATCTAAATTCGTGGACCTGAAGTCAGTTCCATCTCAGAATGTGACTTTCCACGCGCAGTGGAGAGGGGCCTGGCGTCGATGCGCAGTGGAGGGGGTCTGGCGTCAATGCGCATGTGAGGGGGTCCTGAAGTGCCCTCCCCCCTGAGATATAAAACTAAGGGGTTAGAAAAACGCCCGTTGGAGAGTGTATGACTGTAACGGTGATCTGCGTTATTGCAAGGTTTCATTGACCTAGGTCAATATCTTCAAGGTCAAACGAGGTCGTAAATGTCAAATCTGGACCGTGCTGGAGACCTATTGGGAAATGCCGTGATTACACGGAAAAGGCCGGGAATACACCAAATGCGGACTAATGTCACTGAGGAATGGTCCCACACAATGCTCTCTAAAATTTTGAGATCGAGGTCATTCAAGGTCAATGACCTATGGCAGAACAATATGAGGGATTCCAATAATATACAGTATAACTGGCATTATAGCAGTCTTTAGGCGGGAAATGAGGATTTAACCTTGAAAAATATATTTGACCTTGATCTTGACCTTAAGTAGGCTTAACTATGAAGTCATAGCATAACACACATCGTAATGAATAATGTCATTGGACCAGAATACTGGGATCAATGACCTTGAACTTCATCTGCATATGGGTTGACCATGACATATAACCTGATTATATGACGTTATGACGTCACCACTCGGTCCACAGTGCAGGCGACCTGGTGCGACCGCGCAATTTCGACGGTCTCAAAATATAGGTCTGACTTTGAAAGCCTATAAGTAAAAAATTACGGACAGATTTTCACAACTTTCTCACCAATCGACGCACTCATGAATGCTCTCAAATGTGGCCCGGTAACATTTTCTGGCAGCAAACGGTTCGCCGGCCACCTCGGAAAAATAGGTGGAGGCACTTTAGGGCCCCCTTCACTGCGCGTGTTAACATGGTAAAGCAATATATGATTCGATTCAGTTAATCAAGAGGATTTCAATAGTACCTCAATAATGGCAGTATCTTGTTCAGTTAGGACGATATTGGCAAAAAAGAAACACCCCGTCATGTGGGCATCTTATCGACCTCGATTGACCTCATCTAGACTCAACCTGAACCTTGTTAGCTTTTTTCGATGCATGCTAGTAACAGCTTTCAAATGGAGTTGGAAGAACTGTTCTATATTGCATCTTACATTGGCGGATCCAGGAGAAACTTTTGGAGGGGGCTAAATTGAGAAAAATCGCGAAAACGTAGTGTCTTTAAAGAAAAAGGGCTAAAATTTGGAAGTTTTTTCCTAAATATCCCCCTAAAACATACGGGAATAGCTTCAAAAGCAAATCAGCGTCCCCCTTCCTTGAACTATAACACTACTGGTCGACTCCAGAAAATGCGCCCCTGATGGCAGCCGCTTCTCCCCCGGCAAAGTCCTGGTTCCGCCCATGCGTTGCGTTACATTGGGTTTTGATCAAGTTAAAGCATGCTTTAGCTTCGATGTCAGATCAGCTGTTGAGAGCAGCCACGCGACAGTGTGGAATCAGATGTCGAAAAAGGGCGGGGTGACACTGGCCTGGGCTCGTAGAACACAACGAGTTTGAACGTTACTGTAGGTGACGCTAAAGCTGAGTTTGGTAAAAGAGATATGGATGTACGCTTTGAAAAACCGGACATGAAAAGCTGGAAGCAGAGAGGGCAGCCGCGCCTCTCCCCATTTTAACCCGCGCCCCACCGGAGGTCCGGCGCCACCTTCGCCCCACCGGGGGGCCATCGATGCCCCCCTCTAACTCTGAAAATATGGGGGCTAGCCCAAATCTGCAAAGTGCATTAGAAAGCTCGCATGAATTCAGGAAGAAATTACTTCAGATGTTTAACACGCGCATTGACGGGGGACGGGTACCCGCCCCCCTCGGGTTTTTCGGAGATAGCAGTAAAACGGCGGCGCGTAGCGCCGCCGTACTTGGCATACCTTTTCCTTCATCATTTTCAAAACTTCTGTGAAAATTTTAAGGTTAGGTCATGTCAGGTCAGGTCACCAGTACAGTTCAAGTGACCTGACCTAAAAAAAGTTTAAGATAGCACAAGTCAGAGCAGGATGAACCTATCCGATTGAAACTCATATCACATAATGGGCCCACCGAGTTCTCCAAAATATGTTCCGGTATTTTTGATATCGATGACCTAAGGTCAGGTACGAGGCATGACCTCTCCATTGGAAATACATGGGAAAAATATTTTTTACTGTATAACTCAGTAACGGATAGTGATAGAGCGTTTATTTTAGCTGCATTAGACTTGCCTTGGCTTTGCAGTTCTAATTATATGCATTTTATATAATTTGACCCTGACCTGACCTCAGGTCAGGTCAAATCCTTGATTTGACCTAGCAAGGTCAAATTATATATCATTCGATTCGGCTTGCTGCGAGGATTCATATAGTTTAAGTTGTTTTGCTCTATCTTTACTTGTTCAGATAAAATAGCCGAAAAACTTAATTTACATGTTATCCCTATTACGGCATGTTTTGACCTCTCGTGACCTTAAATGTGACCTGACAAAAATGGTTGAAATATTTTCGATGGAGAAGTGGATGGGCTACCCAACGCCGTTTACTGTTTTTCGCTACCTACCGTGGTTCTCAAGATCTTAGCGGGGGCGGGTACCCGCCCCCTAGTCAAAGCGAAGGTGGCTCAGACCCCCGTCAATGCGCGTGTTAAGCGCTCAGGTCAATGGTTTGACCTCCGAAGGTCAAGCTAGGTCACAATAGGCTATTTTCACTTAAAGATGCAATTCTTAAGAAAACTGGAAATAACTTTTATGCCATTTGAGCTATTGAGATCTGGTAAAGTAAATTTGATAGGAAAATTCCAGGCCTTTATCCGCTATTTGGAACATAATGACTTTCCTCCAGTGGTTTGACCTCCAGAAGTCACCTCGTGACCTAATTTGAACTGAGATCACGAAAGCTCAAAAAGTGACCTTGCCGTATATTAAACGAAAGCCAGTGGCGAGACATACACGATGATGTTTGATTCAGTGCTCTACCTTAATTAGGTCAAAAGCTATTGTCCAAATACTGTTTTTGACCCCTGGTGACTTTGGATGACCTTGGAGGGGTCAGAGGGAAAATATGGCCCCTGGGATCCGTGAAAGGGTGTCCAAGAACGCTTTTCTGGGCAAGCTGAGCATTTGCAATCCTTTTTGTGACTTAGATCCTAAGACAGCGTTTGCCCATGCTTTTTCAATGAGAGAGGTCACTTCGTGACCTGACCTCAGGTCACGAAATATAAAAATCCTGGATGTACACTTTGTAGACCCTGGAGGGGTCATGAAGTGTAGTAAGATTCAAATTGATCGACTAGGAAATGTAGCTCTTATAGAGTTCAAAAGTTGAAGTGAGGTGACCTTGGTTGACCTTGCCTGGTGACCTCACCTTGGGTGACCCGGGGTAAAAAAATTTAGGGATGGTGGGAAATTGATGGGGGAGCGATGGGGCTCTCAATCGCGGTGCTACGTCTCGTCGTTTTCCTGCTATCCCGAAAAACCTTAGGTGGGCCATCGATGGCTCCCGGTGGGGCGAGGGTTAAGAATTTGAGGTCGGTTCCTCCGCCCCTAACATTTGAAACCAGCCGGCTGAATTTCTCTGAAAAAAACATTTATTTTATTTTATCAATTTCTCGCTTCTCGTGGTCTAACTGTGGTTGGCTTTTTCGCATGTCCCCGTTTCATGGAGCTTCGTCGATTGTACATGGAATAGCTGTTTACATTGCTTGTAAAGGAGGTAGATGAGGCCGGCAAACTCGTCAGTTTCCTCTCCGGCCCTCCCCCAAGCTGAACAGAGTTTCAAAATCCCAGTCTGGGACAGTGGAATCTCGGGATGTGCAACTGTGTGTTTCCTGGGCTACGTTAGCCGCCTCTGAATTTCAGAAATGGGCCCTGAAAGCCTATCACAATTTTCCATGTCCTGTTCAAAAGTGAGAAAAGTAAGGCAAATAGAAACCTATCATCACTCCCACGAGCACATCTGCTCCCTCGCGAGGTTGAGGGGATGGGATGCACCCCACATCCTCCCACTTGATTAACAAAATTTCACCTAGTAGTACTGAAAAGGCCCTCAGTTTATAATCCAGACAGTTATATACTATTATTCCGCAGTGGAATCAAATGTAGTGAGCTACTGGTGAAAATGGCCCGATAACATGTAATTGAAGGATTTCACTTCTTTGCTGAAACGATCGCTGAATGAGCTCACATCATCTCATTTATTAAAGCCTGTCTCTTATGAATAACAAATGGTCCTGGCTGAAGTTTTATTGCCATCTTTCTTAAACAGCATTGGTAAATCTGGCATGTGGGTTAATGATTAGCCGGCAATCGTGTATTTCCTAGTTGAAATGCTGTGCTAGTTTTAATTGGAGGGTTTTTACAGCAAAAAAACCGTGACTAGCCCAAATATTTTGCAAACACAACACATTAATGCAGATGCGCAGTTTGACACAGACCTTGTTACTGGGTGCCGAGTGGGTGCCGTTCGGTGGCGAAAAGAAAAGTTTACTGGGGGTGCGATAATTTTGTAACTTACTCATGTTTTCAGCCTACGTAATGAGCATCCCAAACCTATCAAAACATGTTCTATACTGGCACGGGGCCATGTTCTTAAGAGCTGTTAAGTCGGTCAGACGCTGGATTTCGGAGTTGTGCGGGTTCTTCCGACTTGATGAGCTCCCAGAGTACAGACTCTCGAGCTCCTCCAGCGCCGACCCTCAGCCCTCCGTACACGGCCGGCACGGCGCCGGCGCAGGTGGCAGCGCCGCCGGCGGACCGCCGGTATTTTTATCCATGATCCCGTTTGCTGTTGCTGGCGCTCTGCTCTGGCTCTCCGCCGACCTGGCCGTGGCCGCAGACCTCGTGGGAAAATATGCCCTCCTGTCTCCCCCGCTACCACTATCTCCTCTAAGCTGTATCGCTCCGGCGAGGGATCATGTTTTCATTGTGAGCTAAATTGACCGCGGGTTGGAATTTCAAATAAATTATCCACAGTTTTTTGCCTATTGATGCCCTGAGTGACGGCAGTGGGGCGACCTACATTTGGAGCAAAAAGTTCGAGAATTTTGCCAACAACGCTCGCAGTGGCTGTGAACGAGTCTCTTACGGCCCTCTGTCTTACTGATCTGGCATTAATGTCTATGGCTTTGAGATGGTTGATTTTGAACGGACTTATGAGAGGATTGACATTCAAGTACATCCCAAGAGATGTAGGGAACATTTTCACATACATCCCAGGAGATGAAGGACTTTTTTCACATACATCCCATGTCCCAGCTCGGCAGCAGCAGTTCTTCCCTTTGGGATACTCGGAATATAAAGAGCATCAGATCACAGGTCTCCATAGGTAGGCAGTTGTCATAATGGTTGCAAACCGAAATACAGTTCAGCTGTGAAATCTAAGCATCTCCCCGAGGTGAATGGAGAAGTTATACAACATAAGATTGTCAGGTGCAGTTAAAGGGAATGTGGCAGGAATTTGAAACTGGAGTAGTCTTATGGGTATTTTTATAAACAGTGAATGCGGTCTTATTTTTTATGAAAATGATTAAAAGACGTAATATTTTATTTCATGTCGTGTCATTTTCAGGTGCTAAAGAAAAAAACTTCTATATCCGCGTGCCATCAGGATCTGGCAATGCTTTGTGCCAGATTGAACCTCTTTGATTCGCGCCACTTATGAATACGAATACAAGTGAATCATTTTTATATAAAAGATACTGATTATTAGAACCCAAAACGACATCAATTTCGGCTAATTTTCGTGAAATATCGGATACTTCCCGTCTCAAACTAGTTGAAGAAATACATACCTATATAGCTACCAGTACCAAAGTCACGTGTAGCACATAGCTTTTAAAGAAATCCAATTAAAAAAACTTGTCCACGCAGCGGGACGTAAACATTCCGTCACTTTTCCACGGTCACTTTATACCACGTGACCACGGGGGATCGCTAGGTGGTGAATTTCTACCTTGTTCTCTGCGATCGGTACCTTCATTCTGGGACAAATGAAATATCGGTCATAAAGATTCTCGGTTGTCTCTATCACATGACTACATCTGTTCAAAGCCCAATATGAAGGTGCAATATACCATTTAAAAGTTCCATTCGCCCAGGGTTGTCATTAGTATTCGGACTATAACTTTGGTTTCCCATGCACTTACTTACTGCTCCTTTTCACAAGGTGGAAAATCTGAGAATTCTCTCGCACGCACACATAATCTCACACACGTCTGTTTCGGATCTCTGCGTTATGGCCGTGGGCAACCGTTTTGAATTCGTGATTTTTTTCTATTTGGTAAAATACTTCGTTGCGTGGTTAAAACATCTTCGTTTAGCTTTCGTGATCATAAAGTCTTCGTTCTTCGTTCACTAACTTAAACCATGCTTTTCATATGCTCCCCATAGAGAGGCCATGGCCCTTACTTTCCCCCTGCTGTCGATATACGAAATCCAGCTTCCACAATATATTTTGTACATTGACCTTATAATGTGATATGCATATCAAGCCAATTCTTCCAGTCTGCTTTATTGCTTCCCCTTACAATGTTTTATAGGTGTCATCACTTGACCTGGCTTGGAGACCTGACCTTATATGGCCCTGGTCTTAAATTCTGGGAAAACATTTCAAAAATAATCTGGTAGCATGCATGCGAAGTTTGACATGTGCGTGGTCGTTTCTTTCGTTTTTTGTTTGCGTTCTGCGAAAATTCTAAAGCTGGGTACCCGTCCCTCGGACGTGTACCGGTTACTATCAGTAATAAGCCGTCGTCCGGACTCCTGAGCGTCGCTGACGATGACGACGTAAGCGATGTCGGCAGTGTCGCAGCGCCACAGTATGGGGGTATTCAACTGACGGAGCCTGGCCACGCCAGACTCGTCACCGGGAGTTTCCACCCCTGGCCTGCTTTGTTCCTGACGCCAGTCAACTCGGCTGTCTTTAGCGGCCAACTTCGCTGCCGTTAAGGTTTGAAATTATGCAAAATTACTCGCGATTTGTGTAAGATTACAGAGGTTTCGAGAGGATTCCTTGAGATGTATAAACAAATCACAAATTGTGACAAATTTATAATTGACCCCTGGCCGTAGAAAATGCAAAGCGGCCAGGGTAGATGCGCACATTATAGGACTTGTTTCGCCCACATTATTTTGGTTTTAGCTAAAGTCTACTTTGCCAAAAACAGATTGAGGACGTGTTCAACGTGAACGCGCCGCTTGAGGGCGTGAAACGCCGCTTCCCTCCGCCCCCGCCTCCCTGGATGCAAGAGGCGGTGCCACCCGGATTCGATCCGGTGTCTCTGCCTCCATCACACCGCCAAAACGTAGCTCCCTTTGACCCCTCCTCCTGCAGCGCCTTCCCCGCCCCCCCGTAACGGGTGTTTACTGCTGAACACCGCCCCTTTCCTTGTTGGCCGTCTGCCTCAGTGGCGGGCCTCTATGCGAATACTTGGGTACCCTTCTCCAGACAGTGGCGCCCCTCGATGCAAATCATAGCTAATGCTTTCCGATGAAGCTTTTAGAATAGGTACCCGGCCTGCAAAAACACCCCCAATGGAGGATCGGTAACCCTAGTAATTCCTAAAAGGCACCCCTCAGGTTGTCTACTGGCGCCACTTGGAGCTGAGTCGCTTTCCCAGATCTGTCACTTTATCACTAGCCGAGCAAGGATTGGTATATGGAAGAGGATCCAAGAGGCTTTGGCTAGTTGGGAAAGGGGAATTAAATTATTTATCTTCTTTGAATAAAACACTTGGCCGGAAGGCGAGTTGGAAACGCAAGCGACAGCGTTGTGCATTTTACGATTCATTGCTGCTCACCATTTTTTTTGCGGTACAGTTTAGCACGAGGTCAAATTATTATTTCTGGCCGTTTGAGGGACCATGCCCACTGACCTTTCCCCTGGAAGGTCAGTGGGTCACGTGGTGCCACGAAGTTTTGCCCTTTTGAGTAATGCTACGGATATTTGATTACTTTTTATTCAGGAAACTCGTCAAGATTCTAACTACGGTCACTTGGCTCAGCCATCACCCTTACAAATAAGCCACCACTAACCCGGGCCGTCATGTTCACCAAGAAACCATGGACAGATCGAAGCAGCGCCATCACCAGCAGTTGACGCATTGCGGAGAGTATTTCTAAACGCTTGGCTGGTGCTGGAGGGGTGTTGAGCTCGGCTGCTCAGGACGTGAGTCTGCAGCGGCGAGACCAGGCTGATGTTTGTATTGGCTGACTGAGTGGGCCGGCTGCCCAACCTCGCCCCGTGCAGGGTGCGAACTCTGCAGCTATCCACGGTGTCAACCTCGCCGACTGCAGGGCGCGCACTGCAGCTATCCACGGTGTCAACCTCGCCGACTACAGGGCGGAACTCTGCAGCTATCCACGGTGTCAACCTCGCCGACTGCAGGGCGCGCACTGCAACTATCCACGGTGTCAACCTCGCCGACTGCGGGGCGCGCACTGCAGCTATCCACGGTGTCAACCTCGCCGACTGCAGGGCGCGCACTGCAACTATCCACGGTGTCAACCTCGCCGACTGCGGGGCGCGCACTGCAGCTATCCACGGTGTCAACTTCGCCCCGTGCAGGGCGCGAACTCCGCAGCTATCCACTGTGTCAGCCTCGCTCAGTGCAGGGCGCAGACTGCAGCTATCCACGGCATTAACCTCGCCGACTACAGGGCGCAGACTACAGCTGTCCACGGTGTCACCCTCTCCCAGTGCAGGGCACAGACTGCAGCTATCCACGGCATTAACCTCGCCGACTACAGGGCGCAGACTACAGCTATCCACGGAGTCAACCTCGCCCAGTGCAGGTCACAGACTGCAGCTATCCACGGCATTAACCTCGCCGACTACAGGGCGCAGACTACAGCTGTCCACGGTGTCACCCTCTCCCAGTGCAGGGCACAGACTGCAGCTATCCACGGCATTAACCTCGCCGACTACAGGGCGCAGGCTACAGCTATCCACGGAGTAAACCTCGCCCAGTGCAGGTCACAGACTGAGCTATCCACGCATTAACCTCCGACTACAGGGCGCAGACTACAGCTATCCACGGCGTCAACCTCGCCCAGTGCAGGGCGCAGACTGCAGCTATCCAGGAGATCATGGTTCCTGCCGCTGTGTGCAGGGTGAGAGGAAGAAGAAGCAGGCATATGTGAACACATTTGTCAGGAAAACAACAATGCGTGCTCTGAGGCACTCTTGCGCATATGTCTGTTCAGGGTTCTGATCGTATGTCGGTTGCAATTGGCTATGTTGTGCAGAAAAACATGGCTTTTGAAAGCAGTGCGCTTGTATGCATGTTATAAGGAATGCAATTCAGTTGAAAGTTATTCATACCAGCCAGATGGGTACAATCAGATTGCACTTGAAATGGTGTAACAACAGAGAAAGGTGGACGTATTTGCTAATCTCTCAATCAGCAAAGTTACATTTGGTTAATTAGAAATCATGCACAAAGCGTTAAAATGTCATGTGAATGAAATCAAGTAGAAAGGTATGCACTGGGTGTTCACTAGAAACGCGACATATTCCATTAGTGGGAAGGTATTAAAAAGATATGTCTCACGAATGAAAATATTTCACTGTCTGCTTCTTTTGTTTTATTCAGCAAAGTTTTCCTGCTTTTGTGAGCACCTTGCCCACAAAAAGAAATACTTCTAGGTAAATATGAATATTGAAGAAGAATGCAGGTTTAGCCTGTAGTGATTTGTCAGTCACAAGTTATAAACTGGCCTCTAAATGAGCTAGCAAAGTTACGCCAGCTATTGTGAGCTCACATGTCTGGATTTAGACACTACGTGACCCTAGTTTCTATTAAGACAAATATAACAATTACACTCAAAGCCTTTAAAACCTGTAACATCCTGGCCGAAGGAAGGGACAAGTCTTCGAGACCAGTCATCTCCCGTGACCATGGAGAGTAGCCTAGTTTCGATGCAGTTAGGATGTTTAACCCATTGCTTGGCCTGAAACAGGTGGAACAGCTACTTTGGGTAGCTATGATTGTTGAAAATGCGTTGGCAAGGCCTCATCGGTGTACACTCAAAAATCTTTACACAAACAAAATTTGGCAGCTCTTTCTCAGTAAATACCTCATCGGGTATCTCTTCAGACTTGAATGACACCCAAAACTGAAACAAAGTTTTGAGCATTCAGCGATTTGTGTCAGGACACCCCGTGTTCCCGCTCCTCGCCACGCTTGTTCCCCTCCAGTCCTTCCAGTCTTCACCGTGTTTGCTGTCTCTGAGTCGACTGGACTGACCCGGCCCCTGTCTCGCCTCCCCTGCTGTTCAGCGGCGGAGGCTGAGCCATGGTGCTGCTGCCCGCCTACCTGGAAGCGGCGGCGTCGCGTGTCGTCCGGCCCCGGCGCCGCGGCCGGCCCGTGACTCACCTCACCCTCCGCGCCCGCTGTCTAAGGAAGCGTGAGACGGCGTCACCTTGACCAAATTTGGCCCGGCGTGGCCCGACCAGCCGCCGAGCAGGTAAAAACGCCCCAGCCGCCACCGCTCTACCACCTCTTTCGGGTACTACCAGAAGCCACGCGCTCTGGAACAACGTGCTCTTGAAGACCGGTCCCACATTGAGACATGGGCACGTGTTCCCGTAGACATGAGTGGGTCTTTTCAATTGGTCAGTTTGTAGAAAATAGCTAGTCAATTTAATCCATATCAAACTATTAGAATAATCACAATGTTTTCTTTTGGTGCAGAAGGTATCGCGTTTCCACAGACTTAGTCAGTACTCATCATTGTAGTAATGTATCCAGTGCATCTAAACTGATGGGAAAGGGGGCAACGGGGCTTCACATCGTGAAAAAGAAAATCGTCGAAAATTGGCGGTTTTGGGGTGGCAAATATCTTTATTGCCTTTCACCTAGATCTGCACCTGAAACCACAGCTTTTCCGTAGCTTCTTGCACAAACATAAACTTTACTACAGAAATCTGAAATTGGAATTCCGCCAACGTTTTTCCTCTTGCTTCTTGCACCTGTGGCGTATTTCACTATTTTTAAGATGGAAGAGAGTTCTGCTGATGAGGGGGGGCTCTGACAATTGCTGGCAAAGGGGCTGGGGCTCAACCATGTACTGAAGATTTCTGACAAAGGGGGAGGGCGTCTGGACACCCCCAAATTTTGCCGACGTCAAATGTGATTATAGTCCCTAGCTGTTGCACCGGGTGTGGTAGTCATTACCAGTCCGTTGAACGTGGATATTCTCAATGTTTGAAGTACATATAGTCCATGCCGGGGTTTTAGAGTTATAAAAGATACGATCGTGTGATACGTGTGAGTTAGAACGGTAATCGTTTTAAATTGGCATTGAAACAATTCTCTGAGCTTAGCCAATTTTGACGCAATATATTTTAATTATCGTCTTGCCGACTGAAAATAATGATGTTATGTTGGTGTTTGTGGTTTGGACACAGTTTTCACGCTAGTCACTGCAAAAGAGAGGGTATCCAAGGATTGCAGCATAGGAAAGTATTTCGAACAATTTCCAACCATTCCGGGGGTGCACTAAGAAAGCCGCAGCCATTTCCAACGCTGCTTACGTGTGATGCCGACCTTTCAACTATGGAAGCCATCAAAACAATGCCGAAGCACCGTCGCACTTAGAGCATGATTAGTGGTGTGCTTTGTCGACAGAAATGCAAAACAATGGATAAACTATAAACACATAAACGAAACGCATGCATATGCGTGTGCGTTTTGGTTCTATTGAGCATAGCAATTTTCCAGAGAGGGTATAAAAAGGTGCAACCAACACATTAAAAAGCCATGAAATCCATTTTTATCAGCGCCAGTCTTAAAGGTGGAGAAACTTTTAAGAGGATTCATGAATCATCATACCAGAAGGGTTTGAAACCACTTGTGTCAATAGACATATACGACCAGTTCCAAAATACCTAAAAATATGCACGTCTTATCTTGCACACAACCACGTTAAGAGGCTCTCCAATCGATTCTATATATTGTGGAACATCATCAAATGTGGTTCATGTCCCTCCGTTAAATTGGTTGCACCCATCCATCCAAGACTATCTTCACAGTTGTTAGGGGCTGTCACACATGTGGTCAGCGACCAAAGGGGAAGTGTCTGGCATTTTCAAACTTTTTCTAACGAGAGGGGGACGGGGGGCTTAGCTTTTCTGAGGATTTTTTACCTTGGCGGGGAGAGGGGGAGTGAATAAAGCATTAGCTGTGATGTAATTATTTTATTGAGCGAGAACTGCTGAGGTCCAGGGTGTTGAAGAGCGGATCTGCAATGTTTCGAACCCAAACGTAACATAATTATAGTATGGTATCAGTTTTAATTAAATTTACTAAGAATATGCCAGCAATTATGCTAGTCAAGTACTTCCATACCATGTTAAACCACATACGACTACAGCTGGTTGCAGTGCTTTTTCCAAAATAAAACAAGAAGCCATACGCATGAAGAGGAGGGGAGCGCCGTGATTTCTTCGCACACTTGTGCGTGATGTTCAAAATAGCTTTTCTGCTATTATCTGCTATTCTTTTTCATATAGCTTTTTAGCCGTGAAGTGGGCGATTGGTTCAGTAAAATTTGGGCTGCGACCCGTGCATTGGTGCTGTTGGGCGATGGCGATGGAAAGTCTTAACCGCTTCAACCAGGGCCGAATATGGTGCTGGTGTTCCCCGTCAGAGCCTGAGCGGGGCCGGTGACTGTTTATACTGCGAGCTGTGGCGCGGCAGACCTAGCCCAGCGAAGTCACCCAGTGTCCGCTGCTACCAGCTGCCCGTACTGCCCGAACATTATAGCTCTGTGGTGACTGTGTGATTGCGCGTGTCAACCACCGCGTTGCTGTCGAATGGGGGAGGGTGGGTAGGGGTTCAGCCATTTCCTGATGATTTCTGACGAAGGGGAGGGGGTCCGGACGCCTTCAAATCTAGCTGATGTTATATGTGAACAGCCCTTTAATGCTGAACCTCTGTCGTGCCGCCTCCCCTACCCAGCACCGGTGTGTGGCGTGCCCGCCTCCCATTTCACCGTCCCCCTCCTAATCTCCCTATGACCTGGCTCCATGCCACGTTTTCTACCGAGATTGACCTCGCTAACGCAATGTGAAAGGCAGCACGGATCGCTTCACACTATGATGCACAAAAACAGTGGCCAAGAAAACGGACCACAGACGTTCTCTGCAGTGGCCTGGTGCAGAGTTTGGCCGTCTCTGCCCATCGCCGTCCAGGTAGCTGCCGCTGGCGGCGGTGGCGGCGGCGGGTGAGACCACCCTTGACCCACTGCGTCGGAACGTGCGTGGCCTGCCGAGCAGGTTGGGCGTCGCAGCTGTGCGCCGGCAAGGTCGACTGTCAGGTCACATCGGGAATAGGGCAGAGCTGCCGCCAGCTGAGAGGAAGCTCCTCCCAGGCCAGGTCAGGCGCGCTCCGCTGCGGTAGCCGGCGTCCTGTCGCAGCGCGCGGAAACAGACCACCCTCTCCAGAAACGGAGGTCGATTGTCAAGGGCAGGAGCTAGCTTAAGCGGCAGCGTCATTATTGGTGTATCTTGTTATGTTATATATGTTGTTTCTGCACTTGTCCCAGACTATCAGTTGATGGATGCGATACCTGAGGGCACTAACTGACCGACACGATAGGGCACTAATTGACCGACACGGTACCCCAGGACACTAACTGACCGACACGATACCTGAGGGCACTAATTGACCGACGCGGTACCCCAGGGCACTAATTGACCGACACGGTACCTCAGGGCATTAGCCGATCAACACGGTGCCTCAGGGTTCCAACTGATCGACACGGTACCTCAGGGTATCAAGTGATCTTCGGGTACCAACTGATCGGTACAGTGCCTCAGGGCACCGAATGATCTGTACGGCACTCAGAGTACCAGCTGATCGGCACGATATCTTAGGGCACCAGGTGATCTGCACGGTATCTCAGGGAACGTACTTATTGACACGGTACTTCAGGGTACCAACTGACCAACACGGTACCTCAGGGTATAAAATGATCGACAAGGCATCTCAGGGTACTAACTGATTAGTACCGTACCCAAGGGTACCAACTGATTGACACGGTACTTCAGGGTACTAACTGATCAGTACGGTACTTCGGAGTACCAACTGATCTGCACGGTACCTCAGGGTACCAACGGATCGTCACGGTACCTCAGGGCTGATTGACACGGTAACCAATGGTACCAGCTGAACAGCAAGGTAATTGACAAGGTACCCAATGGTACCAGCTGATCGGAATGGTACCTCAGGGTACCAACTAACCAACACAGTACCTCAGAGCACCAGCTCATCAACACAGTAACTTAAGGCACCAACTGTGAACGGTCACCTACTGGTCACTGGTCCATACAGCAGCCCAAATACATCGTTTTTTTATTTGGGCAGAAGTCTATATATTCTATAAATATGTTGGTATACCGTGGTATACCATGCGAGCGAAGTCATTACTTGGCGATAAACTGAGCATACCAGATGCAAGTGGATAGACGGCCCCGTTGCGAAATCAGTTAATACGGTGTGGAAGGCAGTACAGTTAATGTGATCATATAGATGTTCAACTTCATTCAAGGCAATGCTTATCAATCCACTGCAGCAAAAACGCAGTGTAAGCTGACTTTACGTTCCCATGGCTCGGACAACTTCCCATAATTAGTTTTGTGATGAATTTTAGATGGGTGGCGAAGAAGTGAAGAGATAGGAATAAAACCGAGTGAAACAAAAAGTATTGAACTTTGCAATTAGTGATGTACTCCATAATCCATGGCTCCCCTACCACAATAATTATTATCCAACTTAATTACGGCTCCGCGCGAATCCCTCATGCACAGAGAATGCGGTCATGTTGGTCGCCGTTTTCCAGGTGGAACTTGTTGTCTATTCACCACAAATATCTGGCATCCTGTACATTCTCCATTTGAATAAAAACTAGCGGATATTTGTTGAAATAGAAGAAATCTGGTGCAAGGCGGAAGTATGAGGTGTCGCTCTTCCCTTCTGACACCAGAGAGCTATAACTGCACATGGAACCCAAGATACCTTTACTTAAAGGTACGTTCAAGAGGGATTCCCCCACGCCCGAGTGACGTCACAAAGGCGTAGAGGAAATCCTTCACTATTGAGCTGTGTGTTAAACTGCTGCTAATGGCACTTCCCGTTTACGAATTTGTGAGAATACACGGTAAACAAGTTTATCCCAAATGCAATGAATAACCATTTTATTTTCGATTGTTGGCCTATTTCTGTAAAAAAAATTGGACATTTAATAATTTAATATTCCCATGTTATATGCTACGAGGTGTGATGTCACATCCGGTGGTCTGCGCTTGCTGTTGGAGCGGGGCTGCATGAAACCTTCTTCCATCCACGTGTAGCTTGGCTTATCATCCTTGTAACATTGAGCGTTCATCGGAAGCAAGGAATATTTCGGAGGAGCTAATCTCCATGTTTTTTTCTGTCCTTCTAAGATAAAAAGTAAGTTAACAGTTTCTGGAAAACAACATGTTCACAGCACCAATGGCGTTGCATATTATCTATGGAGACGTTTGCGGCAGAGTAAGGCCTTGGGTGTGAGGGCTTGTAGCGCTAGCAGACAGACTGCCAGGTCGGAACACTGCAGAGCGACAGTGCCAGGGCCATCTGACGACACCCGTCCCATCCGTCAGCCGGCAGCATTGTTGAGCGCCCCTTCACTGATGCACTGTTCGTCCGTGTATACTCTGTTGTGACCGCTCCCATTGTTCGCCGACACGCGAGCAGGTGCCACGGCTTAGCTGGCATCCCCGTACCAAACATGGACAGAGACTACTCCACTGCTAACACGCGCATTGACGGGGTTTGAGCCACCTCCGCTTTGATGGGGGGCGGGTAGCTGCTTCCCCTCGCCCACTAAAATCTCAAGAACCACATTAATAGATAAAGAAAAACCGTAAACGGCGTAAGATAGCCCATCGAAATCTCTAAAGAAAATATTTGAACATGTTTTATTAGGTCACATACAAAGTCACTAGAGGTCAAGGCATAGGGATAGCATGGAACTGAAGGTTTTCATTTCATCTGAAGGTTTTCATTTCATCTGATAGTATAGACAGAGCAAACAAATATAAACAGCTGGAATTCTCGGAGTAAGCCGAATCGACTGATATATGGCGTGACTTTGTTGGGTCAAATCTAGGATTTGGCCTGACCTGGGACTAGGTCAAAGTCAAATTAGGTACAAATGCATATCATTATAACCGCAAAGATGAGACAAACCCAATGCCGTTAACACAAACGTTGTACCATCATCCAATGCCAGGTTATTCAGCTGAAACTATTTGTTCCATGTATTTCCAATGGAGAGGTCATGGCTCGTACCGAACCCTAGGTCGTCTATATCGCAAATCCCGGAAAATGTTTTGTAGTATCCAGTAGACCCATTATGTGCTATGAGTTTCAGATCCAAGGGTAAACCCCGTTCTTATTTATTTATACTATCTTAAACATTTTTAGAGGTGAGGTCACTTAGTCCACAATGTTGACCTGACCTGGAATGACCTGGACCAGAAATTGGGACAAATGTAAAATAATAAGCGAAAAGGTATACTAAGTACGGCGGCGCTACACGCCGCTGTTTTTATCATATTTCCGAAAAACTCGAGGGGGGCTGGTACCCACCACCCCCCTCCGTCCATGCGCGTGTTAACTCTCCATCGTCTGGGGAGGGGAAGGGGCAATGGAACTCCGTCGAAGGGCGGGGGCGATGGAGGCCCTCGTTCCCTCCACAGCCCAGTCGGCAGTTAGTTTGGGATCAGCTTTGGCTGGATCCGGCGGCACCAAACTTAAACCGAATTCGGCCCTTTTTTACCGTAGCTCTGTGCTGATTGCGGTAAACACACAAATCTGTTTTCGGTATTTGCCGTATGATAAATCCTTCAATGTTCAAAAGTGAAATGAGTGTCGAGATAGGTCATATGTTTATATTTTTATTTGCTTTGCCTCAGGCAAATGCATAGAAGTTTTGTTGTTCTTGCAGACGTAGTGTTTAACTTGGTTTCTTTAAGAACCGGAATGCAATTTTAAATCACTTGGAAACCCCTGGAAATATGAATCGGTTTGCTGCCAATTATGTGAACCAAATTCTGCATGACTAACAAGTTAGCAAGGATGCATTAAATAATGCTAAATATTGTTAACTTGGGCTCATTTTGCTGTCATAGACCGTAAACGACCCTCCTGGGGAGAGAATGCGAATGAGGTCGTGAAAAGTGCACGAAGTGTTTTCGGCTTCGGTTTGTCCTGTTCCATCCCATTCGACGCACGCGTGAAAACAAGGATGTGTTCCTTTCAGGTACATACATTGGCATCAACGGTCGGTGCGGGTAAACAGATACAACAGATTCTGTGAAGTCTCTTGCTCGCATCTAAGACTTACCGGTGGTCTCGCGAGGATTCCTGGCGAAAATCTGCTAACTTGTAGTCAAATATAGGTTGTTGTCGGAGCTTCAGATGCTAGATGCTAGATCCCGCTCCTGTTACACTTTCTGAACACATTTCTTTTAAAATGTGTTCATTGATTCCTGTATAGTTCTAAATTTGGAATATTATCACCTCTCAGCAACTTCCGTGAAGCAATACCAGTCTCCACACAGACGCACATCAAAGCATCTCCTCAATTGTAGTTAAGAGCGTATGTGTTAACACCTGTTGCAGATTCTGAAATGTTTTCATCCGTATTTGCATGCATCAGGTGCTCGCTCGATGCAAAGCTTGCAGCATCAAGCAATTGGTATTTTGAACATGTTAATTATCTCATGCAAATACTTGCTTCGAGACAACCGATTAGCCCAAGGAGTCTTGCCTTACGCCGGTGTCTACCGACTGTAGGGCCTTTACCAGTGTGATCACATGGTGGTCAGTTTCTCCACTGCCTCTCTCGACGGTAATTAATTCAGCCGGCACACCCTATTAACTTACGGGCGAAATATGTGGCACTTGAGCTAGTTTCCAATGGCTTGCACTCGTACTGGATATACAGTAAAGACACTGAGTGCCTGGATACCTCGGGCTATGTGAGCTGCTGCTTTTAGAGGCCCTCGTAGACTAATAATATTTAATGAAATACAATATAGACAGTCTGCGGTAAGCGCCAAATATCACGTCAGAACAACGCGTGCAAAGTTACGAGGAGCAACTCCGGTAACGTAATACCCCCCCCAAAAAAATATGGGACAGGACCAATCGAAATATTTTTAACAGATCAACCGGACAGCATCGCAAGAAAATGAAGTTAGCGAGAAAGGACAGTTAGAAAGCGTTACTAAACAGCCCAGCATTTAGTGGTGGACGAAATTTTCTGTCATGAGCCGCCACTAGGCAGCAGCTTGAAATCCTGAAGAAAGCTTTCCGGAAAACTCGGTGCTGAGATTCACATTGAGTACGGTGTCAATGACAAGCTTCCGTTCTTTGATATTGATATCGATGGATCTGATGGCACCTTCCAAACTAAGGTGTTCAGGAAGTCCACCAACAGCAGACGTTGTGTGAACGACGCGAGTGAGTGTCCCCGGCGATACCGGAAGGGAACCATTCTGGCTTACATCCACCGCGCAGTTAACCCTCGCCCCACGGGGGGCATCGATGGCCCCCATAAGGTTTTTCCGGGATAGCAGAAAAACGACGAGGTGCAGCAACGCGTTTGAGGGCTCTACCTCTTACTGCATCATTTTTACACCATCCCTGAAATTTTTTATCCCGGGTCACCCAAGGTCAGGTCACCAGGCGAGGTCAACCAAGGTCACCTCACTTCAACTTTAGAGCTCTGTAAGAGCTACATTTCAAAGTCGATTGAGTTGAAACTTCCTACACTTCATGACCCCTCCAGGGTCTACAAGGTGTATATCCGGGATTTTTCGATTTCGTGACTTGAGGTCAGGTCACGAGGGGACCTCTCCATTGACAAAGCATGGGGAAAAGCTGTCTTATGATCTAAAAGTCACAAAAACGATTTAAAATGCTCGACTTTGTTATAAAAGCGTTATTGGACACCCTTTCACGGATTCCAGGGGCCATATTTGCCCTTTGACCTCTCCAAGGTCATCCAAGGTCACCAGGGGTCAAAAACAGTATTTTGGAAATAACTTTTGATCTTTATAAGCTAGAGCACTGAATCAAACACCATCGTGTATGTCTCGTCACTGGCTTTCGTTTGGTATGCGGCAAGGTCACTTTCTGACCTTTCGTGACCTCAGGTCATCTTAGGTTACGAGGTGGCCTCTGGAGGTCAAACCACTGGCGGGAGGTCATTACGTTCCACATAGGGTGAAAAGGTCTGATATTTTCCTATCCAATGTACCTTACCACATCTCAATAGCTCTAATGGCACAAGAGTTATGCCCAGTTTGCTTAAGCATTGCATATTTGAGTGAAAATAGCCGATCTTGACCTAATTTGACCTCTGGAGGTCAAACCATTGACCTAAGCGCTAAAACATGTGAAGATATTTCTTACTGAATTCACGCGAGCTTTCTAATGCACTTTGCAGATTTGCGCTAACGTCCATACTTTCGGAGTTAGAGGGGACCATCGATCCCCCCCCGATGGGGCGAAGGTGGCGCCGGACTCCCGGTGGGGCGCGGGTTAAATATTGCAATCCTTGTGCACCCTCTGTGAGGAAATGGAAACTATCAAGCAGATGCTGGTCAACAGCGGTTTTTCAAACACAGAAATCGACCCCAAGATTAAGAACATTGTGAATCAACACCGGAAACCTGAAGCCTCCATCTAGACCGTGACGAAGATCAAAATGTACTGCGAAGGCCTGATGTCACCAGCCTAAAAACTTGACGAACGGGTTCTGAAGGACATCATTGAAGATAATATTAAGCCTGTCCAACATAACGCACACAAGTACAGCTCGACATTTTCTACAGAAATCGGAAGCGTCTAACTTAATCATGCGGCACAACATGAATTAGAAGAGAGGCACCATGCAGCGCAATGTAGTCTACAGGTTTACGTGTCCCCACAGCGATTGCGAGCGCCGCCCTCAGCCAGTAGACCACAGAGGAGCCACCACAGCACTCGTCGCATGACTACGCACCTCCAGACAGGGCACGCCCTGTGTCAACATATAATGAATGGGCACCAGCATCAGATAACCAAACTCGAGTTAGAAACAGCAATCATCGATTCAAATGAGAACTAGCGAAAGCTCTGGATTCTTGAAGCCCTCGGGTTAAACCAGGAGCTACCATTATTTAACCAACAGCTGAAGCTCAATGCTGAGACAAGGCTCTTTGGTAGCGGTTTCTAATTTTAATTTCTTGTTGGCTTGACTTTCCTCCAGTGTTGTCCTCTATCTCAGTGGCAGGTACAAGGGGAGGGATCTAGGGGCTAATTCCCCCCCCTGAAATGTCAGAGTGCCTGTAGTAAATGCATGGCCGAGGGCTGATCCGAAGCGATGGCGGGGGAGGCTCAAGCCCCCTAATCCCCTTCAAAATGAATTATTGGATCCGCCACTGTTCTCTGTATATTCATATTTAGTATTACCATGAACCATATACGAACATGGCAACGTTTCATGCATCGTAACATTTCATTGTTATGTGTAAAAATGTACATATTTCATTAATTCAGCCACAGGTCATTATTAGTAGTACTGCTTCGTGAAGTGTCCCTGGCCATTTTGCATTATTCTTAGTGAATAAATAATTCAAATCCCCTTTTTGTGTGCTGGAAAGTTTTCCGAACGACCTCCGATTATTATAGTGCTTGTATATTTGTGGTGCTAAAGATGATTGCAGTGTCTATCGAAAAATTTCTGATAATACCACATACAGCTAGGTGTTTCATGTATCGACTTTCGGCTGAAAATAAAAAGATAATCAGGGAATTAAAAAGGACGGAGAAACATGTTATAAAAGCTAGATACGCTCGGGCATTTAACCATCAATGTACCATAGAGAACCTTCTAAAGTTCACAAATGTATATATACATGTATATATATATATATATATATATATATATATCCTCTCCGATGCAGCGACTATTGAATAGTATTGCAGATTCGCACTTGGATAACTTCTTTTGTTGTTTGATTATATTATTGATGGTTTGTTTGGTTGCAATTGAAATGTCTGGTCAAATCAGTAAAGTTCATTAAAATGTTATATTATTTATATTAAAAATATATATATATATATATATATATATATATATATATATATATATATATATATATATATATATATATATATCAATAGTATTGGTTTAGATATCGTCGGAGATTTTGCTCCATCCGTGTCAGGAGCCGAGATCGGGATATGTTTCAAAAAGCCCATCAGCGGAGCATACGTCTCGAGCATTCGGCAGTAGGTGGGTTAAGGTGGCTCTCAAACACCTCACAATTTACCGCCAAGGATTTAACGTGATTGCCAAGATTGAAACGCGATATGAAGCTTAAGCTAGATTTTGTCAGCCTTGCTTTCCGTTATGTGTATAAATGGTATGTCGGTGGCGTGATTTTTCAGCGTGGCAGTATTGGTGCCGCCCATTTTCCTCTGGCGCACGCCCCCGCGCCGCCGTCGGTGCCGACGATGTCAGCGCCTGAGGGGTCGTCGGCGACGACGTCACACCTGCGCCAAAACTGCCGAAGAGCTGACGCCACTGGCAGCCGTCCAGAGCGCCGAACAGCCTCCCGCCGCCGTCATCCACGCCGAAAAGTAGGCGAAGCCCGACGGCGGCCGGAGCTGAAAAATGGCTGCGGTGTATGAATTAAGGCATTCCAGCAGGAAGCATACGATTTTAAGTTTTCGCCCCACTGTGAAATATAATGGTGACCTGTGTAAGATAGAACTGAGATTAAAAGACGTTTGGTTGAGTTCAGCATAGGCGTAGGAACCGGGGGGGCCAGGGGGGCCACTGGCCCCCACTTTTCTGTGGGGGCCCCCACAGAAAAGTGGTATTGATATGAAAATACCAGCAACTGTAACATAAAATAAGAAAACCAAACGGACCGTATAGCTTGCTCGGAAAACCTCTTATAAAGCTGGCCTGGACTCCTGAGCTGATCTGAGGTCTTATGAGTCGGCCTGGGGCCCCTGAGCTGTTCAGGGGCCCCTGAATTAACCTCTGATATCCTATGAGCTAACCTGGGGCTCCTTGAGCTAATCTAAGGTCCCTCGAGCTGGTTTATGCCCCTCTGAACTGTTGCATGGTCCCTAAGCTGAACTGGGAGCCATCAGCCTGAATGGGCCCCTTGAGCTAGTCAAAGACCCTATACAAGCCGATCTGGGGGCCCCTGAGCTGAGCTGGGCCCCCAAAGCTAATCTAATGCCCCCTGTGCTAAACTGGGGCTCCTGAGCTTATCCGGGGCTCACGCAGAGTTATAGGGCCCCTGAGCTGAGCTTGAAGTGGCTTCCTTGAGCTGTTCTGAGACGCTACATAAGCCGATCTGGGACCCCTGAGCTGAGCCGGGCTCATAAGCTGATCTGGTCATCTGAGCTAATCTATGACCCACTGTGCAGAACTGCCCACCCCCCCCCCCACCTCCCCCTTAGATGGACTGGGACCAGTAGAATAGCCAAGGAGAGTCCAAGGGGTTCGCGGACCCTCCCCGCCCTTGGGCCGATCGTAAGCACTTAAGGATTCTCTGATCAGGGGTCCCCAGAGTCAGTCTCAGGGGCCCCCGAGATTGGTTCATAGGTGCCCCGAGTCGGTCTCAGGGCCCTCCGCCTCGAGAGTTAGCATTAGGGGGCCCCAAGAGTTGGTCTTAGGGGCCCCGAGAGGTGGTCTCAGGGGCCCCCCCGAAAGTTGGTTTCCAGGGTCTCTGAGAGTTGGTCGCAAGGGACCCCCGAAAGTCGGTCTCAGAGGGTCCGAGAGTCGGTCTCAGCCTCCCACCCCCGAGATTAAGTCTCAGACCCCCAAAGTCGGTTTCAGGGGGCTCCTGGAAGTCAGTCTCAGGGGACCCCCAAGAGTCGGTCTCAGGGGGCCTCCAAGAGTCGAGCTCAGGGGCCCACGACATATAGTCTCAGGGGGCCCGGAGAGTTAGTCTCAGGGCCAAAAGTCTATCTCAGGGCCCCCCAGAAGTCGGTTTCAAGGGCCCCTGAGTCAGTCGCAGAGGATCCCAAGAGTTGATCTCAGGGGGCCCCGAGAGTCAGTCTCAGGGCCCCCGGGAGTCATCCTCAGAAGCCCCGCCCCCCTGAGAATCGGTCTAAGGGGTCCCTCGAGAGTCTTTCTCAGGGGGCCCCTGGGAGTCGGTCTCAGGGGTCCCTGGGAACTAATCTCGGGATAAGTTATTATCAGATACCCCACCATTGTTGGTCTAAGGGGGCCTTCTCTCACGGACCCCGAAAGCTAATATGGGGCCCGAGAATTAGTGTCATGAGTGCCGCCAAGTGCTGGTCTCAGGGGCCCATCATAGTCTCAAGGGTGCCTCTCTCAGGAGACAATATTTACTTTCAGGGGGCCCCGAGTGATCATCTGGAGTCCGCGAGAGTTAGTCTCAGTTGTGCAGCAGAGTGATGGTCTCAGGGGGCCGCGGAGAGGTGATCTTGGATGCCCTCGAGAATTGCCCTCAGGTTGTTCCCCCACCCGAGTTTTTGTCTAAGGGGCCCCAAGAATCTAGTCTCAGAGGCCCCTCCCCGAGGTCAGTCTCAGGGGCATCCCAGAGCTAATTTTGGGGCTCTGAGAGTAATCCCAAGAAGTTCTCCCGAGTTTTGGTCTCACGGGCTCCAAGTTGGCCTTAGACCCCTCAGGGCTAATCTGGGGCCTCCTAGAGCAGGTCTCAGAAGCACCAATTGCTCAGTCTCAGGGACACCCCCTGAGTGTTAGTCTCAGGGGGCGCCCCAGTGTTAGTCTCAGATTGCTATCGGGAGCCAGTCCCAGGGTCCCCCGAAAGTCAGTCTTAGGGGACCCCAAGAGCTAACCTGGATGTCCCCGAGACTCTATGTCTGGGGCCACCCGAGAGCAAATCTGGGGGGTCCGTTAGGTAGTCTCAGAGGTGCTGCCGAGAATTTGTCTTAGGAGCTCCGCGCTATACTCAGGAGCCCCTCGGTTTTGGTCTAAGGGTCCCCGGTAATAAGGCCCAGGGGCCCCTGACAGCTAATCGGGGAGGGGCCGAAAATTAGCCTGGTGAGTGCCGCTTAGTGTTGGTCTTAGGAGGGCCTCAGAGCTAAACTGGGAATCCTGAGCTTATCTGGGGCTCACTTATACGGCCCCTGAGCTGAGCTGGGGGCCATGAGCTTAAAGTGGCCTCCTTAAGCTGTTCTGAGACGCTATATAGGCCGACCTGGCCCCCTTAGCTGAGACGGGCTCCTGAGCTGATCTGGTCATCTGAGCTAATCTGGGGCCCGCTGTGCTGAACTGGGGACCCGGAGATGGTCTGGGATCCCTGAATACTTTAGAGTCACTGAGCTGGAACCGTTGAGTTATTCTGAGACCGTACATCAGCCGACTGGGGACCCTGAGCTTATCTAGACCCCTAAAAGCTAATTTGGGCCCTTAGCTAATCTCAGGCGCCCTGTGATGAACTGAACAGCCCCTGAGCTGGTCTGGGGCACCTGCACTGTTATTAAGTCCGCTGAGCTGAGCTAGGGGCGATGAGCTTGAATGGGCCTCTTGAGCTGCTTTGAGCTCTACACCAGCAGACCTGGGGTCCCTGAGCTGAACTAGGCCGCCAAAGCTAGTTTTGAGTTCTAAATTAATATGAGGCCCCTCTGCTGAACTGAGCAGCCCCTGAGCTAGTCTGGCGCCCCATGCCCAATTATAGGACTCGCTGAGCTAAGCTGGGGGACATGAGCTTGAGCTGGTCCATTGAGCTGTTCTGAGACCCTATATCAGCCAACTTGGGGGCCCCTGAGCTGTGCTGGCCCCACAGCTAATTCGAGCCCTAATCTAAGCTGAGGCCCCCTGTGCCTATATGAGGCCTCTGAGTTGGTCTGGAGCCCCTGCACAGTTCTAGCGTCCCTGAGCTAAGCTGGGGGCCGATACCTTGAATGGCCCATTGAGCTGGTTTGATACCCTATATCAGCCGACCTGTGCCCCTGAGCTGAGCTTGTCTCCCACAGCTAATATGTGGCCCCTGTGCTGAACTGGGGTCCCCAGCTGGTCTAGCCCGCTTGAACTCTGCTAGAGTCACTGAGCTGGGATCCGTAGGCTTAAACGGGTCCCTTGAGCTGTTCTGAGACCCTATATAAGCCAACCTGGGGGGCCCTGAGCTGAGCCGGGTCCCTAAGCTAGCCTGGCTTCCTGAGACCATCTGTGGTGCCCTGTTCGGAGCTTTTAGGGTCCTGTGCTTATGTGGGGTCCCTTAATAAGGTGGTCCCATGAGCCGGTCCCTTAGCCCATGAGCAGGTTTGGGGCCCCCATAGCTGACTGATTTGGTTCCTGAGCCATGGTTTTGGGCACTGGGGGCCTCTATGATGACTTGGCGGCTTCTGAGCGGCATATGCATAGGAAACTGGAGAGTGGCGGGCCAGGGGAGCCACTGGCCCTCCACTGTTCTGTGGTGGACCGCTGCAACGCATATGCAAATATCAGCAACTGCAATATAAAACAAGAAACCCGGGCGGGCACGACAGCTTGTCTGGGAAAGTCCAGTTTTGGCGTATGCCCTCTGCAAACCCCTGGACCGAAAGCGCTTCATGAAAAAGGCCAAGGAACCTACTACCCGAGTGCTCCCAGATGGACCCCGAAAACTGGACCCAATCAAACTCTGGCCCAGACCGCTCCAAACACAGAGTGCTAATTCGGACATGCAACCCGCACCACAAGCCGAGCAGCAGCCGTCCCTCGGTCATCAACGCGCGTGAAGAGCCGTCTAAAGGCCGTCTTTCACTACGAAGTGAAAAAATATCACCACAGAGCTATTCGATGCGAGGGAACTGTTGGAAAAGACGTAACTAACACGTAATGTATGGAAATACCTAGTGTAGGCCGGTGTGTATGCGTGTATTATCGACACCAAATGAACAGTTTTAAAAATGCTCATACTTATGGGCCCCTTGGGCTGGGGCCCCCCTTGAGGTGGGCCCCCTCTGTGGTTGGCCCCCCCACTTTTCAACCGGTTCCTACGCCCCTGGAGTTCAGAGTCAATCAAGTTTAATGGATGCCACTGCCGCATCTTGTAGAGCAAGCAGCTACCTGCGTGGGTAGCGTATGCCATTCCTCACCGGCTCGTCATACTTCTTTAACCCTCGCCCCGGTGGAGAGGGGCTTGAAAACCCCTTCGGATTTCGGACGTTGCCAGAAAACGGCGGCGCTTTGACACACCTTATTCTTGATCAATGCCTCAACTTTTCCAAACATTTCAAATCTGGGTCATCTTAGGTTGGTCACCAGGCGAGATCAAGTGACCTCACCTTCAAAACATTTTCCAGTGACAACAGTGAAAACAGCTTTGGATATATGTACCTAATATTCATATCACATGATAGAAACACAAAGTACCACAAGTTGTGGTAACGGGATTCTTTACATCGATGATCTAGGGCCAGGTACGGGTCATGGCCTCTTTATTGGAAAACCATGGAAAAACTAGCATCGGCTGAAAAAATGGCCCTGTTTCTGTAAAGACGGCCGAGAATAGTTTTTTGTTCTCAAAATCGCAGTGTCATTGGTCACTCTTTAGGTTCATATCCCTAGTTTGGACCTGTCACTCTTGAGATGTCATCTGGGGCTGCTTAAGCAGGTTTTCAGACTTTGGTCAATAACTTCTCAGAAAAATGACGACAGAGCCTTCATTTTGATATCGATACATTTGTGTATTGATACACTTGTGTATTAGAAGAAAATATGGCCTCTTGCAATTAGATTTTGACAGTAGCTTCTACTCAGACATTAGGCGATGCTTGAGAGGTATGATATCGCACAAAGCTGCAGAAATCAAAGAAGGCATCTGCTGATTTAACCTCCCCCACCGGGGGCCATCGATGCCCCTAAGGTTTTTCGGGATAGCAGAAAACGACGAGGCGCAGCACCGCGGTTAGGCTCTACCTCTCACTGCATCATTTTCCCATCATCCTGAAATATTTACCCCGGGTCACCCAGGCTCAGGTCACCAGACGAGGTCAACCAAGGTCACCTCACTTCAACTTTAGAGCTCTGTAAGAGCTACATTTCAAGTCGATCGATTTGAAACTTCCTACACTTCATAACCCTCCAGGGTCTACAAGGTGTATATCCGGGATTTTTCGATTTCGTGCCCTGAGGTCGGTCACGAGGCGAACTCTCAATTGGAAAAGCATGGGGAAAAGTTGTTTCATGATATAAAAGCCACAAAAATGATTGCAAATACTCAGCCTGCTCAGAACAAGGTTTTTGGACACCCTTTATTTTTTTTTGCTTTTGTCATCGGTGGTAAGTATTTATAATTTTTAATTGTAACCGATGAAACAAACCATCTTTTTTTTTCTATTTATTTTATCGCACTTTACCTTTTACTGTTATTAGTGGTCTTTCAACACTCGACTTTGTTCATGCGAAAAGTATGGAATTTTATAAATTACTTTCAGCCTCATGTTATACATGTTACCAGTTTGTTAATTTATATTTGTAAAATAGCCATCTTGACCTAATTTGACCTCTGTCAAACCATTCCTCACTAAACAGCGTAATTTTACTAATTAGCGCTTTTTGTTTCATTTTAACATATTTTCTATCTCTTCTGGTTAATGTCGATTAGGGCTGCCTCAAACAGTGTTTTAGGCAAGTATTATGTACTATATTATGATGTGTGTGTATTTGGCTAATGACATCTGATATGCACGTGTAATGATACGTGATGTGTATGTGAATGCATGTGTGGTATACACCATGAGTGTGAAATAAACATTATTATTATTATTATTATTTGGATTATCATTGTCAATCGATTGATATATATATATATATATATATATATATATATATATATATATATATATATATATATATATATATATCTATATCTATATATATATATATATATATATATATATATATATATATGTATATTGAATATGTTGGGTTAGAGAGCGACCTGAACCTGACAACGGCGCACCGACTGTCGCCGCTATACAGCGTCGCCGACTGTCGCCCTGTTGTGAGGGAGCTCGGGGATCAGATCAAGCTTTTAGAGGCTCTGCCGGGGCTTGAACCCGAGACCTGCGACTCAGTAGGCATGGATGTTATCCACTCAGCTTCCCCGCATGGTCATATCATACATCATTCGATTCGTCCTAACGAGGAAGGTCGAATGACGTCTAAGAATTTACTCGATTTCAACCCACTCAGAAGCTGGAGCCAATAACATTCTCTAACCTGTCGCATTGGTCTGCATGACTTCAGTGTTGACCCGAGTTAAAAAGTGACCGATATAGTTGCTTCATTATTTCTCATGTGCAATCTACCGCCGATTGCGTTTCTCGCTATACCACATAGGAGCCGAAATTTAGGGGTGTTCGAAACCCAGATTTGTCGTAGCTTCTCGATATCACGACTGAATAAAAACAAGGAACCCTTAGATGGCTGGCTGTTCTCACTCACTGCGAAGAGCGCCCAGGGAGCAGTCACCATGCTCCGAATTCTGGATCCCTCCATAAAGTTCGTTTTGTTGCGTCATTTTCAACTGGTCTAGACCTCCCTTCCTTCAATAGTTATGTTTTCAATAGTTAAGTTTGTAATAGTCGATAGTTATGTTTTCATTGAGTTTCAGGTTAAGCGTTATAAGTTGTATTCCCAATGCATTGTGACAGTAGCACTCTCATCCTGACAATTCCGGAGAAAAGAGTAACCTCATCGTCCGCATTTTGGCACCGCATCGCGGCGGGGTCGTCCTGGCTGACAGCCGCTCTCACACACCAGCTAATGGGAAAAGTGGGTCGTCTGAGCCGGCTGATTATTTTTACCGCCCTTCACCCCAAAGTCTATGTGGTAAAAGTATTCCCCTGAAGCTAGTTGTAGAAACTTTCAGTATTGTATGCATTTGCAGGGATCGTCGTCGAATAAAATAAAATCAATACATTTCGTCGGTATGTGTGAATTTCTGTGCGAAGCTGGTCATCTTCTTTCTTGCGAGAGCCCCTCCCATGTCGCTGAAATGACTGGAGTTCGAGGGACGTTCTACTTGGAGCAGTAGCCAGGCATTCGTCAATGGTGCCACTTGACCCCTGGCTACGCCAGTATCTGCAGCCATATTCCATATCCCATATCCCAGAGGTCATTCCATAGGGAATCGCACAGTCACGCCTATCCATGGTAACAGAAATGGCCTGCGAGTGGCACACAGTAAGAAGTGCAAATTCATCGGTTTTTAACGTCCAGCATACTCTGGGGCAGGATTTATCTGTATTCCTGAAAGGGGAACTTCAGTTGGTTTGGATTTCCTTTGTATCTAAATGCCTTTGATACCAAAAATCAAGTTCATCGCTGATGGGGACAAATCAAGTGTATGCTTTCTATCACAAAATTAAGCTTGAAACATAAAGGATGAATCTGTCTTTCCGCGGGTCCCTAACAACGCGATATTTCTTCCATTTTGAGCAGGATATTGACTGTAATGAACCTGTTCTGCGGGCCTAAAACACTATATTTGTAATTAAATCTGCAATATAGCTCATAGCTAGAAAAATGTTTTCTCGGTAAGAAAGTAAAGTTATAGTTTTGTAGGGAACGTTTGAAATTTTTTCCTTGTCATTTCTAAGGAGTGGCGAAAGTGAAAGTCTTTAACCACTTTTGATGACAAGTATCGGGTGTCTCAGTATTTTTGCTCACATTTTCAAATTATTGGTCGCAGTCGAATTTTGTCTGCGTCCATTGACGCTGAGATCGCAGTCAAATTTTGTCTGCATCCATTGACACTGAGATCGCAGTCAAATTTTGTCTGCGTCCATTGACGCTGAGATCGCAGTCGAATTTTGTCTGCGTCCATTGACGCTGAGATCGCAGTCAAATTTTGTCTGCGTCCATTGACGCTGAGATCGCAGTCGAATTTTGTCTGCGTCCATTGACGCTGAGATCAGTAACAATGCTGGAGCTAAGCCAGATAACGTTTTATTGTGAGACTCGTAGCCAAACGCGGGAGCAAAGTGTGGGATGGGCAGGCGCTTGGTCACCCTCCCTCAATAAATTTCACTTTTTCAGCCCAACTTGGAAGAAATAAAAAGCAAAGTAACCTAGCAAACAATTTGGTTGGGCTAAGAGGAGGCTGCGAGTGGGCTGGGCGGGGTATCCCGCGCATATCAGTCTACAGCCCCACATGGCTTTAAACTCGTTCCAAGGGCGGGCGGGCTGAGAGCCGGCTTGTTGGACCTAGCCGGGCCAAGCATCGCATTCGGGCATTTAACGGGCTGGCAGAACCAGTGGTGGTCGGAAGTTCGAAATTGGCCGGTGGTTAAAGGCTTTACCACTGCCCTACCTCCGCTCGGTAGGGACACGATTGTCGTAGCATGGCCTAGTGGTCTGAGACGCTGATTAAACGCGGCAGCCTCTTCGGCGGCCTGTGCTCTTATCCCACCACTGCTAGTTGTTATTTTTTACGGGGCTGCGTACAAGCTATGCCTGCTAATACGAAAATACAATGACACTTTGCTACAGTTTTTACGAGTTACACCCCACCATCCTTGGCGCTGTGTAAGATGCACGCATAGCACTTGCCGTCATCCCTGTTGGAACGCATGCGATGGCACAGCACATGCTGTAGGCCGGCAATCCTGGGTGGGCTGAAGTGTGAGGCACTTCTGGGCGTGGTCCGGAGAGTTGTTTCATCCCCGAATAAAATCGGCTCGCAGCCGGACTTCTGCCGGACCATTTTCGCCAGACATAGTCAGCCCGCAGCCGTCGTTATTTGATCCGGCACCGGATCATGTTGTTTGCTGGAAAGCAGTCATGAAGAAGAAGGCAACAATGGGCCCAAATCCAAAGAACCATGTATATTCCAGAGGGGGACGTTTTTGTCAGCAGCAGGCTAAATATTGACCGATATTAGCTGAATATTGACCGATATTAGCTGAATATTGACCGATATTAGCTGAATATTGACCGATTGAATATTGACTCTTTTTCTGTTGGTGCTCGTAACTGGTTGCATGTCTGTGTGGTGGATACGAAACATTATTACCGTCTCTGACCGACTGAACATACGGAAAAGCGGGTTCATGTTATTTCGACTAGGTTTATCTCCCTCTCCACCGTTATAAATCACTGGAGCTGCCTTTGCAATACGACCCACCAGCCAAATACCGTTGAGCTTCTCATAGCACAAGTATTTTCACCAGAAATTGTTGTCCCATTTTTTGGACGCCCTCCACCACAGACCCGGGGCTCGGTCAGCCTGGCATTCCCCTACTTTCCAGCTGTCGACCCCGCGCCAGCCTACCCCCAGCGGCGGCCGCCGCTCCAACTGCCGCGGCGCCGTACCACGCTGCCGCCGCCGCCGCCGCCGCCGCCGCCGCGCGGCGCTGCCCGGCCGACCCCGCCGGCTACCGGCACCGCGTATGGGCAAGTAACGCTATCCGGCCGCGCAGGCGCAGCAGCACGCATTCCGCTGCCGGTGCCCGCCCGAGTCACCTCCGCACCAGTCGAGTCGGCACTTGGCTGCGTCCCGCGCCCCTCTCAGCAGCAGGTTAGCCACCGCGTGGTGCCCGTCCGGCCCCGCACGAGCTGTGTGACCCCCAGGACCGGTGTCGTGTGGGTGAGCTGTGTGAGGTGAAACCGCGGACGCGCGAGCGTTCGTCGCTGGCGACGTGAAAGGGAGCGTGCCGACGCTGACGACGAGACTGGACTCGGGACGAGTGACGCGAGAGCGATAAGTTCACGTGTACCGATCGCCTGTGCTTCGTTTACGATCAATGGAAATTCCGTGTTAAATTAAATGACGAAGTTGTATTAAGCCAAACGGTATTCTCATTATCACGCTTGAAAACGTGAAGTAGTTTAGATATTGACAAAAATGAGCAGCATAAGAAAAAAGAAGAGTTAGTTTAGCTAGTATAGCTATAAAGTTACGAAATGATTGGACCGTCATTCATTTTGGTAAAACTAGAGCGCGCTGTAGATTTGCTGTCCCACTGCCAATGCATTTCTAGTGTCAGTGTTCACCACCGTATCGCTTCTGTTCATTTGTTGCGCTTAATCAGGGGCCTGAAGCTGGAGAGACAAGGTCAAGGGGCCTCCTGTCTGGAGTGTTTCAGAAGTGGATCTGAGGTTTGGAGTTTTGGGGGCTAATTCTTATTTCAGGGGCATCCATAGCAGTTTGAGTGGCCTGCGTTTCTAACTTGTGGATCCCTCAAACATATAGTCGCGAGGCCTCTCATAGCAGGTTCATGCACCTGCATCAGGACTTCTTGAGCATTCTTTGCCACGTGTTAGGATTACTCTTGTATGAAGGGCGTTCTAGTTTGTCTGGAGTTCGTTAGGCTTGTTTTTGTAAGGGCATCCTAGATTGTCTGAAGCTCTGACGTCTTTAGACCTGTAGCGTCTTTGACACCTCCCAGAACAGCTCAATGACGCTATGCACTGGTCGTGGGTCCTCCAGTATCATCCCTGGGCCCTCGTGTGCTGAATATCAGAACCTCCTGAACGGTTCGGATGTTTTCTGTTGAGTATCTGGAACCTATTTACCATCCCGAAAACGTTGTGTCTTGTTTGGGGACCTATTTTGTCGTTATGAGGTCTTTCTTTGCAATTTCGAGGGCGACCATGCGGATGCAGACCTGTTTCAATCCGGTATCCTCATATCCTGCCTCGGGAGCTGCTAATTTTTTAAACGGAAGCTACGAGTACGTCTGATAAGGTATTATGTACAGACCCAGCCATCTAAGCTTGCTTACTCTGCTTTCTCCATACTATTAAGATGTCCAAAATTATCTGGAGAACACATTTGTTGTTGGCCTTGTTCACTGCGGACCCCACCATCTTCTCGGGTGAATCCCGAAGTTGGGACGCTTCCTCTTCGCCATGGTAAAGCCTCTGGCTCACCAGGTATCAATGTTTATAATAACTGCAGAATGTATGACGTCAGACCTGGGGGCGTGTGTGCTCCCGGTCCAGGCAAACGTCGCGAGCTCCGGTCCTGGAAGGTTCTCTAAATGTGGTGTTATCTGAGACTGGGTCATTCCAACAGGGTGAGAGTTGGTGATGGCAGCCACAGCTAGTGCTTTGCCGACTCCAGCTTTCAATATACCGCAGGAAAAAAACGCAAACTCATCTCCGTTCTCTTCTGTCCGGAAATAGTATATTGTCTTCCCTGAAGCCTACAACCCACCGACACCTGTAAATTTTAGCGGCAGCAGAAAATGTATGTTCCTGTGCAAAAGCCCCTCAAACGTTTCATCGTTCTCTCTTTGTATACAAAAAGCAGCAGACCGAAAGCATAGTTATTTTTCAAATTGCGCCACGTTATTGAGGAGTGTAATTTATGAAAGTCATCAGGCCGTTCCAATGAAGAGAACCTCCGGACTGGAGGGAAAAGCAAACTGGAAACGCATTAGGATTTGCTGAATCACTGCGCACGACCGACGCTGCTTTATGTGTGCAGAGGACCGGATGCCTCAACACTTATGGCTTCTCCCTCCTGAAGAAGCGTGGAAGATCTGTTTTAGTTTGCATGCAGTTTTAATAATTAAATCTCACATACTTTTTCTCCATTTCTCCATCAATTTTCCCCTCCTCCTTCTACTTCTTTGTCTTTCTCTTCCCTCTCTGTCCGTCTTCTCTCCCTCCCTCGCTCTTTCTCTCTTTCTGTCTTTGACTCTCTTCCTTCTCTCAGTTATATAATGTAAACTCCTTCGTTGCCGTCATGTGTTTCTCTTCCCTCTCTCCTCTCTTGCCTCTTCACCCAGTGTGCTCCTCGCCGCTCCGCCAGCATCGGTCAAGGTAGGCCACGTCATTACCGATTGCAGGGGTCGATCGCATGCAGGCATGCTTGTGTTCTACATTACCACGATATAATGCTATTCGTCTCTTGGAATATGTGGGGCTCATAACCTGCCGAGTAGCTCTGAGGCTAGTGGTGCCAGATATTAGGAGCTGCCTGAAGAAAAGAACTTTGTGGTGTACCTAATTATTTGTCAAACGTATTCGTGGACTTCCGTTTCAAAAATGGCATTGCTGTATCTGGTCTCAAAATTACTTTTCACTCTCCACACCTGAGCCTGAAAGTCATTATTATTACATACAGATTAGGTGGTGATTGCTTTTTCATGTTTTTATACAATTATTATATTTTTATTGGTATCATCCTTCATTTTGATTCAATGAGGAACTTCTGTGGATCTATTCAGCTTAACACCCGTCCCGGTGGGTCTCCGAGCCACCGTCGACCTGGTGGGGGTATTCAAACAACCCCCCACCCCTCGAACTCGGCTCTTATGCGGAATATCGAAAAAACGCGAAAGCTGATGGATAGCTCATACAAATTCATGAAGAAACTGTATCAGTCACTTTTTGGCTTAGGTAAATATTGAGGTCATGACAGGCCAAAGGAGGTGACGTGTTCGAGAAGAGTTTCTGGGCTCTAGTATCGGAAAGAGCTGAGTTAGAACCATTTGTAGGCACCATTCGCTTGCTCTCGTCACGGAAAATCGAATGCTGTATGATATGACTATGTTAGGTCAAAAGACAAAAATGGCCTGGCCTCAGGTCAGGCCAAGGTCACTTCAACCTAGCACAGTCAATATGCATATAAATTGACTCGCAATAGCAATTCAAACGTAATGGTATGAAAATATAAGCTGTATCGTCATATCCTGCAAAGTTATTGACCCGAGTCTGACAACTGCTTAAATAGCCCCAGATGACCTCTCAGAGAACACAGGTCAAAAATTGCAACATGAGGCTGGAAAGGGGCCCAGGTACTACGATTTGGGAAAGGTATTCTCAGCTGTATCTACACAAATACAGTCCATTTCCTGTTTCCCCCTTGCATTTCCAATGGAGAGGTTATGTTCCGTACCTGACCCGAGGTCATCGATATGAAAAATCCCTGAATATATGTTGTAGTACTCGGTGGGCCCATTATGTGGTATAGGTTTCAATTCCATAGATTCACCAATTTTTTACTTATGCCATCTTAAAAAAATTGGAGATGAGGTCACTTGACCTACACTGGTGACCTGACCTGAGATGACCGAACATTAAAACGTTGGGAAAAGTTGCGGAATTGATCAAAGATAAGTATTTCCAAGTGCAGCGGCACTTCGCGCCGCCGTTTTGTCCTGCCGCTGGAAAAACCCGAGGGGGTGTTCAAACACCCCCACCGGGGCGAGGTTTAAGATTCATAATGGCAACCAAAACAAAATTGTTGTAATGCTATTTTTCATTTTGTTGCCGGGGGGAGGAGGCTTGTTGTTGCCTTGTTTTTTTCCTGTAGGTATATTAGCAGAACATGAACATGGTCAATGTCATGTGACTTAGCCTCTATTTCTCTCCGGAGTATTTATAGTGCCACGAATTGTACTGCAACACCAGGGAGGTCGTGCTCGCGACCTCCTTGACGTTGCTGCAAAGCACCTGCTTAGTGAGCATCATTAAACTCTATTTTTGGAACAGATGAATGCTTCAACTCGAACTTTTCACCGTCTGCGCATTCGGGCTGCTGACTCAAGCATATCGGCGCCAGCCGTTCTAAATCGAACTCGCGCGGAGCAGTCGGCGTGAACAGTTTGCAGGGCCCTCCGGTGGTGTTATCTACCCGCACGGAGCTCACGCATTGCAGTCGCCCCTATCTGGTTTCTCCGACTCGCTGGGCGAGGCGCCCCGGGCGAGGGGCGGCTGCGAATGTCGACGCCGCAGGGCAAGCTACCGAAATAGCTGGCAGCAGCGCGGCTGGCGCCAGGCCACCAGGTCTATGAGCTGGCCTGGCGGCTGACACAGAGCGGGAAATCAGCCGCTGCTGCAGATGTGGTGGGGCTGGGGCTGGTCACAGGAAATCCCTCACGCACCGCTCCAATTTCCAAACCTTGGCACCCGTTCTTAAATCTGATTGTTATCCGATCTGTGTATGATCTTGGATCTATGATATCAGTTTTCACAGCTTTAAGACCGCTGAGAGCCCCGCTGCCCTGAGTTTCATGCTTTGAATTATTAACATTTCTTCAATCGCGCTTACCGTAATAGTGCGTCGAAAAGAAGGATTAATTTTGGTTGGTACCTTGGAAACATATTTCACATATTTTTCAAAGCTACTATTGTAAACACCTGTGCAGGCCCTTGGCCAAGCAAATATATATTTTTAGAAATATTATAAGTACGGGAATTATTCAGCCACGCCGCCAGAGGCTTGAAACTCCCCGTGGATCCAAGTGTAGTCGAGCAATGATTCCAGAAGTTATTTCTGGCTTCAGCCAAACGGCATTGATCCTGGCAGGGGGTTAGCAGTGAGCTGGGATTTTCTCATGATAGTTTGGGCCATGTTATGGGTTCCTAAAAAAGCTGGTCATTTCTTGAACATATTTTCTAAGGATAGCGGAATCATATACGGATTCAGGATTTCCGCTGGGATGGGACATTTTCTTCAGGTGGTGTCATCTGGGTCCGGAGTATGGGCCACTTGGGACTGATTGGGTGCGGCGTACGTGCCATTTGGGCCCGATTAGGTCCGGAGGATGTGTCATTTGGGTCTGATTGGGTACTGAGTACGTACCTTTGGGCCTGATTGGGTACTGAGTGGCTGATAGTCGTGTACGTGTCATTTGGACCTGAATGGGTCCGGAGTACGTGTCATTTGGGTCTGAATGGGTCCGGAGGATGTGCTATTTGGGTCTGAGGGGGCCCCAGAGGATCAAACTGTTAAGGTTTGATCCAGCAGAGGGCCTCAAATTGCATCATGAGAATGCCAATACGTACTTGCACTCCAGGGGAGTTTCATGGGCGCTGGGGCGGTTCCAGGGGGCGCCAGGGCGCGGTGTGGGGAGTGCTGGATGATTTTGTCGGAGGGCGTGCCCCTCTGATCCCTGGGTTCACCTCTGAACAGAATAAGCGTATTTATGAACTTTTGAAAAAAATGGAATTTGTGTGTTTGAGCTTAGTTGCTGGAGAGTAAAAGCAAGTTCGCCATTCAGGACCAGTTTCACTTACCGCGGGCGCGGGCGGATACACTGCCAACAGGGGCAATGGCGTAGTTAGAATTTTCACCCGTTCATATTTTGGTGGGGTTGAGACAAAACTGCGCAGCGTGACCTGGAGCTTGGACGAAAGGTAACAGGAAGTCCAAGTGTAACGTTTATTTATTTTAGGGTAAGCCATGAATAAAAGCGATAAGGAAAACAAGTATGCTACTTAAAACCAAGGTACGTCGCGTGCTCGTAGCGTCTGTTCGTTCTGCTCGTGTGCCCGAGTCAAGAAGCTGTCGCCGAGATCTTGGTCGGCCGTTTTAGCTCCAAATTGTGGTAGGCATGGCACGAGCAAAGAGACAGTAAGATCTGCAGCGAGAAAATCGCAAATAGTAGCGTATGGGCCCAGGCCACTTAGCTGATCAAATACTCTTTTGAGATTCGTGGTTTGGAAATGCTTCACTTCAAGAGGTTTATGGGAAAAGTGAATGGGAGGTTTATGGGAATTTGGGTATCTACCAAGTCGAGTTGTATGTTGTATGTATTTGTATTATGGAAAAGACACCCTTTCAGCTATCCTTCTGACAAAAATTCTAAAGTAGCTTTTGGTCATCATCATCACGGCTATTTTTGTGGAATAGTTAGTGGCCACAGTGTCCATGTAGTAAATGAAATCTAAAAATCCGTGTTAGGATATACTTTGGTTGTATACAACCATGCATGGAAAGAAGAGTGTGAAAGCACTTGTGAAGACATTTTATCCCTACGCGATCGAAACAATTACAGAGGCTCATCCTGAATGCCACTTTAAGTATATTTGAAGGATCAGTGTGAAGTCGAAAATGTAGCACACCTGCCACGTTAACTTTCTGTGGGCAGTTTGCTTAGTACTCTGGTCTTCAATGAAATATGTTTTATCAGGAGTCTTTTAGATTGGTTCTGGTCTTAGTAATAGGTTGAAGGAAAGCTTGCATTTAGGTATTAGAAGTTAGATATGCAGTGACCAGGAATTACTTTTTGGCTGTTTTATAGGCTGGTCACGCTGTTTTTTTTTTTACTTTCCGGCTTTTTAAGCGCTTAACTAGGCTTAATGTGTTCGAATTGGGTTACTCTTGTGGTGTTTTCTCTTTCGATAATCTTTTCCTTTATCTAATTTTGTGTTCTTATGCTTCTATTAAGCTGAGATGTCATCGAGTTAAAGACACTCAAGATTTTTTTAGTAACATATTGGCCATTCTAAGACTTAGGCTCTTCGTACTATTTGCTATAAACAGTGGTATAGAATCTCTCAGACCGACTTATTTCCATTTCAGTTTTACCGTGTTGCTGTATATGAAACTTGGGTACATATTCATACCAAAAGCTGACACGTTTCATGAAAATAAAACATCGATGCTGCTAAGAACCGTACTAGCATCATTGTTTGTCGGATGATCTAGATTTTAAAAGGAGAAGAGAATCAAACCAGAATGTGTCTAAAGGCTCAAGCTCTGCGTTCTGGTCTCAGGATCCGTCTTGAAGATGGGAGATTTTCTGTTGAGCCTAAAATGGTTTTAGAATGTGTCATCTCCTTAAACTTTGCATAATGTGGGACTCATGGAATGGGATTGGCACGCTTTTGTGGCATTCTCCACCATTTATGCTTTGTGTGTGAGTCAGCCACGCGCCGTCAGCTGCAGAACCGGGCGAGATCTGACAACTGGTAAGGCGCCACATGCCCAGTTTTTATCACCGCTCTATTTTATGCAATTTTGCCAAGGTTTTTGCGAGAGCAATACCCTGAACTGATTTCTTATTATTATTAATGACTTTTTATTTCAATAACGATGGCAAGTGGTGAATGCTTAGTACGATAACAATGTATTTTTTCCAGAAAATTTCTTGGGCTGTGAGTCATTTCTTTAGCACGACCAAGGCAGGAGAAAGTTACCAAAAACGAATGAAGGCCAGAGTAGTTATTTTTTCTGGAAGTATTTATTATCTTAATTCACTTAAACAATAATTAAATAAAGCAATTTTGAGTATTGAATGATAATATTTGACATTAAATTCCTCAAAGGTGGGGCTTAAACATCTGTAAACCATGCCCCTGCTGATGCGTGCTTGAAAATCGGGAATTCCAAACCTAAGTGACCTTGGTGTGGGGTTGGTTAGTAAGTATGCTCCCGCAGAATATTGTAATGATTCTTGAAAGATACAAGCCAACCATAATCATCAGCAGGCCCCGGTCCGTTGGAACGATGCGCGCCATCCGCTGTGGAGGCCTGGGAGAGCCTGTGTTGCAGATTGCCAGAATCTAGCACATGCGTGCTGGATTAGGTGATGTCTGAGCTTCAGAACCTTCGTGATGGTATGCACTCAGTCCAGGTTTGGCCTGATCCGGCCGGGAGGGCTTGAGACCCCGTCACTCAGTTTCCAGGAGACCTCAAGTAAACGAATACTTCGTGCTTGAAACGATATGTGTGCTTTGGTTCGATGTTGCATCTCTCCAAGAGCTCCGAATTTGGTCACGTAATGGTAGACCATGGGGCTTAGTCGAAGCTGTGGGTTAAAATATAGTCACTGACAGCATTCACAATGGGGTACACCGACGACTCTGAGATTTATGTCACATAGTATGACATTATATGTAAATGATGCCTGATTTACAATTGTTTGGTATAGGTAATGACCGGTGATATCACAAGATCGTCCTACGCACAAATTTCCTTTTTTATCAGTATCGGTGATATGCGGTCTAGGCACATCTGTCACCGTGTCGCTATAAGACTCGAGGAAACACAAAGCAATCTGTTTTTGTTTTTGACGTTACGCAGCTTAGACTTTGAATGGTGCTGAAAAAATTATAAAAGACATACTTTAAATGTTTGTTACCGTAAAATGGTGTTTAACTGCTAATGTGAGCGATTGCAACTCATTGGGTCATTTGACATAGGTAAGTGAGTCACTTCTTTCTCAGTTAGTCGGTGTGGTGATTGGGGTGGTTGCGTGTTTGACGTGGTGGCTGGAACGACTTGAGTACTGGGGCGCTTGTTGTGGGACGTATTGTTAATTAACCTCCATGAGTTGTCGTGTGGGTTGGCGTGATTTACCCGAGTCTTACAACATTTTAACCTTTAAATATTTTCCTTATTCTGAAACCGGGGACATGAGTGCCCCAGAGATAAAATTTCCAGCATCATATACATTGGATCTTATCGTGATCTTAATTTTGACCCCGTGACAGTCTGGTACGGCTTTCGGACCTGACGAGTTTGGCCATGGTGGACATGAGACGGACAAAATCGTAAAAATACAGCACTTTGAAGAAAGGTTTGAACATTAATCGGGTGGTTCAGGCAGAGCAGAGTCTTTGAACTGAAACGATTCAATGGTGACTTACGTTATTGTATGCTCAGGACCGAAGTTGAAGACTCTGGGTGAAGTGTGACGTCACAGAGTAAACCCTCAGTGTTATGACATGACGCGTCAAGCGGAGCATCGGCAGACGATCCCAGCTGTGACCGTATTTGATCGTGCTTTGCGCGTGAGCCTACACAGATCGCGCGAATGCCTAAAAGCTCCCATATGAAACCAAGCGTGGCGAGGCTGGGACTAGATTCCGCTTGGTTTCGGGTTTGAACTGGCGTTGCAGTCAGAGCGAACAGTTGTTTCACGACAGAGAAGTTCACTGTTTGGGGTTGCATGTGGCCTGCCTGTGCTCCATAGAATCTTTCGAATTTGTTTTTCCGATAAGAGCTGCAATTTGCGTGACTCGGCACTGATCACATTGTTGCACGTTCAAAACAGTCAGATCTTCCTGGGAGAAGCGTTTGAACAGTTCTGACGACAACACTGTAGTTGAAACTGGGCTGGATATATTTTAAATTAATTGAATGACTAAACTTCTCCTAAGCATTCTTTACTGAGTAGCCCCCATACCCGCTACTGCTTTTGCAGTGGACGGGTCTGGTCTTGGTGCCCTTGCCTGACCCAGTGTGGTGACTCGGCGGCCGGCGGATGCCTCCCCGGCTGGCGTGGCCTTCGGCTCCGACGGCCGGCCTTATATGGTGGCGCTGGTGCCGGCCATGCCGCTGACCTTGCTGGAACAGCCGATGCATCCTCGGGCGCTGCCGCTAAACCTTTGCAGGTGTAGACGGCCAGTGACGCGCGGCTCCGATAACATCGCTGGCCTAACATAGATGCATGGATCGTTGGTTTGCGGGATTGAATCGGTTCCGTATTGCTTATCAGGTGTGATTTGGGATTCTGGAGCTGATTTGCTATGGAGGCGGCTGGATTTAAATATCCGTCCACGGTTGCATGCAGTGACGTGCATCCGGACAGCCAGTGCAAACGGAGCTGGTCTCAAGAATGCCAGGTGAAATTATATAAAGATAATTGTTGGGACTTGTCGATGTAGCTCTCTAAGCTGTACATCCATCCACTTTTGCGCCATACGGTGCCACACTCTTATCTTATGGGTAGTGTTTTCGGCATCAGAGCGAACTCACTCGAAGAACTCACTGTGTCTTGAACCCAAGGCCTATGGCTCAGGAATTAGCTGCCTCACCACTGAACCACGCATCCGCCCCGACACACAGGTGAAAGTGTATCCAAACTGAATGCTTTACCTTTCCGGGTCCGATTTAGAGTGGTGAAATAACTTCCATTTCCGTAAGTTTTACCGCACATTTTGTAGCAGGACTATCCCTGTTTTCACATTATGCACATCAATGCCCGAGACCACTAGGGGAATTTACGCACTCGACTTTCGGGCAAGTTGGAGCTGCTGAGATAAGAGCGTGACGTCGGAAAGTCGCGATAGCCACAACTTATCGTCCTTTGCTGCGTTTCAGGTACATAAAGGCTAGTCCCGAAGAAGAGGGAAACAGCGCAGAGTCGATTCGAAACTGATGGTCACGAATAAGTAATACGACCATCCCAGAATAGGAGCGCTGTTAGGACTGTCATGCAGGGCCTAGGAAGCGCTCTCCGGCGTTTGGAGTATTTAAGATCCATTTTATCTGATCGACAGCGGCAAACGGTCGGTTCACGCTGTTACCTGAGTGGCGTCAGGGCCATTTGTGTAGCGATTTTTGTTCACATTGCTCAGGGCACATTGAACATTGAATTAGGGAAATGCCTGGCTTTGGTGCGTCGATTGCACCAGGCATCTTTTGCACTTAAACTGAGTGACGAATATCTGCTTCCAGTGTTTTAGCGACGAGGACCTTTTCTCCTTAAAGATACATTAAACCCGGATTGAAGATGCTCTACATGATCTTCCTGCGAGACAAGCGTCTTTCTAAATTTTAGTCCAAGCAGTGCTGTGGGGATTTTACTCCCGTCTATATTTGAAGGAACCTCAGATAACAGCTAACCTCTGGAGGGCTGATCTCCCCGTAGATCCCCCGCCGCCCGAAGATTAACCCAGTGAATAGCAGCCATTGGCCTTATTCGTCGGCATAGGCTATCATGTGTCTGCTGTTAATGATTTCTAGATGCAACAGCGCCAGTCATGCGGAAGAGGTGCTAATATTGTAAGTTTCATATCCATAGCTAACGTTGAACTTATGCGACGGACCTATACTGAGACCAATGCTTCTCGGTCCTATCTGTTATTTCTTTTAAAAATCGTGTCTGCGTATTTCAATGGCTTGTCATATGGGCATAGTCGATACAACTTAAATTCGCCCGTGAGAGATCATGGAACAAGACATGGTCCAGATTTCACCATCCAATTAAGTTCCACCGACGTAGAAGGTCGAGACCCGTTGTTTGAGATTGTCATTTGTCGTCCATATCACTTGGCCTCCGGCTACTGTGAATCAGCCCTGACCCCATCGAACTCAGTCTCCTGCTAAAGCATCTGCCATGACCCCATCCCCCGCCGATCCAGTGACCCAGATATGTCGCGCTCGGCGGAAGTCGTTGTACGCTGTCATTACCGGAAGTTGCCGGCCGCTCTGGGCATTGTTCTACGCCGGTCCATTACTGTGCTATGCGGGGTGGCGCCGGTTCAGTGGTAGATGTATGCATGCATGTCTGTGTGTGTGTGTGTCTGTGTGCGTGTCTGTTGGGAGGAGAGACTTGTGAGAGGCGGCAGTGGTGGGTGCAGGACTTCATTTGGAGGGGGTAGGGGACTCGAGCCTCCCTCACATTTGCCTCTGGCTATTTGCTATGTTTAGCTTTATTATATTATATTTATTATTATATTATATTATATTAGTATTTATATCCTATGTATTAGCCATAGTCACTCGGACATTTCGGGGGGGCTTAACCCGCGTCCCACCGGGGGTCCGGCGCCACCTTCGCCCCACCGGGGCCATCGATGGCCTCCCCTCTCTAACTCCGAAAGTATGGGCGTTAGCGCAAATCTGCAAAGTACATTAATTAGAAAGCTCGCGTGAATTCAGTAAGAAATTATTTCGCATGTTTTAGCGCTCAGGTCAATGGTTTGACCTCCAGAGGTCAAATTAGATCAAGATCGGCTATTTTCACTCAAATATGCAATGCTTAATCAAACTGGGCATAACTCTTGTGCCATTAGAGCTATTGAGATGTGGTAAAGTACATTGGATAGGAAAATGTCAGACCTTTTCCCGTTATGTGGAACGTCATGACCTCCCACCAGTGGTTTAACCTCCAGAGGTCACCTTCTGACCTAAGATGATCTGAGGTCATGAAAGGTCAGAAGGTGACCTTGCCGTATATCAGACGAAAGCCAGTGACGAGACATACACGATGGTGTTTAATTCAGCGCTCTAGCTCATATAGGTCAAAAGTTTTGTCAAAATACTGTTTTTGACCCCTGGTGACCTTCTTGGATGACCTTGGAGAGGTCAAAGGGCAAATATGGCCCCTGGAATCCGTGAAAGGGTCTCCAAGAACGCTTTTCTGACGAAGCCGGGCATTTTCAATCGTTTTTGTGACTTTTAGATAATAAGACAGCTTTTCCCCATGTTTTGTCAATGGGAGAGGTCACCTCGTGACATGACCTCAGGTCACGAAATTAAAAAAATCCCGGATATTCACCTTGTAGACCCTGGAGAGGTTTTGAAGTGTAGGAAGTTTCAAATCGATCGGCTTTGAAATGTAGCTCTTACAGAGCTCTAAAGTTGAAGTGAGGTGACCTTGGTTGACCTCGCCTGGTGACCTGACCTTGGGTGACCCGGGGTAGAAAATTTCAGGGAGGGTGGGAAAATGACGCAGTAAGAGGTAGAGCTCTCAACCGCGGTGCTGCGCCTTGTCGTTTTTCTGCTATCCCGGAAAAACCTTAGGGGGCCATCGATGGCCCCCTGGTGGGGCAAGGGTTAAGCCTTCTTGCCCCCCCCCTTGTATCCGCCTGGAGAGGTGGCCTTTGCTAACGCTAACAGAGTACGAAATCTGTGGATAAAATGTATCAGGTGAGGTCAAAGGCACAGTGAGTGACTCGACCTCAGATGCACTTGTTGCTACTGGCATTCGAATCAGGGGCGTAGCCAAGGAGGGGCGGCAGGAACAACCGCTCCCCCTCCCTGAGGGCCCGAAGGGCCCCCCCCTGAGGATACGATTCTGTATAAACAGGGCTCTTTTTACTCATCAGGGCCCTTTTGGCGCTGTCGCAGGGGCCCTTTTCGGGGCGCCGCCCCTTCCCCTGAGCGAAATCCTGGCTATGCCCCTGATTCGAACGGTGACGGAAAATGACAGGAGTGGAATGGGAGGCTTCGAGAGTGCGACACTCAATGTCTGATTCCCATGAGACTGCTGCCAATCACTTATGTGGATGGATACGTGGTATTAACTAATAAGTATTAACCCTACACAAACATTACTTCGCAACTACCGGCGTCACATGCATAAAGTGAAGGGTTTCGACCCAGGCTCTAACAACAGGTTCTGACTCTCCCAGGCTAGTTAGATTTCCACATTTATTAAATAGTGTTTACTTTTTACATAGCGTATGACTGATGACTGATAATCATTGCGGCCCATGTCGGGATAAATATTTTCATTGATAAAGTGTTATCTATGAAGCTGACCATATACCTTACAGATCAGCCAACTGGATTAACTTGACCCATGTTTCAGCTGTCTTTATGAAGGCTCGAAAATACTTCAGAGTGATAGATATCCTCTATGAAGGGTATGGGTGAGAACTTTTGTCAATACAAAACTACCAAAATTCTAAAATTATCACTGACTTTGAACAAAATCCACCGTTTGGGGTCACAAACCTTGCGCGAACGTCTATACCTACTTGAATTGGGGAGCTGCTTCCTCAGACCTTACTATGGTCCCCTAAAATCGAATATGAGCATGTTGGCCCACAAAGGTAGTCAGCTAGAAATTGCAAACACTCCAAACTGCAAACCTACACCAACACAGCAAATTCGACCGATTTGAACGAGCATTTCACGGGATGTAGCTCAGGTCTGTTTATAACCGTTCCTAGAGCAACCTAAGCCTGACACGCAGCACATGCGATTGCAGTGGAAATTGTCCCGTCCTTCTGCTGCGCACGTTCATCCAGATCCCTCCACTCCGTGTGATATGCAGTGATACGTTGGATCCATCACCGGTGCCGCCGACTAATGTTTCCCATGCGGCCTTGGTGTCGTATCTGACACGGTGATGGACAGCTGATTTCAAAGGTCTCAGCCGTGGCCTATAGTAAATGCAAAAGTGAATAAACATGAAATATTTAGGAATACGCTTCTGATTTGTATTGAACGAGTTTGTTGGCTGTGGAACAGCTGTGCGCATGTTAGGGGCGAGCGCCTATTTTGCTGTTTATTGTTTGCTTCTTTTACAGCAATGAAACTACTTTTACTGCAATTTTCCGTTAAGACCACAAGTGGATTTTCTGCGTAGCCCACCGTTACTTGTTTGCTCCATTTCTCTTTCGAAACGACGCGCTTTCCCCGCACACCACGGGAACGGAAATGTCGTGGTGCCACGAAAACCCAACATGTTTCCCCTAAGATAACGGGCAAACATTTTCCGGCAAGCGACAATAAAGGGCCCCATTTAAACGTCCGAAATCCCATCCCAGCCCGCAGCAGGAGTTTTTCTGATTTCCAGACTATCCCTGGAGCTGATTTTCAGCTGATGCAGTCGTGAGAATCTCGCGTGCCAAACTCCCATGCATTGCAGTTAAGCTTGGAGTTATCTGCAGGAACGGCTGACTTATGTGGTGATGCACCTTACACGGATCAGAGGCTCTGTGCTTCATACTTTTATTTGAACCAGTGGCGGATACAAGAGGGCTAGGCGGCTCAACCCCCGCCCCTAATGTCAGAGTAGCTATAGTTAATTAATAGCCGGAGGCTGTTCCGAGGCAATGGCGGGGGAGGCTCGAGCCCCTAGCCTATCCCCCGAAATGAATTCCTGGATCCGACACGGCTCCGTACTACAAGAGCTTGACTTAATTTCTCATGAATTACTTTCATTTATCCAGGCCATTGAAATTGTACGGAATTTTTGTTAAATCCTCAACAATAATAGGCAATGGTTTAACTGTTAGTTTCTTGAAATCGGTATACTAGTAGAAGAACGAGTCACCTCTGCTTGTCAGAGAGCATTCGGAAACTGTGCTGGATGCATGAGATAGCGTTCCAATTTTTTTTTCGAAGTCATGTTCCCAAAAATATAGTCAACTGGCTAATGTTAACTTGAAGATGGAGGCCTCACAAGTATAGTCTCGCTCTAGATCACAGAATAAAACCAAAGGCTTGTAATACATGAGCAACAGAAAAAAACTGCATGGCAAACATTTCTGTGGAGTGGCTGTATAACAAAATAGAATGGGAAAATAATCATTTCAGTATGACGAGGGCCAACGTGGATTTCACGCGGCTGACATGGATTACGCGTATTACAGTACTGCAACAGGAACGACCTACACATCGACCTGAGATTTTGCGACAGCGTGTGCTTTGACTTGAGAGTCTGAGACTGTGAGATTTGACCCGGGATACTGAGACAACATGTTTTGACTGCGTATTATTTGACCCGGGATACTGAGACAACATGTTTTTACTGCCTTTTCTTTGACCCGGGGTACTGAGACAGCGTGTTTGACCCGGGATACTGAGACAGCGTATTCTTTGACCCGGGGTACTGAGACAGCGTTTATGACCCGGGATACTGAGACAGCGTATTCTTTGACCCGGGATACTGAGACAACATGTTTTGGCTGCGTATTATTTGACCCGGGATACTGAGACAACATTTTTTGACTGTCTTTTCTTTGACCCGGGGTACTGAGACAGCGTGTTATGACCCGGGATACTGAGACAGCGTATTCTTTGACCCGGGGTACTGAGACAGCGTGTTATGACCCGGGATACTGAGACAGCTTATTCTTTGACCCGAGGTACTGAGACAGCGTGTTTTGACCCGGGATACTGAGAAGCGTATTCTTTGACCCGAGGTACTGAGACAGCGTGTTTTGACCCGGATACTGAGACAGCGTATTCTTTGACCCGGGGTACTGAGACAGCGTGTTTTGACCCGGGATACTGAGACAGCGTATTCTTTGACCCGAGGTACTGAGACAGCGTTTTTGACCCGGGATACTGAGACAGCGTATTCTTTGACCCGGGTTACTGAGACAGCGTGTTATGACCCGGGATACTGAGACAGCGTATTCTTTGACCCGGGGTACTGAGACAGCGTGTTATGACCCGGGATACTGAGACAGCGTATTCTTTGACCCGAGGTACTGAGACAGCGTTTTTGACCCGGGATACTGAGACAGCGTATTCTTTGACCCGAGGTACTGAGACAGCGTGTTTTGACCCGGGATACTGAGACAGCGTATTCTTTGACCCGAGGTACTGAGACAGCGTGTTTTGACCCGGGATACTGAGACAGCGTATTCTTTGACCCGAGGTACTGAGACAGCGTGTTTTGACCCGGGATACTGAGACAGCGTATTCTTTGACCCGAGGTACTGAGACAGCGTGTTTTGACCCGGGATACTGAGACAGCGTATTCTTTGACCCGAGGTACTGAGACAGCGTGTTTTGACCCGGGATACTGAGACAGCGTCTGATGTGACCAGTGAGGCTTAAGAGGCATTTGTATTGGCCTGAGGCCCTTAAAAAGCGTGCGGCTGTGACACCAAGACAGTCAGTTTTGTCTAAATGTACAGTCCCCTGCAATTGAATCTGTACACACTAGGCTTAGAAGTTTTTGTTTTAGTGTGAGTGAACTACTGCTTGCAAAGTCATGATTCAACACACAGCTTGTGTGTTTTGCTTCCAGCTATCGAATACGTGCCCAATAATACTTTTTTAGCAGTGACATATTTAAGCAATTAATAGCAAAAATCTAAATTGCCGCGAGATAGCCATCAAAACCTTTTTCTGCAAATTATTTTCAAACTACGAATCTAGAACCCAGATTTTGGGACAACATCGAAAGCCACGGGCAAGACACACTTGCTGTGTATTCCATCGTGGCCGAGGGAGCAATAGTTGTCCGGAATTTAGCCAAAAACTGCTGAGCCTAGTGTGTACAGATACAATTACAGGGGGCTGTACCAACGTGCGCTCATTTGGTCTTGCAGATGGTTGTGTCTTCGAGCGCACGCGTCCGAAACTCGATGTGTGGTCTTTGTGTATGTGCGGGGTCACCTGACGTGGGCTGAAATGTGTTGTGGGTAATGGCTGTATATGTGAATGCGCAAATTGTTTCTGCCTTCCCCAAATTTTCGTTGTTTCTGATGCGTATAAGAATAAAAAATTATGGGTATGGTCGCAAAATTCTATGCTGTATAAACGTGTAGATATGTGTGCTAAATTTGCACTTTGGAGGAGACCTTAATAGTCACAAAAAGGAGACAAGCATGGACAAAGATATCGTCTAAAATGCTGGCGTAATGGTTCCCGCGCTCATGTCATTTGTTCGGTGCTGACAGGTCACTTTTCCGCGGAGGTAGCATCCCAACAAAACCGTCAACATGGAGGCCATCAAAAGAAGATGCAAGCGATGAAGCTGGAGAAGGACAACGCGATGGATCGCGCTGACCTTCTCGAACAGCAGGCCAAGGATGCTAACCTCCGCGCTGAGAGGGTAGGTGCCGCCTCGCCGGGGGCGCTCGGGGGTCACCTCGAGCGCCCGACTACCAATGGCGGTAGTGGTGGCGCCCGGCGGGGCACGCGATCCTGCTGTCCCTGCTTCAGTAGCGGTGAAAGTCAGCCAGTGTCCGGACTGCCACTGCTGCCGCCATTGCTTTTAGCACCTTGACTAGAGCTTCATGCGACCTCGACCATATCTGAGGGCGTTTTGGCTATGAATTATCTCGGTCGAGTAAAGCCCAATGGGAATGTTAATGCTCGATTTGACACGAACTCGACGGATCAACAAGTTCATCCCAACAATATCTTGTTTGTCTGCTTTTGATGCATCCTGTTATTTACGCAAAATCTGAAAACATGGTGAGTGGAAATCTCGAATCGTACAAAGAGGAGTCTTTTCAAGGTGCTACTTTTTGGGAATTATTCCCTACTCATTACGCGACATTGAGATAAAAACTTGTCTGCAATCACTTGCCGTACATATCTTGCAAACAGACAGATAGTACTAGTGTGTCCAGACATAGCTTCCAGACATTACAATTCATGGCATATGAATTGCATAGTGTGTTGAATAGTGCCGCTAAGATGAACATATTTCTATATATCTCTTCAATCGCTTCAGCTTAGTATGTTTTGTAATGCTCCGATGAGCCATTCCAGGAAACAAAGGACCAAGTGCTTGGTTTGAAGGAAAAATTGTTCAGAAGTAAATTAAGGCTCGGATAGTGGGACCAATTTCCTTTAGTTTAACTACTTCATTGTGCTTATTTTACTTCTATGGTCACGGTTGTTCCTTGATTGGCTCGTGTGGAGTGTAATGTCAACTTTTAAATGTCAACGAATTCGGGAGGAATTTTAATATAGCTGACAGCTCTTTTCGTGCCATTACATTTAGGAAGACAACATCAAATATGTGTTTGTTATATTCATTTAGCACAAACGTTGACACATCAGTAAGTGCCTCTTGTGTGCTATGAAACGAACAGGTAACTAGTTTGCATGGAGCGAACCCCGGTCTAACACATGCGCATGAAGCTCAAATAAAGTGGAGCAGTTCGACATTACTCGACCAAAATCAGTTTGGTCAAATGTTCAGAAGAATGGCACGGAGCAAAATGCACCCAAAACCATTTTATACCTGCACTTTGCCTTTTCTGTAGTCCTATGGGATAATTATTTGGTTAAAAATATTATTTTTATTTACCTTTATTTCTAATAAACTGACTCTCATTAATGTGCTTCAAAGTTATTTTCGAAAGGATCACATTTTAACATCAACATCTTGCACGCTCTCCACTCTATTTGCTTTTTGTTGCACGTTGTGTTTCTCTGACTTTATTGCTCATTGTTCAATGGCCATGCTTTCGTTTTGCCTTTTGAGTAATGCTGTGTTTAAAGGCATAAAATTCTGTGTGTGACTGCCTGTGATAAATTCACCTTAATGTGTGTGACCTGTTTAATAACCTTTTTCTGATCACGTTGTATCACATTTAAGCAAAACGCCTAAACGACGCAAATCAGTTCAACTCGCTGCCGTCTGCAACGCTTTTCTTGAGCAAATACGTTTTTACCCGTAACTTTTGTTCTGCGATTTGGTGCCTTTTTGGAGCGAGTGCCACCCTACCAGGTTAGCTTCTGTTGCGATCCGGTTTCTCTCCCGGTGTGTTGTGTTGCGTCCTGTTCTCTAACACGCTGTTTCCGTCACTAACCCGCACTTCAGTCGGAGGATGAGCTGCGCGTCATCCAACGAAAACTGGGCACCCTGGAAAACGACTTTGACCAGGCTCAGGAGTCGCTTCTTGCGGCCCAGGCCAGTCTGGAGGAGAAGGATAAAGCTCTAACTGCCGTGAGTACCTACTGTAGCTAGAGTATTTAGCTCTAGCTAGGCTGTCTCTTAGTGGATGGCTAGTGTAGCTAGGCTGACGTGTAGCGACCCTTTAGACGGAGGAGGAGCTGCGCGCTCTCCAGAAGAAACTCCAGCAGACCGACAACGACCTGGACACGGCCCAGGAGTCGCTCGCCAACGCTAACACCAAGCTGGACGAGAAGGACAAGGCTCTGGCTGTGGTGAGACGCTCACTCCGCTCAGCGGCGCGCTTCGTCGCCCTGCGCATGCGCTAACATTGCTATTTTGTTTTCTCTTGCGTTTTTCTTCGTTCTTCGCCTGCGTGGCCGTGCTCGGCGTCTTCCTGCTGTCGCGTTTTCGACGCGGTGGCAACAATAGGCGGAGGACGAACTCCGCACCATCCAGAGAAAGATGCAGACCCTGGAGAACGATTTTGACGTTACCGCCGAAAAGCTGCTGACTGCAAATAATGACCTCGTCGAAAAAGATAAGGCGTTAACAAACGTGAGTTTTGATTTGCCAGAGTATTACAGTAGAAGCCTGTGATGAGGCCTAAATCCAGTAGACGCCTACTCCAAAAGCAGGCTGCAGTCGTAGAAAATTACTGAATTAGTTTGCAGACTGAGTGTAGCCGAAGCAGAATCTTAGTAGAGGGCCTTAGAAGGATGACTGCATCTGTACTGGATATTTGTATTTGAACCTCACCAAAAATAGCTCGCTGGAATGATAGAATAGAGCCTGAATTCTACCACCACGTTGTCATGGAAACGGAGTGAATAATCCTTTAGGTATTGCCTGGAATGGGAAATCGATTGGATATGCAGTGTTCCAACACTCCTTAAAATCATCTCACTTTGACCTCAGGGCTTCTTAAAGCCAGCGCGCTATCTGCAGATTATTATACACCAGCCTGCTTTTATTGTATTTAAGAAAAAACTCAAATTTCCCTCCCATTTTTTATGAAACTGTGGCTTTTTCTCTTTGATCGATTAACTATTTATAATGCTTGAAAATTGAACTCGCGCTATAGTTATGTTCCATTGTGTCGGTTGCTAGCAGATCACACTCCAGCGCGAAAAGAGAAGAATGGAAACCGCCCTTTTTCAAAACTTGATAAGATCAAGCATGCCTTTTAACTAGGCTATAGAAGGTTGTTTCTCCCAAATGAGTGGTGGGCCTTACGGTAATATTCAAAATGATCGCAAAGTAAAATTATTAAGATTCAGACATGTCCTAAATTAAGTTGTCGAAGCGTTCAAAAGGTCCCAATAAGTTACGCGGAATATATTGGTCCTGCCTTTTTCACTAGTACGAGTCTTTCACACTTCAAGGGAGCCGTCACTTGTCAATGTTTAGTCACTGCGAGCGTACTTATGAGGCGCCACTTTCGGAGTACCAGTAATCGAGGGCCCACCCTCCAGGCTGGCCCCGCCCTTGGCACCCGTCCAGGCCTCGGCGGAGCAGGTCGCAGTGAACTGAGGGCAGTCGGGGCTCTCCACTTTGGTGCATCTGCGGGCAACACGCCTGTTTTCTCTAGCACTATGTCAAAAATGCAAGAACTCAGCTGTCCTCAACTATTCTAAATAAAGCAGCTGCGCGCGGACGCAACAATATTAAGTTTGATATATTTGGTGTTTGAGATCGTTTCATTAGATCCATCTGCAACGTCCATTAGTCAGATAAGTTCTGGTAGTAGGTAGGAGGGTAGAAAGCGTGTACTGCAAGTAAAAACTCATAAAAACAAGTTTTTATGGCAGTTTTCACACCTAAGGGCAGGTTATGCGTCCATCTCTCAGGACATGTGTAACCAATGACCACGACTTTTTACGAATGAACGATTTTATTTTTTTCTGATATTATGTATGTTAAACCTAACATTTGACTGTAGTCTTTTATTGTCCGACAGTGACCTGCTACGTCTAATTTCGTTAATATTAATGTGGACCCTCTTTTTCAACCTAAGTTTTTGTGGTTACTTAATCGTGCCTTTGATGTGTGACTAATATTGTTAACTACGGATTTGGTTTTATCACTGGAATTTCAGGTATACGTTTTCCGTGGAAACATTACTCAGTGGCCTCGAACGGTGTCTTGACTATGCTGCCGATTTGTTATGCGTTTAATATTTCCATGTTCGTAGTCATAACGTATTGCCACTGAATAGAGGTAAATATGAGTTACCACTCACTCCTAAGTGTAAGTGCCTTGTGTCAACGCGAATGGATCAGTCCGATCTCTCACTTTACATTGTTCTCATATATGTCACATGCATTTTGTGTTTCTATCATCAGTGCTGGTGCTGTGGCTTGCATTGCTTGATTTGTTGGTTATTTATTCCTCAGATGACTTTGTTGTAGGTGGTCCTGCTGATGATATATGACTTTCTCCGTTATATAATGTGTTTGAGTGAGCATATGCATAATGATCCTGTCATTGTAAGAATGAAAGAGCCCCTTGCAAGTGTATGTGCATATTGCTGCCAGAACTAACTGTGGAATGCAAGTCCCAATTGCTGCTTAGAATGTCATGACTATGTTTTCAAGCTGAACTGTACATTGCAGACTGCTTTCTGCTCAAGAACGAATCGTATCGGGATTGCATGGTTTCATTTGGGTGTCTTCTTACATTGTGAAATGCTTATAACAAATAAGCACCAGTCTTTTTTCTTCCACTGGGTCAGATGGTATGGGTTGATACCACAAATCTAGCCCAAATTTTCTCCATGTCAGTTCCCTTGCACTTTGCTGTCGGCCACTTGATATTCAGCCTGTGGCCCTCCCTTGACTTAAGCCTGAAGCATAGTCATGTTTACCTTTCTGGGAGCACAATCTGCAAGGACATCTGACCCTATTCAGATGACACTTCCTCCCGTCTCTGTGCCTGGTCGGACGTGAGACCGCTGCGAACGGACAAACGTCGACCCAGGGGGCGGGGGTGAATCAGCTGAGGGCGAGCCCGTCTGGTCGCACCACTGCCAGTGGATACCCATATACGGACGCGGGCAGGGGAAGGTCGCCTCGCATCCTGCATGGACCACGTCCAATCGGAGGTCGGCAGTTAGTGGCTATCCTTCGCCTTTATTGGGAGGAAGTGTGAGTTTCAAGGTTTGAAAACTCCGAAATAAATATCCCGCGTTTGTGTCTCAACGTGAATATGCCCGATATATGCACTTGTGGGTGTGTGATCCACAGTGGAATTTAGATTTCCATGTTCAGTATCCAGATAGCTTCAGTGTCTACATGAGTGAATTTGCGCCGTCCTGCTGCTGACAGACCCTCTGTTCGTTCGAAATCCAAAAATTCATCGTATTCTTGCGCGGATAGGATGGAAAACCTTCGGACTTTTCCCAAACCTGGGTCGAGCTGGAATTGTTTTAGATGGGTCCGCGCTTCCCCGACTTTTCATTACTTCTTTAGTCCGGGATGTTTTTTCTATCTTGCAGAGTTTCCGTTCAAGCCCTTGTTTTTTTACGTGTATTATTTTCTTTATTCCAATATATCACCGACCAGAGTTTCCTATTAACAGGTGAAGTCTTGAAAAGGTCATTTTATATACATTGCGAGGAACGAATAATGGGTAAAAAGCTTGTAAGAGAGCCTGCATAGTAAAATCAAGATAGGAATATATGTAATATTTGAGAGGTGAATGATAAAAGCTTAAAACATGATACAGCGATGTTTCTGACATATGCTCAGGGACAAAGGATTAAAAAACTATAAAAAAACGTTTAGAAGTGATCACAAGTCACTCTTTTAATCTTGCCACGTATTGAACAAACAGAATTTGGAAAATATTGACAATAATCGGCGAGAAAATCTGCACCCATCGTGCGGTTGAAGAAAAATTGAATTGTCAGCCGAGGGAAACAGTAGAACATACCACATTGCACTCACTGTGTAAACGTCAGCCCGTGGGACATGACAACTATTTTGGGTGTGATTTGATCGGGTAGGCACATGAAGGGAATAGTTTCAAACAGTAGGTACCTATGCCTAAATCATTGAAGGCTACTGACGATGGGAAATGAAATTGATTTGTTGTGTTTTCCTTTTATTTTCATGTTGGTTATTATTGATGGTGACTGAAATATCTACTTACTTTCCTATTTTTCATAGTGTTTTGGTCCTATTTGTTAGTTTATGTTCTGCTTGCACGGCTTTGAGATAATCCGAGTTTGGCACTAGAAGCCGTGAGTCAAGTGAAAACCTCTATCATATTTAAGTGGGTAAATGTTATTGTTTTTCGCAGGATGTGGGGGTGGAAAATTAACGAAGAAGTTGAATGAACTTTTCCTTGGCTATTTTGCGAAAAAAAGTTTCAAGTGTCACGGCATTGTCCCTTGCAAGGCCCGATTTTTGCCTCTTATCTTGACAGTGAGTCAGATGTCGCGGTTGCACCGATTAGCCTCACCGTGTTCTATTCACCGAGTATTTATTTTCTAGCCTCTAAAAATATTAAATAAATTATCAGGGTTTCACCGTCTTTGCAGCATCTGTTTCGACAATTCTTTGGGTGGCGGGGTGACACCGACTGCAGCCTTTCGACTTCCCCACCACTGACGTGAGCAATTCGTGGGAAACGTATGTTAGCACTGCTATTTCCTGCCATAGCTTACCTAACATGACATTCGGCTACGTTTTTACATACGTTTTACGTACGTTTAATACGTTTTTTTAGAGCTTCTGACACTGGAGCGCCTCATTATTTTCTTGCGGAACCTGCGCATTTATTTCACCCTGAATGATGCATCGGAATGCATTGGCCTATGGCAATGGTATCTACTTTCTCCCTGCTTGTGTCGGCCGGTGGTGGAGCGCCGCTCCTGGCTCTCTGGCCGACTGCGGCTGCCTTGGCTCGCTCCCGCTCGGCCGCACGACAAAAATACACCGCGCGCCCCGCCGTGACGTCAGACACCCTCCACCTTTTAAAGTCATCGTCGGCCGTCGGCAGCGACGCGCGTGCACAGTACCGGAGTATCAGTGCCAACACCGCGTGCTGGCGGCTGGCCGTCCAGGAGTGCCGCTTACGCAGCAATATCCGGTCGGAGTCTATAACTTCGATCACGCCATAGCCACCGAAAAAATTGACGTGGAAAATACCCCGATTCGAAACTCGGGAGTCTACTTGCAGTTTGAGTGCTGTGCAGGAAAAGTGCTTCAGGAGCAGCAGTAATTTACACTAACTGCGAGCGAGTGGTTTCGAGGTCGCGAGGCCGTGTTCCACCGCCAGTGGGCCGCTCCCGTGTTCAAGCGTTGCAGTCACTTGGTCGGCAGTCCACCCGGTGTAGAAGGTGCCAACTCGAAGTTGAATCAACTCTCAAGAGGTGGCGTTAGCGAGGCGTTGCGTATTTGGCTGATGTGCCTTGGCATCAGCTGACTGCGACGCAATATGGAGGGGAGACCAGCCGCGCGGTCGTCGCGGGAGCGCCCGAGAAGTTTTATAACAAGTGTTGACGGGATCAACGGCAATTTGACACCCGCAAGTTCTACATCAAGCCTAAGTGAATTGGACAATGCTTGCACAGACAGTGAAAACAACGACATTCTGTCGCGGCATAGGCCGACAAGTCGAAACAGTGAAACCACCGGTGCCGCCGCGGTGACGGACGACGAAAGTGACCAAGAAACGTTAGAGCTTTCAAAACTCCGATGTAGTGGTGAGAGGACAGAAGTTGTGGCCGAAAGGCATAAACGTAGAAATAGGTGTGCAGATTATCCTGGTCTTGCGTTCGGATCATCGGTTTTCAGCTCGAACACGCTTATGAAACTCAATGTGATAAAAAATGAACTTCACAACATTAGCACGGTCCAGCTAAAGAGGGTAGGTACTTGGTATGGGCTTGCTTTGATGTCTTTGTAATTTTAAGACCCTATTCCATTACCTCCTTGGAATTTGTTGGCGTTGTGTATGGGCAGAAGCGTGACCTTTGCGTTCCCGGCAGCTGTTAGGGCAGCATTGTTCGTGGAGAAACTCCCGCTCCAGGGGTATTTTTCGCGTCTTGATGCATGAAATATCGACCTTCAGTTTATCTCGTCAAATGACTACATCACTGTACCTAAATCGGTTCCCCGTCGGGTACACTAACATACAAGGTCCCCTATGACTACCGCCTGTGTCAGGCATCACCTATGTAATTCACGTGGTGGAGAAACCCCTTCCTTTTCATAGATACCCTACTGGTCTTGAAACGATGGTATCCATCTCCTTTATTGTTCGCCAACTTCGTGTGTTCTTTGTGGCTCTCTCTTTGTTGACATCCACGCATCGGCACGCTCTTTGGTGACGTCATATGAAGGTCATGGCCCATTGGGAGTCGCAGGTCGTTCATAGTTGGTATTGAGGCGAATAATTCTGTCCCGTATTATTATTTGTGATACTGCAATCGTCTAGAATGCCGCTTGCGTACCAGGTTCCAGTTGGCACTTGCAGTATCGTCGATTTCGTTCTCGGAAATCAGGGTGGCGCCAGTGGTTCTCAAACCCAGTGTTTGAAATCTCCCATTTTTTCGTGATTTTTCCCTTGCCTCACTGAAGGTATCTTGAAAGTTCGTAGGAATTCATGGCACGTTATTCGATGTAAAATTAAACTCAACAAGTCTTCGTTCGTGAAGTGTTCAAGGCATGGATTAGTCGAATCTAAAACCACTGGCTGGTTCGTTCGGCGGATGCCTATTAACCCCACCCTCACAAGTAGGACGTGAAGGGTTCATTGACAATACCAGGCTGCTTTCGCCTCACCATATGTGATTAAGCTTTTGGTCGTCTGGCCTCGGGGAGTGGGAAGTGAGCTGGCGTCAAGACACTGGCCTTATATGGAACTATACGCGCCGTGGAGGCATACCGGGCTTTCAGTCGTTGTGCGGTCGAGCTTCAGCGAGGAGGGCGGTGACCAAAGCCGCGTTGGCTGTGTGAGCGTGTGGGTGTCTGTCTCGCGCTAGTGCAGAAGTATAATATCGAGTGATCTAAAACCTCGTAGCCATCATGTCGGGCGGTCAAGGTGCCACATTACTGGAGGTGCTCAAGAAGAAAATGACTCAGACAAGGGAGGAATTGGAAGCGAAGCGTGATGAGTGTGACGAACTGAACAGGCAATTTCTGGAAGAGAACCGGAGGAGGGAAGAAGTAGGTTTACGCACTGTTGCTTTTTAAAGGGGAAGCGTATGAACATTTTTACATTAACCCTATGAGTATAGTAGAAATAAGCTGGTAACTGGTAATAAACTGGTCCAGTCCGTGCAGTCCCTCGCTGTGGCCCACTCCCATCCTATCGCCAATCACTGGAATAGTGTTCTTAATATTGCACTTCTGCTCATATGTGTTTTCAGGTTGACTTCTTCAAGTCGGTATATGGGTTTCGCTCTTGTTGGCAGGGGGTGTTACTATCAGGAGACCCGCCCGCTTGAACTTTTACTCAGCTAGTCTCGCTGATTTTAGCCAAATTGGAATAGGAATGAAGGAACGAATGAATGAATGAATGAATGAATGAATGAACGAATGAATGAATGAATGAACTTCCGGATACGGACTATCCAAAATAACGCCTAAAGATAAAGCCATTAAAAGAAGACATCTCGAATTTTCGTTGGGAGCGTGGCTAAAATGCAACTTGTATCCCAAACCCATTTTTTTCATTTGAGTTTTGATTTCCTGTTAGCCAAGTAAATATCTAAGAGTAAAAAAGTAGCAACGCAGCTTTTCATGCGCAGCATTATAAATGTGTGCTTTGGAACCGGCTTTATAATCATGTTGATGTTTGGGGGCTTGAAACTACCAGACAAGCATACGTATTTAATTTTATTTTTTCGCAATAGAAATCAAACTAGCATTGAGGGATGCATGGGAAGGAGACCTCCTTTTCGGAAAAAAGTGATATTCGGACAAGTTGAGCAATGGATCTGGGCATGGGCGTCGCCACGATTTTTTTGTGGGGAGGGGTCAGACTTCGTGTTGGGAACGGCATGTTCACTTTTCTGCATGTCTATTTGGCCAGACGCTGGTAGTTAGTACTAAACGGGGTTGCAGCTACCTAAGAATTTCTAATAGAAACTCGTTTCGCCTTAAATTTGGTATCTTTATCAGTGGCATCATCATGCTCGTTTTGGTGAGTGAACTGTTCAGTATCTAGTAGGAAGGGCGCCCCCCTCCCCCGCTCTTTCCGCGTGACAATTCCTTCTGCTGGCGACGCACCCAGGCAACGTCATGGGGGCTCTGTGTTTTGCGGAAAGATACTAGGGAGTGGAGGGTGGCAGTAGAAAGCATGTATAATATGCATTGCTCGACAGATAGCCGTCGGGCACAGACAACAGGAAAGTGCAATTCAGCCCACGCCCGACTGTTATGTTCCACCATAGAGGAAAGTCTCGTTGCAATGTGCGTCTGCGGCACGTGGCCAGAATTCCCATGAGTGGTCTGACCCTGCGCTCCAGACTGCAGTCGATGGCATTGACGCTGTTGGTGCCGCGACCTGAGGTCGGCTGCCGGATGACAGGACGTCGCATTGTTGATGCATTAGTATCATCTACATGAATTATTATAGTTGCTTAATAGTATCTGATAAGAGGTGATCAGCTTATTGAAAACAGAATTTAAAAACGTTAACAAGCTTAGACAAACAAACGACGCAGTTAGCGTCAACTTTGTGAATAAAATAAGAGCCTTCGGCATTTTTTCTAGGCTTGAGACCCCTACATTAGTTCAAAATTTTGTTTCAAAATCCTTGATGGACGTGGTAATCTGCAAATCAGATGTTATCAATCTGCACCGATTTTTTACGTAAATATGTTGGTTCGTGACCGGTGCCGGGACCATTTCGCACCATCCGGAGGCGATTTCGAGCTTGCTTCTGCCGGGGGCCGACGTCGACTTAATGATTTTTCTATTGAAGACGCTCAAATTGTTAACCAGTCATACAACACGAGGCGGTGCTGCCAGTTAGTAAATAGTGCTGGGACTATCTGCCCTTGTATTTGTCTTGTTGGCCTTTTTTGGGTAGGATGGAAATCTTATCTCTTGCTTTGATTAATCCATCAAAATTGGTATAACATATCCGGAATTTTCCACGTTGCATTCCTTCAGAGATGGCAAATATGTCACGTAATACCCTATCACTTTGTTCCCCTTGTTTTCTTTAATGATGTATGATGCTTCCACATTCCTGTTTGGCGAAACATCGGTGCGGATGCCCGCCCTCGCCCCGGAAAGATCCCAGGAAAAAGGACACTAGAATCCCCAAAACGGTCGTGGACTGTGTACTTGGAAGAGTCAGGAGCCGCTTTGGGCAAGGACGCAGTGGTGGTGTTTCCCTGGAACATTGTCTATGGAGCTCACTCACCGCATACAAACGTTTTTTTTTGTTGTCTTCAAAAAAGATAATATGTCACCGTTGGAGAAACGCACGTACTGGTAGGAGGAGGTCCTCTTCCACCGTGATAGTGGGATTCACTGAAAGTGGCGTCCCAGTCATAAATTTCGCAATCAGCCATATTCGCTCGAAGCCTGCTCGTGTCCACCAGCAATTTTTTTTTGCGTTGCGCCAAGCCCTGGTTTCTCAACTTCTGAGTGCCAGCATAGACGGGAAGGCTGCTGAAGGGGTGCTGTCGAAGACGGAGTATGTGCCGCCGTGAAGTGACGGCGGCAGGCTGATTCCGGCACGGAACACTGGTCACGCCAGTGAAAGTGACCCGTCATCCCGAGGCTTCTCCTATCGTGATAGTTCGCCGTCTGCTGAAGATACCGAATTGAATATTCAGATTGCCTGGTCTGTGGAGGCCAGCTCCATCAGCGGCGTGGTTGGTGGACCACCCCACGTAGTGCGGTGACCTCGGCCGTCTCTGGTGACCTGCCACGCGGCGGTTTCACGCGGCCGAGTGGCAGGTAGGCGGCGGTGGGGGGTGCCGCCGCTGGGGGAGGAGTGGTGGATGGGGCGCCAGCGCGATGGGCTCACCGGCGCCGCCTGCCCATATTTGGACCGAGCGGCCGCCGGCGCGACAGCGGGCGGCGGCCGTCCGGGCCGGAGCCGGAGCCGAGCTTACCACAGAGCACGGCAACCGGTCGGCACTGGTCTGCAATCGTGCAGCCTGCAATCGATGAGTCAGGGGGTCAGCTGGTGGTCACCGATGGCGGCGGCCATCGTGCGACGCTGCCTGTGGGCGCGGCTGCCGTGAGTGGCACCCTGTTGCCGGGCGGGCGACGCCTACCGTTGAGCTGGCGGCACGGGGAGCGGCTCCGCCGGTACAGGGAGTGAAAACATCGAGGTGTAGAGGACCCAACACACTCAACCTCAGGGGAAGTGTGTAATTTATATTCTCGTGTGTTTACACCTGACAATTGGAGCCGGTATTGAAACGAAATCATGTTTCTCATTATCCAGGATATATTTTTCCGTAAGGGTGAATGGTGAAGCTTAGTGCGGAATTAAATCTGCCGGTTATTCACTTGGTGGTGCAACAGTTGCATTGCTGGGTCTAAGCGGTCCCCTGCAGGCCGGTTGCGATGTTCCAGCCCACGCAGTGAGGTGATGTTTCATTTGTCTGGGTGGGCAGCCCTCCCCGCCCACTCCTCAGTCACTCTCACCCGACTTTCTAGAGCCGCACATGGCCAGACCAGGTGCGCGCATCCGCGCCAGAAGCGAGGGCAGGTGGGGCTCGCCGGCATTTTCCCCGCCTCCATCGGCCAAGTTGGTTAGCTTGTCCGAGGGTTCTGCATAGTCTGTCATGTCCGGGAAGATCTGCTGGATAAGATCGTGCGTTTTCCGGTGGAGACGGGCCAACCGAAGCGGAATTGGCTCCCGTTTTTAATTGTGAAGAATTTGAGTATTAGAAGTAATTTGGCAAAAGCTATGAAGTGTTCTGAGATCAGACTGTGTCTTTTCGTGAACGTGCTTTCCACCCTGGCGTTTCCGTCTCACTGCTATAGCATCTCATCAAGTATTCAATGAGATAGATGCCCCCGCTGTAGAATCAGCGCAATGGAGCGCGCGTGACACACCCGTTACGTTTACGAACGCACAATTCAGTGCGTCCCTGCCCTGAGCCATCACGCACATCACGTGACGTGACGTGAGGTGACTGGCCCCACCCACGGCAACCGCGCGCGCCGCCCCGCCCGGCAGGCGAGCACACTCACCCCAACAGGAAACGCCGCCGGAGCCGCGCTCAAATTACACCTAAATCTGCCACTTGTTCCCGCCGCAGTGGGAACTGGCGCAGTTTGGCCGGGATATGAGAGCGCAGCTTTTCTGTATGCTATGATGTCACCGTGCGCGTGTGTGCCCGGGTGATCACTATCGCACGTTTTACGTCATACGTGGCGGCGGTGTTGTCCCGAGTGAGCCGGACATGATAGATAGCTCGGCAGTGACGTGTCCACAGATTGATGGGCAGTTCGAGTCCGGCTTCCGTTTTGGGAAAGTGTTCAGTTGACGTCATTCTTGTTTGCCTGTTTCTGTTCTTTGTGTGAGTGTGCGTGTTCGGTTCGGAATGGGGTTGATTTTATGTATTCAGTTGACGTCATTCTTGTTCGCCTGTTTCTGTTCTTTGTGTGAGTGTGCGTGATCGATTCGGAATGCAGGAGTCTGATTATTTGTGTGTGTGATACTGGGGTTAGGCGACAACATTATGGGATATCCCTCTTACCATTATCGTGGTCACCGCGTTTGGTGAATGCGAAAAGCTTTAGGCTACGGCTTGGTACTCTTCGAATTCTATCATTTTCCTCTCGCATCTTTCAGGATTTTAGTAGTATTTCCCTTATTTTTGTGTCCCTGTACTTTCCCAATTATTTAACACATTTTTACTGAATCCAACATAATGCAGTCCTGGCTAACGAGCGAGGCTCGATGCTCAGGATGTGTAATGTGCCTCGTGGTCACAGTGCTTTCCACTTGCCATGGCTCTGACGTGTCCCGTCTGGTGGACGAGCGTCACGTCTTTGTCTCCTTTGTGACGGTGGAACGCAGCCGCGCCGTTACGTGACGAGTCTTTGGCCGACGTTCTCTCCCTGTGGCCGATACTGTGTCTACAGTCCCATTTGCCGCCAGGGGACGTGGTAGTGAAACCCGGTGTTGCCAGACAGGACGTACGTCCTATGTGGGTGTGGCATCTGTTGTTTGACGCATTCCCCGGTGACCTAGTACCTCGTGATGTGCTCTTTCTCCCTGTCTGTGGTCGGTGTGTGTGTGTGCTGTCCCCTTTACCCCGGTGCGACCTGGTACCTCCTGACGTGCGCCCCGGGGGCGGCCGACCCGCAGGCTGAGGGCGAGGTGTCCGCTCTTGGACGGCGCATCCAGCTGCTGGAGGAGGACCTGGAGCGCTCCGAGGAGCGGCTCGCCACCGCCACCACCAAGCTTGCTGAGGCCTCCCACTCCGCCGATGAGTCCGAACGGTAGGTGGCGCTCCGTGGCAAGGCGCTCTCTGTGGGTAGCGCTGCTCTTAGCCCTGTTCAGCTGTCAGCACAGTTTGTAGCAGGACCTCTAACCTCTCCTCGAAAAGTAACATCAGCGCCATAATCGCCTCCTGTTTTGCTAGCAAGAAACTCAAACCTTTATACCATTAAAAATATTGACTGCCACTGTGCACTTACTATTTTATGGGAACAGCGGCCATCGCCCGAAAATCTCTGGACTAGTTCCCGGGAGGCTACAATCCTGTGACGTGGGCAACGCGGCCCGCTGATTGGTGCTGACAAAACTGGTGCAGCTAACGGGCTCTTGTTTGAGCTCCGACGGGGATGGAAAGTAATAGAGGGAAGCAAATGTGTGAGTAATGTGGTCTGCATTTACACAGCAAATGTGTTATTTCAGGGGGTGTTTCTGAGCCATATTCTAATTGTATTTGAGGCTAAAACTCAAATCGTATCCGTCATTTAATTCAACCGAATCGTGATGTAGTTATGACCGATACACCGCATGGGCCCGGCCTGACACGGCCAGACTAAGCCGAGTGGAGCCATTCCGGGGAGTTGGGAAGGCTGGGGATCAAGGTGGAGTGTGCCACTGGCCACCGATAACATCGGAAAAGGATAAGCCCCGTGCCTTGGTGTGTCCGCTATCGGATTATGTGGTATCGGCGCGGCCTGATACGTGCAACGAGGTCAGTGTTAGAGCGATAGCACTGATTTCGTGACTGTTGAGGAGGCAGTACCGAGTAGAGATGTCAGCTTGTCCGCTCCACCAGAGCAGTAACCACAGGCTCTACGGGAGTTGCATAGTTAGATAACGAGTCCAAGATTCACAGTCCTCCCCTATTATCTTTCATGAATGGCCCGCCCTCGATAGCTATCTGTTGGCACTGCCCTTGCCGGAGATGCATACTTGAGTTGGATCAGTGTGATGTCTTAGCGGCATGCTGTGTGTGAAACACGAATTCACTCAAACAAAAGATGTGCGCCACCTAAACAGATGTTCCGAATTTCTCCGCGTTCGCATTACCGTCTGGTTTTTAACTAGTCCATCACTGCGGTTTTATGCTACGTTTCAGTCAGTTCACATTTTATGGTGGGACTAGTGAGTGTCATGGGCGCTACTTATGACTAGTTCCCCCACTGCCTTCAATGCCGATACCTAGGTCATTTGTCACGCGTCTCCTACCAATATGCATAAAACATTAAGAATGAGCAGTATGAGCACTTCATTTCGGTCTATTTGCATCTTATTATCGGCTGGCTAGGTCCAGTCCTAGCGATACTGGGCTGTAGGGTTGGGCCTCTTGTCGCTCCCTCCTGGAACACAATGGTTGTCCAAGCACAAACAATATGGTGTGCTGCCATTGTTGCCCTGAAGCACACTGCTGGGTGAGACAGCGCTTTCTCGGATGGTTTGTCCGGGGCCGACAGTTCGGGCGGCTGGCTATGTGCGCTCCCCTCCTTTTATGGGCGCGAGGCTGGCTTTGGGTGTGGTCGCGACTGCCCCTCACCGCAACGGAATATGACACGCGTCTGATGCCATAGGGTAGGTGCAGGCGAGGTCAGTGGGACACGCTGGAAAGGCGGCAGAGATGGTGACACAGTGGAGCGGGCATGGTTGGAGGCGTGGCAGCTGGTTCCAGAACAGACTGGGTCTGGACACGTGACTAGAGCCACTGGTAGCGTATCGTGTCTGATAATGGTGAGACACGTTGAACACAAGTCATTGAACTGAAAGAGCGGCCAACCGCTCAAAGCCAACTGTTGGATTCTGCCAGCTGGTGAAACGCCCTGCTTAGTCCTCTGGAATGTGATTGGTCATATTGTTGATGGTGGCTTTGCTTGATTTAGTTTGGTTCCACTACTCCCTTATATCTAAGGTAACAATATCTCCTAGCCCGACCATGTCACCGAAGCCTTAGGAATGAGACCAGTATCGGAACTGGAGTAGGGCTGTCCCGTTTGTAAACCATTGAACACGGCGATAGGGGGCTGGGCGCAGCGCACACACAATGCGCACGGAACGCTGGCCGGGGTGACCGCATACCTGTGCGTTGGCGCGCTGTGTAAGCTCAGTGTGGACCCGCCGCTACATGGCCATTGTGTCGCTGCCAGCGCGGGTTTGCCCAGGGCGATACCGCTAACAAAAGAATGAAATGTCCGAGAATTTCAGTGAAGCATATGCTTTCTCAGGTGTAAAACTGGGGAATTTCTACTGTGTGTGTATGCGCTGGGTAACTTGTTGCTGTAGGATAACCATCTGCAGCGATAGTAGAGCTCGGTTAAGCGACAGGTAAGAACGCGGCCGCGTCCGCTTCACTGTGTCAACGGATGTACGAGGTACGTCGCATGAGCTTTCTTTGAAGGCGCCCTGACGTGGCGTCATTCAACATTGGTTAGGAAGGCGTGGCCTCGTTCTACCCCGATAGCGACTAACAGTACAGAACAGGAAACAGTTCCTTTGTTTTTTGTTCGGTTAACGTTTTGAAGTGAGTTTATTTTCCGCCTTACTAACCAGCCTTTTTTAGCTTAACTGATCTTTGTGAGCCTAACGTTAGTTACACCTTCCCCACCTCGTCCTTCCAATTCAACCACTCCGATGTGTGCGTCCATGTAGTGTCAACCACTCCCCCTTGTGGACCGTACGTTAATTACCCCCTCCCCCGCCCGTTCTTCGAATGCAACCGCTGCTGTGTGTGCACCCCTCTAGTATAAGCCCCCTTCCCCCGCGTGCGGTGTTCTAACCCAGCCTGGCTCTCTGTGACCGGATCAGTGAGCGTAAGGCGCTGGAGAACCGTACCAACACGGAAGAGGACCGCGTGGCCATCCTGGAGGCCCAGCTCGCCCAGGCCAAACTGATCGCGGAGGAGGCTGACAAAAAATACGAGGAGGTAGGGCGCCTGTTTGGGTGGAGGGTGAGACCTGTGACACGGGCGGCAGCGCAGACCTGTATGGCAATATACGCAAGCGATGAGAAATCCATTCACAAAATCAATCACCGACCCAGATACCATTCGTATTTGAGGATGACAAGCAGAGCTAAAGCCCTGCTCTGACCGAGGTCGGCGCTGTCGCCCCATGCATTGGCCATGGACCTCGCTCCCTGCGGCACTGTGCGGTCACCTCGCCCGAGGTGCTGCAGGAAGCGCGGTCGTCGTGTGTGGTCTCTCGTGCGTTGGCCACTGATGTGTGTGCGGTGTTGGTGTCGCGCAGTATGCGCAAGGTGCTGGAGAACCGCAGCCTCTCCGACGAGGAGCGCATGGACGCGCTGGAGAACCAGCTGAAGGAGGCCCGCTTCCTGGCTGAGGAGGCCGACCGCAAATACGACGAGGTGATGTGGTGTTGTGGGCTGCGTTGGTGTGTCGGATGTCGTAAGCAGCCGTCCGAAAAGCTAACTCGAGTGGTGTGCTGCTAACAGCTCGTCAATCCCCTCTTAAACCCGCAGGTGAAGCTGCGTGTGATGCTGCGCGCGAGATACTCTGTTTGCGCAGTATTTCGTCATTTCTGGAAGGATAATATTCCTATGGATAGTATGCTACAAAGAGTGGTAACAGGATACCAGCATGTTTTGTATCCATCTTCCAGGAAGCTGTTCCAGACTGGCTGCAACAAAGTTACCAATGCATTAATATATGTGCAGGAGTCGTGATTATTAACTTCGCGTGCCAAGTGGCGTCCAATTAACCATTTGGCGAGTGGAATTATGTGTGGCTTATAAATAAATCGACAAAATCAAGACTGATGGCTGGAAGAGTTGCGTAATACAAAGCAGTCATTCACTGGCAAATTACGTCATCGCCTCTTTTCTGTGATTGGTTTCTAGCCAGTTTCTGTATTATTCGATGGCTGTAAGATACCATTGTCTGGCCTTCATGAATGAACGATGATCCAGCGCTGTTCACAAGGGGTCAGTGAAAGTTACTAAACTATAGGACTGATTCACATTCCAATGGTATGCACTCATTTCTATCGCCAGCTGCCTTGATTTTTGTTCTGATTTGAGGCCTGTATTCCTGTTCATTTACCTAATATTATCCTAGCGGGAAGTGTCGCTATCTGTAGAATATTTTAGCTTTAAAATGTTGCTTACAAACAAGGGAGATAATCCAGTCAAATTAAGTCTCTCTCTCTCTCTCTCTCTCTCTCTCTCTCTCTCTCTCTCTCTCTCTCTCTCTCTTTCTCTCTTCTCTCTCTCTCTCTCTCTCTCTCTCTCTCTCTCTCTCTCTCTCTCTCTCTCTCTCTCTCTCTCTCTCTCTCTCTCTCTCTCTCTCTCTCTCTCTCTCTCTCTCTCTCTCTCTCTCTCTCTCTCTCTCCGGGGTTCTCCCGTACTATCTGTAATTAAGAGTCGTTCAGCTGTTCTGCCTGTCTGGCGGTACGCCAGGCTGACTGTACTGTGGGTGTCCAGGTGGCCCGTAAGCTTGCCATGGTTGAGGCCGACCTCGAGCGTGCGGAGGAGCGCGCTGAGACCGGCGAATCGTAAGTCAGCGTGTGGTGTGACCCTGTTGAGTGACCCAGCACGCCTGGTTTCCCCCTCTCCCCAGTCTTTATTCACAGGTGCATGCTGCTGGCTGCGGAATTTTCTTCCTAAGTTTTGTTTTGCATGCGCGTGTTTTTTTACGGCGACTTCTGGTTGTTTCGCCCAGTTGCTTTGTTTCTGTTTGCAGTTTGGTTGTTGTGTTTGCTGTTCGGCACGTTGGGTAGCACCGCCAGCGTTTGCACGCTTGACCCTGAAACTGTGGTTACACGGGTCTCCACCAGGTGGCACGCAAGGTGGTTATGCTGGAGAATGACCTGGAGAGAGCAGAGGAGCGTGCCGAGGCTGGCGAGGCGTGAGTGTACCCCTCTCCCATCCCTCCTCACCAGCTCGCACATAGAGGGTCTCTCGGGAGCTTCACCCACGCTTCAAATGGTTCATTTATGAAATTGCCTGTTTTGCTGGCATTTGAGGAGGGCACGGTTTGAAAGATAATAGCATAGGTATGCGTGTTCTCCTTGTTCGGGGATGAGGCTTGTTTCTGAATTATCGTTTTATGTAGTGGTATTTCCACACTGGTTAACATGGTTTTTTCAAATATTAATGCTAAATGATGTTCCATGAAGCTCAAATATTGCACGGCAAGGTAAATAGTTAATGGAAACCTGAGTTTGAAATTGAATCACGGAGTGATATATAAAAAATGCATTACCAGAGTTTTGTTGGGAATATGAAGTTAATCTTTTAAAAAAATCCGAACCATCTCATGTTCTGAGTCTGGTAGTTGGCTTTAAATAAGTATCTGCAAGTTTTGTACGAGTTATTATAGACATCCCGGGGGATGGGAACCTGCATGCTCTAATTCCAAAGCCTTTGCCGTGAGGAAAAATGCCAGGAAGCGTAAAACGAGGGACTGAATCTCACATTTTTGCCCGCTTCAAGCGGACTGCTGTTGGATGTATTCCAAACTTGGCCGTGTGAGCTGTGATTTGCACCCCCCCACATTTCGAAACCAGCGTTCTCTGATTACCACGGCGCATGCTGCATGGGCCTGCTGTATATATTCTCCGTGGTTTGTCATAGCCTACGAATTGTTGTCTTTTTATGTCTCAAAGAAAACGGTAGATCTCTGCAACTCCTATCGCTGAAGTTTTGACAGCTTCTGCTGGCATAACGTAGACGTTGGTTCTCGAGCCCCAGTCAAGCACCCGAGGCGGCGCTGCTGCTGCTGGTGCTGGAGATCTGCGTGGATCTGTGTAGTTAGTCGGCACCGGGTCCGGTCCGCCCACCGCACCTGGCTTCCCCCTGTGACCGCGCTGACCCACCGTGGCCGCTGCGCCCTGCAGGAAGATCGTGGAGCTGGAGGAGGAGCTGCGCGTGGTCGGCAACAACCTCAAGTCGCTGGAGGTCTCCGAGGAGAAGGTAGGCCTCCCCTCCCACTTCTGCTGTCGCTGCTGTTTTACACCAGGGCTGGTCGTATTAAGGGAAGTCGGGTGATTCGCTGTTTGTTTATGTACCAATAGTTTCAAAGTATTGGCTGGTGTCGGACGACTAGCTTGTTGAGGAAATAATTAGGAGGGAAATTTATTTAACGGCTCCGTCATTTGGGCCTCCGCTTGTATGACAGACCTATTCTAGTATGGATTCGTGTGTGCCTCTTTATGCCTCTTTGATGAAACGTCGGGATTGTGCGGCCGCTGTGAAATTCACTTGATTTCGTATCGGCTGCAATCTACCGTAGACGCAGTTTCATTGTCGCGCCGTGCCTAAACCCACGGACTGTGCTTAGCCTTTTTTTGCTGACCGCAAACTGTTTCGGCAAATTCACAAGTCTGCCAACCTAGCCATTGATAAATCTGCTTACAGGTGTGAGTTCATTTTTTCATTCTAAGTTTCATGATTTTTGGAGGCGACGCTTCAGATTTCCATCGGGGTTCCTGTGCAAATTTTCTTCACTCACTCCTTAAACTGCGTGCTCTGGCCGCGCGGTTGTTGACCGAATCCTTCGGCCTAACGTTAACCTCTAACAAAAAGACTCCGTTATAAAAGCCCCTTGCTAGTGCACGACTCAATTCGCAAAACTATACGCTTCTGTATTTAGTTCAGAATTGGCCATTTCCATATAAAAAAGGTTTAATTTTGCATGGTTACGCAGCTGACCTCAGCATATGTGCACATATTCTATATCCGAAACAACATTCAATGGCTAGCCTCATCACACCTGCGCAGACGCTTATTGAACGCACACATGCTTGTTCTTTAGGCCAACCAGCGTGAGGAGGCCTACAAGGAACAGATTAAGCAGCTGACGAACAGAATGAAGCAGGTAACCATGGCAACCATTTCCAGAGCGAGCGCCGAGCATGCCACCATAGCATGCGGCGGAGTCCACGCGGGGAGACCCGGCGGGTGCCGTGCCATGTCCCATAGTCGTGTCTGTCCCCCGGCCAGGCGTCACCGGCACTGCGTACAGTGTCCGAGTCCTTCTCTAACTCTCTCTCTCTCCGTCCATCTGACGCCGCCGCTACCCTGGTGTGTGTCATGTCCGCTCGTGGGACGTGTCCAGCCAACACTAACGCCACCTATGCTAGTGTGACCATCTACAGAGGACGTCGGAGCGACCAACTAACCAGCCTCAGTGGACGGTGATCGCCCCTCCTACCTCCTGCACCCCCGGCTGGTGTGTAGTGTGCGCCGGCGGTTTTTTGGGTAGTGTGTGCCGTAGCGTGACCAGTGCCCGTATGCCACGCGTGTCAGGCCAAGGAACGCGAGGAGGACTACGAACGCCAGCTGGCCATGTACACGACCCGGCTCAAGCAGGTACCTTCTGCTGCCGCCCGTGCGAGCCTGGGCCTGAGCTGGCTGTCGCGGCCAGCCGTAGGCCCCTCTGTGTGCCGGACCGTCGTGCCGCCAGCTGCCCGCAGCCAATTAACACATCATTAGTCACAAATATGTATAGTCTGTTGCACAAGTATCGTTCCTGTCGTTGGGTGCCGAACCGTGCAGGCCAGGGGTTTGAGAAATCCACGCCTTATCATTTTAATAATCGTTGGGTTACTCTAATGATCCAATAATGATGATTGCCGACGGGGCTCTGAAAAATTTATCCAGTTATATTTAGCAGCAGTGGCTGGAACGATGCTCATGAGACAGGCTGTACATATGAGTTTATTTTGAAAATCATTTCGGCATTCATTTCAAGGCAGCGATATTGCCGTTCCGTAGCTGGCTTCACGGCGAGTCCGAATCACGGCCCGGCCGCGGCAGCCCCGCGCGATCTAACCGTGCCGCCTCTGAGTGTGCGCGTGGTTTGACTAACTGCGCCCCACTAGCCGGTGTGCCGTGGCGTGACACTAACGTGACGCGTGACGCCGTGCTTCTGTAGGCGGCGCAGCGGGAGGACATGTTCGTCACCATGCAGCGCGACAGTGAGAATCGATGGAAGGAGGTGAGAACGCGCTGCCCTCTGCACGGCAGGGGCGGATAGTGCCAGGCTTTCCGGGCCAGCGCGCTTCAAATTCTCGTAGAAAGTATAGATAATTCAACAGTGAAGAGGAATTCAGATTTGCGGCGCTGTAATACGGCTGAATTGAAAGGCACCGGGAGAGTGCAGAAGCGGAATTAGTAACGGGAATGGAAACCGGTGAATGAAGAAGTAACGTTAAAGTTTCTACCGAACCACGCGGGGTGATTTTAAGTCAGGCTTCTAAACTTCTCTGTCAGTGTTCCGTCTTTCGGGTTCTTCCTCTGATGCTAAACGTGTTTTCCTGCCCTTCCATACCTCGATTGAATATATTCTATCTTTGTGAAACTGCAGGTAAGTTAATCCTTCCGGAATGAACCGAAAATGTTAATATATTACTTTTCTGTGACATCAAGACGATATGGGTTGACTGCAGCTTGTATGATAAAAAGCATTACCGGTTTTATACTTGATTGGTGGTGGCACGTCGCGTGCCACGCCTTTGCAGAGGAGACTATGTCAGTTAAAAGCTTGCTTTTCCATTTTAATCCGTGACTAAGTTATACGCCAGTTTGAGTGTGAACAGGTTGTAGTGATGCGTACTATCCCATTTCCGACGTGTATAGTGCCATTGTTAATTTTCGGATCAGGCTGACTTGATATCCAACTTGTGCTGGGTGGTTGTTGGACCGGTTCAGATTCCTCAGATGACCTGTTTTTGGCCGCTCCGGCCGTGTCTGACCCGCTGTGCGCTGCCAGGCTGAGGCCCGCGCCGAGTTTGCCGAACGCTCCGTGCAGAAGCTGCAGAAGGAGGTGGACAGACTGGAAGGTGGGTGTCCTCCTCTGGTCAGGTGTTGTCCTAACGTTTGGAGGTTTTCAGAGGGGAAAATGGGTGTTTTCCAGACTGGTCTTGTGTTATCAGCAGACTGTTTCATAGTTGTTCAAAGCTCCGCGTCTTACTTCGAAATTGTGCTGAATATCTTAAGGAAATTTTGTCAGGCAATCATTTACTCTCCCCGTTTCACAAGTTCATCTTGAATCATAGTCAGGAATACAAAATTTCGTTGTCTAATTCGTGGTTCCTTCTTTCAAAATCATGTTATTATATTTTTCCAACGACTTTCTTGAGATCAGATTTGATGGTTGATTTTTACGGCGAGTTTGCGACGGTACAGAGTGCCATTACCCTGCCTCTGTCATTGCAAGCAGCCGATTCGGACAGGCTGGTGTCCGCTACCAGTGCCTGATGCCGAGGTGGGATGCTCACGCAGCTGCCACGCCTTTACTCGCAGAGGAGGCCTGACTTTGTCGCATGTGTGGCACTCTGTTTCCATGTTCCTCCCCCGGGGCCTATTCCACGCGCTGACCTCTCGTTGGCTGCACACAGCAGACCGAGCCCACGACGTGCTAGTGTCACGGAAGTATCCTTACACCGCCTCCCATTTCCGATTTTTATAGTACGGCATGCGGAATGTATCTAATTGATGTGTGCATTATTTTATTCATTTTAGTTCTGCTGAGTCCCGATATTTAACACTAGTGAGGCTGCTCCTAACGTTTTGTCGGTGCTTATTTTTGAGTGTGGTATTTTGATGTATTTTATTTTGCTAGTCGGCCGTTTGTGCTGGCGGTTGTGTCCGTACCTCTCTGGAGTCGTACAAGAGTGTGGTCGCTAACCGCCCGCACGGCGTGTCGCCTGTTGACGCATGCGCAGACCAGCTGGTTGAGTCGCGCCAGCAGGCTAAGCTGCTGGAGGATGAGATGGATACGACGCTGAAGGACATCCAGAACCTGTGAGCTGGCTGTTGGAGCCAGGCTCTGTGACGGCCGGGGAGAGGCCCGACGGCGCGGCGGGTGAGTGGTCTGAGGATGCGCTGCTGCTGCAGCACACCAGGCTCTGTGACGGGTGCTGGAGGGAGTTCAAACACCCGTACAGTGGTGTTCTTGTCGGAAATGTGTTGGATATGTTTAAAAGACTGTTGTAAAGGTCCAGCTATCTTCTGACTCTGCCCTCGCCGGGACGGTTTTATCGGTAAAGACAAGGCATCCAGAGGTCGCCACCAACTTCCAGTTGCCGGTAGTTTGCGCAGCTTAGTGGTATGAATCCAAAATATTTTATCAGTGGATGCTGAGTTCTATTTGAGGGATGGATCTTAAAGGAAAGGAAGACTGCTATTTGTATTGTAAAAAAACCGTTTATCGACGTTCCGACAAATTCGGTGTCGGAATACACATACCACGTCGCGTTATGCAGTCTTCTGTTAGTCACGTCGGTCTCGGCTTCGTTGGTAAGAAATAGTATCGTTCTTTTGCGACTAAATCTACACCATACAAAAGGAAAGTGTTACCTCCTGCCACGTATCTGACAAACATGTGGCGGAGTACGACAACTTGAGTTTGTCCTGTGTGTATGTAGCTGTTTTCAAAATCAAGTTTTACCTGTCGAGCCGAGATCCTGCGTTACTTTTGGTGACTATTACTTGCCGTAGATCTCTAGTTATATCAGTTTGGGCTATGCCGAGCGGCAGAATACGAAGGCGGCAAGAATGGTAAGTCAAGGCGATACATCTATTTCGCTCCATTAATGCTCTGAAAGGCGGACGGAAGGTCTTGTCTGGACGCGAAGGTATGGTTTTCGTTAACTGGGTTTCCAGCGTGCATGTTTATTGCTTAGTTTGTGCATGTATAATATCGTAAGAATCCTGAATCCTTTCACGTGACATGCAAACCAAGGAAAGATGGCTGTAAGTGCTCTGCGTCTCTGCTGTGTTTTTCTCATGTTTTCAGGTTTACCCTCTGTGTGACCTCGGGGACCGATAGGGCGCACACTGTGCTTTCATTAACTGTCTATAACCGTTTGAACCTAATGAACCTTGTTGCAAAAACAGTGTCTTCTGGATGCACCCCCGGAAATGGGATTCATCCAGAACTGCTTCCTTCTAATTCAATGTTTTTCTTAACAACTGATGCTTTTCGGGTGCTGTGAAATGGTGGGATTTATTGGTGAAGCGTTTTTAACATCTGCGCTGTGCGGACTTGCCGGCTTGCTTTTGTTTTCGGTTACTTCTGGACCGTCCTCCGGTGTTCTGGCATATTCACACGGGCCGATCTTGAAAGTTGTCTCATGACCACAGAAGGCGCCAATGCCGAAGCCGTTGTAAAAGAGCTGGCGCATACGTTTGAGCCGAGAAGTTGTGCAGCGGCGTTGCGGATTAACTGCTTGGCCGGCGGTATATCCAGTTGCCCGTGTGGATCAGCCAGAACGCCTGAGGCGTCCACACCGGGACCGTCGGGTGACACCCGCTGACTGGCCTCTCCGGCGCCGTTACAGACGACCTCGTGCACGAGAAGGAAAAGTTCAAGTCTGTCTCGGACGAGCTGGACACTACCTTCTCCGAGATGTCCGCCTACTAAACCGCTCACAGCGCCCCTGGCGGCCGGCCGCTGTACTAAAGCCAGCGCTGCCGCCGGCGCCGCGCTGCCGCCCGCTAACCCAGTCACACCCGGGTCGCCACCTCTTCAGCACACCTCTCACTGGCTACTAACCGCTGCCAGCACTGCTTCTCTGCGCCGCTCCCCGGTGCATGGCTGTCCTGTCCGACGTCTTCTGCCGGCGGGGCACGGCCCGGCTGAGGTGGTGCTGTCTGTCCGACCGCTGCGGACGACTCGGCACCGCCCCGAACGGACCTGCCCGCCAGCACGCGGCAGCTCACCGCTGTTTTCGCCCGCGGCCTTCAGTTTTCCCCCACCCTTTTCTAATGCAACCCTTGCGTGGCAGCTAAATAGCGTAATCGAGCACGGGCAAACCGGCAACAACACCTCTCTCGTTACTAACACGTCTGACGTGTCGCCTCTCCTAGTCCATCGCCTGCATGTGATGACAGTGTTCTCAGTAGCAGTTCATCCTGCGCCGTCATTCTCTTAGGATCGGCTAGCTCTCCCCCAGGGTAGCTGCACCAGCCCGACCCGCATCTCTGAGCACATGTAGTCAGTCGGCGACCGCTGCACTGCGCACCCCCACTGACCTCATCACCGGTCCGCAGACGAGCTGGTTAACGAGAAGGAGAAGTACAAGGGTATTGCCGACGAGATGGACACGGCATTCGCCGAGCTGTCGGGCTACTAGAGCGGCCTGTGCAGCGTCGAGACGGTGGGCGCCGGGGCGCGTGCCTGGCGCCGGCGGGGCGGCTCCGGCCGCAGACGCGGCCCACACAACCATACTCCCACTGACTGATGATGCTGACCGCCGCTGCTGCCGCCGGCGCACCGCTGCCGCTGCCGCCACCGCGCGCACCCCGTCGCCTCCGACGCAGGTGCTCCACCGCGTCAGGCCCGTCTGTCGCCCCTTCCTGTCGCCGCCGACGCCCCGGCGCGGCCGCCGCTGCCCGGCCTGGAAGCGACGGCCGGCCGACGCCGACAGCGGCCGCTATTATATATGTGTTAGTTTGTCCATGGCGAGTGCGACGGCGCAAGATGAATATATATTATTATGTATGGGTTCGAGTGGTGCTGATATTCATGAGAGTCATGTCGTTGCAACTGCGGTCAGCGCTTACCGAGATAGAGCTGTGGATCATTCTGTCGGCTGTACGCAGATGCCTGAGGAACGTGACTAAAGAATCTAACAATTTTTAAGCCTGATGTGTTTCCGTTCGGCGGCTGTGGGGAGCGGTTGGAACCCTCCGAAAGAAAGCGATGGCGATACTATGTACGATACATGGAGAAGAACACGGCTCACACCCAGGAAAGCATCTGCTGCCCACACGTTTGTACCGGAAAATGCTGATTTTCTTGGCAGATGGAACTTCAAATGGTACAGAATTCCACATATCCATGCCTCTTCGAAAACGCACTGAGACAAGGAATATCAACAGCACTTGCTTCGGTGGTGTTCTTCAGATGAGCTACTATTGTTGCTGCTTTCACAATCGTGGGGATCGACTGAACACTCCTTCCCGCTATTAATTTACCAAGGAGTAAGGAGGAGAACTCTACCTCAAAATGTCCGATGAGTGGAGAATTGCAGCTTCTGGTGGCCCCCGGATATAGTTTCAGCTCTGTTTTTATGCGAGGGGACATTTATGCGTCTTAACCCGCGCTCTGCCGGCACCCTGGGAGTTACGCGCCCTGCCGGCATGGCTGAAAAAACCTCCTCTGGTTTACTGATAGATAACTTGAATTGTAGGCGGTCGTATGTGCCTTACCGGGACTCAATAGAAACCTCAATCATTTTTACCTTCTTCGTATATGTTTCACACATGAATTCCTATCAAATGTGCCTGAATTAGTCCTTTTAACCAAACCTTGCAGTTCCATCCCGACCACAGCGGCCGCCACGCGCGGCGCGCTGCCGCTTCGACCGTGTCCCGGGTACAGCCTCAGACAGGCGGTTACGGCACCTGGCGCCGGTGCCTGCCCGCTGAGTGTGGCGGCCGGGCCGACGGGCATGTGCATTCGCTGTGTGATGACGCCCCAACGGCGAAACAATTATATGGAACCATTTCAAAAGCGGAAAAGACACTTTTTGACGTTTGATATGCCATCTGCATAAACCACCAGTGACCTGTCGGATATATCCAAGCAAACAACTGTCGCAATCCCTCTACATTGTGCTTATGACATTGTGAACATATGGATTTTTGGGGAATTAATTTGACATGTTTAGATTTTTCGTGCATAGTCTTGTCTTGGATACTGACGGAAAGATCACACCTCGGTTCGCTAAACCTAGCCATACTGGCATGCGCTGTAGATGAATGAAAATGGCATCCATAGGAAAGGAATGTTTTCGGGAGTTCGGACACGAGTTTTCACAAAGTGACGTGGTGTCAGAAATAGCTAAATAAAAGGAAATGTTATAATCTAGGCATGCATGGGAGAGGGTGTGTTGTTTTTCGTCGTTCAATTTTTTTAACACGCGCATTGACGGGGGTCTGAGCCACCTTCGGATTGACGAGGGGGCGGGTACCCGCCCCTAAGATCTCGAGAACCACGGTAGGTAGCAAAAACGGTAAACGGCGTTGGGTAGCCCATCCGCTTCTCCATCGAAAATATCTGAACCATTTTTTGTCAGGTCACATTTAAGGTCACCAGAGGTCAAAAACATGCCGTCACATGCCGTCATAGGGATAACATGTAAATTAAGTTTTTGGCCATTACATCTGAACAAGTAAATATAGAGCAAAACGACTTAAACCCTAGGAATCCTCGCAGCAAGCCGAATCGAATGATATATGACTTGACCTTGCTAGGTCAAATCAAGATTTGACCTGACCTGAGGTCAGGTCAGGGTCAAATTATATAAAATGCATATCATTAGAACTGCAAAGCCAAGGCAAGTGTAATGAAGCTAAAATAAACGCTCTATCACCATCTGTTACTGAGTTATTTAGTAAAAACCATATTTCCCATGTATTACCAATGGAAGGTCATGCTTCGTACCTGACCTTAGGTCATCAATATCAAAAATACCGGAACATATTTTAGAGAACTTGGTGAGCCCATTATGTGATATAAGTTTCATTGGATAAGTTCACCCTGCTCCGACTTATGCTATCTTAAACTTTTTTAGGTCGGTTCCTTGACCTGTACTGGTGACCTGACCTGAGATGACCTATCCTTAAAATTTTCCAGAAGTTACAAAAATGATGAGGGAAAGGTATATGAAGTACGGCGGCGCTGCGCCGCCGTTTTTCTGCTGTCTCCGAAAAACCTGAGGGGGGCGGGTACCGCCCCCGTCAATGCGCGTGTTAATCACATGAGTATGCAATTAGATGTAGAGGAAAATTCAAGGAACTAAAGGCTAGGGATAATTGCACCATTACTACCGATGGATCTTTTACATCCCCATCCGCTGACTACCCTTTTACACGGCAAATTGTCCCTTGCCATCCAGCTGTGAATCTGGCACAATGTCAAGTTTGGCGTGGAAATCTCCCTGGGTAACCATGATACAAGGAGGGTGGCCTGAGACCACCCCTCTCACCCCATTAGCCCCTGCTGATGTTGTCGAGCCCCTGGCGCTGTCCCCATGCCGTCTGGGGACGTTTTCCGGAAGCAGCGTTAGGTGCTGGCTGAGCCATTGTTCCGTATTTTCACCTGTTTCTTATCGTCCCCTCGATCGTCATCAGCTGACCAATCCACGAAAATTGTCCCTTCTACCTGCCGCCTCCGCTAACGGCCCGGTGTGTCTCGGGCGTCGCGGGCCCCAGCGGGCCGCGGCACGGGCCGCCACTGCCCGGCGTGGTAAAAGCGCGAACATCATCTCAATAACTTTCGCTTTACGCAAAGTTGAAAAGGTATCTACTTTCTGTTTGTCGGGAATGATGCAGAATTGACATTGGAACGCTACTCCGAGCATTATCATCGGGACGGTTAGTTGGATGTAGATATTCGCATTGAAACGGCGAAAGGAGGAAAACACCGCCGGCGGGCGGGTTATCACAGCACAAATGTTTGCCTTATGAACACTGTCACGTTGGGTGACCTGATTCCACTCATGGGATGGTTGGATGACCAGGACGAAACTAGCAGTACCTCAAGACCCACGGGAGACGGGCAAACCATTTTCATTATAATGCCTCCGATAGATACGTGGGGCCATTGCAAGTTGACCCAAATTTTATCCCAAAAATCAGATTTCAATGGAATTTCTCGTCAGGTCTGTGTACCGACTGACCTATGTCGTGGGTCTGGGTTCATTAATGCCATCCTCGACAGCTCTGGCGTCATGAAATGTGGACCCTGAAACGTTTTCAATTCCAAAAGCTGTAAATGCGTATAAAAACAAAATAGCCAAAGTGTGAAATCAGACCAGTTTGCTCGGGTTCCAACAGGTACCGCAGTTAAAGGGTCTGTAGCTCGGACCCCCGAGGCCGGAGTCAGCGCCGCCTTAGATCCATCCGGTTTATCCTGATTGTAACCCACGAGGGTCGGGTTTTTGGTTCTCTCTTCCTTTGTCCGTGGGTGGTGTTCGGTGACGCTGTTTCCCGCCCTGCTGATGTCGGGCCTGTGCTGGTGAGTCGAGGGAAAGGTCGGGGTCGCCCCAGGCGTCTCGGCATGGAATCCTCCGCTTCACAAGCACCTCTCAGGGTGGGGTCACGCCAGGGGAGCCTGTGTTTAGGTCCGTGCCATATCTCCCTGTATCTCGTCACAACAGTCCCGCCTGGGTCTCCCTCAAGCCAAATACAACCCCTCCCCGCCCCATGAGAGCAAAGTGGCTAGTTCGCAAGCCTACGAGGTTACGTAGGGTGCAACTCGTGGCCTGGCTTGATGCTGCCGAGTTAAAATTTACATTTGTTTCGAGAAAAATAGTCACTGCAGTTATACCGGCAGAAAGAAACGTGCGGGTGTTTTTACTAAAGTAATACTGTTCGTAAATCGCTGCTCGGGTGGTGTGGTTCCCAACTTCGGGCCGACTTAGGAAACCCGATCTGGACATTTGCGTGGTTGACTGTTCGTAAGGAGTGGAGGCCGCTGACCGCATGTCTGTACAGAGTGGATGTCAGAGTACCGAGTGGAACATCAAGCGAGGCTGATGGAAACTGCCTCAAACGCTCCCCTCATACTTGGTAGTAATGTAAAGAAATGCACAAAATTGAATGGATTTCCATTCACTGTATCTGCTGCAAACCAATATGGGAACAGACCAGTAGGCGACAAGTCGAGCCGGTTCCGATCAGTTGCAGGTCTTAGGCCGCCAGCTGGCTGCAGCGTTCTCTAAACACCTGGGCTGGCGGCGGGAGGGACGGGGCGCCTCAGGCCACCAGGGTGTGTCGGCACTCGTCCGACTCGCTGATCCAGGTGCAGGTGTTGGCGGCCCGGTCAAACACAGTGCCCGTGGCGCACTCCTCCTGCGACAGACGGAGCGCCGGGGTCAGCACCGCCCCAACAAAGCGGACGTTCCAGTTTTCTCGTGCGTTATTCTTGAAGCCAGCTTCACCGGGTTGATTCTGCTTTTTACCATCAGTTATCAACAGGGCTGGACAACGATTTAGGTAGGGTAGGTGAGCAGGTCGGCTCCGATGAGAATATAATTAATATAATTGGCTAAGATCTTATTAAGCGTTGGATGTTCCAACTCCAAGGTAGAGAAAATCTAAGTGGGAGATCTCAAACAATCATCTAGCTGAGAAGTGTTTACAATTCGCCAAATAGCATGCTTCCAAACTCTTGTTCAATGAAGCGGGAATTTGACTTGAAATTTGACTTGAAAAGGTGGGTTGGATTTGTGTTCGAGAAATGGCAATTGCCAAACATATCGTAAAACAATGCATAAGGTATCCAGTGAACATTCTGGAGAACTTGAGCCGTTCTAGGAACTGAAGTGATGTGGAGCTCTGAGACTGGGTTGGCGGCCATTGTACGAAGTGAGAGCATGAACGACAAAAACTATCACGAAAACGAGGGAACAGGTCTTGAAGTAGAATCTGTTAGAGATAATGTGATTTCTAGGTGCTCCCGAATGAACTGTTCCTATAATGAAGATAAAGGTTTTAGCGGCAAGCCAGCCGGTGAGGTTGTATGGCGACGCCATTTCTTTCCCTGCTGGTAGAGATTCGGAGGAATCAAATTACACTGCACCCGGGAATCGAACCCAGGTGAGCTGCGCATTAACCCTCGCCCCACCGCGGGGCCATCATGGCCCCTAGGTTTTTCCGGATAGAGAAAACGACGGGCGCAGCACCGCGTTTGAGGGCTCTACCCTCACTGCATCATTTTCCCATCATCCCTGAAATTTTTACCCGGGTCACCAGGTCGGTCCAGACGATGTCAACCAAGGTCACCTCATTCACCTTTAGAGCTCTGTAGAGCTACATTTAAGGGATCAATTTGAACTTCCTCACTTCATAACCCTCCGGGTCTTTGTGTATTCCGGGATTTTTCGATTTCGTGCCCTGAGGTCGGTCACGGGCGACCTCTCCCATTGAAAAGCATGGGAAAAGTTGTTTCTGATATAAAGTACAAAATGATTGCAAATACTCAGACTGTCGACAACTTTTTGACACCCTCCGGATCCCGGGTTATTTGCCTTTGACTTTTCCAGGTCATGTACAGGGGTCAAAATATTATTTTGACAATAACTTTTGACCTAATTAGCTAGGCGGTGAACAAACACCATCGTGTTTGTTTGTCACTGGCTTTCATTTGTATACGGGGTCATTTGACCTTTCGTGACCTTAGGTATATTGTACGGGTGATCTAGGTCAAACCACTGGCGGGAGGTCTTTCGTTATAACGAAAAGTACTGGAATTGTATCAATGTCTTACCGGCCTAATAGCTCTAATTAAATAAGGTTTGCCTTTGCTTAATCATTGCATATTTGGTGAAATAGCCGATCTTGACCTATTTGACCTCTGAGGTAACCATTGACCTAGCACTAAAACATGCGAGTAATTCTTACTGAATTCACGCGAGCTTTTTGCTTGGATTTGCCTAACCCTATTTTCGGGTTGGCCATCGATAGCCCCTCCGGTGGGGCGGGCACCCGGGTTAATAAGGCGTCCGCTGCGATGCCGTGCTCGTATTAACAATAACAGAGATGACGTATGAAAACCTCTGTTCGTTTTGTAATATATAATTTTTTGTCGTTCCGGGCGAGGTTTCCCCTGGCGGAAGTGCTCTCGACACTCACCATGATAATCAGTCCAGATTAAATTGATAAAACACGGCTAAATTAAAACGGCAATTCAAACCCATATCCTGTTCCGAAACTGCGCAAAATTCCAGGTAATCTGATCCAGTCCGTGCTTAACGCTATTGCGCACTATGTATCCGGTCATTCAGTCATTTCTTTAAGCTTCGGTGTATTATTTTGTCGGTAATTTCGAGGCCGATATCAGATTCAGTTCAGAATCTGCCGAGTCAGCGTGGCGCTGTGCTGCGCCTGGGGACGATGTGCTTACCTTGGTGACGTCCCAGTGGTCGCCGTCCATGACGCAGGCGTAGAAGATGGGCGAACACATTTTGTCGGGGTCCGGGTTGAGGCCGTTCTTCTTGCAGGCGTGGCTGGGGGCGATGGTGGGGCCCGGGCTGGGAGTCGGTTCTGGAGTGGTGGCCGGCTGCCGAGGGTAGCGCGGTCGGTCAGAGAAGTCTGAGACAGCCGAGCGAGTGGTCAACAAGCCATCAGAGGAGAGATCGGTAACAGAAGCTGGCGCGCCAAAACCGTGGGAGAAAGACCGTAATCTATAGTGTCTACAGAAATGCGCCTTCCTGTCCCGTGCTTGCGTTATATCAGCAGGTATGAGGTCAACTGCAATCGTGCCAACATGTTATGGTGGTATATATTGGAGTAAGCGGTTGCATGCCAAACGCAAATACAGAGACGGACACAATTGTTTCCATTAAAATAATCGACCTCAATATTTTTGGTACCTGTATGCATATTTGGAACAGTTCTGGGTGATGTTCCCCAAAAGTGGCCGGGCAGTAACCGTATTTGTGTTCCAATGCTCGCAATTCACTTACTGGGTGAATTAATAAGAACCAACAACATATTTTTTATTTCAAACATTCATTTACTGAGCTTTTCGTTATAGACTCACTCGAGCTTGTATTATTTTTCATACTCTTTTCATTTATTTATTAATTTGACAAATTGTATTTGTGTTCTATCGGCCTTTGTATGTAGTATTCGGACTTCGTGCGTCCCCGTGTGGACGGGTCTCTTCAGATGCATCTTTCCCGTGGGATCACCCAGGGCCGTATTTACCCCTGCTTACAGTCCAGACTATGAGGTCCGCAGGCTCTAACACGCGCATGGTGGGGGCCTCGGAGGCCCATCGATTTTTCCTCGGGGGCCGGAGACCCTCCAACTCTACTTGGCTACATTGGAGAACGTTCAAAGGCGCGTCGATCGGTGAAAGAAGTTTGAAAATCAGTCGGAAATTATTTGACTTATATGCTTTTAAGGTAAAAACCTATGTTTTGAGGTAGCCGCAATTGCAATGATAAACTATTGGGGTGACCAAACAATTGACCCCACCTTAGGTCAATAATATCACAATTCACAATTCCAAGGCAGCATATTTGCAGACCCTAATGACCTTATCATTTTGTCAAAGTTTGAAACTGATCGGTTGACAGATGTTCCTTAGGCGCCGCTTCAAACTCGTGATTAAAGGTTTTGAGTTCTGGTCACTTGATCTTGAATAGCTCCTTGATGTGACATGACCTGACCTAAAAATTTGGTCAAATGCGTAAAATATATCAGGGAAAAGATAATGTAAGTTTCAAAGTTCAGCGTCTTTTCGTTTTTACGTTATCCGAGGAAAACCAGGAAGGGGCGAATTGTGTTCTCTAAAATATGTTCCGGTATTTTTTATATCGATGACCTAAGATCAGGTACGATCAGGTACCCCTCCATTGAAAATACATGGGAAAAATGGTTTTAATTGAATAACTTAGTAATGAATAGAGATAGAGCGTTTATTTTAAGTGCATTAGATCTGCCTCGTCATTGAGGTTCTATTATATATCATTCGATTCGGCCTGCTTCGAGGATTACTACAGTTTAAATCGTTTTGCTCTATCTTTACTTGTTCAAATCTAATGACCGAACAACTTAATTTACATGTTATCCCTATTACGGCATGTCTTGACCTCTAGTGACCCTAAATGTGACCTGACAAGAAATGGTACAAATATTTTCGATGGAGAAGCGAATGGGCTATGCAACACCGTTTACCGTTTTTCGCTACCTAGCGCGGTTTTTTGAGATCTTAGGGGGGCAGGTATCCCCCCGTCAAGGCGAAGGTGGCTCAGACCCCGTCAATGCGCGTGATAATATACGTCATACTGAATAATGTCATCTGACCGGAATGCTGCGGTCAATGACCTTAAACTGTGACCTTTGACCTTGACTTGATGACCTTCATGTGAGTTGACTTTGACATATTACCTGGTTATATGACCTTATAACATCCCCACTCGGTGTAAAGCGCAGGGGAACTGGTGCGACCGCACGATTGCGATGGTCTCAAAATAGAGGTCTGAATTTGAAAGCCGAAGAGTTAAAAAACTTTGACCAATTTGCAAAATTTCTTCACAGCCCCAGAATTTAAATAATGTGTCCACCTTGGAAAAATAGGCTGGGGAGGCACCGGCTAGAAATACTGAAAATGAGCGTCCGTCGGCTCACCGGCTCGGTGGATCCTGTGGGGGTGGGTCCTGGGGTGGGGCTCGGCCCGGGCGTCGGATGCGGGATGTCGCCGTTGAGGTTCTTCCAAATGGTGGTCATCAGAGGGTTGGCCATGCCGAAGCCGCAGAGGTTGTGGAAGTCGTCGGTTTCGATCGACCACACCATGCTGCCTCCCAGGTTCATGTCTTTGATGTAGTCCGTCTGCGCAAAATAAGGCATTGGTTGACGGTGGCGATATTTTCCTCTCCGTAGTTTTATTTTTTTAAAAGATAGATTGACAGTAGCAAAATATGCAGCGAAATTATATTATCAGAGGCGAGAGCTACCACCAATGTATCGCATGCTTCGCATCTGTCACCTTTTCTCGTTAGTGCTGACCACAATACCTTAAGGTTGACAGCTGTCAGGTCATCATAGCCGACCCAGGTCTGGCCCTTGTAGCTGTAGACAGCCTTCTGATCAGGATCGCGGACATTTGTCCAGCCTCCCTGGTTCAACAGAGTGCAAATCTGCGGGCAACACAAATCTTTTGAGGCATCCTTGCATATGTACATTCATGCCTGAAACACGCGGGGGGACAGGGTCATAGGTTCCGAATATCCAGCAAAAATGGCTGCCGTTTTGTTCCTGTAACGATAGGCACAAACGATTATGTACTATGCAAACATTTTTCTAGAACAAGCCAAATTGAAAACCACCATTAACGCAAAATGGAGCGAAAAAAGCGAAATGACCGCGTAGTGCAGGCGCCCTAGAACTCACATGTAGACACATCCGATAATAGTACATAAAGTGCTGCTTTTTCCCATCTTTAAACTTTTGCTTGAGCCGGCGCAACTTCTGAAGACAGTGCTTCTGCCATATAGTTGATTGTTTCTTTTTGGGGACAGCAAACTCCTCAAAACCAACATCTCCCCATCCTTTACCGCGGCAAGCCAGCTCACCTCGTTGAAGCCGCAGACACCCGCCTGCCGGGTGAAGGGACATGCTTGCTGGGGCTGGTTGGCCGGCGCGTACAGACCGTGGACGCTGGGGTCGTTCAGACGGAATCCATGGCCGTACAGCGGGATACCCATGGCGATCTTCTCACGAGGAACGCCTCCCTTGATATAGTAGTTGACGGTGTAGTTCTGCAAAACAAAAGTGGTAAGAATCACGCACGTGATAGAAAAAGAATGATTGACAGTCTGTGATGCTCAAATAAACTAAAATAGCTTAGTGATATCCACTTATTTTGATTTGTGTATCCCGCGAAATCCGACTTTGCCAAGGTGAAGAGCACTGCGTATTCTTCTTGAGCCTTGCGAGCGGAAATGCTCCGTGGTCAAGCGATTTGTTTTAAACTGCATTGGACACCTACCACACTGAAGTAGGCGTAAGTCTCATGTCCAGGCTCCAGGTCCTGGGGGGACAGGTAGAGAGGGGCCACGTGGCCTGTGAAGGGGTCCCAGCTGCCGTGGTAGTCGTAGGCCATCACGTTCACAATGTCCAGGTACCTGGAACGACATGTGCAGTAGTCAGGGGTAAAAAAAGGGCAAGTAGCCAATATATGTAGACCTTAGACGAATCACTACTGCAGCTAATCAGGTATTTGGACAACACACAGAAAAGGAGAGAGGAAGAGACGACTCACTTGCCGAGGATCCTTCAGTCTGTAGGAGTCATCGATGGTAGCTTTGCCGGGCCCGACGGCAGCCGTCAGAATATAACCATGGGGGTCGAACTTCTCTCGCAGCACCTTAATGAGCTCCACGTAGTTGTCCTGAAGCACATGTTGTGACTCTTTTGTTTTGTACCCGATCAATCGGTCACTAAAAGCGAGTCTATTCTTCTCCAAATGAGGAAGGTCCCAAAACCCGGGCTCTGAGGGGGCGCACGTCAACACATGTTTGCAAGCGATTTTCGAGAGTTCTGATCGGAGGGTATAATCTTGGAGGTCAACAGACAGTACAGTACAAATATGCCTTGAAATTGTTTAACTAACGCCGTGCCAGGTCACAATTGGCTGCTCTGGCAACGGTATTCGGTGTTAAAGAGTGGTTGGAATGGCTCCAACGCCGTTCTCTGCTACCAATGGTTGTTTCTGTAGTGGGATTCTGTATTAACCCTTGGCCCGGTGGCGGGTACGAGCCACCTTCGCCCTGATGGGGGTCAAAAAGACCCCCACTATCTAAAAAACTAAGAAAGCTAGAAAGAAGCACAAAACAGCAGTCGAAAGCGTTTAAAAAATGATATCGAAAATAATTCAGTCATTTTTCTTGTCAGGTCAATATCAAAGTCACCAGAGGTCAAAATAGGTAAAAATTGTTAATATGAGGTGTATTGAGAAATTTCATTTATCTCAGAAACTAAGATGGCTGGAAATATTTTTTAACACCACTCCAAAGCTTTTTAGTTGTTTTTTTGTCGCAGTGGCATTCATTTTTGGGTCAGGTGAAAGCCTAGGGAGCTACAGGTCACTGAATATTGGGCATATTCTTGGGAATATCCATAGGCACCTATGCATAAGGGCGTTTCCTTTTTCGCTAATAACTTCCAAACCAAACAATATACAGCCATAGTTGGTGCACCATTGTAATGCTCCCGTCAATACAAGTTGATTTATATGATATTGCTATGCCAGGTCAAATTCAAAACTTGACCTGCCCTAGGTTAACAGTTTGACCCAACTTGAGCTGGTATAGTCATGATGTATATCATTTGACTTGCAGTCACTATACAAACACTTTGGTGACAAAATAAAAGTTCTATCTCAGTTTATTCAAAATTTATAGAGTAAAACACAAAAAAATGTTTATTTGACCTTACCTAACCTTTGAAAGGTCACAGGTCAAAAATGTTGGTATTAACTTCAGAAATGGACTAAAAGCAAGTCCTAATTGATATTTGAAGTTGATTCCATCCATACTTACTGAGAAAGGCTCATTTCGTGATTTCCTCAATGCATTTGCAATGGGGAGGTCATGACCTTAGGTCACCAATATAATAAATCCCGGAACATATGTTTTAGCTTTTGTGGGCCCACTATGTGGTATGAGTTTCAACTTATCGATTAACCCTCTTTTTAGTTATGCATTGCTAGTTTTTTTTAGGTGAGGTCACTTCACCTGGCCTGGTGACCTGACCTGATATGATATTGAGCTACATTTTTCAGGAAATATTTAAAAATTATAAAAGGAACAGCCAGACTAAGTTTGGCGGCGCTACGCGCCGCCGTTTTTCGGTCACTTTGAAAAAACCCGAGGGGTCTAAAAAGACCCCCACCCGGGTGAATGTTAAAGAGCGGTGGGAGAGTGATGGTCGCGAATGAGAAACAGTCAGGGGAAACGTGTTTAACGGGTAGTCAAGTGATGTTGACCCCTCTGTACGCTACTTTTCGTCATTTTTTTCGCAGGGTATTTGGCTACCACTTACCTTGTCGATGGGGTCGCCACCACGCTCTGCAGGGTACTCCCAGTCCAAGTCCATGCCGTCGAAGTTGTACTTTTTTAAGAATGGCACCACGCTGTTGGCGAACTTTTCACGAGTGCTGGCGCTCGCCGCCATCTTCAGGAACCAGAAAACACAGCTATAGCAGGTGCTTCAACAACGCTCCAACTGTTGGTATCACGTGATACCACCAACTCACCACCGATAGAAAGCATTGGATGCTTACAGTACACCCTACACAAATTTCTGGAGCAGGCGAGACGGTGGGAAACGTGCACCGCAACATTTACCGCTGCATGCGTCGAGGTCAGTTTAGCTCATCAGACTTTTCAACATGAGAAATAACAGCCACCTCGTAGTTTGAAGTCGTTAGATCCATCACAAGAGTCTTACACTCAAAGGGAACATTTGCTGTTTATGGTTGAATGTTAACTGCATTTTCTCGATGACAGACAACACTGCCTACTACGGAGTTGCAATGTGATATATATGATATTGTAAAATCGCTGTCACCAGACTACGATAATGATGCGTGATAAGTGATATTAAAACCATATCTCCGCAACACTAATGTGAAACTTACGGTGGAATACTTCTTCGATCCCTCGTTCCAGCCACCAATGGCCAGAATAGTCTTGAGTTCGGGATTTTTCTTTTTCATGTTGGTGAAGCGAGTGAAAGCACCTGATGAAAAATATGAAACAATAGATGTATTGCATAGGCGTTGCAGGGTAATGTATTACAGCCAGTGGAGAAAACCGAACCCCATCTGCCGGGGCTATAATCTAAAAATATACACACTTCATCATGTGTAACCTTTTGGAAAAGCATGCCGTAAGCCCAGGAATTTGGTTCTTAAATCCTTTAATGCAAATTGTTATGGAAGGAGCAAAGCTTTGCCAATGGGTATCTACTTTGTAGCCTTGCTGCATGGAATGATAAGCCGGTTTTTAGTAATTCAAAAATGCAAGTCAATTCCAGCCATACGTGGACCGGAACAACCTACCTTTGCCATAGTTGTCGTACAAGTCATTCCAGGGATCCAGTGACTTGATGGTGCCGTCAAAGTTCAGACCAGCGAAGGTGTAGATGTGGTGGGTGCAAATGTAGGGGTCGATGTTTTCCACGTCGAATTTGCCATTGCCAGGCCTGTAGACGGCCCAGCTGCCATAGTAGCACATCACATGCTTTTTGGCACCCACTGTGGACAGATACGTGCGCTCGCGTCATGGGTGACAGGAAACCTAACCGCGCTTCCACCTTTTGAGCAGCAGTCGTTTTGCGACTTCACTGAAAGCCTTAACTGAGGTTAGTGTCCAACGACAGACTTGTCTTCTCAGTTATCAAAATGATATTTCAGCCATTCAAAACCGACTTTTGTGAGGCTGCCTAAGGCTGCTCGCTGACCACACAATCAGAGCCAGAATCAGTGTATTCGACGAAGGTGCGCCCTGACGCCCTGACAGGGGTTTTTCACTTATCACGTCATTGAAGTAAAACATTCGCGCTCATGTAGGAGGAGGAAAATAGCAAGAAAACAAACACACACCCAACAAAACACATGTCCATTCACTTGCAAACATCATACAACACCCAAAAAACAACCTATATTTCATTGTATCCCAGGTTTTGTCCGGTCAGCATCGTGTGCCTTCTCATTCAAACACCTGTGCAGAAATGTTATGGGATAACTTACGGTGCAGAGCATAGCTACATAGTTGCTGCATACTTACTTTTATGCATACTTTTCGTGAATGGCTTACGTATGTTTTCAAACTCCATATACCACGATGCATGCATACGAGTAATATATCTAGAAAACAAGTGACAGATGTCCTTGAGTGTTTTCTGGCGATAGTGGAATGATATTTGGTATGGATTGCAGCTTGTCAAGTGTTTCTGACTGCATGCGGTTGCGTGGTTACCTGAGCCGGCGGCGGCGAGAAGGGCGGCCGCCAGAGCCGACAGTAGCACTGCCGAGCGCATCCTCAGCTCTCCTGAAAAATCCACACACCTGTCAAGACAGCCTGACGTCTCTGTGGAGCCCATCTTGAAAACACAGAGAAAACTCTAGGTATAGACAGTGATAATGAGAGTCCTGATGCGGTGTTCTTAATTCAAATTTAGAGTGATCGTCTGACTTGCACTAATTGTTTTACAGTAAATGCTGCCTGTACACGCCCTGTAGTTTGCTCTCTACTTCTTTCTGTATCTATTTAATAAAACATAATAACAATACATTATGGGCGCCCGCAGGGCTGCTTTTCCTCACATTCTGGAAATGTAGTAGGGGGGAGGGGTGGTTGGTCTCCAAAGTTGAGCTAGCACCTAGTCAATTTCTGAAAAGAAACGTTTGGATAAAATTGGTAATAATTACGTGCTTGCAGACGAAGACGATTTGTTTTGAGATGATTCTGGGACTGCAGCTCTGGACCACATCAACAGTAACGTTTCAATAGCATCCCTGGCTCACCTAACATATAGGAAGTTACACGCAGATACAGGCTTCCACCTCCGGGCTTTTCTCCGAGGAGGAGTTTTAGGGCACGTCAGCGGTTAAGGCTATATGTGGGGCTTGTCTCCCATACACTAAATGACCTGAAGTGGCGCCTTAATGTCGCAATAGCTGACCAAATTACATTAAAGCATGGACCAGGATGCGCCGGGGAGCTCGAAGCGCCAAACGATGCCAGTTACGCCGCAAGTGGCCTTCACTCGTCATCTCGCTTTTAATCTATTTTACATAGCTACTGCTGGCAAATAAGGAGCTGAAGCTACCTGCAGTCATGACTGAAATTGGTCCTGGGCGCTTGCCAGGGACCTCAGCAATTATTGCTGGTGAGATTGATCGCACTGATTGGGTGTGATGAGAAGCAACACTTCTGACCCGGGCAACACGGAAACCGTAATGGCCACCAACCGAGTTTACCTGTTTATCGCCCAAAAACGCAGTCATTTCACCTCTAGCCATCCCTGAACGTGGGGGTCGGTTATGTGACCCGTTCAGAGCTCTGTCCGGAGCTCTAAATAGGTCACGTGACTGACCTGGGTAGGCCGGAATGTCCCAGTGCGAGGGGTTCAGCCAGTTGTGTGCCAAGTTTCAAGTGCGAAGTGTCGGGGTTAATGGAAGGAAGTCGGTAGGGCACGATAGTGCCTGAGTGTAATTTTGTGTCACACTACGTGAAAATTGCAGTGATTGAAAGTGATTAGACACGATGAATATTGAGGCCAAGCACACTAGTGCTGGACCCACGGATTAGGTGAGGACTCAAATCGAGAAGTCGACTCGATATTCAGAGCAAGTCTCACCGAGGGAAGAAAGGCTGCCTGACGTTAGAGCATGTACTTCGATGCACATCAGTGAATTAAATTCTCGTAAACGGCGAATAAAGCTTCGCTTGCGACGGCACTTATATGTTCTATGAAGAAACGTTAAAGATGCCAACAATTTCCTTGCAAGCAAACGCGTCCGCGCAACAGACGTTTTTATTGTAAACTTCAGGTAACATTGCAAACGCGCACAGAGAGCTGCGGAAGTACACAGCCCCTCCACCTTGTTCAAACTAGAGCCCAGTGGTAGGTGAACTTCTCAGTGGCATTTTCAAGTGTTGCTGTTTGAGAGCGTTCAGACCTCGCATTTCGGCAATAACGGGGATATTTCCCGCTGGTTGGACATAGAGACCATCATAGGACCCAGGACTGGAATTCGGAGGCCACCTGACCGGTATCACGGTGAGTTAGGGACCAGCATAGGACCCAGGACTGGAATTCGGAGGCCATTGCGCCGGGATGACGGTGAGTGGTGGTGACCGGAACAGGACTGTGTCAATCAAACAGCTGCTCGTGTCCAGGGGGCCTGGAAAACGCTGATTAGCGTATATCGTACCAAATTCGTCTGTTCTGCCCGTCGATGTAACGAAATTGCTCTTTGTAGACCCTTGGGGAATCGCCCCTGGTACATTTCTTCAACATAACGCCCTTCTTAGCATCATCGAATTTGTTGTGATATGCTCACCCATGCAGCTCTGTATCAGCCAAAGTTTGTCTGACAAAGCGACTTATTGCCACTGTCTGGAACTCACTGCATGAAATGATTTTTACCGGTCTTTTAGCATGGGTGCTGGTTATTGTTTTTATGAACTGTTAATGCCACTTTTTAGCATGTACACCTTCAAATATTAAACAATGGTCGCTAAAAATTATCACGCGTGCTGCATGATCTTGGAACTCGGTGCGCTCTTAACCCCTAACAGTGACTATGATTATATAACTCCATGATTATACAATTCTTCAGAAAACGGGGGAGGTGATGACCTCGGCGAGTGCATTTAGAAGGACCCGGCTCCCTTTTGGGCCTGCCGGTGGAGGGAATGTAGAACAGATCGTCTGTGTAAGCTACAGAGCATCAATGCTTTGCACACTTGTGCATTTTTTCCTCAGTCTTCCCCGCTGCCTTGCGGTGTGAAACATGCTTTGCATATCCAATTATGCCAAACCAAATAAGAATATTAGATCAGGGGAAATATTTAAATTAATCTGTGTTTACAATGGGATGATAATGCTACCTCATCGTGATCTCTATTCTTCCATGTAAAATAAGCTTTGTGGGAGGATTACGAAGAACTCATTGTAATATTGCATCAACTGTCATTGGTTTGTCTAATCTTGGAGAAGTCTTGTATTATTTGGTATGGAAACATTTGGACAGGACACAAAATAGGCCAGATAAATCTGCCCTGAGATTTTATCACATCGCTATCCTGATTTTTGCTGTGATGGAACATCCAAAATGACTCTAAATATAACCAACGTTTAAACGGTGAGGTTTTTTAAACCTGAACACACTAAAGACTAATGACCACATGCCTGCCTTCGTTCAAGTTCCTCCCTGATCTTTAATACTAAAGGCCTATAGATACATGCAAATAATCAATTTAAGAAAAAATTAAAAAAACCGGCGACAGTGGGAAGTTCCACTTGTCTCTCCGCTGTATTGCACACTATCAGCCCAGGGAGGCAGCAGGTGTCTTTTGAGAAACAGCGTCTACTGCCGGCGCTCCTCTGAGCGTAGACTGGCGAATCAGGTGACACGTGTGACATTGCACAGGTTTCTCACCAGCATCTCTTAGGTGGCCTTCAGGACGAGCGAGGCCTGTCAGCGCGCGAGGTTTTCCATATATGCTGAATGTCAAAGAAGTAGAAAAGACGTGGAAATAGAAAGGGGCTGATGAAAACCTCCTGATAATTGTGCTGTAGACACCTGGGACTGTGGCCTCGGCTTGTGCCACTCCAGCGCATGAGAAGCTGTTGGCAATATATGTAGGTATGTATATTCGTTATGCAGACAGGTTTGTTACTAGGCGAGTCGGCTTAGGAGTGGTATGGCGGAAAAAGTTGATGCCGCTGTAAAAGTCACAGAAAACAAACAAAAACGCCATAATTCCCTTTTTCCATTCACGTGCAAAACCTTCAATGTGAAATAATCGGTCTGTTCTGCAAATGCGGAAGAGGGACAGCATGCAACATTTGAGCAAGATTGCATGAACGCCTGCAGAAAACACCTACTTTATGTAGCACTCTAGTGCGCATGCTCAGTAATCGGGAGATATCTGTATCATAGTTGGTATCAGTATATTCCTTTGTTTTTGTCCTGTCTTGAAAATCTTGTGACGTAAAAAATTTCCCTGCCGTCAATGCGTATATCGGTGCAGTTGCAATCTTGCATCATTTCTGCTTTGCGGGTTATAAGTGGCAATCACCCGAAAAACATTAAATGAGATGGATTCACTAGTGTGAGATAATCTCCGTATACATAAGCCGTAGTGCGCATACACACTGTTCAGTGCACAGTGACCTTTTGTTTGCTTCAGCACTGGATTCTAAATTAGTATGGTCGACTATCCCCCCGTTGATAAGGTTTTATAGTACTAAAGGAGATGCAATAAAGTTTTCAATAACATGCCGTCGGCCGTATTGTCGCGTTCGGCAAAGCAGTCAACGCTTTAGACACAAGTTGTGTGAGAACTAGGTACTGTAACGTCATAATACAAAATGCACAGAAGAGAGCAGGAGACGTATTATGATATGTATTAACAATTACAGTCCTCAGCTGTATGTGAAGGTACACTATCATGTGGTTAAGCCTGGGTGATTAGTCCTAATCATGTATGCGATTCATTTCCATGGTCCTTCTTGAAAGGCTATAGCCCAAGACCTAAAGACAGCGCTTGGAAACATCCCTTAGGCGGATGCAGCTTGCAAGCTGGCGTGTTTTGGTGCTAATTTTTAGCGTTTTTGCCATATAAAAATCGCATGCAAGTACTATATAAATACATGGTGAATAGATCGCTTGACCTTCACCAATTTTCCGTGCAGACGACTGGCGACAAGCAGCCCAGAGTAATCTGCAAATAGGTGAACCCCGTGGACGATCTGTCCCGTAGACGCAATGAGCCAAGGCTACCACTGACGGTGTCGACCTTTCACAGAGGCGGTTTCAGTTGTCTTGAAAGAGGATTAGCGATACTAGGAGGACACATCTGCCCAGTAGGACCCCGATGGCTGAAGGTATCCGGTCATTCACCGTTACAGAGACCAGGAGGTGATGAGGGTTCCGCTGGTTACAGGGGGGACAGCTACCTCCTGACAGAGACCCAGGCCGCTTCAGTAGATTCCACTACCAGTACCGTGGCACCCTTTTGTTAGCTGCTTTCCTCGCGTCTGACTGTCATGTGAGTTACACTTTAAATTTTCGTAAATTTGAGGAGTCGGTATCGGTTAGTACAGCAACGACAGGTCAAGAGAGTGCCTGGTCTGAACGCACCACCGTACGTCATAAAGGTATCTATATGGTTTCATGTAAAGCCCCAAGTAAAAAACTTTGTGTTCCAACCTATGTTAAAATATGTGTGCGACTCTGTAAAAATGCAAAACAAGGAGAGCCACAGCTGTTTGACCCAAGGGCGGCCACGACGGTCAATTTGTCCTGTAACGCTTGGAAAATATGAACTATACGAAGACGGGAAAGTATATGAGGTCAATATTTCTTAAGTTTCCGTAGTTTTTCACCTCCTTCTCGGAAATCAGAAATATGAATTTTTATGTCTTTGTTTATTTTTCACAGAGAAAAGAAAAGAAAACCTAGAACGTCTGTACTGGTCAACTGACCAGGCTCAAGTGAGCCACATTTTGGCTGTTTTGGCTGTTATTCGTTGCATTTTTAATGCAATTCTGAATGCCTCACTGTTGCGTTGGATATTATATATCGTATTATTTGAAGGAAATAAATTCCCTGAATGAAAAAAACACCTTGAGTAAGCCGAACGTTTCAGTAGCTGCCGTAGCAATAGTAATTACATGTGAGACGCGTTCAGAAACCTATGAAACATTCAAATTGGGCTATATGAATATCTACACTGCATTCTATAATCTACAGGGTGTCCAAGAATTTCATTTTCGTCCAAACTTAGTACAATGTTAACGATGTGTTCCCAGATCCTAGGACTGGATGAACTTTGCACGCATGGCCAATTAGATCAGTTGCCCATGCAGTGGCGAATCCAGGACTCCATCTCAGGGGACTAGGGGCACGTCATTGCCCCTACGCCACACGTCATACGCCGCCCGCCATTGCCGCGGTACAGCCTCCGGCTATGCATTTGCTAGGCACTCTGATATTTCGGGGAGGGGTGGGGCTTGAGCCTCCTAGCCCCTTTGTATCTGCCCCTACCCTGATGTATATTGCCAAAGTCAGAAAGTGTCCCAGACTGTACGTGAAATCATAGCTGAAGGCCAGCTTCTGATCTTGCATCAGTCATAAATTCGGAATGTCCGAAAAAAGGGTTCGTCGCTGAAATCAATCCGTTTTCGGTCAGGGGAAATAATTCTAGTCGGCATCAACATTACACAGTGGTAAAGAAGAATGGACGGTCGAGTCAATGTGCTAAACACACTCGGGAATGTTTGTTTAGATGGGAGGCGCTGACTGATTAGCCGCCTTCAGTCTGCTCTTGGTGTGTCAGCCGAATCACCAGGAAAGGCCGCGCGAGGGCAGCCAGATAACGGATCCAGAGACTGCGGGAATTGATCGTGAATAGTGACAAAATATAAAATTTATCCCCAAAACAATTTTGAGTGCAATTTGGTTTTAAATAGGAAACAAAGTTTAAAAAATGTATGCTTAATTTCTTCAAAAATTTTAAAAAGTGGCTTGGGAAAGTTTTGCACAGCTTATATAGAGCGTATCTGCCTTCGAGGTCCTGTGCTCGTCAAATGCGTAAAATAATTAAGTGGTCTTTTCAAACAAAAAGGTAGTACGTGAAATATTCAGATAGGAAAAACAACAGCCGGGCAATCACCGACCACGCTTATTTCGGCAGACAACGTATTGATCTGCTGCACGTCAGATTGAGCAGAGAAAACTCGCCTCCATTGTTAGAAAAGTCACGTGCCAGACACGCGCACATGCACCCCAGGGGGTTTGAGTTCTCCGTCAGAGGTGACGGCGTGCGTATCCTTGATCTTTGTACGTGCTTGTAGGTCCTGGGTGAAAATATTAGTGTGTTGAGTGGGGACCAGTGAATTGACCAGCGTGGTCGTTCTCGGTATACACATTTTCTGGCCGTCATAGGGTTAACCTTCGCCTGGGTGGGGGTCTTTTTAGACCCTCCTCTGGTTTTTCCGAAGTGACCAAAAACGGCGGCGCGCAGCGCCGCCAAACTTAATCTAGCTGTTCCTCCATCATTTTTACATCTTTTCTGAACATTTTTAGCTCAAGGTCATATCAGGTCAGGTCACCAGGCCAGGTAAAGTGATCTCACCTAAAAAAATGCTTAGGACCGCATAACTAAAAGAAGGGTTAATCGATCAAGTTGAAACTCATACCACATATTGGGCCCACCAGGAGCTACAACATTTGTTCCGGGATTTTTGATATTGGTGACCTAAGGTCATGTGCAGAGCAAGACCTCCCCATTGTAAATACATGGGGAAAATCACGAAATGAGCTTTTCTCAGTAAGTATTGATGGAATCAACTTCAAACATCGGTTACGACTTTCTCTTAGCCCATTTCTGAAGTGGATGCCAAACATTTTGACTTGTGACCTTGAAAAGGTCACCTTAGGTCAAATAAGCATTTTTTGGTGTTTTACTCTATACATTTTGATTTAACTAAGATAGAACTTTTATTTTGTCACCACATTGTTTGTATAGTCACTGAAAGTCAAATTATATACATCATGACTATACCAGGTCAAGTTGGGTCAGACCGTTGACCTGGGACAGCTCAAATTCTTATATTTGACTTAGCATAGCAATGTTATATATCATTCGATTCGTATGGACGAGTGGATTGCAATGGTGCATCAACTATGGCTGTATATTCTTTGGTTTGGAAGTTATTAGCGAAAAAGGAAACGCCCTTATGCATGGGTGCCTATGGACATTCCCAAGAATATGTCAAATATTCAGTGACCTGTAGCTCCCTAGGCTTTGACCTGACATGAAAATGAATGCCGCTGCAATAAAAGAGCAACTCAAGAGCTTTCGAGTGGTGTTGAAAAAATTTGTCTAGCTATTATAGTTTCTGAGATATGTGAGGTTTTCTTAGTGCACCTCATATTGGCGATTTTGACCTATTTTGACCTCTGGTGACCTTGATATTTACCTGACAAGAAAAATGACCGAAGTATTTTGGATATCATTTTTAAAGAGCATTCGATTGACGTTTTGCGCTTTTTTCTAGCTCTTTTACTTTTTGAAATCGTGGGGGTCTTTTTTAGCCCCCCCACCAGGGCGAAGGTCGCTCGTACCCGCCACCGGCGCAAGGGTTAAGAGATGCACAGAGCCGTGCATGAAATCATACTTGAGAATCATCCTCTCCAGCTGGCCGACCCACCTGATTTGGCCTCCGCAGCAGTGGTCTCAGCTGAGACTGAGCTCTGGGCCACAGGCAGCGCTTTTTGACGGAGTGCTACGATGTTGCGTCACGATTTCGGCCCAGACGTGGGTGCCTGCTCTCAGCATGGGGCTTGCTACCGGCGCTGCAGGGGTAGCGAAGATCTGAAAACCTCCAGCTGGTGTGATAGTGCGCGTGACGTAGTAAAGTGGTACGGCGTGCAGCTCTTCCACTTTCTCAGCACACCCTTCTTTGTAGAACTGACTATTGACTTCACACCGTTTACTCCATGTCTACCAGAGGCATACTGCAAAAAGGCAGAACAAAACTGCAAATAAGAAATCTCCACTGGCTATGGTGAACCTTCCGAGACCACAAACCAGAGTCAGTTCTTTTTCTAAGGAAAGAACAAAGCATCAGCCATCTTCAATGAATCAAGAACGTCCTGTGGGGATAGGACGTCTTTCGAAAATAATCAATCAAAGACGTCCTTGTAAAATGTCGATCTGCTCACTCAGAACAAATTTGACCCTGAGAAGGATGTGGCATCCACAGTCAGTGGCTATCTATCCCTGACGACTGACCCTGGGACGTGGTGTCCATGGTCAGTCGTCACTGTCTCCTGGGAGGGACGTGGCGTCCATGGTCCCTGAAAGGGACGTAGCGTCCCTGATCATTGTCCACTGTCCCTCGGAGGGACGTGGCGTCCACGGTCAGTGAGCACTATCCTGATAGGACGTGACGCCCCTGGTCAGTGGCCACTATCCCTGAGAGGGACGTGGCGCCCTGGTCAGTGGCCACTGTCCCTAGAGGGATGTGGCGTCCCTGATAAGTGGCCACTGTGCCTGAGAGACGTGAACTAGGTCAGTGACCAGTATCCCTGAGGGGGACGTTTGCCCTGGTCGGCCACGTCCGGAGGGATGTGGCGTCCCTGGTCAGTGGCCACTGTCCCTGAGAGGGACGAGGTGCCCCTGGTCAGTGGCTTCTGGCTGCTAGTATGTCGCACCCCTTGGGTATGACATGCTTCAGAAGTCAGGGAGGAGCTGTTCATGCCATGGCCTTCTGCGAACAGTTCACTGCCTCATACGGCACAGTGCGGTGACGTCAGCAGTGGGGATCTATGCTGCACTGCCAAACATTGAACCCAGGTTATACTGTGCCGCATTATTCCCTCACTATATATGTACTTATGCCGCAATAATCTTCCTGAAGGCGCACTGTGCCGCAATACACCATTGCTGTATACTTTACCCGGAGCGTCGGAACTATGTTCAAGTTGGGGGGGAATTTTAGTCATTTCTTTCCAGTCAACGCCATGGGTTAATGGTTAGATCATAGTGGCCCCCCTGCCCGCCCTACGTCCTGACTTTACCGCACTATTTTCTCTGGTATTAGGCCACTGCCACTGGACACCGCATTACTTTATCACTTTGACTGATCCCAATACTTCCTCCTAGAGTGTACTGTGCCGCATTACATCACTGTAATATACTGTACCGCAGTGCTCCCCTTAGAGAACGCATTATTCCGCAGTGGCTGGTCAAGCCACCAGAGCTCGCAGAGGTCGAACATCCCCATAGGCAGTGGCGGATTTAAGTTAGGCGGGCTAGGGGACCCAAGCTCCCCCGAAATATCGGAGCGCCTCTAGTTAATGCATAGCTAGAGGCTGTTCCTAGGCAAAAGTGGGGAGGCTCGAGCTCCATGGCCCCCCGAAATGCTGCCCTGGATCTGCCACTGCCCTTAAGGATACAATGGAGGCAAAGATTTTCCTCATAACGTCGGACTGAGAAGGCTTTAAATAGAATGTGTGCGCAGTTGGAACACTCATCAAGCCAGGTTGAATGATTAAAATAATAGGACCTATTTATGTCAAATCTACGAATTACCTTCACTTGAGGTCAGGTCAATGTCAATTGTGATCATTATGGACATTTTTGACATCCCAGTGACAACATATATACAATATCGCCAAAGTGACACATCCATCGTCAGTTCTTTCAGTGCCGTTAAAGTATACTCTTACTGATGCCCCTTTGATAATTTTCTGTTTGCCTAACTTGGTCATGTAACCTGAAATGACTAGGACCTTAAATTCAAAGAAAAATTACGGAAACGATCAAGAAGGAGGTACTAAAATACGTAGTCACTCCCCGCCACCATATTTTTTACCATTGGGTGCTCACCATACCTGCTTGTGCGCATGTTTATTGTTTATTTGTTAATTAGAAGTTGAGCAACACTGCAGCACCCCAGTAGCACTTCTAGCCAGGGAAATAAAACACACAGTTGCCCAGACGTGGTATGAAGTTTATGGCTCTAACAGCGGAATTCCTTAGTTGTTACTAGTGGGCCAGATCAGAGTCACCAATGGGATATTTTGAGACACTGGTGAGTCGTTTAGCTCAGTAGTTAACACGCTAGAAGAAACCTTGATGCGAACATTAATGGTACGGGGGAGCTAAGCGCTGGAGAGCTCAAGTTTTTCAAATGTCTATTTCTGACTATGAACCCGTTTTTTTCTTACTATTTTACTGCTCGGTCCCTATTCATAGTTTTCACAAACATATCAACATCTTTCCCATAAGGTACAAATGGTCAATGGATCCAGGGGGCAAAAAGGAGTAGTGGGCTGCCGAATTATCGAGTACTTACGTCCCCATAGTGCGCCCCCTTAAGCCACCCTGGCCCCCTCCGAAACACGCTTTCCGTTGTCCCGCCCAAATGATTCATTTACTGACGACGCTTCGGCGAGATTCTGTGCCCCCTGATAGGTCAGCATGGTGATAAATACGGTCCCTAATGTAAGTGGGGCGTTTTGCTTCAAGGGACTGTCACTCCGGTCTAGATTGCACCTCTTAGCCGAAGTGAAACTTTGATAGTAAATCCTGGATCCTCCTACGATCCTACCCACCGGGAGACAAAGCATAACACCTACCTATGTGCTTATGGATCTATAGCATTGTATTTGTGCGAATAGACGAAATCATTCAGCATTAAATTCAAGTATTGGCTTCTCAAAATGCCATATTTTATCTTCCTTTCTTCCGTGCTGAGTCTGCGTGGTTGGTGAAATCGTTTACTTCATGATTTCTGTTCTGATGCCGCTGCTCAAGTATTCCAGTCGAAGTCCCCGAAGTAATAAAATCCTCGTATTGGATGTCAGAAGAAATACCCCTGGACACCAGTGGAAGAACGTCAAATCTTATGCATCATCGAGAGCACGAAGAAACACATTTGGATTGAGGGTGGTAAATGACTGGAACAGTTTGTCAGCCCCCTCATTGAATGCGTTCCAGTCTAGACTAGATAACCACTGGTCATCTATTCAATGCGTGACACCAGACGAAGATAAGTGGCGGCTGTCTTACCAAAAGCGCCCATTTTGAATATTCGTCTAATGTTCCAGGTTGTAATATGCTCGCGCAGTCTGTCCATTTTCCGTGCATAGGAGTTTACTGTTCAATGGTTGTCTTTGGGGGCAAGAGCAAACCCTACAAACCTGGTGCCTCCATGTTCCTGAATATATTATCAATATTATATTACTAAGTGCTGATGCGCCTCCTTTCACATGGTTAGACGGCAGGTGCCCGCTCCCAGCCCATGCCCTCAGCTGCAAGGTTTCCCGTGTTCTGTAACTCGTATTCTTGGAACTGTGTCCACACATGATAACTGCAGCAACGACATAGGGGGGATTTCGGAGCAACAGTTCTGGTCTTAATTTCGGGAAACATTTTTAGCCTACGTTTGATCAGCTAGAGCATAGAGACTACATTCACTACATGATATCACTCTCGGCCATGCTAGTGACGCTGCGTGCCGGTCGCTGATTGGTTCGCCGTCGCCGGACTGTAGCCGGAGGCGATACAGTCACGTGACCTGCGCGTCACTCCTGCAGACTCGTGCCGGACTATCCTTGCGTGGTAACGGACTTCCGCTGCATATTCGGCGAAGCTTGCAGGTGCATGCTGAGACGCACGCGGCTGTGCTAGGAACGGTTCGATTTCATTTCATGTATTTATTTCAATGTGCAACGGCCCTTCAGCACGCATTTCCAGCTTATTCCACAATATAAAAGTATATGAAGACGCATTTATAGGAAGCAAATGGGTGTTACAAGGAGCTCGATCCCACTAAAACACTTGAATCCCTCAACCCGTTGCACATTTTACAGGTCACTTTCTTTGCACACCGGTAAAGTGAAGGAGCGCGGGTACAGCCGCCGTAATTCTAATCGTTATTCGTTGGTTTTGGTTTAGTTTAATCTTAATCTTGCACCCTAGTAGAAGCGTGGAAAAGCATATGTTCTCAGCTGCAGTTTGTTTGTTCTACGCCTGGCTGGGAAGCAAAGTCGTCAGCCGCTGGACAATAGTGCAACATGGTGGAAATGACTCACTGCGGCCCCTAGCGTTGTTTCTCTTGAGAGCAAACAGCAGGGTGCTAATTGAATGCAGTGCTTCCAAGGCCTGTTTGGAACCACCTGTACTGAATTTTGGTCCAATCGGAACCACCCGTACTGGTTTTGGTTCGATATAAGCTTGCCTGTTGGGCCTGACGTTCATTGTGTTCTCTGTTCGGCGGCAAATACGTGCTGCTACTCACGGCACAACAGGCAGAGAACGCAGGAAATTTGCAGATGATAAGGTTTCATTGCTGATCAAGCAACTTTTCGCAGACCGATGAGCACACTATATTGTAATCCAAGTTGAGGCGTTGGCCGGCATTTCTTGCCATAAGGCCATATTCCAAGGAGGTTTTCTGTCCCTGATCCCGAGGAGGCCTTCAAGTTTTGGGGACTCTACACAGATCAGACATTCAGTTCTTCACTCAGTTCCGTCAATTTGTATCCTAAGGCTAGAAAGTGCTGGAAAGAAGTACGAAATGATACTGACGTCATCATGGGGACTAGATTTGGCATGAAACTTGGTTCTACCCGTATTTAAAGTACTCTGTAAAATACGTTTCGATGAAGCTGGATGCCTCTTCTGCTATTAGAAGTGCCCCACATGTCACTTGCTTTGTCGTCGCCCTTTCGGCCTGTTCGGTGACCCATCCTTGAAATTTGGAAAATGTAGGTGTTGTTGCTCAACTAAGAGCATTCTCATTCACCTTGGGGACCACCTTTACATATTTTGGGGCCTTCTTATACCTGGCAGGGACCTTAGATACAAATTCGACCGGTATCAGTCATGTTGGAGGGCTCCTCTTCTGGTCATATGACCTCAGAAGATGATGCGTCTTTTACTCCCCTCTTCCTCTTCCGACACTGGGACCCAAGCATGCCACTTACTTCGTAGGACGGGGTCTTCTTTACCGGTTCCGTGACCCTATCATTGAAATATGCATTAGGTTAGCTCTTGTGGCTGACCTAAAGGCTCCCTTTTCAATTTTGGGGGGGGGTGACTCATGATTAATAGAAAGACCTAATATGCACGTCAGTCGCTTTAACTATGATCGAGACACGTATCAATGACGCTGGGGGCATCATCTGCTCTAATTTATGCCTGTGTCACTGACAAGACCAGACCTGCTTGACCCGTTCAGACGCCCGGCCTTGAAATATCAAAAGGCCACCTCTCTCCAAGGGCACAGTTAGCCACAGAGGCCCTTGCTGGCCACAGAGGTATCTTGCTGAACAAAAAGCGGTCGAGGCGGGCCATGCTTTGCTCGGACCGTGTCCTCAAGGAAACCTCAGGGCTAGCAGACGTTCCAGCTGTCTCTTCCCTTGCGTTCCTTGCGGCTGTATCTGTGGGGTTGGTATTGGGGTCACCAGTGATACAAGGGTTTGATAGGGTTACTATGCTGGTTCCAGTGGCGGATCTGATGATCAGGAAGGGGGCGGGCACTTGCCCTACTTCGCGGACGTACCCCCTCCCCGCCGTCTACGTTGTACGCCGAAGACGCCCAACATGGACTGCTAAACATGTGTGAAATACCAAAACTATGTAGTGCAGGTGCTTAGTCAACTTTAAGCGATGAGCTATACAGATACACCCTGCCTCCCAGCGTCCTCCACCTTTGGTCGCCTTCTGGTGTGAACCACTGACCCATGTTTGACTATTGGGTCACCCCTCTCCAGAAACTGGCGCCCCTTAGAAAAATTGCATATATTGGTTTCCGGTAAATTTTTTAAACTGTAGGCCTCTGTGAAAGGAAAAAACAAAAACATAAAGCTACCGTCAAAAGGACGCTCTCAATAATTCTCCAAAACCGTCCAAGTTGTAGGTATGTGTAAATCACTGATGCGAGTCTTATTTTATCCTGTGTTGGGGTCTGAGAAATTATCGATTATGAGAATGTTTTTACCGATGTCATAAAATAAGAATATAATGCTATATATCTAGAGGTTAATTTCTCCGTGCTAAATTCCTGGTCATAAGGCAGTAATAAGTCGAGGAGATTTAGCTGTAGTTCAATGAATAAAAACGGAGCAAAAGTGGCGCAGGGCCTGATAGTGAATAGTGCCTGAACGTCACCGATGCAATTTCGAAACACCTATGTGTCAACACCAATGCTGGTGCTTCGCACCCCCCAAACAATAAGTATTTACCTGACACCCTAAGCCCTTCTGCATCTTAAAATAAATATTGACGAGTCTGAGAGTCACTTTTGCATTCCGAGGCGGTGGTCACGCGAGAAAAGCTAAACAAAACCACGGGCAGTGGAGCATGCATTTAAAGGTAAACAAAACCACGACATATCCTTTTACTGATACCACAAAATGTCACGCATGTTAAAGAAATTAAATTTTTGGACCCTAAGCCCCTAGATGAAGATATGTGCTTGGGATATCTCTGGTTATTTGTTTTGCAGTCAAGGTGCATCATCCTTTGAAAATTTAAGCGTTAGGCCGCTCAAACGCAGCGCTCTGCCCAGCGCAGTTGACTCACCAGTTAGAAGTCGGACGTGTATTTTGGCGTTGGAAGGGTCGAGAACCACTAAGCAGGAGTGTTCTAAAATAAGATGCACACTAAGTATACAATTTTAGCCATTTAATGAGGAAAGCGTCAACTTCTTGCGCCGGGAAATACGGTACTCATGACGAATCTTGATCCCAAATGATATCGAATAAAGCGCATAAGTGCAGTGAACTGTCGATAAGGATATCAGATATCGAATGTAATTACGCTATCAGATGTCTCGGAGGAACCTCCTTGAGTCTGGTTACTACACGCACAATCATTCTTCCCAGATGGGCTGAACAACTTCTATAAGTTCGAGTCCTGAGAGGCGCACGACCTCAGAACGAATGTAATTGGGAATAATTGAGTCTGAGAAAATCGATTTCTGAACCCTAGAAATTAAGCAGCCTCCTGACTTAGAGTGCTGGGTATCAATGATTTTCAGTGAATCCAAGTTTATGCTCAACTAAATATAACTTTTCAGTGGCGGATTCAGGACTTCATTTCTGGGGGGGGTGGGGTGGGCTAGGGACTCGATCCTGCCCCAACATTGCCTCGGATCAGCCTTCGCCAAAGTATGAACTAAAGGCAGTGGGACATTGGGGGAGGGGAGTGGCTTGAGCCTCTAGCCCCTTTGTATCCGCCACTACTACTGTTTACCTCTCATGCGTCTCTCAGTCAGAGAAGCGGGAATTTGTTTTTCAGCGGTTACGAAGAAGTGTTTTCAAAGTTCCAGTTTCCAGTGACATCTCTCGGCATCCCAGCAATGTATCAATTCGAATCAGTTGACGAATGCCTCTAGGTAATACAATTATACGATGATACTCCGAAATCCAGAGAGTCCCCGCTTACTAAATGAAGAAATTGCTATTTACGGTTACGATGACTACTTTTCACTATTACGATGACTGCTGTTTGCCCTTACAATGACTGCTGATGATGTTACGATGACTGTTGTTTGCTGTGGATTGAGCTGCGGTCATTATATGCTGCACATTATCCAAGAAAGAATGTAGTGATATATTTGGCACAGATGACGGAGGGCAGCCAATCGGCTACGTCCGGTTCACAATTACAATCCTAACTAAACGTATCTGTAAGACAGCAGCCCCTCAGATACTGCGGGGGCTTGTCAGTCCTGGAAAATCTACACATTAGCCCAGCACTTAACCTGGCACCGCCTCGGGGTCCAGTCGGACCACCCTTTAGTTTTTTGTCATTAGTGATTTCTGAGACAATTTGAATGGGAGGTGCTTTGCTTCGCATGCATGTAATGTGGCCCACCACCTGCCCCACTCTGTCAGCGGGACAAGCATATCGGTGTCCCATGATAGGCTCTATGTCCATAATTGTTTAGGTATAAGGGCTTGCGAAATCGACCTAAATTGGACCTAGATTGGGACGTACTATGTGACGTAACATACAGACATATTTGTGTAAAACCTGGTACAAAGGCAGAAGACAATATGGAACTTTCAGCATCAGTCTCATTTTCCCGTACCACAATTGTTTTGGGATAAAGTCTGGATCCGGCCGGACCCCCAGTTGGTGTTGGTTACAAAAAAGCTTAGAGAGTGCCGGGTTTTAGCTTCAGCAGTGGCCGTTTGCACTACCGGGCCGCTGCCGCTGCTGCGGGCCCCTCAGGCCTCGAGGGTGTGTCTGCACTCAGCCGACTCATTCTTCCAGGTGCAAGTGTTGGCGGCCCGGTCGAAAACAGTGCCCGGGGCGCACTCCTCCTGCCAACGGCACGGCCAGCGTCAGAGCCATCACCGCCCCATGGAAGCCACGGACCGTCAGCACGACTGGTGTTGAGCTACGACCCCACTGACGGCGCTTTACAGCAGACACAGAAGTGACCCAGCTGAAACGTGGTGGCCTAATTTCCTGAGCGGATTCCCCCGGCAGGAGAAACTGTGACCTGCAGATGAAGCAGTTCTTAATGAAGTTTTGGCGACTGTCTGTACCAGCGAATACAAAGATTGCCACCGAAATAATGGCCTGTGCCCTCGGATTGGGTACATGCTTTGACACTACTTTCCTGCTAACGCCCTTGAAACGTCACCTCCTGTACTCCTCTTTGTTTTGCGCGATTATTTCATTAATTTCAAACATTACTTGGGCATCACTGATCGCAAATCATTTTAAAGCCTCATATTAGAACAAGCCTCGCGTCGATAGACGTCCGCCTACCTCGGTGACGTCCCAGTGGTCGCCGTCCATGACGCAGGAGTAGAAGGTGGGCGAACACATTTTGTCGGGGTCCGGGTTGAGGCCACTCTTCTTACACACATGGTCGGGTGCTATTGTTGGCTGTGGTGGCGTCGGCTGCAGAGAGGCGAAGTCAGCTTAGTTTACTCGTTTTTGAATACGAGCACAGAGTATACAGCGATGGATAGAATAGAGGAATTTGCGTAGAATGGTGGGAAGGTTTTCCAGTACAATTATTCATGTATTCGCAGTAGAATGGGGAAACCGATCGTCCATTTAAGGTCACAATTTTTCTTTTTGCACTGCACTTCATTTAACTCCATGTTTCACTTTTCACAGAATTGGAAGTGCGGATGCAATCCAAACATATCACGGGCTTCAGCGGTGGTATTTAAATCAGGTCCGTACCCGCCTACCTACGAGCACATAAGCCACTACGAGAAAAGTTCATGTAATTTGCCTCATTTTACTGCACCCCCACTTTTCCGTTTTCAACTTCTAGCAATAGATTGGGGAACGATTCCCTCAAGTATATAACAAATCACGTAATAAATCATTGTTACCATTCCTGCCCTTCAGTTTGACGATTTCTTTATGTCGTGCCATCCCGTGGGCTAAGGCAGGGCGCAGCAAAGGCTCTCTTCATGCTGGGCATCCGCCCAGCTACTTCTCAATCGAATTCGGGGTTTTGCATTTCCACAGGCTCCGTTTCCACAAAGCATGTCCGACAAGTCTAATACTCAGCAACGATCTGGGAACGCAAATGATGTTTTTTTTACTTTTCCGTCATTTATTTGCATACATCATTATGGTATCATCCAAAAGCTAACAAACTAAAATCTAAGTTTGCTCGCTCAAGGGAACGCAAATGATGTTGTCGAGACATGGGCAGGCGTCTTTTCAATGACCACGCCGTTGCCCAGTATCGTCTCAATGTTCTACTGAGTGAGTAGGTTGGCACGGTGGCGAAGATGCGACCTTTTCGAAACGATGATATATGTCGTTGCGACGCTTTTCGCTTATTAGGGATACTCAGGAATTTTAATACAACTCTGAGTGCCCATTATACGCTAAACTTGAACCTTCGTAAACACTGCTCGGGTTTTTACGACAGTTGTTTGAAATGGAATAGTGTTCTCCTATCTGATATATATATATATATATATATATATAATATATATATATATATAAATATAAATTATATATATATATATATATATATATATATATATATATATATATATATATAAGTATCTTTTTCACCGACCGGTTTCAGTTTATTTAATTAAACTATTTTCAAGATGTTCAAAATTCAAATGAGCTCGGGGGTACAAATATTGCACCACCCACCATCATTGACTCACCACCCATCTCCGCGAGTCATCAATAAAAAATCACCTGACATCCATCCATAACAGAACGCTCACTCGCACCGACCTCACCAACAACACCAAAGTCATCCACACCAACGATGCACGCCGAATCGGGATATGCGAAGCGATACACATACGCGACCATGCCCCACCCATCTGCAGCCAAAAGAATAACCGACTTGATAAGCTCGCACTATGGAGCACAAAACAGCAGGCTAGCCTCCAGTCCAAACCGACACGTCAAGTGGCTGCAGGAGGGGGACCAAATGCATATGCTCACGCAAATGAAGGTGGGAGAGCTGGAATCCAGCTGAGGGGCAGGACGAAGTTAGGTTCACCGAGGACGGCTGTTAGGTAAATTTTTGAGTTACAATGTGTATGATTTCCGCTGTTGTGTTTTGAAAATATGACTAATTGTGTATGTTCGAATCCAAGTGATTTGTTGAACAGTGGTAGTTTCGTACAACCCCCACCCCTTTCGTGTCATCCTGAGGAACTTTGTTTGATAAGTGCCAATGATTTGAAGTCGATTATCTTGCCAAGTGATTATGAATGATTGTATGTAGTTTGCCGTGACCCGTGTTTATACGCGTTTAATTAGCATAGCTCAAACGGAAGTGATTCTTTACATAAATAGCTCATGCAAAACTAGCTTTTTCAAGTGCAATATTTGTACCCCCGAGCTCATTTGAATTTTGAACACCTTGAAAATAGTTTAATTAAATAAACTGAATCTGGTCGGTGAAAAAGAGACTTATTTATGAGTTTTGGACAACTTACACATAATTTAAACCATGAAAACAAGAACCTAATTAATTCTATCATAAAAAACTAGCAAAAAGTTATCAAAAACAGTTTCAGCAGTTCAGTTCAATAGGCGTTGCATCGAAGAAAATATATTGGCAATATATATATATATATATATATATATATATATATATATATATATATATTATATATTTTTTTTTTATATATATATATATATATATATATATATATATATATATATATATATATCGGTGTAATCGGGCAAAATATTTTCTTGTAGGCAGGTATCGTTGAATACCACTGAGTGTTGGGCTTTTGAGAGTTTCCGGTTAAGTTTTTGGATATGATTAAATGTCTTTTTAGTTGAATCTGGTAATTGATCTAATAATTCGTAAATATTCATTTAAATTCCATTTTTACCGACGCGTTTCAATTGCATTTTACACAATCATTACCAAGGTTACAAAAATTGTGCTGGGTGCCGCAGTTGCAAACCTTTAAGTTCATTTGAAAATAGCATAGAGATCTACCATAACCAAATAGAGATCTACCAAATAGTTATAGTAGATCTCTATGGAAAATAGTTATTTCGTACATTTTCCCGTGGCATACTATTTACGAATACTTTTAGGTTTGCGAACACATTTCAGGTATAGAAAAAAACATGAGTAGGTACAAACACATATTCTCATACACCCCAGAGCGCCAGGGAAATGTTAGTGTATTTCTGAATGTTTAAGTGACGGTTTGTATCGGTTGATGTGAAGTGATTCTTTTATGAATAGTCGATAGTGGTCTGTGCTTGCGTCGATTATTTTGGTGTTTTCTTTCAAGAGTTTGTGTGGTGGTTTTGACTTGTGTTTGTGTAACCAGTGTTCCGCTGGGCCAGTTCGTTCTTGTATGTGCATGGTCAGGCGTATATATATATATATATATATATATATATATATATATATATAACACTGCCTGGGATATCACTCGCTTGAAGCAGAGTCTGGCTAGTGCATAAGCCAATCAAGAAATCGACATCTGAGTGAAATCAGGAATAGAAAGAGCTGTCTTGTCACCCACATTTTACCGCCACCTCCTCCTTGAACCACAACAGTAGGGAGGAACCCGGCCGCGGCATCGCCCAGCCAGCGACAAAACATGCAGAATTCAGCAGCTCCTGATTCAAGGTGAAAAAGATCACGGAGAGTTTCAACTCTCTCGAAATTTCCCCTTGTAGTGTTTGCTCCCCTTCCTAGTCCAAATATAGACATTATTCAAAGCTTGTTTTAGCATATCAACAGCAACAAAATCGTGACCTATCGTGATGATGAAGGCGTATTAATATCGAAAGTTATCTGAATTTTTGGTCCCATTTAGAGTTTCTACCTCTCGACCGGGATCTCGACACCCAACGTTGAAGTGATTTTCGGACCCTGACAACATGTGAAGGGAGTGCTCGTGTAGCTCACGGGCACAGTGGGTCCTGTTGGAGTCGGCCCGGTGGGGTGCGGAATGTCGCCGTTCAGGTTGGTCCAAATGGCCGTCATCAGAGGGTTGGCGGTTCCGAAGCCGCAGAGGTTGTGGAAGTCATCGGTTTCGATCGACCAAACCATGCTGCCTCCCAGGTTCATGTCTTTGATGTAGTCCGTCTGCGGAAAAGACGTGCCTGTTATGACGTGTTCGAAGATTTCTTGATCCCCACCTTTGTGCGTTATCGATATTGTTAGGAGTAGAACTCATTAGATAACAAAGCAGGACACATTTTAACCCGCGCCCCACCGGGGGTCCAGCGCCACCTTTGCCCCACCGGGGGCCACCGATGGCCCCCTCTAACTCCTGAAATATAAGCGTTAGCGCAAATCTGCGAAGTGCAATAGAAAGCTCGCGTGAATTCAGTAAGAAATTACTCAACATGTTTTAGTGCTCAGGTCAATGGTTTGACCTGCAGAGGTCAAATTAGGTCCAGATCGGCTATTTTCACTCAAAAATGCAATGCTTAAGCAAACTGGGCATAACTCTTATGCCATTAGAGCTATTGAGGTCTAGTAAAGTACATTTGATAGGACATTGTCAGTCCTTTTTCCGCTATGTGAAACGTAAAGACCTCCCTCCAGTGGTTTGACCTCCAGAAGTCACCTCGTGACCTAAGATGACCTGAGGTCACGAAAGGTCAGAAAGTGATCTTGCTGTATATCAAATGAAAGCCCGTGACGAGACAAACACGGTGGTGGTTGTTTCAGCGCTCTTGCTTATACAGGTCAAAAGTTATTGTCAAAATACTGTTTTTGACCCCTGGTGACCTTGGATGACCTTGGAGAGGTCAAAAGGCAAATATGGCCCCTGAGAATCTGTAAAAGGGTGTCCAAAAACGCTTTTCTGATCAAACTGAGCATTTTCAATCGCTTTTGTGACTTTTAGATCATAAGACAGCTTTTCCCCATGCTTTTTCAATGGGAGAGGTCGCCTCGTGACCTGACCTCAGGGCATGAAATCGAAAAATCCCGGATATACATCTTGTAGACCCTGGAGAGGTCATAAAGTGTAGGAAGTTTCAGATCAATCGACTTCGAAATGTAGCTCTTACAGAGCTCTGAAGTTGAAGTGAGGTGACCTTGGTTGACCTCGTCTGGTGACCTGACCTTGGGTGACCCGGGGTAAAAAATTTCAGGGATGGTGGGAAAATGATGCAATGAGAGGTAGAGTCCTCAACCGCGGTGCTGCGCCTCTTCGTTTTTCTGCTATCTCGGAAAAAAACCTTGAGGGGGCCATCGATGGCCACCGGTGGGGCGAGGGTTAAGGCTTATCGTAATCACATGCACTCTTTGTCTCATATTTTCCTTCATTTTCATAGCCATCGCTCCGATAAGTATACCTTCAGCTTCATAGATTCCAGGTCATCATAGCCGATCCAGGTCTGGTCCTTGTAGCTGTAGACAGACATCTGTTCAGGGTCGCGGATAGACGTCCAACCTCCCTCCTTCAGCAGGATGCAGATCTGTGAGAAAAACACAAACACATCGCGACAGGCTTCAATCGAATACAACAATACAATGCACTAACTTTGTGAAAATAGCAATTTTTCTAGCATATTTGTTTGTGGCACAAAATATGAATTAGCTTACACAATGTGTATTGCTATGTAACATGTGATATACTATTTCACGTATTCAAAATCTCACTTTACTAGTGAGTATGTGAAGTCCTAACTGGAGGCAATCTCTCTTGGGCAGAACTGCTTAAAGGGAGATACGCGAAAAATTATTATTGTGGTTTCTTGCTTTTTTGAACAATATTGATTACGAAACTGTCAATATTTTTATATTCGGAAATATTTTTGCAGGCCACTCAAGTATATTTGAAATATGGTAATGATATTGGTAAAATGCTCAGACCTGCTCCTCATCTCTTAGTTTTCAAAAGTTATCTAAAGTTTAAAAGTAATTATTTTTTGTAATCAAAATGTCTGTTCTCCCTTATTTTTATGTGAATGAATTTTACATAGCCTCTAAAAAACTATAAAATGAATCAGTTTGTCCAGAAATAGAACACAGAATAATTGCTTAAGTCTTCAGCCGTTTCATACCTCGGGTCTTCAGCCGTTTTCTACAAAATTCCCAGGATGACCAGCCTTTTGCGTCAGATAGGTCATGTGACCCCACTATGAGAATTCTTAGGCTTCTGATTGGTCAATTGTGATTTCGTTTAAGTCCTATATTTCTTTTTCCAAAGAGTTTTGGAATTTTTTAAAGTAATTTCTTCCGCTGTTTTAGGACAGATATGACCTAGTTCTTAGAGAAATTGATGATCATAGCCGAGGCTACGTCATTTGATCGACAGTGAGAATTCTCGATAAGTCGCCTAGAACGTTGACTTCGAGAGCGAATTTAAGGCATTTGGAGGCTGAATTTGCAAAAATGAGAGGGATTTCTGAAGCAACTTCTTGTGGCTTTTTGATATAGCCACTAATTTGTTTTCACGTACCTCCCTTTAACCCTATATCCAACAGGAGGGGGGGCAGATTCTGCCCACCGCTCAGTTGATACCCACCGCTCAGTTGATTTAATTATCAAAATTACCCACGGCCATGATATAATTTTGGCCATTTTCCATAGTATCTCCAAAACGGTTTGAGATAAGCTCGTGAAATTTTGTGAATTTTCAAAGTTTTTAAAATATACATATGCCAGAAGCGGAGCTATGGCTCGCTAATTTGGGGGTTTTATCCAGAAGCCGAGCATTGTCGCCTGCATTGCGTTTCTCCTACAATAAAGGTGTCTTGCGAATTGGCGGAAATTGCCATGTTTGAATGTTATTACTGAGATTCAGGATGAGAGTTGATGTATATTTTGATATAATTTTGCCCATAGGCGGTTCCAGAAGCTCAAAATGGGGGGTTTACAACGTTATCCATCTGAACTCTTCCCAAGTAAATAGATTGCTATAGGGAAAAAAAATATAGGAAAAAAAAAAAAAAAAAAATTAAAAAAAAAAAAAAAAAAAATTTAAAAAAAAAAAAAAAAGTACATAATCTTCTGTAGGGTTAAACATAACCATGCATTTATCCCATATGTGTCTTGTATGATGATTAGAAGCCATAGGCGTGCTCAGGTACCGTAATTAGGGGGTTCACTCGCAATCTAGTCCATTTCAGTGTTGTGTGTGCATTGAATGGGACACATCATGATAACTATGCATTTAGTTCTAACATCAAATGAAATTTTGAATGGAAGTTGATGTGTATTTTGATATATTTTTGGCCATAGGCGGTTCCAGGAGCTCAAAATGGGGGTATACAATGTTATCCATTCGAACTCTTCCAAAGTGAATAAACTGCCTACAGAATGGACGGGAGGGGTAAAAATAAGGATGTGTTGATGCCATCCGTGTAATTTACGATAATAGGATATCATACGTGTGCTCAGGTACCGTAATTAGGGGGTTCACTAACTTTCAAGCGTATTTTAGTGTTTTATCTGCGTCAATGGGACAAATCATCGTAGATGTGCATTTAGTCCTAACACCAAAGGGACACAATTCATCCATAGGCCGATCCAGGAGTGTCCCCCGGGTCGGGCAGGGGTGGGTAAAGGCGGGGAAATTGGACAAGTAGTCATAGCTGAAAGGTGGGGTAATTTGTGTCTCACCCCACTATTTTGCCTCCCTGAATCCGCCTCTGGTATATTTTCGGCGTTTGAGCACTTTGCTTGACATCAGAGATATCACACTGTACCTGGCGTGTGTATTTCGGAAAAAAATCACATAATTCCCCCCCCATTTCTGGCCCTAGAACCGCCCTTGAATTTTTAATTTCTCCTGAATGAGATATTTGACCCTTGCTAAGCACTTCCCTGTCAATTCCTACTAGTTTAGTGAAAATCAAGCCTAAGGGACAAGAGCTACGGCTAATCTAGAAACGGCAGACATTTTGTATATTTTGAAACCCCTTCCCTAAATTTTTAAAAATTATGAAATTTTCTTTTTTCAATATGGAGTTCAGCGCGAGAGGAATTCATTTCAGTTTGAATTTTGAAAATCTGCCGGGTAGATTTCGAGATCTTAGGGGGGGCGGAATCTGCCCCTTGTTGGAAGTAGGGGTAGCGGGAAGCCCGTTGAAAATAGGGTTAAAGTTGAACTTCCTGAAGCAACGTAACGCCAAGAAACAGTAAACTCTTTCAGACGTAGTCCTTGATCAAACATTGGAGTGGGGGGGAGGGGTCGTGGAAACCCAGGTCAATTCGGGAAACCAGTGATTTTTACATAAATAATGACCAAGATCGGCTAAGATTTGGAAATATTCCCCTGCTTTGGCAGTAGAGTCATAGAGGCAGGAGGGCTGCTTTGAGAGGAGACTGCACTACATCCTTCCCCTTGATCTGACCTTGAACTCCCCAAAACCATCTTCGCTCTCTTCTCTCCGCAGCAAGCCAGCTCACCTCGTTGAAGCCGCAGATGCCGGCCTGGCGGGTGTATGGACAGGCGGGCTGCGGCTGGTTGGCCGGCGCGTACAGACCGTGGACGCTGGGGTCGTTCAGACGGAATCCATGGCCGTACAGCGGAATACCCATGGCGATCTTCTCACGAGGAACGCCTCCATTTATGTAGTAGTTGATGGTGTAGTTCTGCCAAACAGTGTCGGTCAGCGAACCCAAGAGACAAACTAATAGTAGTTTGTGTGTAGAATAGTAATTACATATGTTTATAGTTGCTGTGTTAAATGTAAGCGATAAAAAACAATACAAATGCCGTGCAATTTGGATCAAATTCTGAAATTTTTCTGAGCATTCTTCGGGGCACATCCTTTTAGTTCCAAGACCATTCTCGACCACTAAAGACGGGGGAACCTGCCTTCGACTCTGAATTTGTTTCAGTATCATCTGTCGACAGCTATTGTGCGTCCAAGACCAGGCCTGATTTCTTAGCCTGAGCTTAAAACACTTCACCAAAAAGTTTCGGATTGTTATTCCCTCGAAGCAGGTAAGAAATAGCAATTGAAAAAAGCAGAATGGTTTTAATGTCCACATGGCACTTGTCTGATTCTCATGATTTGGTTGAGGTAGCCTTCGATAGGTTTCTTCGCCAACATGGGGCTTTGTGTTTTAAGGCATTGCTGATATCTAAAACAAAATTACTGCGAGCTCTTTTTGGACATATCAGCATCCCAAAACTACTGGCAGAGCTTATATCTCAATCACAAATCACCTTCAGTAAGCTAGCATTCCCATGTGTTCCCTTTCCTACGTTCCCACCCCAAACAATGGACACCTACCACACTGAAGTAGGCGTAAGCCTCATGTCCAGGCTCCAGGTCCTGGGAGGACAGGTAAAGAGGGGCCACGTGGCCCGTGAAGGGGTCCCAGCTGCCGTGGTAGTCGTAGGCCATCACGTTCACAATGTCCAGGTACCTGGAACGACATGCGCAGTAGTCAGGGGCCAAAAAGGGCAAGTGGTCAATATATGTATGTAGACCTTAGAAAAATCACTACTGCAGCTAATAAGAAGATATTTGGGACGATGGACAGAAGAGGAAAGAGAGAGAGAGAGAGAGAGAGAGAGAGAGAGAGAGAGAGAGAGAGAGAAGAGAGAGAAAGAGAGAGAGAGACGACTCACTTGCCGAGGTCCTTTAGTCTGTAGGAGTCATCGATGGTAGCTTTGCCAGGCCCGACGGCAGCAGTCAGAATAAGTCCATGGGGGTCAAACTTTTCACGCAGCAGCTTGATAAGCTCAATGTAATCGTCCTGCAAAAACGGCAGGAGTCCATCAGGAGCAGCGTGACTGCCGTGGTTTCTGTGCCTCAGGGTAACACCGGGATGGAAAAAACTAGCTTTGATGCCCCAGCAAATAAGGTGTTATTCATTTTGATTTCAACGACAATTATGATAATTCTCCATAACAGCCTTCTCCCAGTGACGACTCGTGATATGAACCCACTGAGGTCCACCTTCACCATATGTCTCGCTAGTCCGGTCAGTGTTATTTGTGACACATTGTTATATGTAAACATTTTATCAAAGCCCGCCAGTTGATGTATGCACTGGATATATCATCGTTCTCCTGCCGCCACAGATGGTATTCGTTACATTAAGGAAGGATGTCCGCGTGGCAGTAGCTCTAGCGTGATTTCGATTCCTAGGTAGCTGAACTCTACGTCCAACGCCAAATTTCTGACATTCCATATCTCACTGTGAAAAATAGCGAAAAGAAACCGAGATGGCAACAACTGGAGATGGCGAGGCACAGATGCCTCGAACTCTGTTTTATTAGACTTTTGGTCGCTTCTAGAGAGTTTTTGTCGCTACAGGCTGTCATCTGTGTGGTTGACAGTACACTGGTCGTTTAAACATCTACCAGGCAGGGCAACGATGAATCCATGGCCGCATCGCATCGCACCCTTATGGCCTCGCTTCATTTCGCAGCAAGTTTTTTTAGTGGCGCTATCAATCAAATTTCCAAAATTTAGGAAATATAGTTTTAGTGATGCTATCAATTTTTCCACGCGAAATAATGTATTACTCACTTTGTGTTAGGTGTTCTAATTGTATACCTAAGCCCTGTTCCAGCTGTCAGCACAGTTTTGTCAGCAGGGCCTCTAACCTCTCCTCCAGGAAAGTAACATCAGCGCCATAATCTCCTCTTGTTTGTGTTAAGCAAAGTTAACTTAAACCTTTATACCATCAAAAATATGAGGCTGCCACTTCGTGCACTTACGCTTTTTCATCAGCACAAACAGCAGGCCGTCAGCCCGTAAAACCTCTAGAACTAGTTCCCGGGGAGAGGCTACAGTTCTGTGACGTAGGCGCAAGCCCGTCACAGAACAGAACGGTGCTGGGCAAAACTGTGCTGATAGCTGGAACAGGGCTATAGTTCGAATGAACCAAGTTTTTCATTTGCAGTTTGGTTTGTGACAGGTAAAACGGTGACCATGAACGGCCTATTGGTAAAAGCGTCATTTCTCAAACTCTAGAATACAAACTGATGACGTTTTGGCGGCCCTGCACAGTGAAGGTCTGCATATTGAAAGGTATTGTGATTTTGCTTCTCTGGCATTCATGCCAGGCAAAATTCGTCCAACACCTAACCTGCTTCAGGAGATTAACACGCGCATTGACGGGGGTCTGAGCCACCTTCGCATTGACGGGGGGCGGGTACCCGCCCCCTAAGATCTCGAGAACCACGGTAGGTAGCGAAAAACGGTAAACGGCGTTGGACTACCCATCCACTTCTCCATCGAAAACATTTGAACCATTTTTTTGTCAGGTCACATTTAAGGTCACGAGAGGTCAAAACATGCCCGTCATAGGGATAACATGTAAATTCAGTTTTTGTGGCGCCATTACATCTGAACAAGTAAAGATAGAGCAAAACGACTTAAACTATATGAATCCTCTTAGCAAGCCGAATCGAATGATATATAATTTGACCTTTCTAGGTCAAATCAATGATTTGACCTGACCTGAGGTTCAGGTCAGGGTCAAATTATATGAAATGCATATCATTAGAACCGCAAAGCCAAGGCGAGTCTAATGAAGCTAAAATAAATGCTCTATCACCATCCGTTACTGAGTTTTTCCGTAAAAACTATTTTTCCCATGTATTTCCTATGGAGAGGTCATGCCTCGTACCTGACCTTAGGTCATCGATATCAAAAATGCCGGAACATATTTTAGAGAACTCGGTAGAGCCATTATGTGATATGAGTTTCAATCAGATAAGTTCACCCTGCTCCGACTTATGCTATCTTATGAACCTTTTTTTTTTGAGGTCGGGTCACTTGACCTGTACTGGTGACCTGACCTGAGATGACCTAACCTTAAAATTTTCACAGAAGTTGTAAAAATGATGAGTTGGAAAAAGTATACCAAGTAAGGCGGCGCTACGCACCGCCGTTTTTTTACTATCTCCAAAAACCCGAAGGAGGCGGGTACCCGCCACCCCGTCAATGCGCGTGTTAAAACTACGAGTTGCTGCTCTCTGCCCTTAACGTGCTGCTTAGGAACACGGAAACAATCGTTACAGGAAAGCAAGAGAAAATGCGATGCATGCTTCTTACTCATTAAAAATTTCCCGGCGATAGGATAGCTCTTTATCCCTTTCCAGCTTCCAAGGGTGAATAAATATCCATGGCCACTTACCTTGTCGATGGGGTGGCCGCCACGCTCCGCAGGGTACTCCCAGTCCATGTCCAGGCCGTCGAAGTTGTACTTTTGCAGGAACGCCACCACGCTGTTGGCGAACTTCTCGCGAGCACTAGCGCTCTTCGCCATCTTCAGCAACATCAAAACATGGTTACTTAGTGCCAGCAGCTTAAGTAAGTCACATAGCTTCACCTGGTCAATCTTTGTAATGGCTTAGGGAAGCTTAGATCAATTCGAATATAATTTCTACCCATATATAACCCAAACACTGCTGCATGTGCGCATTGGGCTCAATATGCACAATCGGACATATTTTGGTGCGCCCACCGCATGCATTCTACTCCTTTGAATTGAAAGCGGCAGAAGGGGGCCGGCCGCTGGGCTAGTGTGAAATCATACGCATTGCTCAGGTAACGTGTGTTCGGATCAACATCATAAGCAAGGAACCACGTTCTCATTATCTCTCGTGCATGACTTTTTCATCCCAGGCATTATATTAGCATGATCTAAAAATCGTTCTTACTACTCTAACTTTTCTCAATGGGAGCTTTTAAATATCTGGCATGTTTTGATCCATTCTTAGGGAGGTGACTTAAACATAAGGAGGCTCTTTAACACGCGCATTGACGGGGGGCGGGTACCCGCCCCCTCGGGTTTTTCGGAGACAGCAGAAAAACGGCGGCGCGCAGCGCCGCCGTACTTGGTATACCTTTTCCCTCATCATTTTTGCAGCTTCTGTGAAAATTTTAATGATAGGTCATCTCAGGTCAGGTCACCAGTACAGGTCAAGTGACCCGACCTCAAAAAAAGTTTAAGATAGCATAAGTCGGAGCAGGGTGAACTTATCCAATTGAAACTCATAGCACATAATGGGCTCACCGAGTTCTCTAAAACATGTTCCGGTATTTTTTATATCGATGACCTAAGGTCAGGTACGAAGCATGACCTCTCCATTGGTAATGCATGGGAAATATGTTTTTACTGAATAACTCAGTAACAGATGGTGATAGAGCATTTATTTTAGCTTCATTAGACTCGCCTTGGCTTTGCGGTTCTAATGATATGCATTTTATATAATTTGACCCTGACCTGACCTCAGGTCAGGTCAAATCTTTGATTTAACCTAGCAAGGTCAAATCATATATCATTCGATTCGGCTTGCTGTGAGGATTCATGGAGTTCAAGTCGTTTTGCTCTATCTTTACTTGTTCAGATGGAATGGCCGAAAAACTTAATTTACATGTTATCCCTATGACGGCATGTGACAGCATGTTTTTGACCTCTGGTGACCTTAAATGTGACCTGACAAAAAATGGTCCAAATACTTTCGATGGAGAAGCGGATGGGCTACCCAACGCCGTTTATCGTTTTTTGCTACCTACCGTGGTTCTTGAGATCTTAGGGGGGCGGGTACCCGCCCCCTCGTCAATCCGAAGGTGGCTCAGACCCCCGTCAATGCGCGTGTTAAAGTTTCCCCGTTGAATAAGGCCAACAGTCGCGGCCCAGTCAGAGTAGGCTGACAATGAAAGCTCCCTCTGTGTTTAACTTTATCAACAAGAGGTTTCGGGCTAAGTCTTGGCATTTTGCTCACAAATGGTAAATAGCGATCTGGCAGGGCACTAATTTGATCGCAGGTTGTATATACAGTGCCATTTTGTTTGTTTTTCTTGCCCGCTGACTGCCAAAAGACTTGGCGGATGGAACTGAAGTAGCAGAACACAAAATAACAAAACGACCGTCAATGCGGCACTATAGACGAAAAAACTACAACATGGAGGAATACGCGAAGCTATCACAGTCATACTGCGATTAAAACGAACACAGAAAAAATTGGTTTTACATATTTGAGGTTGAGGCCGACGTTTCAGCGCGTACCTGTCTCTTTGGAGAGGACCAGCGCATATGAAAATAATCAGAAGCCATCCACACATTACAGGTCAAGGACAGCTACTGTTGTATTTAGTCTTGTTTCCATAGTCATCGTAGAAATCTGGAAAAAACTGTGCAACTTTTTCTGTGTCTGAAGGTATCAATCACGCAGAACAATACTTGTAAAATATTGCCCTAAAATTTTACCAGCTTTAATGGCGTTACGCTTCTTTTCAGGTATTAGACTGATGACACTAATTCAAGCTGATTAACCGAATTTAGTCCAAAATATTCCCGTTTATAAATAAGAGGATAAAGAATAGTTCCCCAGCGGTTCAGAATAGCCTCCAGCACAGGTTCCCCGCTGAACTCAGCGCGCTAAGGCCGTGGAGTGCGTTGGGCTCAGCGCGCTGAGGCGGTGCAGGGAGCTGGGCTCAGTGCGCTGAGGCGTTTGAGTCCATGGTGTGGCAAAACCATGCTCTCAGTTGTAAAAGCTTGGAGGTAACATGTGACGTGTTAGCGGTAGCGAAATACTTAACGAAGTTTTGTGGAACAATAAACTAGGCATAGGCGACCCAGCATACAAAACAGCATCCTAAAACGAGGGAACAAGCAGGTAGGAGGGCGAAGGGTCTTCTCCCACCATTAAGGCTGGGGGCCTCGTCCGTTAAACCTGAAAGCTCAACCGGTCTATCTGTAAAACAAAAAACACTGTTTCCTTCCACTGCCTAAGCTGTTGTTTCCTGACAGCCGTCTCACCCCATGAACCATCGGTGAAAACAAGGCCAGCTCTACACTTAAACTTTTTAACTTGACTTCACCTTCAGATTTAACTTTGGTTCCGGTACCTCAACAACAGTTAATTAACACCTCACAGGTAAATTGAACTTACGTCGGAATATTTCGTAGACCCCTCATTCCATCCTCCAATGGCCAGAATAGTCTTGAGTTCGGGATTTTTCTTCTTCATGTTTGTAAAGCGAGTAAAGGCACCTGAAAAAGAGAAAATATGTAAGGTTTTTACAGCTGGTGACCGACAGATCCCCCTGTGTATTGACCAGTCAGCAAAATTCGTAATCTAATACTCCCGTATTGCTGAAGCTTGCGAGCAGCGAAACGTTGGTATATGCCATGCCTAATATGTTGTGTGTAAGTTAGTGATGATTGAAAAAAATACGAAGAGGAACACTTGGGGAGAGAAAACAAAATTCAGAAAAGTTAATAAGATATACATTTAAGCTTTCTAAACTACAGATCTATGGACACTGGACAATAGCTAAATCACCAAATTAACTTTTCACTACGTGGAGGGAATCATAAGATCAGACCCCACCCGTTTTTCCGCAAACAATTTTGAGCCAATTTGCATGAGAAACGCCTTGCTTTGTTCTCTGCGCTCTGATACTTGTTAGATAATCAACCCCTACAACTCACGGCCGAAAATTAGTATCCGCTTCGGCCAGGTCAACGAGTTATGACATTTCTTAATCCGCATAAGGTGATTTTGTTCTTCTAAAATGAGCCCGACCAAACCAGGGCTTTACTCAGCTCCTGGAAGAGTTAGGTCAAGTTTTTGAACACCACTTAAAAACTTTGGGAAGGAGGAAATACCAAATTTTGGTCATTTTGAGATCAGACCAATCATAACGTCACCAGAGGTCATCACATTTCACGTTTTTGAATCATCCTGCCATAACTTTTGAGCAAAATTTAAATACATTATTAAATTTGACATGCGACGAGCAATGATATGAAAACTTATCTTGGTTTATGAAAACTTCATATTCAAGGTCATTGTGATTTCGCAACGGTATATCACACCTCATTTGACTCCTTGGGTCAAGACAAGCATATTAATGCTTTTGGCTTTTTCTAGTTCTAGTGGTTCCGGGGTATAAGGGATTTCACACATCGTCTAAATTTTTCACAACGCGGCGCTCTTAGACGTCACGCATCAATGAATGTGGTTCAAAGTTGGCTCAGCATGAGAAAATGGACAGGGTGCTTTCAGCGCTGCTCCGATTTCTCCTTATTCTCGCTGGTTCTCGAGATCGTAGGGGGAGAGGGGATTCCGATCAGACTTCTCCCATTTCCAGGTGTTGATGCGTTCGAAAAGAGTTCAGGCGGTACCTGCAGCTAATCATACTATCAGTCACACAAAGGTTCCTGACGAACCAACCTTTGCCGTAGTTGTCATACAGGTCGTTCCAGGGGTCCAGCGATCTGATGGTGTTGTCAGAGCCAAGCCCCGCGAAGGTGTAGATGTGGTGGGTGCAAATGTAGGGGTCGATGTTTTCCACGTCGAATTTGCCATTTCCAGGCCTGTAGACCGCCCAGCTGCCATAGTAGCACATCGCATACTTTTTGGCACCAGCTGTGGACAGATGCACATTGGGACAAATTATCACGCTGCGAACAGCTGTATGCTTGTGCTTGTAACTGAGACGAGCATATGCTCATATTTTAGACTTGCTTGCCATAAACGATCACGATCCAGAGCTTAATTAAAAGGGATTAGAAGCTTTGTCGAGAAAGGGAGGGGGAAAGAGGAGGAGAGAGGGGTGGAGGATAGGGGAGAGAAAAGAGGGAGAGATGAAGACAGAGGCAGGGAGGTTGCCGAGTTCAGATCGTAGCCCCAGCGTAGTTACACGGGTCGGCGGCGGTTAGGACTGCGGCCACATGTGCGAGCAGCAAAGCCATAGAAAACATGGCAGAATATGGAGGAGTGACACCCTATAGCGCTTTTTCCAGCAGTGCAACATAATTGAGCATGGATTGCAGCTTGTCAAGTGTTTCTGACTGCATGCGGTTGCGTGGTTACCTGAGCCGGCGGCGGCGAGAAGTGCGGCCGCCAGAGCCGACAGTAGCACTGCCGAGCGCATCCTCAGTTCTCCTGAAAAAAATAAACACCCGTCAGTCCTGCACTCACCGTGCATCTCCGTCAAATATATAGGAGATACTTAGCTGCTGGCCGATAGAAGAGCTTGCTGGTTAGTTAAGCAAGATTGCAGAACTCTTTTATCAGTCACATTTTGAATGAGGTGTAGGACAGAGCCGGCCGGTGCGCTATTTGAGTCCAGTACCCCGCGATCCCGTTACTGGCAGTCGCTCTCAATGGTAGCGGGGCAGGGGTAGCGGTAGCGGTTTCTGTTAAAAAAAACTGCGGAGTTGCGGGGAGCGGTTAAAACATCCAACACCGATACTGCTACCGACAGATGGTTGAGACCGATCCCAGTGTCAGCTCCCAGCTTCCCGACCCTCCAGCAGCTGGTTTTTAAGTTGCGGACACCCTCAAGATCATCGAGAAATGACATCAGGAGGAGGTAGAGGAGATCTGGGTATTTTGTTATATGTGCAATCTTTTTGGGTACATCCTACAATAAAACTTCTAATTTGTTGGCCTATTATTCAAATATACTGTGTTTTTTTACTTTTTATGTCAAAGCGAAGAATTGTTCCTAGGGTAACATTTAAGTAGCAATTCACGGTAGAAGTACTGATAGTGAAGCCACGGTCTCGCAATTTCCAAAACGTGGCGCTAGTAGCGACGGCGGCCTAAACCAAGCAATTTAGCGAAAGTAGCGGTATCAGCGGTGGCAGCTCACAGTAATCAATTTAGCGAAAGTAGCCGAAGCGGCTTAACAAAATTTGACAGCGGCTTTCACCTCTGATTTCCGGTGTGTATACTTATTGTACACATATGTATACATACATACTTATTGTATACTTATTGTATACATATTTGTCTTTCTATAATGTGTACCTGATCATTCCCTATCAAATATATTTTTACGTTACATGGAAAAATATCCTATTAACAAGACCTAAGCGAGGACGTTCTTAAGCAGATAGATTATTCGGAAATAAATGGGTTGTCTTCTTTGAGATACCCAGAAGTCTAACAGAGGGCCTCTTTGGGGGTAACATTTCAATATATCAGGCTTGTGAACCACCAGATGACTTTGAAAACAATGGCCTTTATCTCCGTTTCCATCTCAGCATGCGACATACAAACGAGGTAGCATGTGCACGACTACCCAGATCTCTCATGGACATTTTAGATAGCTTGGAGGATAAACATATTGTTTTTGACGGCAAGCGAAACAAACATAATGAGCGCAAGGCAATAAATAATAATAATAAGGCAACCAATGTTTCGAGTTGTGTTCGCCGCTGCCTTTTCTCTCCAAACACGCACTTTTCTTGGAATATGAACGAGTAGTTAAATGACAGGACACGCTAATTAAAGAGAACCTCAACAATTGCTGATGAGAATAGAACAATCTCAAAGAGAATGTTGTTATCACAAAATGAATCAATCAATGTTATCGGCACTTGTGCCCGCAAATGTTTTGTCTGAGTACTGCGATGCTCCAACCGATAGAAGATGACCCCTGAATGGTCAGCGAAATGGTCTGGGCCTGTTTCACCGTGTTTCAGCCGTGACAGTAGGCCTTTTCAGAAACGGTCGGGAATGTGATGGCACCAAAATCAACGCCCTGGAAAATACATCCGTACTAAGGAAGTGCTTCCAAACTGGAAAGCGATCAACTTTAACAGGATACAAGCGAACCGAAAGACCACCTAAGATGCGTTTCAAAGCGTCAGATAATTTTTCTTTTTTGTTTAAAGAACTGGGAAGGCAACTGATTACTGAGAGCGGCTCCGATATTTTATGCCGACAATAGAGGCAATGATCGTGGGCGACAGATGTCGAAAGAGGTGTCAAGTGTCAGCGACAGAAATTCAAACCACTACGTGTCACAAAAAATGATGAGGTTTGGCACTATGCTTGGCACAAAAAAATATTCTAGGGGTGCTAGGGAACTTTCTCAGTCTTAACACGCGCAGTCGAGAGGTCCTAAAGTGTCCCCTCTCACCTATGTTTCTGAGGTGGCTAGAGGACAGTTCGCCGCCAGAAAACACTACTCGACTATATTAAATAAAATTTATGAGCACGTCGATTGGTGAAAAATGCAGAAAGTCGGTCAATAGTTCTTTGACTTATAGGCTTTCAAAGTCAGACGTTTATTCTGAGACCGTCGCAATCGCGCGGTCGCACCAGTTCGCCTGTACTGTAGACCGAGTGGTGAAGTAACAAAGTTATATAATCAGGTTACATGTCAAGGTCAAGGTTACAGGTCCCAGGTCAAGGTCACTGACCCCAGTATTCCGGTCAGATGACACTATTCAGTATGGCGTATTTTGCATTTTGACTTCATAGTTGACACGCGTATTGACGGAGGGGTTGAACCCCCTCGTTTTTTAGATAGAATAAAAAGGCTACGCGCCGCCGTACATAGTATACCTCTTTCTGATCATTTTTGCAACTTTTGGCACCATTTTAAGGTCGGGTCATATCAAAGGCTGGGCCATCTCAGGTCAGGTCATCAGTGCAGGTCAAGTGACCTCACCTAAAAAGAGTTGGCATAAGTCAGAACAGGGTAAACCTATCCAATTGAAAATCATATCACTACCAAATTCTACAAAATATTTTCCGGTATTTGTAATATCGATGACCCAAGGTCAGGTACGAGCCATAACTGCTCAATTGGAAATACGAGGGAAAATGGTTTAAGCTGAATAACTTAGTAATGGGTGCTGGCATAGCATTCATTTTGACGGCATTAGGTTTGCATCATCCTTGCAGTTCTAATGCTATGCATTTTGACCTAATTTGACCTTAACCTGACGTCAGGTAAGACCAAATCATATATTTGACCTTATTTGACCCCGTAAGGTCATATCATATATCATTCGATTTGCTTTGCTGTGATGGTTCCAATGTTCTATATTGTTTTGCTCTATTTTTACTAGTTCAGATGCAATGACTGAAAACCTTCATCTACGTGTTATCCCTATTGTGGCGTACCTTGACCTCTAGTGACCTCAAATTTGACCTGACAAAAATGGTTCAAATGCTTGCTTTAGAGAATTGGATGGACTATCCAAGGCCATCTGCTGTTTTTTCGCAATCTAGCGTGGTTCTCGAGATCTTAGAGGGGCGGCCCCGTCAAAGCGAAGGTGGCTCAGACCCCCGTGACTACGTGTATTAACACGCGCATTGACGGGGGGCGGGTACCCGCCCCCTCGGGTTTTTCGGAGATAGCAGAAAAACGGCGGCGTGTAGCGCCGCCGTACTTGGTATACCTTTTCCTCATCATTTTTACAACTTCTGTGAAAATTTTAGGGTTAGGTCATCTCAGGTCAGGTCACCATTAGAGGTCAAGTGACCCGACCTCAAAACAAGTTTAAGATAGCATAAGTCGGAGCAGGGTGAACTTATCCGATTGAAACTCATATCACATAATGGCCCCACCGAGTTCTCTAAAATATGTTCCGGTATTTTTTATATCGATGACCTAAGGTCAGGTACGAGGCATGACCTCTCCATTGGAAATACATGGGAAAAATGGTTTTTACGGAATAACTCAGTAACGGATGGTGATAGAGCATTTATTTCAGCTGCATTAGACTCGCCTGGGCTTTGCGGTTCTAATGATATGCATTTTATATAATTTGACCCTGACCTGACCTCAGGTCAGGTCAAATCCTTGATTTGACCTAGGAAGGTCAAATTATATATCATTCGATTCGGCTTGCTAAGAGGATTCATACAGTTCAAGTCGTTTTGCTCTATCTTTACTTGTTCAGATTTAATGGCCGAAAAACTGAATTTACATGTTATCCCTATGACGGGCATGTTTTGACCTCTCGTGACCTTAAATGTGACCTGACAAAAAATGGTTCAAATGTTTTCGATGGAGAAGTGGATGGGCAGCCCAACGCCGTTTACCGTTTTCCGCTACCTACCGTGGTTCTCGAGATCTTAGGGGCGGGTACCCCCCCCGTCAATGCGAAGGTGGCTCAGACCCCCGTCAATGCGCGTGTTAAGACTACTTAATGCCAAGGTTAAGGTCACAGGTCAAGGTCAAAGATCTCCCTCAGGGCCAATCCCTCATTTCCCACCCAAAGGCTGCTATAGTGTCAGATATATTGCACATACATTATTCGGAATATCTCGTGTCGTTACGTCATTTGATTTGATATCGTATTTGTGACCTCGTTTGACCTTAAAGATATTGACCTCAGTCAATGAAACTTTGCCACAATACAGATAATCATCACCCCCACACACCCCAACGGGAGTGTTTTTAACTCTCTTGGTTTCTGATATATCAGGGGGTACTTTAGAACCCCTCCACTGCACGTCGAGAACAGACCCCTCTCCAACATCCGTGTTCAAAAGCGTATTGGCCGACTGGGCAGCAATCTCCCGCGCTGAGGCGAGCGCAATCCTACACGTTATTGCTAGCGTGTTTTATACACATCCTCAGGCAAAGCTTTCATAAGTAGATGAGTGCGAGAATTCCGTGCTCTGAAACTTGGAAAGGAGCAAGTAGGGAAGTAGGTTAGACGCTGGCAGCGCGTTGGACTAGTCGCCACCTGATAGCTGAGAATGTTCCATTGTTATGTTCCACCCACCTGATAGCTGAGTGAGTGTTATGTTCCACTCACCTGATAGATCAGTGGGTGTTATGTTCCACCCACCTGATGCTGAGTGGGTGTTATGTTCCACCCACCTGATAGCTGAGTGGGTGTTATGTTCCACCCACCTGATAGATCAGTGGGTGTTATGTCCCACCCACCTGAGTAACAATACCTGAGTAAATGAGTGGGTGTCATGTTCCATCCACCTGATAGCTGAGTGGGAGTTATGTTCCATCCACCTGAGTAACTGAGTGGGTGTTATGTTACATCCACCTGAGTAACTGAGTGGATGGAACATAAGTTGCCTTCTGAAGGCTGCTAAAGTTGATACAACCGCTGGCGGTGAAGGGGTATCTCCTGAGAGCGGTTTGTGTTAAATTAACACGCGCCCCGCTGGGGTCCCTTGCATGACGCGACCCGCTGGGGGTTTCCCCCTCCGTATCTCGTTCCCCACGAAAGCTAAAGGAAAATTACGGGCGGTGTTTGAAAGCTCTTGACAAGACGAAGAGAATTTATAAAAATAATTTTTATGTCAGGTCAAAATTGAGGGCAGCATAGGTCAAAGAAAGCTCCATAGGCTTACAACAGAGCAGTGTACGTTTCCCTCTCTAGATCTGCCCTCAGGGTAGCTAGAGCAAATATTTATGCAACATTTGATTCCTCTCATCGCGGCAAATCGAACGATGTATAATATGACCTTACTAGGTAAAATAGTAAAAATAACCTGACCTCGACCTAGGTCAGGGTCACAGGAGTGACCTGGTATGGTCATGCTGCATATCAATGGACTCCCCGTGACAATATAAGCACAATGCAAGCATAATGGGAGCTTTATCTCAGTTCAGTGAGGAGTTATTGACAAAACAATCACTCTCTGCTCCCGTGACCTGATATGACCTTTGAGAGGTCAGATGCTCAAAAACTCAACTTAATGGTCAAGATCGTGGTAAGAATAGACATTTTGAGGACTTTCAGCCTTATCTATCCAGTATTTCCTGAAAACGAGTCCATTTTATTTTTCACCATAATGGGGTGACCAAAAATTGACCCAACCTTAGATCACCAATACCAAAATTCCGAGATAGCAGATTTGTAGAACCTAATGACCTTATCATATTGTGAAAGTTTCAAACTGATCGGTTTGCTAATGTTCCCTGGGCGCCGCTTCAAACTCGTAATTTTAGGTTTTGAGGTCGGGTCACTTGACCCTGAATAGCTCCTTGACCTGACATGACCTTAACTCAAAAATTTGGTCGGGTGTGTAAAATTGATCAGGGATAAGTTACCGTAAGTTTTGTTGTTCTGCGTCTCTTTGTTATTGATCTATCTGGGAAAAACCGGGAGGGGCGAATTTCGCCCCCAGCGGGGCGCGCGTTAAGTGAATTTTACAGAACTTAAAGAGATGCAAAAGAAACTTGTTGTTTTTCCCTTTTGCCAGCGATATCGTGGAAGCTAATGTGTTTTGTACAAGTAATATTTTGATGGTCAATATTATATAACTGTCTTATTGTTTTGTCACCAAGCATTGCATCGAGTTGGCACACTTCTCAAGCACTGTTGAGCGGCATTAATGATTGAGAGTCATGCCTGATGCGCGAGGGGCAATGCCCGGCTAATGAATGGCCTTGAAAATCCGGGAAAGGCACTGATAAGGGGACGGTGCTAATTACCGACGGCGGCACCATATTTCTGGCAGAGACAGAGAGGCGGGTAGATTGTGTGCTCTCCCTAAATTCGGATCCTCTGCTGTTACTGATTGCATCTCCAGCTCAAGATTAGAAGAAATATCCTTCGGCGCACGGGCGCCAGATTTCCCTCGTCCGAACAGGGTGCGACTGCCCAAGGTGAGGGAGGGGGCACAACTCCCTGTCGCCCGCTGGAGAGCATGTAAAGACATGCCCATGTTGATTGGGGGCGGGGGGAGGGTGCACTCTACCTGACGGCCACTCACTAAAGAACCACGGCATTCCAGCCGCTGTTGTGCGCCACTTCAGAGTACAGTCTCCCTCACATGAAGAGCTGGCCAACACCCACCAATACGGGAACACGTTAATGGCTTTGTAGAGTTTTTCTGATGATCAAAGCAAATGATTCACTCCTCTTGACCATATAGGGTGATATTAGAAAGGGGGTCGAAGAATCATGGACGCTCTACAGAGCTGCAGAGACGGCCGAAAGCACCGAATCGACTCCGGGTGAAAACATAAAAATCTAGAAAAGATCAAGACAAAGAAAACAGAAAGAATAGTTATCTTTTAAGATGAGTTCAGTGCTGAAATGAGCCATTTGACTTTGCCAAACCGGAGCATAGGGAATGTTTAAGAATGGGAAATTACAAAGTTTTCTTGCAGACATTTTGTCCGGAGCTGATGTCTTATCTATCGCTGAGACAGCTGCGGCTCTATGGTTAGTTTTAGGCATTGTTCTCACCACAAAAATACATACAGCTTCTATCTAGAGAGCAAAATAAGACCAATTTAGTAAAAAAAGAATGCCAGGAGTGTCTTACAGGTAGAAGTATATCCCGGAGTTGCTTCCGGAGTCCGCAATCCTGCCTATTAGCCTACATTTCAGGAGGCACTTTAATAGGTCTCGGAGGTTTGTTCAGTTCTAATATCAGAAGACCAGGTGCCTTCTGCAGCTACCGACTGAAGCACCTGCTGTACTTCTCCGAACAGTTATGCAGAGATAAAACATGAACACCGAAATCCTAAGGCTAGAGATGTCACAAGTATTATTATTATTATTATGTGAAAAATTAACTGATAATCTAAAGTAATTGAAACCGCCAAAAAGTATAATAATATTTCGATAACATGTCTTCCTTCGAAAAAAACTTCGTTCCGATCCCCCACCCCCCGGGATTTCCATTCATGCTGTTCATACACACATCACAAGGAATCCCTTGCCGAGAACATGCAAATCTGGTCTCTGATCGGCGCTAGAGAAACAGGGTGGTGGTATTCATGGTTCTAGCCTGCACTGATCTGCCAGCCCCACCTCTGGCTGCTCCGACCCACCTGATAAGTGTCTGCAGAAGAACTGGTACCAACAGAGACTGAGAACCACGCCGTACACGGGCGCTTTTAACAGCTCGCGCTGATAAGGCGTCGTTATCTGGACCGCAAGCTGGCCCTCTGGCTGTGCAGCACCGACCTGACGCCGCAGGCCCAGCTACAGTGTGACCGCATGCAGCTGGCTCGATAACGTGGGTGACGTAACGGATACGGAATGTCGCGCGCCTTTTCGACTGCGCGGCGCCTTTTTGCAAATACGTAGGGTTCTTTTTTACTTCACGCACCTCATTTTGCATGTTTGAATGCACTTATCTTGTATTCTATGGGACCTCTGCTGACTTCAGGCTTGCGCTCAAACGAAAATGAAACCTGTCATAATGTGGCCCAATAAATGTAACAGAGATCCCCCTCTAAACGGAGTAAATGATACCTCGTCCCATTTTCGCGATTAATTATGACTGATGCTTAGAATAATTGTCTTTCATAACACCCCTTTTTCGAGGTCAGAGGTTCTAACATCGAGGTTAACAAGGGAATTTCCTATGGGCAACCCTCAAATATCCAATGCCTGTTCAAGTTCCAACGGCATAGTGCAGGCGACGTCATTAGCTCAACGCCCACGGCGTTTTACAGCTAGGACACATGACAAGTTTAGCGTTTTTTTTGTGCAGACGTGAAAAGGAAGGAACTGTCCTTTTTCGAGAAATCCTTCCAACACGATCACCTGAGAAATGACCATGTTAGAAAGGCATGTCCTTTTAGGAAAAAACCGGTTCAAATTGATAGTCCAAGGTCGATTAAATTATCTCAAACGCACACGTAATGAATAAGATTCAACGTTCTATTGGAATGACTATTTAACCACGTAGTGTGTAATTTCAACTGTGAAAAAGCACGAGTAGGTGTTGTGATTTTTAGTCGCGAAAATTTTGCCTGAAGCAGTGCCTTTTCTCTTTGAAGCTTAAGGTTTATCGTAGAATATAAAACATACATAATTGATTAAACAGAGTTGCAAATATCCATTGATTATATCGTCTTTTGTATTGCATCAAAAGAAAACACTGTTTTGTTTTTGCAGTCACAAAATTAGTTTCTTTACGTTTCGTTTGGTCTTAGTTAGGTGCTGAAATACCACATCGATTTAACTGACCAAAGTGTATTTGATGTCTTGGCAAACTGGCGTGTTTTCTTTTTCTCAAAACTAGGAGGTAAACTCAAAATGAATGTTTCTTTTCTTCCTCACTTCATAGATATGCCATCACGGTGCGCCAACTGCTATTATAACTGATTTCTGGTCAACTGCTGATCATGCGATCGGTATCTTTATCTGAACTGTTCTAATACTTTTTTCGAAGTTATTGCAAGTTCAGTTTGTGGGATCCAAGTCTCACTAAACTCATCAGTGGATTGGTTTCTGAACCGCCACTTAATTAACCGAATAATAAAGTCAGTCAATGGTGGATGAATATGAAAGCTAATAGTTAGCATTCCACAAATGTCAGTTGCCAATCGACCTACGTCTGGTAAATATTGTGTGCCAGAGCGTCTCAGGGAAATTTCTCACAATCCTTTGTTCCTGAACCGTCACTGCTTGTTTCTGACCCTCGTCATGCCATTGATCCTGCTGTCATTTCCGGAAGTGTGGGAGATAAACTTTTAACCTTCTATATTTGTGCTGTATTTCCTTAGACATAGCTTGGATGCAAGACATACTATGACCTTAGTTGTCCTTCTGGTGACCTTAGATATCATATTGTGGCCTCTAAAACCTTTTTTGGCATTGATTATTCTATGGAAAACTTCCATGGCCGCTATGGTGTCTTACGAGTACGATGGCTAAATATTTATCAGTTGTTAGAGCTGCCCATATCACCCTACGTTTTAAAGTGTTGGGAACAAAACCATTTGTTTTTGATCCAGGTAAAATTTATATGTAATGTGTGACGCTGAATTCGCATTTGGTGTAATTATTGCCTTCAGAAATAAGAACTAGACATTTCGGGTAACTCTGACCTTTGGCCATATCGGACTTCAGAACCCACGTCACGCACTCCCTAAATTGGTTATATCACAGTATTGTATATGAATCGAGGCGTAAATGTCTCCTTATCGCTCAGATATTTACGTAATGTACAGCCTTTCAGCGATATTTTTATTTATTTATTTAGGGCCACTCCCAACAGGCACACTTGCCCAATTACAGGGAGTATTGGCGATATTCGTGATTATTTACCAGACATCCTGATCAAAAGCAGCTAGGCCGGTGAAATTGGCAATGTGAGACAAAAATTAGGACTTTGACCTGACTTGGAGAATGAATTGACGACCGGGGTGGAACTTCGTTTTTCAATTGGTGGGGAACGAATGCTCTCGGGAGAGAGGGGGCAAAAGGGTGATGAGGTCCTTCCAGTGGCGGATACAAGGGGGGTTAGGGGACTCAAGCCCCCTCCCCCGGAATATCAGAGTCTCTATTGTAAATGCATAGCCGGAGACTGTTCCCGGAGAATGCCGGGCAGGCTCGAACCCCTAGCTGCCTCCCCCAAATGAAGTCCTGGATAAGCTACTGCAACCTTTTTCTGTTATGATAATTCTGCTTTAAAGATGTTGGGTGATGTTTATTCCGGGACAACAATAAAATAAGCAATCAAATTTTTGACTGAAAATCGATATCGTGTGGGGCTAGATTATTGTGTTCTGACACCAACCCTAGGGTCATTAATATAATTTGTGTGATTGAACCCAACGGTGTCAAACTAGCATTCAAACTCGGCACGAAAAGGACTACGATCGAAGTTCCATACATCATTGAAGGATTTCAGCAAGACGAGTGAGCATGTCATCGAAAAAATGAAGCCACGCGAGCTCACCAAAGAGGGCAGTACTTCTCGAACACCTTTCTTTATGTACCATTTGAATGAAGGCGATAGTACAGCAAAAAATGATGCTCTCATAACGATAGTGCAGTCACTGCGAGTCCAATTATGCACAACGCAGCTTTTCTGGGATAACCTTTGGTTTAAGGCAGAGCCAAAGTCGTTCAGATCACAATAGTTTTCGAAGTTGAAGGGTGGGAGTGGTAATGAGATCGGGCACCCACGCGGTAGTAAGAGGGAAAGAGCCCTGGTGCTGTGCCAACTTGAATGTTTACTTATAAGAGAGGATGGAAATATAATACATGGGCGTATTTCTTATCCCAGCAACAACATACATTAACAAGATATATATTACTAGATTTAAGCAGTATCAGTATCAGTATCAGTATCAGTCTCCTCTTGTGAGGCTTTTCAGTTTCCTCGTCAAATCACACACACACACCATGGATCGCACCAACTGAGGAACGTTGCACCGCGACACCACTATCACTCGCAATATGGAAGAGAAAGCAAATCATACGTCGTACACATTTCATTAAAAAGAGGCAGTACAAAAAGTAAAAATAAAAAGTATAAAACATAAAATACTCAGCAGGCTAAATCCGAGTCTAAAAACCTGATCATTATAGTAAAACTAAAAACTAAAAATTTACGTTAAAATTCACACTAAAATATACAACTCGATGACTCGGCTGCACCCAGCTAATCTTCCTCCCTGAGTAGAACATTCAGTCTACTCTTAAAACTTATCATGTTACAATTTCGCATTTCGGTTGTCAGGCTGTTAAAAGGATTTACGGACCAAAGTTCGTATGGCTAAAGTACGTATAGATAAACTTCGTAAGCAAAAGTTCGTAAGCAAATGTACGTAGGGTATAAAACTCGTATGCCAAAGTACGTACGCAAAAGTACGTACGCAAAAGTTCGTAAGCAAATGTACGTAGGGTATAAAACTCGTATGCCAAAAGTACGTACGCAAAGTACGTACGCAAAAGTTCGTAAGCAAATGTACGTAGGGTATAAAATTCGTATGCCAAAGTACGTACGCAAAACTTCGTAAGCAAATGTACGTAGGGTATAAAACTCGTATGCCAAAAGTACGTACGCAAAAGTACATACGCAAAAGTTCGTAAGCAAATGTACGTAGGGTATAAAACTCGTATGCCAAAAGTACGTACGCAAAAGTTTGTAAGAAAATTTACGTAGGTTATAAAACACCTATGCCAAAAGTACGTAGGGTATAAAACTTATATGCCAAAAGTACGTAAGCAAATGTATGTATTTAGGGTACAAAGTTTGTATTTCAAAGTACGCATCTAAATTTGAATAAGTTGTCACTTTTGCTCAACCACATTGGAAAAAGGCGTTTACACTAGGTCTGTCGAGCAAAAAATCTTCGCTCCTCTCCCCCCAGGAGAGCGATCATTTACTTGGAGAGGCAGCTTCTACTAGGTCTGTCGAGCACCGAAATCGCACGTCCCACCCCCTCCCTCCCCAGGAGGAGAGGCAGACCTGGGTTTGCCCCCGAAATCCGCGCTGATTTTCTACGAATAGATGATTGGCGGGAAAGTACGAGTAGAGTTGAGTATGTAGGTACCAATCGTTCAATAATTTTCGCGAAAATGGTACAAGAGAAATAGGACGGTAGCTAGATGGATCGGAAAGCGCACCTGTTGATTTCTGGATCGGCTGAATAACAGACAATTTCCAAGACCGTGGCACAGTGTTCGTCACTAGACCGGTGGTGACTAAACAGTGCTTAGTAAGCACTCTTGCAAAAGGGGGCGCCACGCTTGCCCCATCCTCTACCTTTGTCTAGAAATGTCACTAAAGATGCCAAAACTAAGTCGTCATGGAGTTTCATCACCAGCCCCAGCCCTCAAATCCGTGCGACGCCCGGACTTTTATTACGCCCGCGCTGGTTTCCGCGGAAATCGGCGCGTAAGCAGCGGCGGATCCAAAGGGCTAAGGGGCTCAAACTCCCCCCGATAGGCCCTGGACCACATAATAAATGCATAGGCTGGAATATGTTCAAGGCAGGTAATTGTGGGGGGGCTCAAGCCTTCTAGGCCCCCTCAAATATGTTCATAGACAGATGCGTCGCCACAGATTTTCGGGTGGGAGGCCTGGCGCTAGGGGGGCTGGGGCTCGTGATGAAGCCCTATGTTCACTGAAACGTGGCATTTTCAATAGTATTTCCATCCAAAAGCGGGGGCTGGCCCTCCCCGCCACTTTCCGAGAGCGGGAGGGCCCGGTCCGCCAGGACCCCGGTGGCGACGCCCCTGGCCAATGGTCATAGATATCCGCCACTGCGCCCAAGCTATTTGAAAGGGGGCGCGGTAGTGGAGTGGTCAGCGTAGCTGGCTTCCACGCAGCCGACCCGGGTTTAAGGCCCGGCGGCTTCCCTGAACAAGGAGCAAGCTGGCTCCCCGAGAAACCCTTCCAACAGGGGAAAGAGTTGGCGACGCCATATGACCCTGGCAGTTGGTGCGTCGATAAGCCCCAAAAATTATTATTAAGCTATTTGAAAGCCCGGCGAGATGCGGGCAGGTGATTGATTACCTTAACCCGGCACCGCCATTACGAACATTTTACCCCTACGTACTTTAACCCGTACGAACTTTTTACATTACGATCATTTTACCCCTACGTACTTTAACTCGTACGAACTTTTTCCATACGAACTTTTCCATTACGATTATTATACACGTACATACTTTATCTATACGTGCTTTAGCCATACGTACTTTTGCGTACGTACTTTAGGCATACGAACTTCTTCCTTACGTACTTTGGTCTGCAACCCACTCGGATTTACCCCTACGTACTTTAACCCGTACGAACTTTTTCCATCCCAACTTTTTCCATTACAACTATTATACACGTACATACGTACTTTATCTATACGCACTTAGCCATACGTTCTTTTGCGTACGTACTTTGGGCATACGAACTTCTTCCTTACGTACTTTGGTCCGCAACCCACTCGGATTTACCCCTACGTACTTTAACCCGTACGAACTTTTTACATTACGAACATTTTACCTCTACGTACTTTTAACCCGTACGAACTTTTTCTATACGAACTTTTTACATTACGAACATTTTACCCCTACGTACTTTAACCCGTACGAACTTTTTCCATACGACCTTTTTCCGTTACGAACATTTTACCCCTACGTACTTTAACCCGTACGAACTTTTTCATACGAACTTTTTCCATTACGAACATTTTAGCCCTACGTACTTTAAACCGTACGAACTTTTTCCATACGAACTTTTTCCATTACGATTATTATACACGTACGTACTTTATCTATACGTACTTTAGCCATACGTACTTTTGCGTACGTACTTTGCATACGAACTTCTTCCTTACGTACTTTGGTCCGCAACCCTGTTAAAAGGTGCCGCCGTCACATACGCTAGTCTCCGCTTCCCTGCATTTGTCCGCGGTCTGGGTGGGCGTAGATGCCCAGTCTGACGCGTTCGGTGGTCATGATCGGTAAAACGGAACAATTTTCGTAGGACCGTTGGTTGACCTGTGCTGAGTACACTTTGGCTAGACATAGTTGGTGGTACTCGGTGAGCTCATTGGCAGACATAAACCCTAGTCGTCTCGCTTCCTGAGATATACGTTCAAACTTCCGCTTGCCAGAGATGACTCGTGCGCAAAAATTGACAACTTTCTGTACCCTATGTAATTGTGAAGCGCAGCATGTGCCATAAATAGCTATACAATAACGTAGTGTGGACATAACTAGTGCGTTAACTATTTGTTTTAGTACTATGCGAGGAATGACATGACTGGCATGGAGAAGTCCAACTAGGATGCCTGTGCACTTTGCAGTTAGGTGATCAATGTGTGTTTGGTACGTCAGGTGTCTATCCATTTCTAGTCCTAGATTTTTGACGACTTTTGTCTCGGTTACTACAGTGTTTCCAACTCTTATCCTAACTTTGGGCATGTTTTGTAGCATCGCTCGTGTTCCAACTACAATGACTTTGGTTTTTAAGTATTTAGTTTCAGCTTATTCTGGTTGAACCAATCTAAGAATAATGCAAGCTCGTTTTCAAGTCTTAACCCTCGCCCACGGGGCCATCGATGCCCTAAGGTTTTTCCGGGATACAGAAAACGACGAGGCGCACCGCGGTTGAGGGCTCTACCTCACTGCATCATTTTCCCATCATCCTGAAATTTTTACCCCGGGTCACCCAAGGTCAGGTCACCAGACGAGGTCAACCAAGGTCATCTCACTTTACTTTAGAGCTCTGTAAGAGCTACATTTCAAAGTCGATCGATTTGAAACTTCCTACACTTCATGACCCTCCAGGGTCTACAAGGTGTATATCCGGGATTTTTCGATTTCGTGCCTGAGGTCAGGTCACGAGGCGACCTCTCCCATTGGAAAAGCATGGGGAAAGCTATTTCATGATATAAAAGCCACAAAAATGATTGCAAATACTCAGACTGCTCAGAACAACGTTTTGGACACCCTTTCACGGATCCCAGGGGTCATATTTGCCCTTTGACTTTTCCAAGGTCATCCAAGGTCACCGGAGGTCAAAAACAGTATTTTGACAATAACTTTTGACCTAATTGAGCTAGAGCGGTGAAACAAACACCATCGTGTTTGTCTTGTCACTGGCTTTCATTTGATATACGGCAAGGTCACTTTTTGACCTTTCGTGACCTCAGGTCATATTAGGTCACGAGGTGACCTCTAGCGGTCAAACCACTGGCGGGAGGTCTTTACGTTCCACATAGCGGAAAAAGTACAGGCAATTTGCTATCAAATGTAGTTCACCAGGCCTCAATAGCTCTAATGACATAAGAGTTATGCCCAGTTTGCTTAATCATTGCATATTTGAGTGAAAATAGCCGATCTTGACCTAATTTGACCTCTGGAGGTCAAACCATTGACCTGAGCACTAAAACATGCGAAGTAATTTCTTACTGAATTCACGCGAGCTTTCTATTGCACTTTGCAGATTTGCGCTAACGCCCATATTTTCGGAGTTAGAGGGGGGCCATCGATGGCCCCCGGTGGGGCGAAGGTGGCGCCGGACCCCCGGTGGGGCGCGGGTTAAAATCATGTCAGAGTTCAGATTTTGGTCCGCTGATTAAAAGTTGAGTATCGTCTGCAAATTGAACTACTGTGCTCTTGTCTGCGTATAAACACATCTCGTTGGCAAAAATTGAAAACATTATACAAGAGAGGAACCCCTTGATAACATCCGATCGTATTTGGCAACGTTTTTGACAGGATTGTTTGACCCTCTTTGGTCCTAACCTTGACTTGCTGCGTGTGACCACGCAAATAATCTTCAAACCAGTGCCTCTCTACTCCATAGAGCTCAAATTTAGCTAAAAGTAGTTCATGGTCAATTACATCAAAGCATTTTGAGAGGTCGAGTAGTACAAGTATTGAGATTTGGCCCGAATCCATAGCCTGATATATCTTATCTGTAACTACTGTAAGCGCTGTCTCCGTGGAATGGTTTCGTCGATACCCATGCTGCGCCTCAGAGTACAGAAAGTTGTCATTAAAGAAACCGTTCAGTTGTGTATGCACTACGCGCTCAGTGATTTTTGCTATAGCCGGTAGAATTGTTACAGGTCGCCAGTTTCCGGGCTCGGTAGAATTGCCCCTTAGGAATCGGCGTCACAAGACCATGTTTCCATTGGTGCGGTACTGTCCCGGAGTTGATACTAGAATTAATTATTTCAAGAAGTACATTGCCCAGACCAAAGAAAATTTCTGAAACATTACAACGCTAAAACCGTTCGAATCGACGGAAGGAGATGCTTTCATACGGCCTAACGTTATACACAAGTCGTTAAAAGAAATGGGTTGAACACGCATGCCGCAATTTGGTACACGAGGTAACCTAACCGGTACACTCGCCCTGGGTGGTGGAATGCTTGCGGATGTTTCCGGCCCAACATTCACAAAATACGAGTTGATTGCGTCCGGGGTCACATTTGGCACTGCACTCGACGTCTTCTTATTGCCTATTATTGGTTTGAGTATTTGCCACGTCTTGGCCGCCTCTTCACTCAGCTTCTCCTGCAAATGTTCACGGCAGTCCTCCTAATTGCAGCTTGGCACTGACGGGACAAGCCTGATTAACCTTTGCCCCGGTGGCGGGTACGAGCCACCTTCGCCCTGGTGGGGGGGGGGCTAAAAAGACCCCCACGATCTCAAAAACTAAGAGAGCTAGAAAAAAGCACAACACGGCAATCGAAAGCTCTTTAAAAATTATATCGAAAACACTTGATCATTTTTCTTGTCAGGTCAATATTAAGGTCACCAGAGGTCAAAATAGGTCAAAATCGCTAATGTGAGATGTACTAAGAAAACCTCATATATCTCAGAAACTATGATAGCTAGAAACATTTTTCCAACACCATTCAAAAGCTCGAGTTGCTCTTGCATTACAGTGCCATTCATTTTTGTGTCACGTCAAAACCTAGGGAGCTATAGGTCACTGAATATTGGGCATATTCTTAGGAATGTCCATAGCCACCTATGCATAAGGGCGTTTCCTTTTTCGCTAATAACTTCCAAACCAAACAAGATACAGCCATAGTTCATGCACCATTGCAATCCTCTCGTCAGTACAAATCGAATGATATATAATATTGCTATGCCAGGTCAAATTTAAGAATTTGACCTGGCCCAGGTCAACGGTCTGACCCAACTTGACCTGGTATAGTCATGATGTATATCATTTGACTTGCAGTGACTATACAAACACTTTGGTGACAAAATAAAAGTTCTATCTTAGTTTATTCTAAATTTATAGAGTAAAACACCAAAAAATGCTTATTTGACCCAAAGTGACCTTTTAAAGGTCACAAGTCAAAATTTTCGGCATAAACTTCAGAAATGGGCTAGGATCAAATCGTAACCGATGTTTGAAGTTGATTCCATCCATACTTACTGAGAAAAGTTAATTTCGTGATTTTCCCCATGTATTTACAATGGGGAGGTCATGCTCTGCACATGACCTTAGGTCACCAATACCAAAAATCCCGGAGCAAATTTTGTAGCTCCTGGTGGGCCCAATATGTGGTATAAGTTTGAACTTGATTGATTAACCCTTCTTTTAGTTATGCGGTCCTAAGCATTTTTTGAGGTGAGGTCACTTCACCTGGCCTGGTGACCTGACCTGATATGACCTTGGGCTAAAATTTTCAGGAAAGATGTAAAAATGATGAATGAACAGCTAGACTAAGTTTGGCGGCGCTGCGCGCCGCCGTTTTTTATCGCTTTGGAAAAACCCGAGGGGGTCTAAAAAGACCCCCCACCCGGGCGAAGGTTAAGATAAAACGCGCATGCCATTGGCCAGCTCTGAGAGAAATACACGGAGCTGAGATATCCATTCTGAACCTCTTTGATTTTTTCTCAAAATGTGTTGATGGTGCATAGCAAGTAGAATTTCCAGAAAAATTATATCTCTAAGATTTGGACATCGAATATTCATGTAATTTAATAATTTCCTAACAGCGTGCGAACAGAAATACTCTCGGATCCATTTTCGCACGCCTTGTAGCTGTGAACTAATTGAAAGTGGACGTAATTCGCTAGATAATCCGCGATGTTTCCATAAAACCTGTTTCAGATTGGGTTTTGCATTGATCCTTAACCTCACTGCGTTATCCTTTTTCAATATGCGCAGTACATATTTTGACATGTCTTTACAGCTTATATATATATATATATATTATATATATGTAGAAAAAGAATGATCTATCGCTCTAGGAATTAAATGTGAAGACTGTCGAAAGATGAGAGACAGTGTACCATACAAAAAGTCAACGAAATAAAATAGCACACACCTCCGCATCCTGCGGCGACACTCTACCCGTAAGACTATCTCCGAACAAATAAAAGAAGACAAGACTAAACACCTAAAACACCGAAAATGGGTAAGACAAAACAAGAACCAAGAGAGGTAAAAACGTGGGGAAGGCAAACAAAACGGTTTGGGCTGTGAGCCATCATCAGGGGAAGGGTGATTATTGCTTTCTAGGACGAGAAGGTGATTCTTCTTTATATATTGTATAAGCTAACCTAACCTATCTCCAGCAAGCCCTCGGTGAATTTCAGGGCTTAGATATAGTAAGGATAAACCTCTAACACAAAGATGCGAAGTTTTCAGAACACATTATCATAAACAGATGCGGTATATCAGTTTTCGGAGCTCTGTTGATCCTCTTGTTCTGCTCACCCTATCCCTGCTCGGCTTTGCCGCCTGATTCATCGCATATGTGATAGAGGTGCCACTAGGTTATGCCCGCGTGGTTAAAATTACTGATCTTTGCTTCCGTTTGAGTGGTTTCACAAGGATCAGCTAAATATAATTTGGAATAAATGTAGCGTGATTTTGGAACTCACAGTGCTAATGTGTTTTAATTTAACAATTCAACTGCTTTAATGTTTTCAATCTACAGCAACATATCGAGAGAAGTTTTGCAATGTGTAACCATTCAGCTTTTATTGCACGCTAAAAAAAAGAACTGACAAAACAAGAAGTCCGCGTTGGTTATTTGCCAAATATATCAATGTGGATGACCCGGACGGCGCACAGCTTCACAGGGCAGCGGTGTCCTCTACAGCCTGGTGCTGCAGGTTGCCGTTCAGGCTGGTCCAAATGGTGTTCATCAGAGGATTGGCGGTGCCGAAGCCGCAGAGGTTGTGGAAGTCGTCGGTTTCGATCGACCACACCATGCTGCCTCCCAGGTTCATGTCGTTAATGTAGTCCGTCTGCGGAAAAGACGCGTCTGTGAGGGCGTGCCTGGAGCTTTCATGGCCTCCGCCTTTGTGCATGAATACTACCGCTTAGAATTATCACTCATGTGGCAACCAAAGCAGAAAAATCCCCATGCTCAGCGCTTATCACTATCTCATGCACTTTCTGCTACACGTTGTATCTGTTTTCTTAGCTATCGTCCAGTTGAATATACCTTCAGCTTTATGGCCGTCAGGTCATCATAGCCGACCCAGGTCTGGCCCTTGTAGCTGTAGACAGCCTTCTGATCAGGGTCGCGGACAGACGTCCAACCTCCCTCGTTCAACATGGCGCAGATCTGCGAGAAAAACGCAAAGTCCGATTACATTAAGTCAAAAATACAATTCAATGGTGGCAAGTGCGATTGATCAAGACGTTTGGGAGTAAACACAAATGTAATGCTTGGCTTTGGAGAAGTCTCGAGAATATTTTTCTACAGCGGAACATATATTCTTTTCTAATCGGGGTCTGGGTGACGCAGTCGGCAGGGGCGCCCGCGTTCAGTCCGATCACGTGACCTTTGCACTGGGCAAAGCGTGGCGGGATCGAGCCCACCCAGAGAATGTAGGATTAGAGCCCCGGCCCCAGCCCGCGCCTAGTTAGTTACTCGCCCCCCCTCAGTCGCCATATAAACATTATAGTCCGTGTGACGGTAAGGCCACAGCAAACATTATATCCTAAGCAATACACGGACATTTATTGTCTAGACACGGACACGATTTATTACCATGATACACCAGGCTCCTCGCCACCACCATTCCTCACTTCAGCTATCCTCTGCGCAGGAGGCCAGCTCACCTCGTTGAAGCCGCAGACACCCGCCTGCCGGGTGAAGGGACATGCTTGCTGGGGCTGGTTGGCCGGCGCGTACAGACCGTGGACGCTGGGGTCGTTCAGACGGAATCCATGGCCGTACAGCGGGATACCCATGGCGATCTTCTCACGAGGAACGCCTCCCTTGATATAGTAGTTGACGGTGTAGTTCTGCAAAACAAAGATGATCCAACATTAGGGATTTCACTTAGAAAGGTTTACGAATTAAATGATCTTAGGGAGTATGTCGCACCCTTTTTTGGCGTAGCATAGAAAGGATCTATACCAGCACCTGTACATTTTGCAGCGGATCAGCTGTACTGACAGATAAGCTGCCCCAGTTTATTAACACGCGCATTGACGGTGGCGAGTACCGGCCTCGGTTTTTTGGAGACAAAACAAAAACGGCGGCGCGTAGCGCCGCCATACTAGGCACACCTTTTCGCTGATCATTTTTAAAACTTCTAATACAATTTGAAGGTTAGGTCATATCAGATTAGGTCACCAGCCCAGGTCGAGTAACCTCATCTAAAAAAATTAAGATAGCATAAGTCAGAACAGAGTCAACTTATCTGACTGAAACTCATATCATACAATGGACTCACCGAATTCTACAAAATGTATTCCGGTATTTTTTATATCGATGACCTAGGGTTAGGTACGAGCCATGACCTTTCCATTAGAAATACATGGGAAATTGGTTTAACACGCGCATTCACGGAGGTCTGAGCCACCTTCGCTTTGGCGGGGGGCGGGTACCCGCCCCCCAAAGATCTCGAGAACCACGGTAGGTAGCGAAAAACGGTAAACGGCGTTGGGTAGCCCATCCACTTCTCCATCAAAAATATTTGAACCATTTTTTATCAGGTCACATTTAAGGTCACGAGAGGTCAAAACATGCCGTCTTAGGGCTAATATGTAAATTAAGTTTTCGGCCATTACATCTGAACCAGTAAAGATAGAGCAAAACAACTTGAACCGTATGAATCATCGCAGCAAGCCGAATCGAATGATATATATTTTGACCTTGCTAGGTCAAATCAAGGATTTGACCTGACCTGAGGTCAGGTCAGGGTCAAATTATATAAAATGCATATCATTAGAACTGCAAAGCCCAGGCGAGTCTAACGCAGCTAAAATAAATGCTCTATCACCATCCATTACTGAGTTATTCCGTAAAAACAATTTTTCCCATGTATTTCCAATGGAGAGGTCATGCCTCGTACCTGACCTTAGGTTATCGATATCAACAATAACGCAGCATATTTTAGAGAACTCGGTGGGGCCATTATGTGATATGAGTTTCAATCGAATAAGTTCACCCTGCTCCGACTTATGCTATCTTAAACGTTTTTTGAGGCCGGGTCACTTGACCTGTACTTGTGACCTGACTTGAGATGATCTAACCTTAAAATTTTCACAGAAGTTGTAAAAAAATTGATGACGGAAAAGGTATAAAAAGTACGGCGGCGCTACGCGCAGCCGTTTTTCTCCTATCTCCGAAAAACCCGAGGGGGTGGGTACCCGCCCCCGTCAATGCGCGTGTTAACCTGAATAACTTAGTAATATATGATAGAGCGTTTATTTTTTAACGTCATTAAACCTGATCTTAACACTTCTAATGATATGCATTTTGACCTAATTTCACCTTGACATGACCTCAGGTCAGGTATAATCCTAGATTTAACTTGATTTTAACCTAACAACCTCATATTATATATCACTGGATTTGGCTTGCTGCGAGGATTCCAATGGCTGAGATTATTTTTCCCTCTCTTTACTAGTTCAGATGTAATGACTGAAAACCTTCATTAACATATTATCCCTATGGTGGCATGCTTTGACCTCCAGTGACCTCAAACGTGGCCTGACCAAAAAATGGTAGACAGATATTTTATAAAAACTTGGATGGGCTATCCAACACCGTTTACCGTGTTTCGCTACCTAGCGTAGTTCTCGAGATCTTAAGGGGGATGGGGCCGGATACTCGCCCCCTCCCCGGCAAAGATAGGGCGGCTCAGTTCTCCACCAATGCGTGTGTTAAAATTTCTGGATTTTTTTCTCTTTCCTTCCTGAGAACGTTCTTCTTTGTATTATAATCAGCTAATGCCAGTAAAACCATCCAATAAGAGCAAGCTTTCCTGGAAAAAAATTCCTCGACTGGAAAAATAAGCAAAAGAGACCATCTGAAAGCAAAACGAGCATAGATAAATAAAACTGAAATATTATCTTCCAAAATTGTCTGGCAACAAAATGAACTACAACTGGAACACATAGAAATCATAAAGCCAAGCATACTCGCATTAATTACTCCAATTTGTGATGCCATGACGCAGCCTAGTCAACACCAGTAAGATGTGATAATAGCCATTTACCACATTGAAAAAAGTGTATGCTCCATGTTGCAGATCTAGAGGGGATTGGTAGAGAGGGGCCACGTGGCCCGTGAAGGGGTCCCAGCTGCCGTGGTAGTCGTAGGCCATCACGTTCACAATATCCAGGTACCTGGAAATACATATGCAGTGGTTAGGGATCAGAAATTAGTCAATTCAGGCTGAGTAGAAAGAGAGCGAGAGAGAGAGAGAGAGAGAGAGAGAGAGAGAGAGAGAGAGAGAGAGAGAGAGAGAGATAGAGAGATAGAGAGAGATAGAGAGATAGATAGAGAGATAGACAGAGAGATAGAGAGAGAGAGATAGAGAGAGAGATAGAGAGAGAGAGAGAGAAGAGAGAGATAGAGAGAGATAGAGGGAGATAAAGGGAGATAAAGAGAGATAGAGAGAGATAGAGAGAGAGAGAGAGAGAGAGAGAGAGAACATTTTCTAGAAAACTTACTTTCCGACGTCCTGCAGTCTGTATGCGTCGTCAACGGTCGATTTTCCTGGTCCGACAGCGCCCGTTAGTAGAAGCCCGAGGGGGTCAAATTTGGAGCGCAGGAGCTTAATGAGCTCCACGTAATTGTCCTGCAACAATAACAACAGCATCCTGACTTTGTCCAGCTCGGGAGCTCCGGGTAAGGTCAGGGCCGTAAACTGGTAACTTGTTTTGAACTTCTCGGAACACGCAATTCTTCCAATGATCGTTACCGTCAGTTGTCAAAGATGCTGAGTGCGGAGAAGCACCGAGAGGACACAAAGGACAATGCAAAATATGAAGAAGGATGGTCGGAATTTGTCCATGCTAGTAGTCAATGGCAATTTCCATCGAATAGAGATTTCTTCGCTCTAACCTTTGAGCCCTGGTTAGTGGAAAATCTTTTCCGCATGGTGAATGTTTTACAATTCATCCTGCCTCCATGATTTGGCATTTGCCGATACTTAAATGGAGTATTTTGTTACCACTTACCTTATCGATGGGATTACCGCCCCGTTCTGCCGGATACTCCCAGTCCAAGTCCAGGCCGTCGAAGTTATACTTTTGTACGAAGTCAACGACGCTGTTGGCGAACGTCTCGCGACTGCTGGCTGTCATCGCCATCTTGAAGAACACAAAAATACAGTCAGTTACTGTTTAGGGTTTCCTGACACACCAACTGCTAAAGCCCGACACCGCCTTGGCTCTTTCCGTACACCCACCCACCCCCCCTCTCCCACTGGTGCAAGGGCGTAGGAACCGTTTGAAAAGTGAAGGGGGCAACCATAGAGGGGGCCCACCTCAAGGAGCCCCCAGCCCGAGCGGGTGCATAATTGTGAGCAGTTTTAAACCCACTCATTTGGTGTTAATAAGGCACGCAGGCGCACTGGCCCACACTAGATATCTCCATACATGATTTCATATGTTCTATTCGGCTGTTCCCTTTCATTGAATAGCTTTGTGTGTGTGTGTGTTTTTTTCTTAGCTTCGTAGTGAAAGACTGCCGGTCTCGTCACGCCTGTCGGTATGCGAGGGACGGCTGCTGCTTAGTGTTTGGTGCAGGATGCTTGTCCGAATTCCTGCTATGTGTTGGAAGCGTTCTGGGCTGGAGTTTGAGTGGGTCCAGTTTTGAGGGCCTGTCTGGAAGCCCTGGCGTAGTAGGTGCTTTGACCTTTTTTACGAAGCACTTTATGTCCAGAGGCTTGCATAGGGTGCACTACGGAGCTGGAACTTGCCCACACAAGCTGTGGGGCCCGTTTGGGTTCCTTGTTTGATATTACAGTTGTTGATATTTTTATATCCGTTCCGGGGGCTCACCACAGAAAAGTGGGGAAGCCAGTGCCTCCCCTCCCCCTCCAGCGTTCCTACGTCCATGCCCTGGCACTGCCAGGCGAATTTAATGTGACGTCATCACCTATAAAGCCGTTGAGAAGGGTCGAAGTAGCGACGCCAGTCCCAAGGAAGGGCTTCATCACATGTCTAATGTCAAATACGGCATCGAGTCTTATCATTCAGGCAATTTTATCATGAACAGGATCGCCCTCGGAACAGCGAGAGGCTTGCAAATCCCTTTATATCTACCGTATTCGATGGGATTGCAACCCTGGTCGAAGAAAAACATGGGACACGAAGCTTAAAAGAACAAAGGGAATGCAATCATTGGTAGGTAACAATAGCGTACCGTAATTCGACAGAGCAGTAGCGAACTGACCTTGGAGTACTTCTCAGATCCTTCGTTCCAACCGCCAATGGCCAGAATAGTCTTGAGATCGGGATTTCTCTGCTTCATATTGGTGAAGCGGATATAGGCACCTGGTAAAAGAGTGTGCAGTCGATGAATGTTACTATCGACGCTATCGGTCCAAGCACTAGCAGGCAACTTTTCACCTGAGGCATGCACAATGTCAGAAATAATGTCAACATAGGTGTATTTCTGTACTTGAGAAGGAAGAGCATTGTTACCAATGACAAAATAATATTTATGAACGTAGAGACCCTAAAATGCTGCTTTGAAAACTTGGACAGAGACAAACTTTGCATTTTTACTTTGTCCTGCTCGAATCATTTCCTAACGCAGAAACTCCCAGAAAACTATTTCCTGCTTATTTGTGATACTTATTTAGAAAAAATAGAGACATTTACGTACTTCAGAGTCCTCCGTACTGTCTCTGAAAAGTGAAAACGAAATGGAACAGTACTGAATACATTTAGACCTAACCGTATTAACCTAGACCTAGACCTTAGACCTAACCGTATCGGTATGTTGCATAATAATTTCGTCTGAAGTCAACAAGGTCGCGTAATTGGGAGCCTGAAGAGATCGCACCCTTGCAGGTGTTTGAGGCTTGGACCGAGAAGATGTGTACACAGAGTGATGAGAAATCACTGCGCTGCCACCATAAAGAACAATAACCGTCCCTGGAACATATTTCACGCTCGATGGAAGAAAACGCTATTTGCTCCCTTGAATGTGTTTAAAACAATGTTTTTTCTTGTCAAATCTTAAACCGGCCTTGATGTCTATGGTTCCAGTACTCAAAATGGCTAGCATTTAGGGGAATATTTGGTGTAGCAGCGAACAGTGCCAAAGTAAAAATGATTGTGGAGAATGATGTCACTTGGAAATATTTTTCGGAAAAATTATTCTCGGAAAATACATGATCAAGAAAGCAAAGAGAAGAACAGAACACATAATAGCCATTGTGAATATTTGGGTTTAGCAACGTTTTTAACCCTCGCCCCACCGGGGGCCATCGATGGCGCCCCTAAGGTTTTTCCGGAATAGCAGAAAAACGACGAGGCACAGCACCGCGGTTGAGGGCTCTACCTCCCACTGCATCATTTTCCCATCATTCCTGAAATTTTTACCCCGGGTCACCCAAGGTCAGGTCACCAGACGAGGTCAACCAAGGTCACCTCACTTCAACTTTAGAGCTCTGTAAGAGCTACATTTCAAAGTCGATCGATTTGAAACTTCCTACACTTCATGATCCCTCCAGGGTCTACAAGGTGTATATCTGGGATTTTTCGATTTCGTGCCCTGAGGTCAGGTCACGAGGCGACCTCTCCCATTGGAAAAGCATGGGGAAAACCTGTTTCATGATATAAAAGCCACAAAAATGATTGCAAATACTAAAACTGCTCAGAACAGCGTTTTTGGACGCCCTTTCACGGATCCCAGGGGTCATATTTACCCTTTGACTTTTCCAAGGTCATCCAAGGTCACCAGAGGTCAAAAACAGTATTTTGACAATAACTTTTGACCTAATTAAGCTAGAGCGGTGAAACAAACACCATCGTGTTTGTATTGACACTGGCTTTCATTTGATATACGGCAAGGTCACTTTTTGACCTTTCGTGACCTCAGGTCATATTAGGTCACAAGGTGACCTCTGGAGGTCAAACCACTGGCAGGAGGTCTTTACGTTCTTCATAGCGGAAAAAGTACTGGCAATTTCCTATCAAATGAACTTTACCAGGCCTCAATAGCTCTAATGACATAAGAGTTATGACCAGTTTGCTTAATCATTGCATATTTGAGTGAAAATAGCCGATCTTGAGCTAATTTGACCTCTGGAGGTCATACCATTGACCTGAGCACTAAGACATGCGAAGTAATTTCTACATGCTTGACTTTGATATGCGTAGCTATTTTGGGTTAGGGCTTCGGAGGCGGGTTAAGTGCAGATTTCCAGCCGACATCACCTTTCACTCCTTACTGTATCCTCATAAGCCTTGTTCACCACGTAACCATCAAACCGACCCTATGCTTTACTTACAAGATGCATTTAACCGAGAGCGTCACCACCGGCGAAAGCAAGATGGAGCGGAGCTGTCAGTGAAATTTTTACTCCATCCTGAGACGTAACTATCTCCTATAAATCCAAAAGACTCTTCGGATTCTGATTTTTCATACCATTTTATCCATAACCACAATGAAAGTTTAAAGCTCTGTCCCAATCCGGCTAAGATAGGAACATTTTCGGACGAAAAGTAGGGGCCTCTCTGCCCTCCCCCGTTGGTGACGCCCACGCAATTGAAGTATCTGGTGTCAGTTTTTTCTGGTAAAATGCCTAGAGTGCCCACATTTTATAACTTAAAACAATTTATATCATGCGCAGTATGAGCGTAACTGTTCACTTAATTACGGCAAAAGTATTGTGAGCAGCAGAAGCGCGCATACCAAACCAACCTTTGCCGCCGTTCTCGGGCAGGTCATTGAAGGGGTCCAGCGCGGTGATGGTGTTGTCGGTCCACAGACCGGCGAAGGTGTAGATGTGGTGGGTGCAGAGAAACGGGTCAATATCTTCAACGTCGTACTTGCCATTTCCAGGCCTGTAGACGGCCCAGCTGCCATAGTAGCACACCACGTGCTTTTTGGCACCCACTGTGGACAGTCGTACTGCTGAGACTATCAATAGAGGCGCACTATCGCGCTCTGGAGAGACTCCGCCCTTTGATTGTACTTACATGAGGCCCTCTTAACAATAAAGCAGCTCTTCCTTCATCATCTCAACGTGAGATCACAATAGCTTGGAGCTAAGTTTGAGGGCACATCGATCAAAATCGAATATGTTGCATCATGGAGGTCGGAAGCGGGGTCGGGGGCGAGGTCGAGGGTGAACTCGAGGCTAAGTCTGGTGTATTTTAGAGTCTCAGCATAGTTACCTGAGCCAGCGGCGGCGAGAAGAGCGGCCGCCAGAGCCGACAGTAGCACTGCCGAGCGCATCCTCAGCGCTCTCCTGAAAAATCAACATACACACTTACAAAAAAGGCAGCACTTAAAAACAATGTAATGCACCGATGACGTGTTTTTCGAAGACCTCGTATTCAGAATACGATGGAAAAGATTGTTGATGGATTAGTTTTGGTGCCAGCTTAGCACCTGTTTTTTTGCTACTAACGTGTGTACATCTTCATTCAACTGTTTGACGCGGCCTCTAATTAGCGTCTTAACATGCGCCCCGCTGGGGGCGAAATTCGCCCCTCTCCTGGTTTTTCCAAGATGACGCAAAAACGAAAAGGCGCATAACAACGAAAGTTACAGTACCTTATTCCTAATCAATTTTACGCATCTGAACAAATTTTTGAGGTCAGGTCATGTCAGGTCAAGGAGCTATGCAAGGTCAAGTGACCCGACCTCAAAACCCAAAATCATGAGTTTGAAGCAGTGCCTAGGGAATATCTGTCAACCGATCAGTTTCAAACTTTTACCATATGATAGGGTTATTAGTGTCTACATGTTGAAGAACGTGTCTTTGCATGTTAAAAAACGTCCCCAGCGGGGCGCGTCATGCCAGGGACGCCAGCAGGGCGCATATTAAGCGACACGTGCGGTGTCACCGAAGTGCTATGGAGGCAGCCCGTAAGAGCTTGGCTGAAAGCATTCTTCTGAGTCCGGCTGTACATATATTACATCATCTCTTCAAACATCACTACTCTCGGCACATATTTCGTGGAGGCTGAATCAGCATTTGCACTTACTGTCAAATAATATTTCACAATCAACCCCACTGCGGAATATTCTAATCCACGAATAATTATGCTAAGATAAACTACAAGTAGATGAGCGTACTAGCTAGGTTTAAAGTTAGATGCGGCAGTGACAGAGTTATCGGGAAATATTTCCGATTTAAGCTCAGAAATCTACAGCATTTTCCCGGTTTGTAGAAACTAATGGGGAAATTACACGACAATAGTTCCGAGAGTGACCGACCGCAAAATGTAAAAACATAAACGAAAAATATATTGAGCCAAAAGGGCAGTCTATATGGCTGCATTTTGTGAACACATTTTTTAAGCAAATAAGGACGTTTGTGGACGAAAATCATCGGGTGGTCCAATAGTCTCCAAGGTGCCAATGCAACGTCTATGACTAAGTATTATTCTAGAAGTTTAGAAAAACATTTCTATTCCTCTGAAGTTTAATGAACCTAAACAATATATCAAGCTTAAATTCCTGTATGGAGTTCCAGCCGATATACTTTCCTTCTAAGGCATGCCAGTTAATTACAGTTGCCTACCTTATTGTCATGTGTACCTGTTATTCTATGTATTCATCTATCTGCTACGAACACTTCCGCAATGCGGTAGCCTTTCAAAAGCTTATTCTTTCCTAAAAATTTAAGCCCCGTGATGGAACTGAGATCCCCCTTTCCCCGTCAGCTGCAGAGATGAAGTATGAAATGCATCATGTCTATAAATTATATTCACAACTAGGGCTAGCTGACGGGGAAAGGGGGATTTGACTTCCATCACGGGGCTTAAATTTTGAGGAAAACAATAAGCTTTTGAAAGGTAACCGCATTGCGGAAATGTGAAGGTTTTACCCAGTGATGTAGTGTGCCGGTAGGTTTAAGTACTCTGAAATCCCCATGCTTCCTGACTTTGTCCGAGGTATTGCAGGGTTGTCTTTTGGGATCAGTGTCTAAGAAAGACCCTGAGTGAATTCATCTAAGTGTGCTTAATACCACTACCCAAACCAGCGAGGTTGAACGGATGGTTTTGAAGTCCGCCCTCAGCGTGCCACACAACACAGTTATACCCGGCCCGCTGGGGTCAGTTACCAGACCAGGTCTCTCACGAATCTGCAATTTTGTCCACCAGGTCTCGACAGTTATCGGCTGAACTAGGCCATACAAATGCCTACCGGCTCCAAGCCGTCTAATGGGAATCGATCCCAGACCCTCCGTCACTGATTCTGAGCAGCAAGCCGGAGCGTAGCGATCACCAACGGAGAATCTTCTTCCGGGCGGTAAACCACAACCTACCTCCTCAGAAGAATTTTTGGAATTTTTTTGCCGAGGGGGTCTATTGTCGAGGGAGTCCGCGAAAATAGTCACGCCCAATGAGAGCTAGCTGCCACCACCACTGAATTCGGACACTGCGTTTCTTGTTTTTTTTTCAGCCGCAGCATTGCACATGAAAATTCAGGGCTTCTCACTATCAAAGATTGTAAAATGAAACGTTCAGCAGCTCATGCTATTTGTCACCGCTTTATCGGATCGGATGTTTTCCCGTGAAAATTGGGCATTTATGTTTACTTGCACCTACTTCCTACTTAATTAAGATCACACTTCAAGCTAATTTGGAAAAATAGGAAATCTTACAATACATATTTTAAATTGCGTCTTCCCGGAGAGGGCTTGCAGGCAATATCTTATGAGGCATTGGGGAACCTATGCGACCTATCAGCATGAATTTGCACTAGTAGTTTTTCACGCAGCGGCCTAGATGGCGATGGACGCCTCATTGCCACATTGTTCTAGGCTCTGTCAATATGAAGCTCGTCATCAGTTCGGTAACTCACCTTGCAGAAGAGCTGACGTGGTCGAAACTGAAGTGCAGAACGGCGAGGCACTCCCCTTTTTAAGGGACTGTACTGATAATAAGTTATTATCTCTACCCAATCGTGGCCAGTCCTTGGTTGTTGAGGATGCGCGCAGGGCTGTCACTTGCGGGTCAGCTGCAGTGTGAACGCCCCCAGCTGGCCAGATACTGCAGTTGACGCGACGCAGGCTATACGCGTCGGAGAAGAAGGTGCAGGGGACCTGGACCTTGTGACGGTTACAAGGGGAGCTAGGGGCTCAAGCCCCACCAAATGTCAGATTGCCTATAGCAATTGCTTAGGCGGAGCTGTTCCGAGGCAATGGCGAGGGAGGCTCAAGCCCCCTATCCTCCTCCCGAAATAAAGTCCTGGATCTGCCGCCGCCTGGACCCCGCTTTTACCCTAAGAAAACCCTCAAATTCAGCTAGATTAGGAACAAAATGTGTTTTGAATCAGCCAGTGCGAAAAGCATAAATCAACCTAAATCCCATGAGTTTTTGTTTTGTAGAAGGCACAGTTTCGTGTCAGCAGCTGGTTAAAGACTGAGAGCCCCCTCTCTTGTTTGCCCCTGTAAAGCTTATGGCGCTGGCTGGCACTGGCAGAGCTGTCTGTACACCTCCATTTTCCAGTCTGCAGTTGTTCCATAGTGAGAGTGCCTTTGGTTGGTGCTCTGAGCCGAGAGAGTGGTCTGAAGTTATACTGTGCCGCCATACACCTTTTGCTTACAAGCGATATACTGTGCCGCCAGGCAAGTGAGTTCGGGAAGAACTTACGCTCTGCGTCGTGTATGCTTAGACCTGGTACGTTGCGTCATCGTGAGACCGTCAGACTATCAGCGATGTGACGGCATCATTCGATTTCAGGCATTGCCTTCGTTCAGATACATCATTTGAAACATAAGTTTAGATGACAAATGCTCGGGTCCGGAGCCGCTTGATCAGTGTTTCGTTTCGGCCGAAGCCACTCGTACAAGGCGTACATGCTGTAAGTCACGCAGCAGCTGCTACTATTTTGGGGCCTTGTTTGACCTTCAAAAGATCACGGGGGAGACGTTGGTGGCATCATCCAGTAGATCGGACCAGTGGTGGATTCAGGACTTCATTGTGGGGAGGGGGAGGGGAGTTATGAGTCCGATACTGCCTCTGAACGTCCCCTGATATTGCCTCTGAACAGCCTCAAGCTATGCATTTACTATAGGCACTCTGACATTTCAGGGAGGAGGGGGGGAGCTTGAGCCCTCATAGCCGCCTGTGTCACCAATGATCGGAGACCATGACAGCTCTGGGAACGTAGATTACAGAGCAAGTCATGAACAGGGGACTTAGCCACGGCCAGTGAAGCCCCTGAAATATAGTGTATAGGGCCCTGAATAATAGTGAAAGGCCCTGAAATACACATGAAATATGCATGTTTCAGAGCAGGGGCGTAGTCAGGATTTCGCTCAGGGGGGCGGCGCCCCGAAAAGGGCCCCTGCAACAACGCCAAAAGGGCCCTGGTGGATAAAAAGAGCCCGGTTTGTTACAAAATAGAGTGCTGAAGGGGGCTTAATAGGGCCCTGTCTGGTATAAAACTTCCAATTTGGCCACAGAGAATAGTGTGGGCGAGCCGTGCTTCTCGCGGCCCATATCCTCAGGCAGGGGCGTAGGAACGGTTTGAAAAGTGGGGGGGCCAACCTTAGAGGGGGCCCACCTCAAGGGGGGCCCCAGTCCACGGGGGCCCATAATTATAAAAAAAATAGTTTGCTCGTTTGGTGTCAATAAGGCACGCATGCACACAAGGATGTCAATATCTGGAAAATTGAGAAATTAAATTTTGCCCTATGATTTCGAGTTGTACCAATTTGATACCAAATCACAGTAAAACGCCAAAAACACATTTTTGTTTTTTACCAAGACCCATTTCAAATACGAAATACATTTTTAAGCTTTTTTGGAGGATTTCAATCATTTTTTACCGTGAGCGCGTTTCTTATATTTACAGATGTTTAGGCCCTTTTTTCTTTTTTCTTTTTTTAATTTAAATACGCTTATGAACAAAGGGCATCCTCCTACCTTCAGCATTAAATCAGGTATCTCCTTGGACATCACGCAAGACCATAAGCAAGCATGGTGTCCAAGGATACTTAACCATTGAGCAAAAAATCGGACAACTTTGTTACTGAAACAAATTGGCGCGGCTAAGTACACATCACATCTACAAAACTTTTCATCACATTTACAAAATTAGGAACTGTTTAGAAAACTACAGACAATGCTTTGATACCAAATAGCCTCACTTCGCTATGCCTAATCAACTTGTATTTTCCTATTCGATGACGAAAATGGGAACATTTATATATGTTATTACAGATCTCTTCTTGCCATCATTAGAGATTGATTTAGATGAAGCCTGATCACAATACATACGCCTAGCTATATTTCGATGCCTAAAATGCAGAGTTCCAGCATGACTGCAAGTGCAATGTAGGTACTTGATGGCCAGCTTTGTGATGCCGAGGAGGTGTGGGCGTGGTGTTATAGTGGTTAGCAGCCTTGCTTTCCACGCGACCAACTCGGGTTTAAGGCACGGCAGATTCCTTTGTGCAAGGAGCGATTTGACTCCCAAGAAACCCCTCCAACAGGGAAAGAGTTGGCGACGCCATATAACCCTGGCATCGAAAGACGTCGCGCCTTTCAATGGCTCAGGGACGACTGTTGCTCGGCATTTGGTGCAGGGTCTGTGTCCGATTCATATTTTGTGTTGGGATTGGGATGGAGTTTGATTGGGCTCAGTTCTCGGGACTCATTTGGCAACACTCGGGTAGTAGGTGCCTTGACTTTTTACGAAGCGCTCCTCCTCCAGGGGCTTGCAGGCAGCGTACTACCGAACTTGAACGTTCCCTGACAAGCTATCGGGCCCGTTTGGGTTTCTTGTTCTATATTACAGTTGCTGATAGTTGTATATTCGTTGCGGGGGCCCACCTCAAAGGGGGCAGTATCTCCCTGATCCCCGGTTCCTATTCCTATGCCACCCAGGGACAGCTAAATTATCTCGGAGGGCCCCAAGGTCCAGACCATGGCTCAGGAACCCAGATCAGTCAGCTCAAGGGCCTAGACCAGTGCATTAGCCTCGGGACCAGCTTATCAAGGGACCCTACATAAGCACAGGACCCCTAGAAGCTCATCACAGGGGAGTTCCAGATTCGCACAGGGTGCCAGATTAGCTTAGGGGCCCGGTTCAGCTCGGAGGTCCCCAGGTCGACTTATGTAGGGCCTCAAAACAGCTCAAGGGACTTGTTCAAGCTCACGGAGCCCAGCTTAGCTCAATGATGCTAGAACAGTTCAGGGCCCCCATACCAGATCAGAGGCCCCAGTTAAGCACAGCGGTACCCAGATTAGCTCAGGGCCCCAGCTAGGCTTAGGGGGTCCCAGGGTGGCTGATATAGAGTCACAGAACACAGTGGCGTAGCCAGGATTCAGCCAAGGAGGGGTCCGACTACCGTCGGGGGCCCCAGGCCGGGGGTCCCCCTTAGTAACCGGGCCCATCTCCTATATCTTTTGTATAGTATTTTAACATTATAACATTCACACGAAGGAAATTTTGTTGTGCCTTTTTAAGCATTCTTTCCTATTTTGTTTATAGCTTGGTTTTTTCGATCCGACCAAGTGTTGGTAAACTAAGGTTACCAAATATTAAGGATGACCCATACCTTAAATGGTAGCGTAGCTATAATAACAGCTTTGAGCCATATTTCGGGAAGTTCAATGTTGATGCACGCATGATGTTAAACCTGAGTCTACTTCAATTCACTCGAGTAATCAGACATGAAGTTATTGGAGGTCAGTCGTTTTGAGTACGAAGAAATGATCTTCTACGGGAAATGATTAGCAATTATATCCCGGTGTTGAATCCATGGACTCTTAATCAGGAAATTTCCAAAGAAATGAAAAAACGAATAAAGATACAAGGGATATGGTAGTGTGTCCCGAACGTTACATAACTTCTATTCCGTCGACAGATCCTGTCGAGATCCAGTTACTTTCTTACCCTTGCTATCTTGTAAACGAGCAAATTACCAAGACAAAAGGTGCCCAAGATATCTATCGCCTTGGCTCACTCTGTTATTGTTATTTTCAACCTTTCATACCTATTTTTCTTTTTGGGATTATGCTCATCAATTTCTGTCATTACCCCTTGTCTGTCTGGTTTCCTACGAAAATATTGGAAAGTTGTTTATTTCAGAATATTTAGGAATGTAGTTATTGGTGTTAAGCTAATATATTAAAAATTGACTAAAGTGCCCAATTCCCTGTTCGATTTGCTCTTATGGTAAAATTAGATTAATTTTTGCCTGTCCTTTGATAATGGTGCCTGATCGACATGTTTCAATTTGTGCTTTTTTAGTACGCAATAGGGGTAGGTACATTTTTCCGAGGCATATGATTTTGAAATTTTTTATTTGAGCTCTGGGGCCACCTCAGACCAACACTTGGCGGCGCTCACAAAGCTAATTTTCGGCCGCTCTCCCGATTAGATCTCAGTGGGTCTCGGAGACCGATTCACGGCGCCTCTTGATCAAAACTGGGGGCCCCTGAGAATCTCTCGGGGCTCCTGAGATTAGTTATCGGCAGCACCTCTGAGACTAATTATTGGGCCCCCCAGATTTGCTCTGGAGGGGGAGGGGGCTGAGACTGAGTATCGTGGTCATCCAGATTAGCTATTGGGGTCCCCTGAGGCTGTCTTTGGGGTGGGGGGGGGGGAGGCTGGGAATGACTTCCGACAGCCCTCTGAGACTTACTCTAGGGCGCCCCTGAAACACTCCGGGGGGGAGGGTGGAATCACTTCTGAGACTGAGTCTTTGGCGTTCCTGAGACTGACTCGGAGGCTACAGATTAGCTCTCGCGGGCCTAAGGCTAACTCCGGGCCCATGAGACCAAAACTCGGGAGCATTTCTGGAAATTACTCTCAGAACCCCGAGATTAACTCTCGGATGTCTCTGAGACTGACAACCGGGAGCCCTCTGAGACTAACTTTTGGGTGCTCCTGAGATTGACTCTCGGGGCCGCTTATACCAAAACTCGGGGGGCCACAGCCTGAGGCTAAATCTCGAGGGCTCCCAAAATTACCCCTCTGGGGCCCCCTGAAACCAGCACTCTGCGGATCAAATTAGACTAACTCTCGGACCCCCGGATTAACTCTCGGGCCACCTGAAACTAAATATTGACTCCTGAGAGAGAAACCCGTGAGACTATGAGGGCCCCCTGAGACCGACTCTTGGGGTACTCTGAGACTGACTCTTAGGGTTCTCTGAGACAGACTCTCAGGGGGACCCCGAGACCGAATCTCGGGTTCCCCTAAGACAGACTCTTGGGGTCCCCTTGACCGACTCTTGGGGTTCTCTGAGACTGACTCTCAGGGGCTCCCCTGAAATAGACTATGTTGCAGGGCCCTGAGAACCACTCTCTGGGGGCCCCTGAGACTAGCTCGGCCCCCTCCCCTGAGACAGACTCCCGGGGCCCCTGATACCGAATTTTGGGGCCCCTGAGACCAACCCTCTGGGACCCCTAAAATCTACTTTCGGGGGGGCCTTGAGACCGACTCTCAGGGCGGGGGCCGTGAGGCCGACTCGGGACGCCCTGAGAACGAATCTTCAGGGGCCTCTGAGACTGACTCTGGGGGCCCCGTGATCAGAGAATCCTTTGCAGTGGTTCAGATTGGCCCAAGGGGTGGGGGTCTGCGGACGCCTAGGGCCCCCTTGGCTACACCACTGCATCCAAACTTTCGGGAACCCTCTGAAATCACCATTTGGAGGCCCCTAAAATAATTGCTCCCCTAGACCAATACTCCGGGGCCCCTTGATGCTGATGCCCGGGGGTCCTAAGACTAAGCTCAGGGTCCCACTTAGATCAGGCTCAGGGGCACCCTTAGACCCATGCTCGCGCTTTTCTCAGGAGTAACTCGACACCGATGTTCTGGGGCCCTCATGATCAATATTTCGAGCCCCCCCAAGACTAATGCTCGGTGCTCTGGAGGCCCTCGATGCCGATGCTCGGGGGTCCTGAACCCGGGCCTGGGGGCCCCTGGGACCAAACTCTGGGTCTCATGAGGTCAATGCTCGTGCCTCACTCATGAGTCCCTCGATATCAATAGTCGGGGGCACCCCGAGTGGGGCCCTGAACCCCTGAGACCAAGCTCGGGGCCTCTGAGACCAAGCTCGAGGGGACCCTGAGACCAAGCTCAGATGCTCCCTGAGACCAAGCTCGAGGGCCCCTGACACCAAGCTCAGGGGGTTCCCTGAGACCAAGCTCGAGACCCCGTGAGACCAAGATCGAAAGGCCCATGAGACCAAACATCGAAAGGCCCATGAGACCAAGCTTGCCCCCCCTAGGACCAAGCTCGGTTGTCCCCTGAGACCAAGCTCGAGGGCCCCTGAGACCAGGCTCACGGGCCCCCGAGATCAATATTCGGTATTCCAAAGCCCTCGATACCAATGATCGGGGTCCCCTCCGAGCTCAGTGGCCCCCGAGATCAATGTTCGGTACTCTGGAACCCTCGATACCGATGATCAGGGCCCCTGAGACCAAGCTCGGGGGTCCCCTGAGACCAAGCTCGGGCGTTCCCTGAGACCAAGCTCGGAGGGCCCCTGACACCGAGCTCGGAGGGCCCCTGACACCGAGCTCAGGCCCCTGAGACAAAGCTCTGGGGGGGCGCTGAGACCAAGCTCGGTGGACCCCTGAGACCAAGATCAGGGCCCCCGAGACCAATGCTCGTGTTTTCCAGTGCATACGGTCAGCCTTATGCATCAGATGCCCTCGGATGCCTCCCTGAGACCAAGCTCGAGGGCCCCTGACACTAAGCTCGGGGAGAGGGGGGCCTGAGACTAAGCTTGGGGGCATCCCTGAGACCAAGCTCGGGGGTCCCCTGAGACCAAGCTCGGGGGCCCTGAGACCAAGCTCGGGGTTATCTGAGGCCAAGCTCGGAGGGCTCCCTGACACCAAGCTCGGGGGGCCCTGAGACCAAGCTCGGAGACCCTGAGACCAAACTCCAAGGGCCCCCTGTGACAAAGCTCGGGAGCTCCCTGAGACCAAGCTCGGGAGCTCCCTGAGACCAAGCTCGGGGGTCCCCTGAGACCAAGCTCGGAGCCCCTGAGACCAAGCTCGGGGGGCCCTGATTCCAAACTCGAAGGGCCCCCTGAGACTAAGCTCGGGAGCTCCCTGAGACCATGCTCGGAGGGCCCCCAGACACCAAGCTCGGGGCCTCTGAGACCAAGCTCGGGGGCCCCTGAGACCAAAATCGAAAGGCCCGTGAAACCAAGATCGAAAGGCCCGTGAGACCGAGCTCGGGGGAGGGGCCCTGAGACCAAGCTCAGGGGCCCTGAGACCAAGCTCGGGACCCCCTGAGACTGAGCACAGGGGTCCCCAAGATCAATATTCGGTACTCTGGAGCCCTCGATACCGATTATCGGGGGCCTCCTGAGACCAAGCTCGGGAGCCCCCCTCCCGAGACCAAGCTCAGGGGCCCCCGAAATCAATTTTTGTGTTTTTAGTGCATAAGGTCAGCCTAAGGGGGTCCGCGGACCCCTGAGACCCCCTCCCCTGGCTACACCACTGTCAGAACATCTCAAGGGGCCCATTCAAGCTCTCGGCCGCCCGGTCAGTGGCTGTAAAGCCTTATAGGGGTCCCAGACCATCTCAGGGGCCCTCAGTTCAACACAGAGGCCCATATTAGCTCTGATGACCAGATAAACTTAAGGGCCCGGCTCATCCAGGGCCCCTTGTCGGCATATTTGGGGCTTCAGAACAGTTCAGGGTTTCAATTAAAGCTTATAACCAAATTTCAGAGCAGTGGCCCTATTCCTGTGCAGGGGCCTCAGATAAGTTTAGGGTCTTCTGTGCATGACAGGGGATCCAGATTAGCTCAAGGGGCAATATTAACTTTACGGTTCCAGCTCAGCTCAGGGGCCCCCAGGTCGGTGGATATAGGTTCTGGCCAACTCACGGGGCCCTGTTTAAGGTTACGGCTCCTAGCTCAGTTTAGGCATCCTAGAACAGTTCATGCTGCCCAAACCATCTCAGGGGCGCTCAGTTCAGCTCAAAGGGCCCAGATTAGCTCGTATGGCATCAGAGGCCAGTTCAGGGGCCCCGAGAAGCTTAGGGGAACTTAAAATCAACTCATAGGACCTAAACTTAGTTTAGGGGCACAGGTAAGTTTAACGGGGTTCCGGGGCAAGCTATCGGGACAGTTTGAGTTTCTTGCTTGATATTACAGTTGTTGATATTCTTATCTCCGTTGCGGGGGCCCATCCCAGAAAAGTGGGGGGCCAGTGGCCCCCTGGCCCCCCCGGTTCCTACGCCTATGTCCTCAGGGGCCCTTCGGGCCCCTCAGGGGGGGCGGCTGTCCCTGCCGCCCCCCGCCCCTTGGCTACGCCCCTGTTTCAGAGCAATCCTGGATCTCCCTTGACTTTTCAAAATGATTAGTTTGATTTTCGTATATTTATATGGCGAGCTCCTCTTGTTTCTGATGAGTCTCGCGCCGGCTTCAATGAGCCATGGGCGGGATTTTTATCATTGGAGGTTTTTCAGTCCCGGAAAGCCAAACATGAAGCTAAAGAAAGAGACGAATTGCCTAAAGCGATGAGTTCTATTCTCTTTAACACGCGCATTGACGGGGGTCTGAGCCACCTTCGCATTGACGGGGGGCGGGTACCCGCCCCCCTAAGATCTCGAGAACCACGGTAGGTAGCGAAAAACGGTAAACGGCGTTGGGCTGCCCATCCACTTCTCCATCGAAAACATTTGAACCATTTTTTTGTCGGGTCACATTTAAGGTCACGAGAGGTCAAAACATGCCCGTCATAGGGATAACATGTAAAATTCAGTTTTTCGGGCATTACATCTGAACAAGTAAAGATAGAGCAAAACGACTTGAACTATATGAATCCTCTTAGCAAGCCGAATCGAATGATATATAATTTGACCTTGCTAGGTCAAATCAAGGATTTGACCTGACCTTAGGTCAGGTCAGGGTCAAATCATATAAAATGCATATCATTAGAACCGCAAAGCCCAGGCGAGTCTAATGCAGCTAAAATAAATGCTCTATCACCATCCGTTACTGAGTTATTCCGTAAAAACCATTTTTCCCATGTATTTCCAATGGAGAGGTCATGCGTCGTACCTGACCTTAGGTCATCGATATCAAAAATACCGGAACATATTTTAGAGAACTCGGTGGGGCCATTATGTGATATGAGTTTCAATCGGATAAGTTCACCCTGCTCCGACTTATGCTATCTTAAACTTTTTTGAGGTCGGGTCACTTGACCTGTACTGGTGACCTGACCTGAGATGACCTAACCTTAAAATTTTCACAGAAGTTGTAAAAATGATGAGGGAAAAGGTATACCAAGTACGGCGGCGCTACGCGCCGCCGTTTTTCTACTATCTCCAAAAAACCCGAGGGGGGCGGGTACCCGCCCCCCGTCAATGCGCGTGTTAAGACATGCCTAAACAGTTCATTACCATGAATCGCTGCACAATACAAGAATGTGATCGTCAAGTTAATGAGGGGAATTTTTGGGGCAATGACGGCATGATACCGTCATGTTCATTTGTGACGGTGACGGGACCAGATAAAAATATCAGAAATCCCAGGTCTATATTCGTTGCAGTACCGCAAAGCAATACTTTTGAACACAGGTTTGGGACAATATTCTTAGTATCAAGCCCCAGCCATCGGCCCCGATCCTTCAAATATTCAATGGCCTGCGGCACAACCGGTGTCAACAGGCGAAGCTTTGCCTACCTTTGGGATGAAGGTGGGTCCGCAATGCACCATGTTGCGTCCCCAGCCGTTTACATGGTTGAAACGGATACGGATTGTTTGGTAGAACGCTACGGATTGGACACCCACACGGATCCAATCCAGGGATTTGATTGGAATGGGTTTGGAAGACAATTTTTTATCGAGATGTGGTTTTGGATTCAATTCTTCATGTATTTGCTTGTATTTCTCGAATACGAGCTGGACTTGGACTGGTAATTGTGATGTGAAAACACATTGGCCTGATTCTTTGGGAAGACTTCAGATAGTGACCGAATTAGATGTAAAGTTCCTGGGGTTGGCCATGACTACACGACTGCTTGCATGCCACATGTTTGCTCGCGCATTCTTTGAAACGTTTATGGCACACTCTAAGACATCACTTCTACCCACACCCCAGGATGCGAGTAGAAGTGCTCCAGATGCGACCTAGACCCTCTAACTCGCCAACAAAATGGCTGCCCCGAATTTCGTATCCCCACTGTCACTTACAAAGCTATATCTCTGCTTGTGCCCTTTAATAAAAAATATGTAGGTACATAATCTGCTCATCAGCCAAGTGCTTCTGTGCCCCTTTCTGAAGGTTTACATTGCCTTTGACTTGAAGTATATGCCCTGGTGATCCCAGACAAATGCTCGCTGGAATCTGGCCTTGGCCGGAATACTGACCTTTCATAGCGCGGCTATCTCTGTGGTGTAATGTCCAGCTGGATTCTCGGATCTATTGTTTTGTCTTGTGTTGCAGTGGAATAAGACGAAGTTGAACACTTGCCAAACTGCTATCACCCCATTATGATGGGCTGGGTTTGTGATCTGATTTATAATGAGTGTTTCAAGAATGTTAAACGGGATGGCAAGGAAAGAACAATACAGGTGTTACAGTAGACCTCATTTTCGGGTATTCACTAAAGCTCGGCACGGCCTACGTCATTCTGTCCGTGCATAGAATCACGAGTTCAAGCCCACCTAGAGGCAGGATTTGGCGCCCTGTCCTAGCTCAAGTCTAGCTTATTTCCCTTTTCCCTCGGACGTCATATGACTTTAGCTGGATGCGAATAGTGGTGGTTCAGATGTGACCTGGACCCCTAAGTCGCCAAACAAAATTCTAAAAAGTGTTGTGGTTTATTACGCGAAAATCCCGTCACCAGGATAAAACAAAACTTGAAAATTTTCTTCAGCTGGAGAAGTTTTTTTCGTGCGGAAGGCGACCAGTCGAAAGTGCTTTACTGTACATGAGCTGATGATGGAGTTATTGTACTTGCATAGAGATTATGGTATGTACATACATACCTATAGCTCTATCGCTTTTGTTACAGCTTATTTAATTGTGTCGCTTAAATCTTACAAGTAAGCATACTATTAAAAATTACTCGCTTTCTCCTGTTACTTGGATTACAGAAATGGTAATAAAAAAATCTCGGCATGCTAGTTGAAATCCGGCGTTTACACTGAGTCATTCTTGTCACAAACTGGTAACGTCAGTCGAACAATACAGACGGCTCGTTGAATGCCGCCAAGAAACTTCATACAATTCTAGATATTCAAATCACCAATCGTGGCACTTCCACGCTCTATTGGCGTGATCTATAGTCTGTTTACTTGGCCTAAGAAGTGTTTTGTGACTTGCCAACTTTACATCCTGGTATGGTGCGTGCGTAGTTTGACGAAGTGAATATCACATCCGCCTTGATAAATAGAAAAAAGCGTGGGAATCACGTGAGCCAGATCTTTCCGAGAACGGTGTCTTCGGAGGGTCGTCGGTCGTCCGGACTCGCGCGCGTCAAACCCGGACCCTCAGCAGACAGCCACCAGGCTCTGGTCTAACACCCATGCTGGGTGTCCGTGGGCTGGACAATCCAGATTCTGGTCTAACGCCCGTGCTGGCTGTCCGTGGGCTGGACAACTGAGGCACTGGTCTAACGCCCATGCTTGGTGTCTGTGGGCTGAATGATGCAGTGTATGGAGGACTCTTATAGAAAAAGGGCATATCAAACAGCAGTGCAACCAGAAGCTGGTTAAGGAGACACATCGGTACCCAGGTTAGCTGCTGCGGAGCAGGACGGGCTGGAAGTATGAGTCCTGTCAGTAAAAGTATATGTATATAAGGTAAGTCTCTTAGGTACTGTCCTCGGGTGCCGAACCGATTATTCTGGGAGGCTTGTGGACCCCGTGCCTTATCAACACAATAGTCGTCATCACTTGGGTGTCCTGAAGGCCCGATGTTGACCGCGGATGACGCTCTAAAAAATCGAATCCCGGACCGTCCAGCACCTTAACACGCGATTGGCGAGGGGCGGATTCCCCCTCGGGTACCTTTTTGGTATACCTTTTATCTGATCATTTTTACAACTTTTGTCAAACATTTGGGTCCAGATCATTCATATAATTCGTATTTCATTCAATAATTCATATTACATAATGAGCCTACTGGGTAGGTACTACAAAAATGTTCCGAGATTTTTACATCGAGGACCTAAGACCAGGTACGAGCCATGGTCTCTCCGTTTGAAGAGCATGGGGCAAATGGTTTAAACTAAAAAAACTTAATAATGGATGGCGGTACGGCGCCTATTATCGCAGAATTGAGTTCGCCTTATCCTTGCACTTGTAATGTTATGCATTGTGACTTAGTTTGACCTTAACCTGACCCCAGATCAGGAAACATCCTGGATTTGAACTAGCAAGGTCATCTTATACATAATTCGATTCGGCTTGCTGCTATAATTCCAACTATTTGTATTGGTTGCACTCTCTATATTAGTACTATGCCTATTATGTATGTTTAGGTTTATTATATGTTATGTTATATGTTCAGTGACGGATCTAGGATTTCGTTAAGGGGGGCCCAGGCTCGGAGGGCGCCGAACCTGGGGGGCGCCGAACCTGAGGGGCGCCAATTTCAGTGGCGGATCCAGCCGGTCGGTTTGGGAGGGGCAAACCAAAGTCGAAAAGCAAAAAAAAAAAACGTCACGCAGTAAAAAGCTGCGCTACCAATATCACTTCCCGGTAGAATTTTGGGTATTTGAGGCGAAAAGCTAAAAAAACGTCACAGGGTGAAAAATATGGGCTCGAGATACTTCTTCCTATACAAGGCTGGCTATACTAGACTGGCTATACTATAACTGAGAATTATTGATATTTACTCCATGATTCTGATGAAGGGCTGTGCCCGAATATATAATCTTCAGTGTTTTTTACATTTCCGGATTTGAGGGGACAGGCCAGGGAACATCTTATCAACTTATGTTCTGTTTGAAGTTGAGAGTTGAAACACCAAAATCTTGCTTATAAACTAAAAAGGAGGAGGGGTAAAAAGGAGGTCGATTGCTTGGGGGTCAAAACATAGTTTTGCCCCGAGCTTTTCCGTTTGCGGGAATGCCTTTCCCCCCCTAGATCCGCCACTGGTCAATTTACCACCCAAAAGGCGGCCAGTGTCAATGAAAAACGCGTTTAAAAAAGGATTTGTAAATGCTTATTTTCATGAAAGCTTCCTCTTAGTGAGGATATGTTCACGTTTGCCATCAAGCCTATTTCGGGCCAGCTAACGACTGGCACCTTGGTAGAAAATGCTGAAAGCACCCACTGACACTAACTGAAGCACGATCAGCAAATAATACAGTTATCTTCGGTCATGGGGAAAACTGAGGTGTCGTATCCACCACCAGAGACGGCGGATTCCATTTTCGAGAAGTGGTGCAAGACTTTCTGGAGGGGGCGCCTTCCTCCCCAGTGGGCGCCATCATACCTTGGGGGCGCCTTTGCTATCCAAGGGCGTTCTGCAGAAACTCTTTTGACTCGGCATGCGAGGCCACTTGGGATGGTTTATTTTTGATATTCCGAAAGATAGGATTTTAGATTTCGCGAAAACTCAGTCGTATCTGATTCGTATCAGCAACAGAGTGGCATAGCCCAGGATTCTGTGATTTTCATAGCCTTGTTTGCAGTTATGACCAATGATATTGCAGACACTTCCCGCAAACATACGGCATGTGCTTTTCGTTGAAGAGTTCACAATATGAGTGACAGTGTCCACTACAGCAGCTGCGCAGAGGCAGCTGCAGCTTGACCTTGACACATTGCAGCAATGGATCATATGCAATGGACTGAAATTTTCAAGTTCAAAGACAAAGTTCTATAATAGACATTGAGACTGAATACTCGATGTTGTAAATTCGCGGAGATCCGATCAACGTTGGAGCAGAAACCAGATTTATCGGGCTCACACTCGATAAACTTCCGTATGTGCTACACCTGAATGATTTCCGCAAAAAAATGTTTCGATACGCTTAAAATACTGAAGGTGTTGACGAGAATGAGATACGGTGCGGATAGAGAAATGTTTCTCATGCTATACACGTTATACGCCTATCGCCTATATATACGTTATACGCACGTTATACGCTTATCATTATACGCTACGTTATAAGCTTCTTATGCTATATAGATCACTTATTCGTTCGAAGTCCGAGTACGGCTTTATTGTGTATGGGGCCGCTCCTTCGTCCGCGAAAAAGATTAGCGATATGTCCATCATCATGCTATCAGAATAGTAACTGGGGCGTTCCAAGCTTCACCCATAATGAGCATGATAGTGGAAATTAATTGAATACCGCTACAAATACGCAGTAAGATACTCGCTTTGCATTAAACCATTTAAGGGAATGTGGCACCTTTAGAACTTGATTTTAACTGATATAGCCAAGTTGTAAAGCAAGTCGGAAAACCAGGTGCTCTATATATCATTTGTCTTGGAACTCGATATTTCCGTAGAAAAAAGCTAAAACCTACCCGAAATGTACTTCTCATGTAGCTCTCGCCAGGCGGCCATTGTTGTGAGCTGCTGGTGTGACGACATATGCTGACATCACGATGAGCATCAGCCAATCGAAGCTCTTGAAGTGTTTCGGAGTATGGTAGTGGTTGCTAGATCTTGACATCATACACAGGCAGATATTTATTTCTTTTCCTAGAGGAGTATTTAAAAAATCAAAATATTGAGCTTGTACATTTTTCAAAGAAATCATGAGTAGTTTCATTATTTTCACCTAAAAGTACGCCTAATTACACAAAATTCCAGGATTTTACCAAGGTGCCACGTTCCCTTTAAAATCAGTCACCAACATGCCCCACATGCCAAACATTTTTTGGCGACGCCTACCTCTGTCAGATAGACAGTGGCTCGCGTGTTGCAACCCGTCACCCGGGAGTGAGAGTCTGTGCCTGGCTGGCACAGGTTGGTATCGACAGCAGCCTCGTAGAACCACATGAAGCAGCGGTTATTGAACCATAGCTCATCTCGACAGTTGACACGAACACAGACCTACTCCAACAAAGCAAAAATTTGCCTCCTGAACCAACGCGCCAGAATTTATGAACTTGCGTGTGGAGCCGTTCGAAAACCACGTCTGTTTCTATACAGATGGTTGCAAAAGAAAGTGACAATGGCACAGGGCGTGCATTTGTTGGTGACGATGTTGAGAAGTTTTCTAGTTTGCCTTACGAAGGATCCATTTTTCCATTTGAGGACTTTAGTGAGATTCAGACTCCAACAGCCGTAGTGGGAAGAACCTGGACGAAATTATAAAAAAATAAGCGCAAATAAAATTTGACCCTTTTGGCCTTTTCCAAACCCGGTTTGGCCTTTTCCCGTCGAAAAAAACTCGTAGTCCTGGGCAGCATCTCTAATCTTTAGAACATGGAATAACAAAAATTGGGAGACATTTATTTAACATTAGCCCATCTAAATTGTATTAACGCCACCTCCAAATGGGAGTTTGATCCCCCGAAGACACTATAATGACCAGCACAAGAAAATCTCCCCCTCCCCCCATTGAGTGTTCCATAAAAAATGTTCTGCTTTGTTCTCCAGGTTCTGCCATTCCTATCCATGGGTGATTATTCTTTCCAGAGGGGGCGCCTTTTCTCCGGCGGGGGGAGGGAGGGGGCGCCTTTTGCTATCTAGGAGTGCCTGTGCTAACCGAGGGGCGCATATGATATCCAGGGACGCCGTTCTTCTGTCTTCTTCGGATGCGCCTCTGCTGTCCAGGAGGCGCGTGCGCTATCCAGGGGTGCCTATGCTATCCAGAGGCCCAGATCCTTTACTCAGGGGGCGGGGGGCGCCTTTTACTGTCCAGGGGTGCCTGTGCTAACCAGGGGCGCATATGCTATCCCGGGGTGCCGTTGCTCTTCTTTAGGGGCGCCTCTGCCGTCCAGTGGTGCCTATGCTATCCAGAGGGTGTCTTCTGTCCATAGAGCGCTTCTGCTATCTGGGGCGCCTTTAGTATCAAAGGGCGTATTTGCTGTTTTGGGGGCGCCTATGCTATCCAGAGGGCGCCCGTGTTGTTCAGGGAGTGCGATTGCTATTCAAGGTAGCTTATGATATCCAGAGGGGTGCCTTTGCTCTATGGGGGAGGGTGCCTCTTGCTGTACAAGAGTGCCTGTGCTAACCAGAGGGCGCCTATGCTATCCAGGGGCGTTGTTATTCCTCAATTGGGGGTGCCTTTTCTGTCCAGGGGCACCTCTGCTGTCTAGAGGTCGCCCTTGCTATCCAGAGGGGGCCTTTACTCAAGGGGGAGGGCGCTGTTTGCTGTCCAGGGCGCAGCTTTGATGTCAGGGGGCGCCATTCATATTTTAAAGTGTATTTTATTTTACACAGAGGGTACTACCTCTTCAGATAGGCGACGTGTCTGATTTTCTCTTGACCGGCTGGGGGCGCCGGCCAAATCCGGCGGTGCCACCCAAATCCGTGGGGGCCTCCCCGGACGAGGTCAAAACCAGGTGTGCGAAAAGATACTTTTGCACACCATCATTTTTCAAGGTGTGCAACTGAACACCCTGTCCCGCGTAATCCGCCGTCCCTGCCGCCGTTGCTCTCCGGGGGGCGTCTTTTTCTCTCCAGGAGGCACCTCTGCGCTCCAGGGGGCGCCTTTCCTATCCAAGGGCGCCTATACTATCCAGGAGAGCGCCTTTTCTCTGCGGTGGGCGCCTTTTGTTGTCCAGGGGTGCCTGTGCTAACCACGGGGCGCATGTGATATCCAGAGGCGCCGTTTCTCTTCTTCGGAGATGCCTCGGCTATCCAGGAGGCGCCTACGCTATCCAAGAGCGCCTATGCTATCCAGAGGGGTACCTTTGCTCCATGGCTGCGCCTTCTGCTTTCCAGGGCGCAGCTTAAGGGGTGCCATTCATATCTGAAAATTTCTTCCTCACAGAGGATCCTACCTCTTCAGGTAGGCGGTGATCAGGCTTGCTTTTCTCATGATTGCGCCGGCCAAATCGAGTGCCACCCAAATCCGTATCGGGGGGGGGCGCCTCTCCGGACATGGTCAAAACCAGGTGTACAAAAATATACTTTTGCACACCATCACTTTTTCATGATGTGAAACTGCAGACCCTGTCCCGCGGAATCCGCCGTCCCTTCCGCCCCTGCTCTCATGGGAGCGCCGTTGCTATTCAAGGGAGCTTATTCTATTCAGAGGGGGTGCTTTGCTCAATGGGGGGGGGCGCCTTTTGGTGTACAGGAGTGCCTGTGCTAACCAGAGGGCGCCTATGCTATCCAGGGGCGTCGTTATTCCTCTACTGGGGGGCGTCTTTTTCTATCCAGGGGTGCCTCTTGCTGGCTAGGGGGCGCCTTTGCTTTCCAAGGGCGCCTATGCTATCCAGAGGGGCGCCTTTTCTCTGCGGGGGAGGGGCGCCTTTTGCTGTCCAGGGGTGCCTGTGCTAACCAGGGGGCGCATGGGATATCTAGGGGCGCCGTTTCTCTTCTTCCGAGGCGCCTCAGCTGTCCAGGAGGCGCCCACGCTTTTCAAGGGCGCCTATGCTATCCAGAGGGGCGCCTTTACTCAAGGGGGGGCAACTTTTGCTTTCCAGGGCGCAGCTTTGATGTCAAGGTGCGCCATTCATGTATGAAAATGTCTTTCACAGAGGATCCTACCTCTTTGGGTAGGTGGTGATTAGGCCTGATTTTCTCTGACCGGCCGGGGGCGCCGGCCAAATCCGGGGGTGCCACCCAAATCCGTGGGGAGGGGGCGCCTCTCCGGACTAGTCAAAACCAGGTGTGCAAAAGATACTTTTGCACACAAACATTTTTTCATGGTGTGCAACTGCAGACCCTGTCCCGCGGAATCCGCCGTCCCTGCCGCCGTTGTTCTCCGGGGGTGTCTTTTTCTCTCCAGGAGGCACCTCTGCTCTCCAGGGGGCGCCTTACCTACCCAAGTGCGCCTATGTTATCCAGGGGGCGCCAATTCTCTGCGGAGGGCGCCTTTTGCTGTCCAGGGGGCGCATGTGATATCCAGGGGCGCCGTTTCTCTTCTCCGGAGGCACCTCGGCTTCCAGGAGGTGCCTACGCTACCCAAGGGCGCCTATGCTAGCCAGAGGGGCGCCTTTACTCAAGGGGGCGCATTTTGCTGCCCAGGGCGCGACTATGATGTAGGGGGGCGCCATTCATGTATGAAAATGTACATCTTTCACAGAGGATCCTACTTCTTCAGGTAGGCGGTAATTAGGCTTGATTTTCTCTGACCGGCCGGGGGCGCCGGCTGAGGCTGGGGGAGGGGGCGCCTCCTGGACAAAGACAAAACAAGGGGTGCAAAAGATACTTTTGCACCACTTGAAAAAAATCGAGTGGTGCAACTGCACCACTTGCACCCTGGAATCCGCCGTCCCTGTCCACCACCTCCACTTATCACAGTTGTCCTGGCTAACGGCTCCATACTGAAATACCCGATTGACGCTAACCTGAGCCTCATAGGCCGCAGAACCTCTGCGGGCCTGGGCCCCTGAGTTTTTGGTGACTTCCCTGAGTTTATTTCGAGTCCCCTCATCTGATCTGGGACCGATTTAGTTAACCAGGCCCTCACACTGAACTTGAAACCTATATGTCGCCGCTGAAGCCTATTAAGCTTTTCGGGGCCCTTTTATTGATATAGGGCCCCCTCAACAGGTCCTGGGCCCTCTGAGCTAAAAGCTGGAGCTCTGAGCTCTGAGCCCCAAGCTGGATTAGTGTCCCTTGAGCTGATCAGGGTCCCCTGGGTTGGTACCGTTTTCGTTTAACTGATATAGATCCCTTCAGCTTGTTTGGGGCCCGTTGTGTGCATCTGGGCACTAGTTCGTCGAGGCACCCAGCTAGTCTCGCCCTATTAGTTTTATGGGCCTTCTGAGCTGCTGCAGGGTCCCCTCAGAGTGTCTGGGCCCCATGAATTGAAAATTGGACCCCTGGGTTAGTTTTGGGTCCCTGAGCTTATTTAGAAACCGTTTAAATAGGTAGGCACCCAACGCTGGTCTTGAGAATGCTGTGTTGGCACTGAGGTCAAATGAGCTCGTCGGAGGCCCTTATCTGGACCCCCTGAACTGAAACGGGCCCCTCAGCTGATTTTGGAGACCCAAAATCCCTCCTATCGGACTTCACCCACGCCAGATTTCCTGACTTCCCTGAGGGCCCCTGGGGGCCATTGGGGATTTTTCCCGCGATCAGCGCAGGGGTCCCTCCTCCGAGACAAAGCTTACAACATGTCTCTGTCTCTATACTCTAGCGTCTGCCAGAGTTGAGCTAGAATCATTTTTAGGCACAATTCGCTTCCTCTCGTTACGGCGAATCATCAAATAATGTATAATATGACTATACTAGGTCAAAACATAAAACTGACCTGACCTAAGGCTAGGTCAAGGTCACCATATAGCCTAGCATAGTCAGTATGCATATCAATCAACTCACAATAACAATAAAAAATGGTATCAAAATACGGGTTTTATCAATATTTCCTGCAAAGCAATTGACCCAAGTCTTAAAACCTGCTTAGGAAGCGCCAGATGAACTCTCAGATGTAACATGTCTAAACTTGCAACATGAACCGATAAAGAGGCCTAGGATACTATAATTTGGGGAATCCGAAGGTATTTCAAGCGGCGTCTGCAGACATAGAGCAATTTTTCGGCAAATTTCCGTTTTACCCCATGCATTTTCAATGGAGAGGTCATGATTCGTACCTGTCCCTAGGTCATCGATGGGAAAAATCCCGGAATAAATGTATTAGTACTTTTTGGGCCCATTATATGGCACAAGTTTGAATTCGATAGATTCACCTTTTTCTTACTTACGCCAACTTAAAAATTTTTTGGGGTGAGGCCACTTGACCTGCACTGGTGACCTGACCTGAGATGACGCAACCTTAAATTTTGATGGAAAGTTGCGGAATTGATCAATGATAAGGTGTGACAAGTACTGTGTCGCTTCGCGCCGACGTTTTTTCGTGCCACTGGGAGACCTCGAGGGGGTGTTCAAGCACCCCCAACGGGCCGGAACGGGGCGCGAATACTCTAGAACAGGGCTGAGGCCAAAAGGGAAGGCTCTAAACAATGTCTGAAATTTTGGGGTCAAGGTCCTTCAAGGTCATTGACCTATTACGGCACAACCCAACATATTATGCCTAATTTACGCTATAACTAGCGCTGTGCCCAAGCTTACCAATGACCTTTGATCAAGCCTTGATCATCAAGGCCAGTCACCTTTAAAGTTGACCTGTGACCTTGATCTAAACACTGAATAACCTTTACTTTGATGTAATAGCATACACTATAATAGGTGTCGTAACATTATGCAACGTCATTTAGCGGCTGTCCAGGAGTACCTGTGCTCATCAGGGACACCTATGCTCTCTGGAGGGGCCTTTGCTTCGATGGGACACCTGTGCCACCCAGGGGCGCCTTCGCTTCCCAATGGACGCAACCTAGCTATCCAGGGGCATCTTTGCTGTTCCGGGGGTGCCTTTGATACCCAGTGCCCAAGGGGAGCTTTTTCTTATCCAGGTTCACCTTGGTATTGAGGGGCGTATTTTTATTCAAGTATTTTTATTCAACATACTACCCAGTGGCGCCTACCCTATGCAAAGGGCGCTTAGGCTATCCAGGGGGCGGCAATTTGCTATACATAGGGCGCCCTTATGCTCTCCTTGGGCACCTCATTCAGAGGGTGTCTCTGATATTCAGGGGCGCTTTTCCTATCAGCAGGGTACCTGTGCCATCTTGGGACTATTCTTATCAAGGGACGCTGCTGTTATTCAGGAATACCTACACCACTGTCGAGGGTCGCCTTTGCTACCCAGAGGCGCCTTTACTTCTTAGGAAGTTTGGCGTCCGTGCTTTAAGGAGTGCTTTGGCATCGATTGATTGCTCTATTATTGGGCTTAGGTGCGCGTGAACCTTGAGCTCATGTAGCGCCCATATTGTTGCTAAAGAACGCTTATGCTATCAAAGGGCGCCTTTACTATCGAGGGCCTCTGTTTTATTCAAGGCAATCTGTTCTATCCACGGGCATCTGATATTTGGGGGGCGGTGCCTAGGTTATTCAGGAGGCGGCTTTTTTCTCCAAAGGGGCGCACTATTGCTTTCCAGGGGCGCCGTTACTGCCCAGGGGTGTCTTTCTATCCAGGGGCGCATATGCTGTCTAGGTGTATTTTTCAATCACAGACATGATTGAAATACATGCCCCTACGTTATCCTGGGGTGCTTTTTGTCTCCGGTGAGGCGCTATTTTTCTCTTCCGCGCACCAGTTTATTCAAGGGCACCTATGCCGTCCAGAGAACCTTTGTTATCTAGGGCTGCCTTCGCTGTTAAGGGCACCTTTGCTACCCAAAGGGAGCATTTTACTTTCCTGGAGTGCTTATTTTCATCTAAGGGGCGCATATGCTATCTTGGAGCGCCTTTGCAAACATGGGGCGCACTTTTCTATCCAGGGGCGCCTTTACACTTGAGGGGGCGCCTCTGCAATCCAGGAGGAGCCCAAAATAGATGGAGAATAAAAATTCTGAAATAAGGCGCTCGAACACTGAAATAAAGTGCCTAGTTATCAAAAAGAGGCGCTCATCTGCTGAGCGGGGAGGACTGCTGGTTGCTGAGGGCAGCGTTCTCGGAAGTGGGGCGCACATACTGAAAAAGGCACCCGGTTGCAGCGATGGAGCACTAAGCCTTCAGTTATAGGTTAATGAAATGTGGTTAAAGGCAGTCCATGCTCAAATTGAGCGCTCGAGCCCTGTAACAGAGCGCGCGACTGTCGGACAGGTGTGCCAAGCCATAGACAGTAGGGCAGCTGAAGATGGAAAGGGACACCTATGATACCCTGGGGGCGCCTGTACTCTCAGGTGAGGCGCTTGTTTTCTTTATCAGGCGCCTAGTTTATCCATGGCCGCATATGCTGTCCAGATCATCTATTTCAAGAAGAGTTAACTTTGCTGTCCAGGGGCGCCTTTACTATCCAAGGGCGCATATGATATATGTAGGGTGCTTTATGCAAAGGGCGCCTAGGCTGTCCAAGGGCGCCGTCCTAACCAAAGGCCACCTTTCACTTTCCCTGAAGTGCCTATTTCTATGTAAGAGGTGCATATATTATCTAGGAGTGCCCTTGATATACGGAGACGCCTTTTTGGCCAGCGGCGCCTTTGCTCTTGAGGGGCGCTGCTCCAATCCAGGGTAGCTGAAGATGGATAAGGGACATCTATGTTATACAGGGGGAGCCTGAACTTTCCAATGGGGCGCTCATTTTCCTTCTCAGGCACCTAGTTTATCTAGGGGGCGCCTAGGCTATCCAAAGGCACCTTTACTATCAAAGGGGTGCCTTCCTAGGGGCGCCTTTGCTATCCAGGGGCGCCTTTGCTGTCCAAAGCACTTGTGTTATCCAGGGTTGTCTTTGCTGTCCAGTGGCGCCTTTGCTATCCAAAAGTGCATATGATATCCGTGGGCGCTTTATCCAGTGGGCGCCTGGACTATCAAAGGGCACTTCTTCTACCCAAGGTGAGCATTTTATTTTCCTAAAGCGCCTATTTCTATCTAAGGGACGCTTATGCTGTCCAAGGCACCTATGTTACCAAGATTTGCCTTTCCTGCCCAGGGGCGCCTTTCCTAGCCAAGGGCGCATTTGATATCCGTAGGGCGCTTCATCCAGGGGGCGCCTAGGCTATCCAAAGGCGGCTTTTCTATCGAAGGTGTGCCCTCCTAGGGGTGCCTTTGCTACCCAGGGGCACCTTTTCTGTCCACAGAACTTGTGTTATCCAGGGTTGTCTTTGCTGTCCAGGGGCGCCTTTGCTATCCAAGGATGCATATGACATCCGTAGGGCGCTTTTTCCAGTGGGCGCCTAGGCTATCAAAGGGCGCCTTTTTCTACCCAAGGTGAGCATTTTATTTTCCTAAAGCGCCTATTTCTATCTAAGGGGCGCTTATGCTGTCCAGGGCACCTATGTTGCCAAGATTTGCCTTTGCTGCCCAGGGGCGCCTTTCCTAGCCAAGGGCGCATTTGATATCCGTAGGGCGCTTCATCCAGGGGGCGCCTAGGCTATCCAAAGGCGGCTTTTCTATCGAAAGTTTGCCTTTCTAGGGGCGCCTTTGCTACCCAGGGGCGCCTTTGCTGTCCACAGCACTTGTGCTATCCAGGGTTGTCTTTGCTGTCCAGGGGCGCCCTTGCTATCCAAGGGTGCATATGACATCCGTAGGGCGCTTTTCCAGTGGGCGCCTAGGCTATCAAAGGGCGCCTTTTTCTACCCAAGGTGAGCATTTATTTTCCTAAAGCGCCTACTTCCATCTAAGGGGCGCTTATGCTGTCCAGGGCACCTATGTTACCAAGATTTGCCTTTGCTGCCCAGGGGCGCCTTTCCTAGCCAAGGGCGCATTTGATATCCGTAGGGCGCTTCATCCAGGGGGCGCCTAGGCTATCCAAAGGCGGCTTTTCTATCGAAGGTTTGCCTTCCTAGGGGCGCCTTTGCTACCCAGGGGCGCCTTTGCTGTCCACAGCACTTGTGTTATCCAGGGTTGTCTTTGCTGTCCAGGGGCGCCTTTGCTATCCAAGGGTGCATATGACATCCGTAGGGCGCTTTTTCCAGTGGGCGCCTAGGCTATCAAAGGGCGCCTTTTTCTACCCAAGGTGAGCATTTATTTTCCTAAAGCGCCTACTTCCATCTAAGGGGCGCTTATGCTGTCCAGGGCACCTATGTTACCAAGATTTGCCTTTGCTGCCCAGGGGCGCCTTTCCTAGCCAAGGGCGCATATGATATCCGTAGGGCGCTTCATCCAGGGGGCGCCTAGGCTATCCAAAGGCGGCTTTTCTATCGAAGGGGTGCCTTCCTAGGGGCGCCTTTGCTACCCAGGGGCGCCTTTGCTGTCCACAGCACTTGTGTTATCCAGGGTTGTCTTTGCTGTCCAGGGGCGCCTTTGCTATCCAAGGGTGCATATGACATCCGTAGGGCACTTTTTCCAGTGGGCGCCTAGGCTATCAAAGGGCGCGTTTTTCTACCCAAGGTGAGCATTTATTTTCCTAAAGCGCCTACTTCCATCTAAGGGGCGCTTATGCTGTCCAGGGCACCTATGTTACCAAGATTTGCCTTTGCTGCCCAGGGGCGCCTTTCCTAGCCAAAGGCGCATATGATATCCGTAGGGCGCTTCATCCAGGGGGCGCCTAGGCTATCCAAAGGCGGCTTTTCTATCGAAGGGTGCCTTCCTAGGGGCGCCTTTGCTACCCAGGGGCGCCTTTGCTGTCCACAGCACTTGTGTTATCCAGGGTTGTCTTTGCTGTCCAGGGGCGCCTTTGCTATCCAAGGGTGCATATGACATCCGTAGGGCACTTTTTCCAGTGGGCGCCTAGGCTATCAAAGGGCGCGTTTTTCTACCCAAGGTGAGCATTTATTTTCCTAAAGCGCCTACTTCCATCTAAGGGGCGCTTATGCTGTCCAGGGCGCCTATGTTACCAAGATTTGCCTTTGCTGCCCAGGGGCGCCTTTCCTAGCCAAGGGCGCATATGATATCCGTAGGGCGCTTTTTCCAGTGGGCGCCTAGGCTATCAAAGGGCGCCTTTTTCTACCCAAGGTGAGCATTTATTTTCCTAAAGCGCCTATTTCTATCTAAGGGGCGCTTATGCTGTCCAGGGCACCTATGTTACCAAGATTTGCCTTTGCTGCCCAGAGGCGCCTTTCCTAGCCAAGGGCGCATATGATATCCGTAGGGCGCTTCATCCAGGGGGCGCCTAGGCTACTCAGGGGTGCATTAGTTCCCCATGGCGCAATCCTGCTATCTAGTGGCGCCTTTTCTTTGCCGGGGCGCTTTTGTTAGCTTTCTAAATTTCATCTTCAACATTTTACTGGGGCGCAAAAGACCAGTAAAGGCGTCTAGTGTTTGGGCAGAGGCGCTTTGCCATCGTTTTAAGGACTATGTGTTAATTCAAGCGGAATAAGTGGTATCTACCACCTTGGCGCACGAAATGGGTACAGGCGCGCCGCTCATATCGGGCGCCTTCGGCGCCCGATATGAGCTAAGCTATACTGAGGCGCTTCGGAGCTAAGGGGGGCCCGGGCCCCTGGGCCCCCCTTGGATCCGTCACTGTATATGTTATTATTATGTTATATGTCATGTTAGTATGTGTTATGTTTATTATGTCTATTATGTACTATATATTAGTATTACATCTATATTAGACTCTGGTTTCCACGGCTGCCGCACACCCAGCCATCCCATGTCGCAGGGCCTGGCATAAAACATTTTTTCTCTTCAGAGCTACGACTTTTCTTTTTGTGTTCGCGGTTTGTGAGTTCCTTTTTGCGAAAATTTGTCCCATTGTTTGCTTCATGTAACATTTTTTGTCTATGATTTCGGTTTACTTTTTGTTGTCTTTGTTCTGCCGCATATGTGGGCCTTAAAGGGAGATAAGCGAAAAAAATTTATTGGCTAGATCAAATGGCCACAAAAAAGTTGTTTCAGAAGTGCTATACTCATTTTTGCGAATTCGGCCTGCAAATGCCTTAAAATTGCTCTCAAAGTAAGCATTTCCAGACGACTTTACCGGTACACCTCTTATCGATGTAAATGACGTACCCCCGGCTAAGGCTATCAAATTCTCTAAAAAAACCGGTCACATTTTTCCTAAACAGTGGCTGGAAAGTTTAAAAAATTAAATAGAAAATTATTTAAAAAACTACAGCAAGAAATAATATTAAAACAAAAATATAGGACTTTTAAGAAATCACAATTGACCAATCAGAACGTACAGCCACCTCATAGGGGTCACGTGACCTTTCTGACGCAAAAGTTTTGTCATCCTGGGCCTGAAGCAGAAAAAGACTCAAGACCCGAGGTACGAAACGGCTGAGGACTTGAGTAATTATGTGTTTTTCCGTTTTTAGGGCAAACTAATTCATGTTGTATTTTCTAAAGGCTTTGTAAAATTAATTCAAATACAAATACAGGAGAACAGACATTTGTATTACAAAAAGCAATACTTTTCAACTTTAAATAGTTTTCGAAAAGTAAGTGATGGGTGAAGGTTTCCGCATTTTATCGGAACTGTTAACCTATTTCAATAATAAGTGAGAGGCCTCCCAAAATTTTGCGAAGATACAAAAATAATTGACAGTTTCATAATCAGGATTTTTCAAATAGGAAGAAACCACAATAATATTTTTTCGCGTATCTCCCTTTAAACCTTAAAACGTAAACTTAAAACACGGACTCTCAAAAAAAGTTCAGACGTAATGGCGAAATACTGTACTGAGGCACCGCTGCTCAACTCAGCCCACTACAGCCTGCGGCCGAAGCCTGCCATCTCCAGCTGTAGGTCGGCATGCCTGTCAGCTATCCGGTCGCACTGTGGACAAGGGTCTGACCAGCTGACAGGACCAGTGGACTCTGGCTTCCACGCCTATCCATGACCGCGCGCGGCTAAGCCTTTGTTAACTGACGCACCCTGGGAAGGCACAGCTGGCAACAGGGGCTTCTTGGACAACTAAAGCGCTGGGCCCGGCACCGTCCCACGTGATTACGATACTGCTGCCCCAGGGACTTTTCTGTACTCCCACGCAATCCATGCAATGTGAGATAAAAACAATGTGGGACTTTTACCATGGGCAGACAGGGTAGGACAGAAGCCATTGTCAGGGCTAACTATCGGTTATTACAAGGTCACCAGGTTGCGGGGCCGACATTGGGTGATATTTCTACCAAAAGTGCGCCCCTGGTACTCTTCCTTGCATTAAATTATTGATAGGGGTATACTGGTCTCAAAAATAATGCATTCCAAAATTAAGGGGTTGGATACTAGTGTGTCGACAAAATCAAGTTAAGTTTTAGAACGCCGGGGGTGATGAGGATGCAAATATCTTTATATAGTCAATCCATGCACTCCTGGAGAGTCAAATATGCGCAGTTTTCGATCTTTGTTTTTTTTTACAAATGCATGTTATCTTCCATCTACACCATTTTCAAATTTCTAACTTTCTCCACACTTCCTCCGTTGGACATGTTCCGCCGTGTGATAGATAGATTAAAGAGAAGACCGGAGCCAAAGTCGTCTCTGTGTTGATGCTGATGCTACATCCATTTACCAAACAGGGCAAGGGGAACCTCCGTAACACGCTGAAAACAACTCCAACCAGGATAAATATTTGGTATCATTCATAACAGGAGAAAAAAGGGACTTACTAATGCAACTTTTGTCGCCATCAAAGCGTTGGATAACGTCAAGCAGATCGCTAGATCAAACTTGGAAATACGATGAAAAACACCGCCCGCCATTAGTCTCATGTATTATCGCAGAATGCCCACAGTATACACAAGTACCCGAGGAAAGCATATCACAGCCCAGTTGTCACCCCACCCAGCCCCGCTATCATCCCATATCGCGATTCCCAGCACACACCTCACGGACTCGGCACGCCGCAACTTATACCGTGACGGGGCAAGCTAGGCCTCCAGTAGCTGGTCCCGTACTAGCAGAGTCCGACAACGTTTGACAGACATGGAAGCACACTGACGGCAGCGATGCTGATGTCTTCTAGATCACACGGAATGCCAAACAAGCAGATCAAGACATTGCATCTCAACAAAACGGCGTATCAAACACAGTTAACTGCGGTAACAGTAGCGTGTAATGAGAAACGCTGCATTTGTCTCCATGACAACCACAACCTACGCTATTTACTGATGTCGGCGTTAAAAATTCACAGCCGTCTAATGTCTGACGGTCCCACAGGCTACAGCACAAGACATTGCCGTAGAAAACGAACCATTACATATCACTGTTTAACATTATCTTCTTTAATGTGACCACTTTCGTTCAAATACCCGTAACTACCTACATATATACCATCAGCTCACAATCAGACAAAAATACAGAGCGGGGGAAGGTGATGATGAATCGTACAAGAAAAATTATCACACGGAAAACAACATCGTCAGGTTTATGCCACTTCGTTTCCTGCCACGTACAGTTTCCAACTTGACTGTTTGGTGGTGCATATATTCGTTGCTGCCGCGCCAACTTTTGTATTACTGATCTGCCGTAAATAGTGGTGGGTCTAAGCCACCTAGGAATGAGAACGTTTACGCATTCATTACATATGCATATTTAGGTAAGAAAAAAACAGCACGACAAATAATTCAGGTCTGGCCTTCTTGTTATTTACCGACACGTCGAAAGACTGAACACGAAAGATGTTTTGGCAAACCCGAGCGCATATCATTTTCAGAAATGAATACCCCTCAACCGGAACCAGCATCTTTAATGTATAGTAAGACGCCGCCCTTCACCGGAGCACAGCAGACTGGTGACCGGATTTAGAACGAGTCCGTGATTCTGGATCTTTTTGCGGGGGGAGCGCCTACGCCATTCTTGCAGTGTGCGGTAGTACATCGAGTAGATCTGTCAATGCCCTGGCGCCGCGGGCTACGTCTGAAAACTATCTCATTGCCGTTGGAGGAAACTAGCTCAGTCTAGCTAAACAGGTCATACTCCCACTTGCCTTGCGGCCGACGACCAGAGCGTCTTCGATTCTTTGTCCGCTGCGGTCAAGCTGGAGTCCGAGATAGAGATAGCGGTGACTTTGAGGGTTTGTCCGACTCACCCTTTACCAAGCGGTGACTCGAGGAGTTCTTCATTCCCACTCAAAATGTGCGCACGGAGCACTTCCGCTTTCGCAGTATGGTCCAACATGCCAGTGAGTCTACAGTGCAATGGACATCCCTCTTGCGCCAGCTCACGTTAACCTGCAAATTCTGCCCCAGGACTGAGGAGTTGATTCGCGATTAAGTAGAGGAGCGGACGGTTTGCAACATGTTGCATCAGCGGCCGCTGATGGAGGGTAGTGGGATCCCCTTTGAAAGAACCCTCACCATCGCAGACACAAGAAATAGCCGAGAGGACGATTCAGCTCCTGGGGAATCAGTGACATCTAAGCGGTTGAACCCTAGTGCTCGTCTAGGCAGTCCAACAAGTTCAACGTGGCAAGAAGCCGAAGAAGAAAACGGAACGCACAAGGCCCAGACAGACCGCTGAAGCGCTTCATCTAGTTCAGTGGTTCCCAAACTAGGGGTCGCGATCTCAGCTGAGGTCGCAGAGCCTTTCTGGAGGGGTCGCGAGGAACCATCGACGATGAATTGACATGACATATACATTCTGGTTCGCTGCGGTCTTAGAACGCCGTGTTGAAATCTCAATATATTGGCTCCAATTTTATATTCTTGGACATCCAGGGATTACGGACGGAACACTAATTTTGACAATTTGTACATACCTCCCCTCTTCCCTGCATGCAACACTAGCCTATGTATTTCTTTCCCTCTCGTGCTGTGTGACGCTGGTCTACAGATGCAGCGTGCCTGATGCACTTGGTTTTAGAGTTGAATGCATGAACCTGCTGAACGGATGACGCGCGTGCCAATTCGTTGTTTCCTCACATAATATTTTTCGCGCGAAACGGAGACATGCAGATCTGAAGCAGCAAGACAGTCGAGTTCGGTGTGAGGCGTTCGGTGGGTGTATATATCGTTCTGGAAAGTGTTGTTTTCCTTTGATTCGTCGGTCATTATGGAAGCCAAATCACAGAAATATGCTTATAGAGAGGCATTTTTGCAATGGGGCTTCACAAGTTTGATCGAAAAGTCCATGAAGAAACCGCAATGTGTCATTTGTGGCATTGCTTTCGCTCACGAGAGGATGAAGCCCACCAAGCTGAAGCGGCACTTCGAGACGTCCCACCCGGACCTCTCAGGGAAGGACCTGGAATTCTTCAAACGGAAGGAGCTGGTCCTCAAACGCTCCAGGGTAGGCTCCAGCGGGAGCTCAGTCAGAGCGAATGAGGCGGTCAAGGAGGCTTCCTATCGCATGGCCCTGCGAAAACGGAGTGCAAAACAACGCACAACATAGGTGAGGAGCTGAATAAACCTTGCTTGGTGGAAAGTGTTAAGATGGTTTGCGGGGAGAAACAAAGGAAAAGGGTGGGACACATACCGCCTTCCAATAACACGATAAAACACCGAATCAAGAAGATGAGTGATGACATATTAGAACAGGTCATCGGTGAGATCAAAGATAGTTCTTATTTCGCGATACAACTTGATGAGTCCACGGACGTTGATTCGTGTGCACAACTGTGCGTTTACGCCCGGTATATGAAGGACAAAGAACTTAAAGAAGAGTTTCTGTTTTCGCACTCACTCCCAACTACAATACGAGAAGACATTTTTAAAACTGTGGAAGACTTCTTTAGCAGCCATAAGCTAGAATGGAATAGATTGCTTTGCGTGAGCACCGATGGTGCACCCATCGTCCAGAGATGGATAGACAAAGGATTGGCTCAAACCGCAGTACGGTAAACAAGAGGGGCAGTATACCACTCATGGCCGTGGTACAACCAAACAAGAAGACACGCCCAGTACTGGACTATCGTGAATTCAACGAGCATGTGGAGTGACTTCACATCGGGGAAGAGGCGTCTGCTTGTGACAAGACGATACGAAGGTGGGGGCAGATGCAAAGGCCATTGAGAACGATCGATCTGCGGTTAGCCTACCTGAAGATCCACGTTGACGAAGCCTTGTGACCTTTCCAGCGGGTCGAGTACAAAGGAAAGTCATTCTCTCTGACCCGATTGGGAGTTGGGCTTACCAGTGCACCCAAGATCCTGCCTTGGATTCTGAACGAGACTCTGGCGCAGGATGAGAAGCTACGAAGTGGGACGGATTGTTATATGGATGATATACTGGTCGACGAGAGCATCTTGTCTGCTGAGGACGTTGCGGCACACCTGCTCAATTACGGGCTCGAAATCAAGCCGCCACAGGAGCTTGATGACGGCCGGGTACTCGGGTTATGACTAAGTCGTGATGCCAAATACGATCCCATCTTCAGTAGGGGAAACGAGATCCCCGAGCTGAATGAGGGAGCGACACCCAACGAAAGCTGTTCTCCTTTATGTGGGTGGCTTCGAGTTGCGTGCAGTTACATGAAGCGAATGAGTGAGGGACAATCGTGGGAAAGCTACGTCGGAGACAAAGTGTAAGCAATGCTGGACGAAGTGCTCTCATAGGTTTTTGACCATGACCCAGTGCGCGGCCGTTGGTTGGTGCCCAGCAACTCGCGAATGGGTCGTGTGTGGTGCGACGCAACCTCGCTGTCAGTTGGTGTTCTTCTAGAGATTTGAGGTACTGCAGTGGAGGACGCTGCATGGATCAAGAAAATGGATGACACGGGGCACATCAATCTGACAGAGTTAGATACGGTTGTAAGAGGTATAAACCTGAGCCTGAAGTGGGGCCTCCAGTCAATTGAGATCATGACGGACTCTGCAACAGTGAGAAGCTGGCTCGACTCAGTGCTGAACAGAAGTGCACGGGTTAAGGTCTCAGGGATGTCAGAGGTGCTCGTGAAACGCCGTTTAGGGCTGCTTCGAGAGCTGGTGGACGCTTTCTCTGCGGAGGTGAAGGTGACGCTAGTGAACTCCAGCGAGAATCGAGCTGATGCCCTGACACGTGTGAGTAAGAAGTGGTTGAGGAGCGACACCCATCATCGGTGATGATGTTCTCCTGTATGCGGCAGACGTGGAAGCCCTTCACGACGAACATCACTCTGGTGTTGAGCGAACATTGTATTTGGCCCAACTGGTGGATCCAAGAGTGTCTCGAAGGGAAGTCGAGGAATGTGTGCGGCGATGCCGCCAGTGTCAGTCAATCGATCCAGCACCGGCACGCCACGACCCCGGAAGTTTGGCGGTGCCGGAGAACTGGTCGCGACTGGCTGTTGATGCCACGCACTATGGTGACCGGTGTTTCCTTACGATGGTGGACTGTGGGCCAAGCCGGTTTGCTCGCGAGAGGTGAGATCTGACAAGTCGCTTGACGTCGCGAAGGCACTTGACGAAGTCTTCAGAGAGCGGGTCCCGCCAGCTGAACTGTTGTTTGACAAGAGCATGACTTTCCGCTCGGCGTGAGTCGCCCAAGTGTGAAAAGGAATGGAGCCACTGATTGAAGATACCTTTTTTCCTTTCCACGGCAGCTTTCACATCCGCAGTCAACAGCCGTCCTAAACTGAGCACAATATGGGAAGGAAGGACTGATTTATTTGGCACTGACGATGAGCTTTCATTCGCAACTGCATTTCTCATCTTGCCGAGGCAACCACTTACAGACAAGCTACTAACCCTCATCCCAATTACTAAGGCACTGGTTATCTGGTGTGAGTTAGTTGAGTCATTTCACCTTTCGCGGCACTGCCTGGTCCGAACTTCTCCAGGCGACTCATTTAGCGCCCTGCCCCGCGCAGTAGCTGTCCCAAACGATCCGGGCGGCGACCACGTCCTCGACAGCTACACCTGCACGATGTCGACCCCATGGTTACCGGTCTACCAGGATTTGACGAGCTTTCAACGGCCACACTTTACAACTTGAAAAAACACGACGTGGAAATAAGCCAATCAAACCAACACCGAGATATGATGTACTAATCTTTACAGTCTTGAAAATAGGGCCAAAAAAATTGTAAAGGAGGTACCACTACGAGACGTAGCAGGCGAATCCGGCATTGCCGATCAGGGGGGGGCACCTTCCCGGGAGAGGCCATCCGGTCCGGGGGGCACCACTTTTGACCGGCAAAACCTATCAGATGGGCGCCAAATCCTATTGGTGGGCGCCAATTTTCGCATCCTGGGGGAGGGGTGGGAAGCAACATTTTAGGGGGCGCCGTGACCATTTCAGGGGGCGCCGAGGGTCGATCGAGGGGTGATGGGCACGGGCCCCCTTGCCTCCCCTGGATCCGCCTATGCTTCCACGCATTAAATTGGTACAAAGTAGCACTCAAACCCCATCAACAAGACAACGATGCTTACCAAACGACACGAAGACACTAACGGTGTGCTCCCTAGCAGGCAGTGAACCGTTGATACCTTCCCCAATTTCTCCATAGATGGGGACAGCTTCGGCGCCGAACTCGCTCTCCGCAGACGCGCGGCTGTCTGTGTAAACCGTGGCACGCTGCAGTAGCGCCCTCTCCGGCTCTCCCTTGTTCGGCACACGACCGCCGACCACTGAAGGAGTAGCGAAGCGGCCAAAATCAGCAGCGGGCTCCACAAATGAATAAGCATCATTATTACCAACACGCTTCTGGCACCTAAAGGGTAAAAGCATCCGTACCCAGAAGTGCCTCTCAACTACCTCGAAAGGAAACCTCGGATGTTGAATGACTTGCTAAGAGGAATGAAAATGAGTCTAGGCAAAATAACCAAGTGCCTGTGAAAAAAACTTTCCTACCGTTTATGTGGACGCCCTCTTTTGGGATCCAATCGTCGAACAGGATTGTGTCTGGTGACGCCGTGGCCGTGGTTATCACATCAGCGCCATCTACACACGACTTAAAAGACCCGTAGTACGAGATCTTGACCTCGGGGTGAGACTTGGAAAGGCGGGCCACCAGTTCTGTCGCTTTCGCTTTGTTGCGGGCGGAAATCCTTATCTGAAGACGCAATCGTGTCGTGTCATTACACTCGACAGACAAAACAGGCAGACGAGCAGGCCTCACTTATTTTCTAGTAAAACCAGGCACATACACAAACAACAGCAAGCAACAGACAGCAATACGGTCTTTGTTGTAAACCACTATTTTGGTGTCTGCTTTCCAACATAGGTTAATACCTACTTTCTTTCCAAATGAACTTGACATGTGGTTCGAACACTATGCGAGCAAAACCAGTAAATATTTTTTTGACGGTCTCACCGCACAATAATAAAAAGGCAAGACTACGAACTGGTTAAAATGCAGAATATTTCAAAGTCACTGTGTCGCTAGATAATGAAAAATTAAACACGGAATGCAATGCATAAAGTTGCATACATCATCTGTACATATTAAGTCCCATTTCAAATAAAAAACCATTTGAGGCAACTCATTTCTCATTCATCCCGAATTGGATCTGTTCGACAACTAGGAGACCTCTAAATATCAATAATTTTAACGAATATTATATTTTTAAGTCCATTTACATTTTCATCTTTGTGAAAAAGGCCAATAAAAACACATTATCATACCATAGCTATACTATAGCTAATCATACCATACGTCAGACATGCCTCAGCTCACAATAGCTACCCAGCCACCATGTTATAAAGAACTATGTCCGTCAAAAGACAGGCCTGGCACCGAGGCGCGGCGGCCGGTCATTTCACCTCTTCGAGACCAGAGCCATCGGCCAGGAAGGCTTCGGCGTGAGACTGGGCCTGAACACCCGAGCCCAAGGATGGCGAGCACGCCGCGGCGGGGGCCAGGTGACGTGTAGCTGCCACAGAGGCTGCCGCCGTCCGGCAGGCCGTAATTCTCTCTCCAGACATTACCTGCAGAGAAAGCAGCAGCTGAGGCGAGCCCGGCCAGCCAGCAGGCACCACTGCTGTACAAGCAATAGAACAATCCGCTGAACAGGGCGGCTACGCCCTGGCGCATCAAACCTTGGCTGAACACTGCGGCTGAGCACTAACGTGGACGTGACTTTTGGCGTGGAACGTGTGTCGCACGGGACAGAAGGTCCGGTCCGGCCGGGGACCGTCCTCCAGCAGCCGCTCACCGCCAGGAGGCGGCCGTCGGTGACGCAGTGCAGCAGCACCGTCGACTGGATCTTCGGCAGCGAGCTGTTGCCGGGGTACACTGTCACCAGCTTCGTGGCCAGGGCATCCGACCGCTTGATGTACCCAGGCATGCATCCAAACCAGCTGCGAGACACATGGCCAATCAACTGCGGGCTCCAGGGCCGAGGCGGCAATTTCAGCTGACAGATCAGTATGTCTATGATATCGAAAAGGTTACCTACATGGACTGCAAGGCAGGTACTCGGGCACACAATAAAACCAAACTGTAAGCACCGTTACCGTAAGTGACGTCATGCCCAGGTCCCGCTGCGCGTGCGGTGATATCTGGTGTTATTCGCTTGTTGTCGATTTTGTTTCGGCTCTGGTTTAGGATTTATAATCAGTTTCAGGATACCCTTATTAGAGCCAGTTACCTTTTGGCGTCATTAGTTAGCTCAATATCGATACAAAGGTTAATGTCGTCGTTGGATGTACGGTAAGTATTGAGAAATGCGTGCATGTGTGAAATGACATTTTGTCCACTCTGAAGATGTTCTAACGCTTTCTGCTTCTTTTCAAAGCACATTTCAAACCCCAAGTGAAACTTCTTAACATCACATAGTTCACTGGTATTATCCGTTCCACAGTGAATTACAAACACCACGAACAGCGCGTGCTGACCCGACCGAGCTGTCGTCAGTTACCCGTTGTGATGCGGCATGGTGAAGTGCGCCCGGGCGGGCTGCCACACAGACCCATCCTGGCGCGAGAAGTCGCCCAGCGCCGCCTCCACTTCCTGGATCAGTGGCGCCCATGGCAGATGGGCGGCTACGGTAGCGTCGTCCAGAAACACGGGCGCAGTCATACTGCAGCAGAGAGAACCGGCTCGTACACTTCAGAACACCTGAAAGAGTACAATAACATGTCAGGAACAGCAAATTTGACACCCTTACAGTCACAGGATGAAATGGACGAATTTGCCAGTGATTCGGCACCATGTGTCTCGGCTTGGGACGGTGTGCAGGTGTTGCATGTCACAACAAGGTAAAAAGTGTAAGTGTATAATAACATATTGCCACGCGGATGATCATGGACATATTCTAATTGATGGCAAGGCTTCACATAGAAGCTGTGCGAAGCCTTGCCGAGGCCGATGTTGTCAGCCGTTGCGAAGACGAAGTGCGTATGTCCGGCGAGTAAGATCAGTTGTCTAGCAAGAACAGAGCAGGCGTCGTAGCCAGAGGAGGGCGTGCGCTCCGTTTGTTCCGGCTCGTGGCACACAGTTACCTGTTCGGCGAACGGCGGCGGCGACAGGCGGCTTTTAATTGTGGGGGGCAGGGAGAGCCGGGCTATATGTGCTGGTCCAGGGCGTGAGTGATCGGCGGTGTTGAATAAGCAAACCTAAGGTACTGAAGTGAAAAGGAAATCCAATGTTTTACGTTACGGTGCAATTTCCTAAGAGGTTACTGACGTATCCCTGAGCCCCACACTCGGTCCTTGCTCACTCTGAAGAACCTCACATAAGGGAAACGCTGTATTCCCTTCGTCCAAGAGAAGCACGTACCCAACCGCGTTGGACGCCCTGTACTAACTGCCGCGCGGGCGCACCAACCCGCCATCATGCGGCAGAAGACGGTAAAACTCCGCCAGGGTAGTGCCGAGCCAGAAAGAGCGCGGAGGTCCGACAGTATCAGGATAGGGCGGATAGAGCAGAGCGCAACTTTACAGTAACATGTCGGGGCGCCACAAAATAAAAGAGCAAATGTTAACCAAGATACAAGGGACCGGAGCCATTGGTCGGTGAACCAACAGGAGGATGAGTAATGTGCCAGTGTTGCTTTCAAAAAGCAGACAGACGAAAAATTACCGTTGCGTTAGCATCTGCAGCTATTAACTTACTGGAAAGGATAGGATGATGACATGGTAATAGTGAACGATTTCGACGAGATTTGGTGAAATTTCGTACGTTAGGGCTGATCTGGCTGCGCCCTTGCCCAGCGAGGTGCGTTGAAACGGGCCAGATATAAACAGAAGGAACGGGCAAACCATTGAGCCAAATGGCAGACCGTGCTGCACGTTGGGGGTGGGGTCTTTGTCCGTAATCTAAACAGAGAAGTGAAATGTGGCAATGCCGTGGCACTGTTCATCGGAAAGGGAAATGTTGATATGATCTGGTGACTCAATGAAAGAAGATTCCTGATCGTGCGACTGTAATTTTGTTTCTTATCTTTTGATCAATGTCAGGACCGGAGAAAACAAAAATATTCCAAAAATGAGATTTCTAACTTAGTAAAATGAGTTACTGATTGTAATGCTAGAAGACGTGGAGAAAAGGTTTTCCCAAAATAGGGTATCGCGAGCGAAACCATAGGTGGTGCAACATTTGAGTAATGTTCTACTAATTCTAACTTTGGATCCTCCGAACAAAATTTGATAGGCTCGCGGCTCGAAATTCGTTAAACTGGAGGCATAAGTTGTCAGAATGGCATCATTCATGGTTTTGAATTGGGTATTTTGACAGGGACCTCGGTGGTTGAAAGAGATGCTTCTCGTAGATAACAGAATATCCAGCAGGTTTACCAGGGCTCTGCCATTTGAACACGTCGACATAGCGGGGACCATCCTAATTGCAGAGGGTTGAGCACGAAAAGCGTCCACGGATTGTTACTTTCCCCGTGCTTTTTCAGCAGACTTGGATAGTGCCAACTTAGACCTGTAAACCCTTAATATTCCAAGTGAACAATTGTGTGACTATATTATATTAGTTCGGATTTGAGGCTACCATCATCATCTGCGAGGAACTTGTGGTTGGCGTAAACTCAAGGTAAACTATTTTTTATTTTTTACTGATCAAAGTTTTGACGCAACTTTGTTGTGAAGAACAGCCTATTTTTTCATAACTGTGGCAGATAACTTGGTTTCGAGCGTGAATGGGCTTACTGCTATACTCTGCGTTTGATTGGATATCACCAAGAGTGCCTGCAAGTGGTTCGTTTTTGGGCTGAGCTACGGGCAAAATAAGCTTCTTATGGGTTTTGTACGTTTTGACTGGGCTATCAAGCATCTGGATGGAGGGTTGGTCATAATGACGTAAAACGGTAAATTTAATGCCAGAAGGGTAATTGATGTTCCAGATCTAGCGAATTCCGTAAGGGAACTATTGACCATTTCTTGTGCGCTTACAACAGGGGTGCGGATTCCGCCAGTGATTCTATGAACCAGTGAACTTGGGAATTCTTTGGTTTGATTAAACCGGCCTATCAGATACCACTCGTAAAAGAAACATGGTTGGGCGTCTATTAAAGTGCACACCACGTTATCTGCACCGAAGCAATGAGTGCATCCGGGCCAAAAATTAGCTTCTTTTGTTTTTCCTTGAAAGTTTGCATTGCCTGGACGGTATTGGGGTTGAGCAATAAACATTTTGGGGGCACACGACTTCGCCGAAAACACGAGCTCGACTGGGAATATGTAGTAGTTCTTTCCATGCGCCAGTGGCATTCAGCACGGTGATATGCCAATTGAATATGGTAAATATTCGAACCGTTTTCGTCCTGAAGCCAAATACAAGTTGTCAAATGGAGGGTTTTCACTGTCACTTGAATGTTAACGCTAATGCCGCATGTTTTTGTATCCTGCAGGTTTTGGCAGCCGGAGTTTTCGGAGCGCACGCCGTCTGGGAGATTTGCGGGGAAGGTGCCGACTTTGCAGTGTCTCTGCCGCTGCTGTTGTGGCACGTGGCGTACCGTGCTGGAGGAGTGCCGTCGAGCACCGAGCACCGCCGCTATTGCGGCATTCAACATCATCAACAGCAGGCTTAGCATCAGCAGCAGTCAGATTGGTTACAGAACATATTCATCAGAGTTAGGTATATCCGATTCGGGGGTTGGAATGTGTGTCTGCCGATAATTCTAAGGCATGGGGTGGTTGTATTCGGGAGCTGCATTGGAGTCAAATATAATTTCATAATCGCCTAATTTGGGTTCGTCCGTGGCCTCTTCTTTTAGAGCTTGCTCCTCCAGCGTAAGGGGGCGTTCAGATTCGATATGACACGGAGAATTGTTGGTAAGAGGCTCTTTTGTCGAGCGTGAGGTCGGGTCTGTAACATAATCTACGTACAGTCGGAGTCGACTAATGCGAACATTCTGGGCGTCCGACTCTTATTGACTCTATTGACTTTCTGGGTGTCCGACTCATTGTAAACATGCCTATTTGGCATTGACCGGGGACGTCATTCTAATTCTGTCGGGCGCGATTCCGTATAACTGGCTGACACACTAATGGGGTGGCTGGTACGTATGATAACCAAATCATTGACCTTGGTCTTTCCGATGGGTGGGGGACCCCCTCCCCGGTCGACACTCGGCACCCACTGAAATGGTCACGGTGCCTCCTGAAAGGTCGATGGCGCCCCCTGAAATGCCGCTTCCCACCTCCTCCCCAGGATGCAAACATGGGCGCCCACCGATAGGATTTTACGCCCATCTGATAGGCTTTGCCGCATAAAAATGGAGCCCCCACTGGTCTGGATGGCGGTAGTCAGGCGGGGCAGGGGATGTTGCTGATGACTTCTTCAGACTGATCGTGCTGCATCCAAGGCACGAGCAAATGATTGACGATTTTGTAACATCACTAAGCGACGGATCATGGGAGTACGGAGACATTTTATGAATTGGGCACAGAGAGCTTGGTCTTTCATGGCTTTGGTGTTTGTATCTGTGTCCCACTCGGTGAATTGGTATGCAGTGAAAACAGAGCAAACACACATAAAAACGAACAAACAGAGATAGAGCCAATGGGTCGGTCGGTGTCATTCGATGAAGCGGTAACCAGGTAAGCAGCGTGCCGGGGGCCCTGATCAGCCCCAGCTGAATCTCGCACTATGTGGTCGTGTCCTGTGCTGGTGAGCTTTTTTAGTGCTTTCCACCTTTTCAACATATATGTGCGGTTGCTGTGCTTGTGTAGCATTGACAGGGTGCTGGGGTTTTATCAGTAAGCACAGATTTAATGCATCAACCTGTTGCCATCTGCAGGGCCCCGCACCCGTACTCGTCTGGGCGTAATTTAGAGCCCTCGGGCCGTCGACGGTGACGGGTGCAGGACTGCTCGCGCACTGTAGACTTCGATCCCTCGCCAGAGGCTGGTGCTTCCTGTAGGGCACTGTATGCTTTGTGTACTGCGGTAATATTAACATGCAACACGCGCATTTGGCGGGGGTCTGAGCCACCTTCGCATTAACGGGGGCGGACTACCGCCCCTCCCCCAAAGATCTCGAGAACCACGCTAGATAGTGAAAACGGTAAACGGTGTTGAATAGCCCATTGAAGTATCTACATAAAATTTTTGGAACATATTTTGTCAGGTCATGTTTAAACTCTCTAAAGGTCAAGGAATGCCACCATAGGGATAACATGCAGACGAAGGTTTCCAATAATTACATTTGAACTAGTAAATATAGAGTAAAACAATCTAGACAATTGGAATCTTCGCAGCAAGCCGAATCGAATAATGTATCATACGATCTTGATAGGTCAAATCAGGTCAAATCCTAAATTTGACCTGATTACAAGGTAGGTCAAATTAGATTAAAATGCATATCATTAGAACTGCATGGATGAGGCAAACCTAATAACGTTAAAATAAAGGCTCTTTAACCATCCATTTACAAGTTATTCAACATCAACCATTTTTCCATGTATTTCCAATAGAGAGGCCATGGCTCGAACCTAACCTTAAGTCATCGATATAAAAAAAGACCCGAAAATATTTTGTAGAACTCGATAAGGCCATACGTCATATAATTTTCGATCGGGTAGGTTTTCGAGGATCGATAGGATCGGATATGGTTTTCGATCGGATAAATGTGACCCTGCTCTGACTTATGCTGTCTCTTTTTGGAGGTGAGTCCACTTGACCTGCACTGGTGACCTGGACCTGAGATCACCAAACCTCAATATTTAGCTGAAAATAGTGAAAATGATCAGAGTAAAGGCATACCAAGTACGGCCAGTTTGTTGTTTTATCTCCAAAGGTCCGAGGGAGCGGGTACCCGCCCACCCCCCCGTCAATGCGCGTGCTAATATATAGGTGAGCGAGTGAGTAAGTGATCATCATCATATTTGGGTTTTTAGGGCGCGCCGACAACACAGGTCTTACGGCGCCCATAGCGACTAAGAAGATATGTCGATACAGGTTTTAAGAGATCAGGTATTAAAACCAGTCGGTTGCGTTCTTATACCTAAACCTCCAATATATACATGAAAAAATCAGCTGCTAGAAATCACATTCCACTCCTAAGTTGGCGAATCATTAAAGCTGGTACTTTCAAAAACCATATGGTATCATGTTGGAAAGCGCTACAGCCTATCCGACAGTAGGTTAAGTTTACAACACACAGTCACACAGCTATGAAGGTGAATACAGGACTTTGGAATTGATTTTTCTCAAATATGCCCATATCTTATTAACACAAACCGCAGGGGATTCCCTGAGGAGCGAGTCCAGCGATGGCAAACCCGGAAAATATTTCACGTCCCGGGGGGCCGCCACCAGTGAGAAGAAAGGCGTGGGCAGCGAAGGTGTGCCCTATTTTTAATCTGGAGATGATGACCCCATCATTTCGGCAGCTAGCGTTGCTAGATGGCCACGATCTTGTCTGACGCTTTAATTCCCTTAGCTTACTACATTTGGCGTCGGTTTTCCATCGTTGCTGCCAGATTCCGGTAAGATGATTCCTAACTCACGGAAACAGACCGAAATATGGAACATAGATTCCGGAGGGAGGGTCGCTGCTGGCTGCATCATTAGCTGCCCTGTCGGCTAGCTCGTTGCCTCTGATGCCGCAGTTACTAGGCACCCACGCCAGCGTCACCCACCCAGGCTAACAGCCAGGTGGATCCAGGGGTGGATCCAAGGTGGGGGCGATAGGACTATCGTCGCCACCTTGGGCCGACATTAGCACTTGAAAAAACGCCTCCCAGCGCAGCTGCCGGGCCCCCCGCAAAGGTGTTACGAGTGAATGGCCCTGTCTGGACACGGACTATAAAGTGTATGGATATAGTGTATAAAGAGAGAGAGAGAGAGAGAGAGAGAGAGAGAGAGAGAGAGAGAGAGAGAGAGAGAGAGAGAGAGAGAGAGAGAGAGAGAGAGAGAGAGAGAGAGAGAGAGAGAGAGAGAGAGAGAGAGAGAGAGAGAGAGAGAGAGAGAGAGAGAGAGAGAGAGAGAGAGAGAGAGAGAGAGAGAGAGAGAGAGAGAGAGAGAGAGAGAGAGAGAGAGAGAGAGAGAGAGAGAGAGAGAGAGAGAGAGAGAGAGAGAGAGAGAGAGAGAGAGAGAGAGAGAGAGAGAGAGAGAGAGAGAGAGAGAGAGAGAGAGAGAGAGAGAGAGAGAGAGAGAGAGAGAGAGAGAGAGAGAGAGAGAGAGAGAGAGAGAGAGAGAGAGAGAGAGAGAGAAGGGCTGAATAAAGGTTTGATGCTGGAAGCTTTGTATCAATTTTTTTGGAATACTGCTTATACAAGTATCCAAATCACACAGCCTTTTATATAGATGGATCAAAGTGGGCCAATGGAGTTAGAGAAAAAATGACAAGCAAAGTTGATGATGACAATAATTATGTGCACAGACTAAATGTTGGCTGGGAACAAACCAAAAAATCGCAGAGCGAAACGGAGGGCTGGTGCCAACAGCCAAGCAGAGTTGACAGAATCACTGGGTACTTACTGTTGTGGAAAGGCGTCAGCATGTACCTACCTATCGCCCACCAAGGAAGTGACCGTGGGAAATGACAGTCAAAACGGTCACAACTCACAGGAGAAACAAAGAAGAGTAAGGTGGGTGTTTCTGTTACTTTCTTAAAGAACACCCATAGTATTCCTTCCTCTCCTGAAGAAAAAAAGATAAGGCACACGCAGAAAAACACTGCAGCACGAATCACGACATTTGAGGAAGGGGTGGGTGTTGCACTCTTGAGTCCATATACATATATTTCACAGTAAAAACATCCATCAAGTACACACACCCAGGCGACAGCACTTAACCCTCGCCCCACCGGAGGGGGGGCCATCGATGGCCCCCCTAAGGTTTTTCCGGAATAGCAGAAAAACGACGAGGCGCAGCACCGCGGTTGAGGGCTCTACCTCTCACTGCATCATTTTCACATCATCCCTGAAATTTTTTACCCCGGGTCACCCAAGGTCAGGTCACCAGACGAGGTCAACCAAGGTCACCTCACTTCACCTTTAGAGCTCTGTAAGAGCTACATTTCAAAGTCGATCGATTTGAAACTTCCTACACTTAATGACCCCTCCAGGGTCTACAAGGTGTATATCCGGGATTTTTCGATTTCTTGCCCTGAGGTCAGGTCATGAGGCGACCTCTCCCATTGGAAAAGCATGGGGAAAAGCTATTTCATGATATAAAAGCCACAAAAATGATTGCAAATACTCAGACTGCTCAGAACAACATTTTTGGACACCCTTTCACGGATCCCAGGGGTCATATTTGCCCTTTGACTTTTCCAAGGTCATCCAAGGTCACCAGAGGTCAAAAACAGTATTTTGACAATAACTTTTGATCTAATTGAGCTAGAGCGGTGAAACAAACACCATCGTGTTTGTCTTGTCACTGGCTTTCATTTGATATACGGCAAGGTCACTTTTTGACCTTTTGTGACCTCAGGTCATATTAGGTCACGAGGTGACCTCTGGCGGTCAAACCACTGGCGGGAGGTCTTTACGTTCCACATAGCGGAAAAAGTACTGGCAATTTGCTATCAAATGTACTTTACCAGATCTCAATAGCTCTAATGACATAAGAGTTATGCCCAGTTTGCTTAATCATTGCATATTTGAGTGAAAATAGCCGATCTTGACCTAATTTGACCTCTGGAGGTCAAACCATTGACCTGAGCACTAAAACATGCGAAGTAATTTCTTACTGAATTCACGCGAGCTTTCTATTGCACTTTGCAGATTTGCGCTAACGCCTATATTTTCGGAGTTAGAGGGGGGCCATCGATGGCCCCCCGGTGGGGCGAAGGTGGCGCCGGACCCCCGGTGGGGCGCGGGTTAATCCACCCCCCCGAGATCTAAAAAGCACCAAACTCCACACAGCAGCATGAAGGTAGGCTTGAAGCAATGGGTAGACCCATGCACTTGTGTTTACACATCGTCTTTGATGATAATAAATGTATGGATACACTTTTACATATACGATACATATATTTCACAGCCAAATTAAAAGAAGCATTCTCAGTGCCCAGCAGCACCGAGGCACAGTAAGCAACAGAGATATGTCGACTTGACGGACCGCTGCCGACTCGCCGCTCGGGGGGATTCGCCAGAGCGGACCCATCACCAGTCCTATCGCCGTCCGAATCGTTGGTTTTGGTACCGCACCAAAGGGGGGCCACCCCACACACCAAGCGAAGCTATCGCACACGTGGTCCCAGGTTCGGAGGTGTCGCAGCAGCCTCCTACGGGAGCTGCGACAGCACAAGCACAGTCGTCCACAGCGTCAGCTACTGCAGTATACCCAGTAGTGCGGTCCGGTCGCCATCGCTTACAGGCGGTGGTACACGTCGGTGGCGACTAAGGAAAACGCGGCACTGTCCAGACGGGACCCCGTTAGACGTGTCACGGGGAGGAAGTTCCGGCAGGTAGGTGGCAAGTGCGCTGCAGGTCAAACTCGGAGCGCGACACACGGGCGGCGCGGCAGTGAAAGCTCCTCACAACCCCCAGCCGCCGCACGACGCGCGAGGGGCGGTACCGGTTTCTCAAAGAAGCGGAGTAGCCGACCCCAATTCGAAACTGCTGCCGATAGCCGTTTAATGGAACCGCTACCCCTAAAAACTGAATCACCAGTTCATGTCTGTTACACCTCCGTAATCTGCATATTCCCAGAAACTGTAAATTTTATGTTATTTATGGATAACAAGTTGTTCTCTACGCTGATTTAAAACAGCACAAATGCGTTTTTTGGGAATAGCACTTTAGTGACGCTTTAGCATAAAAGATGGCGATAGCGGAGAAGCGGCTAGCTGGTTCCGCGACTTTGAAACAAAAAAAGCGCTAGTAGCGGCGGCGGATTCACAGATACAGTGGCCGGATCCGCGTCTGCAATTCACAACCACGGCAAAAACATCCAGCGCTTCGTCACAATCACAACCGCCGCGGAACTAGACATCGCAACCACAGGCGACTGTTGGACACTGAGGGACCGCTGCACAGGCCGAAATTCTTGAGCATCACAGGCCGAAAAAAATAAATAGGCACCAGAGTACGAAATTAGCGCGGCATAACAGTACTAACAAATGGTAGCAAAGCTCTTCATGTTCATAAAGATATGTGTTGGCTAGTGTAATTGACTGTTGATCCCTCCGGCTATTTTGAATTGAAAGATACTCTAGAACCCCGGCGTCGTCGTGCGTCGTGAGCGGTCGTGAGCGTGGCCTTATTTCAAACGCGTTGTTTTCCTTCTTGAACTCCCGCGCGTCGTCGATCCTCTTCTCACGCAAAAGCAAAAGGATAGTGTGTCTATTGACCCCGGTCACGCTCACCAGCGGCGCTAGTGTGCCCTCCAAGATGGCCGCGAAAGAGGGACTCCAAAAGGTAAACAACGTCAGTGGGCCCCGGGAATAGCATGGTAAGCGGTGAATTATACGTGTTTTATGTTTGGTATGTGGCAGCGGCTTATAAACAGCCACTGCGGAAGGCAGAGAAGAATGCAAATTCGAAAAGTTTTTGGTCCCAAGGAGCAAAGCTTGTAGTCAGCATCAGGTTGAAGTTTGCTGCCCCCCCCACTTCTTTGCCGGTGGCGACGCTTGTGTTTGGAAACGCATTTTCCATCGTACATTCAAATTGGAATTTCAGACGGCTTAAAACAAATAAAGGCGTATATCTACCGAATTATTTCAAGATGTCAGTTTTCCGGGCTAATAAGGAATGCAGCCACAGGCGGATCCAGGGGGACGGCAAAGTGGGCACATGCCCCATAGGCAGATCCAGGGGGCAAAGGGGGTATGTGCCCACCACCATCGACCCTCGGCGCCCCCTGAAATGGCCACGCCCCCTGAAATTTCCCTTCCCACCACCATCCCCCTCCCAGGATACGAAAGTCGGCTCCCACCGATAGGGTTTCCCGGTTAAGAATGGTGCGCCGCCCCCGGGAAGGTGCCCCTGATCGGCAATCCTGGATCCGCCTATGATGACGGCCCAAGGATTAAGGCTTACTCCTGCTAGAAGCAGGCTCAAGGGAGTGGAAGGAGGCATAAGCGGAACTGGAGATTGCCTCACAGCCAGTCTGCAAAGTATGGCAGCAGGCCAGACAAGTCGCACCAACCATCTAAAGTTCTCGCACCACCAGGCTCCAAAAATTCGCACCAATATGCCACATACCAGGGGAAAAATGCACCCATTTCTACCCCTACAATGCAATGCTACCTCAATCATTAGTCAGTTAAGGACTTTTATAAGGCACCTCCTGTGTCTTAATGGCCATTCAGCCATTATTTGTTTAGTTTAAGTGTCACTAACCTCGAAAATTCGCACCAGGTTGATAAAGTTCGCACCACTCGGTCCTGTCTCCAAGGGAACCCGCACGGACGAGATCTCGTCGAAAATGCCATACTTTGCACACTGGCCTCACAGCCGCTTACCAGGTGGATGTGAATGGAAGTCAGATGGCTGAAAATGTCTGCAACAGACAGCAGCATTTGAGCCCATCTTCTTCCCAATTATCAGATTCGACTTCCACTGCTTGGACAGCACCTTATCATGAGGAAACTTGTGAAAGCTGAGACTTGAACACTTTCTTCGGAAGGATACACACTGAGGAACGCAGCAGTCCTGATTGGATGCAATGGTTATCCGTCTGACTTTCATTTTCATTGAATTTTCCAAGATTATAACAAACAAGAAAATAACGCCAGTCTTCAATATTCACGTCCACCCAACATGAACTTCACTTTTTCAGAGCAACGAGTTCAGCACGACTGAAAATAAACGTTCAAAATCTATACCGCGTTCAACAATGCGCCGAATATGAAGCAGCCACGCCAGACGTCAGTCCCTCTACTGGCGTTTTCAAAAAAATCCGCCAGGTGCCAACACTTTCGATGACCGGGGCCAATTGCTTTGAAAAGGATTTTTAATATTATCGCACAGGTACAACAACGGTATCCTGCATCGATCAGCCCAGCCTTTTTTACGGGCGATGGCTAAGGCCACTAGCTGTAGTGGAAGATTATTCTCACTGTAGCTGGTGTGTTTTATTAATTGTTCTGATCGCCGATCTGATAAATTCGACTTCAGCATGGACGAAGGGCTAAAGTCCTTGCTTCCCGAGGAGGACATTGCTGCCTTACCCACAGAAGTAAAAAATAGGCTCACACAGTCTTTTGAAAAGTTTGGCGAGTCTTTGAAATCACTGAATACTGAATTTGAGGACTTCAAAGTTCAGAAAGGTAAGATGTGCTGGTTCATGTTGATGTAGCTAACAGCCAGGTCTGCTGAAGGTGACAGGTTTTAATGAGATCTTGTTGGTTCAACTGGGGCAGAACCACCAGTTTTGGGCAGCTTTTGCTCATCTTTGGGGCAGGTAAGAAAACCTTGGTGCAGAAACAGCCTTAGGACTGATACACTGAGGCTGCACGGAGGCACTGAAAAACACAAAATAAATTCTGATGATTGTCTATAGAGGCTTTCTCAAATTGTATATTAAATTTTTGTGCCAATAAGGAAGGAAAACACTGCCACAGTATCTAAATATATGCCCCTGTAGGGGTAGGATTTCATCTGCCCCAAAAATCTCATTGAAAAGCCTGCCTTGTTCTGCAGACTGGCCAACAGCTTGTGTCACACAATTATGGTGGTATCTATTGGAACTATGGATGTATGTGGCAGGAATTAAAAAGATGGACAGCAGACATTCAGAATAGAATAAACTATGTGAGGAGCAGAAAAATAGGAAAAATAAAACGGGCCCCCAGAAACCAACATCTGCCGAGCCACTTTTACATCCTGATAAATGGTGCATCTGGTGGGAGCCCAGTGGTGCCCTGTAGGGGCTGAGGTGACCAGAGGTGCCACACTTCAACAAAGCCCCCACCTGTCACTGCCCAAGTTTGAGCTGGATGCTGCTTAGGGGCACTAATTGCAGCAATGCAGCAGACCCAAAAATGAATAATTTTGGTCATGTGGAGTGCAATGTTGGACATATGAGGCAGCACTCAAGGGGATATAGTCAGTGGTCAGTCTTCCACTTGTTCACTGCAGGCAAATTAGTATGTTCTTTATTGATATGTAAAATGTAAATCATGTGTTAGTGATGACCTAGTTTCCATGCTCGATTTCTAATTTGATCCTACACTATCCAGATGGGATCAGGATATGGATAGAGCTTTTGGGAATGGAAACCAAGTTTCAATCTAATTCTCATCATTCTGCATTCCAACAAGATCTGACAGAATTTGGCTGTGTGCCAGTCTGCAAAGTATGGCAGCAGGTCAGACGAGTCACACCAGTCATCTAAAATTGTCGCACCACCAGCCTCCAAAAATTTGCACCAATCTCTGACATTACAAGTTCGTGTTAATAACACCATGGTCTCCACACTTGAAATACTAAAACCGAACCCTCACTGCCCCTTACTTCCATACATATATATTCACAAAAAAACGAGCGAATGAAACATACACAGGCATGGGTTAAAACAGGCATGGATTAAAAACAGCAGGATGACACGTGGAGATGGCCTTAAAAGACCCCGGCAGACCAACCCACGAGGCGGGGACGGCTCACGCGAGCGTGTAGTGAGTCACTAGCGTGTGGCGAGCGTGTAGTCGCGCGAGAGTGAGTGGGCGTGTAGTTTCCATGAGTAGCTGTGGTGACGGAGCCGGAGCGACATGCGGTAAGCGCTCAGAAGGGGAAAGAAAAAAAGGAAAATATAAAAAATATAAAATAAAATAAAATAAATTCATGGGTAGGTGGTGGTTGATCATGCCGCATCTACCATGATGGTGCCGCATCATTTATGGTGGGTGATGGTGATTGGGTGGTTGATTTTCACCGGACTGAGCCCGCCCCGCCCGCGCATCCGACGGCCGTGGCGAACCAGTAGCGCCACCCAGCACCAGCGCCACCTGCCGGGTACAGCAACACCACCCAGCGGCCGCAGCAGCACCGCCCAGCGGTCACAACAGGGCCGCCCAGCGACCACAGCGGCGCCACACGCGACCGGCCCCACAGCATACCGGGCGACACAGGACCCCATCCGCCGCCACAGCCCCGCAACACCGGGGGATTAGTCCAGAGCCGGCTCGGCGGTACCACATCAGCAGCACGAAGGCCAAGCCGCGCCGGCGCGCCAGGAAGGCCAGGCACCGGACGCAAAAAAGCGCCACCATTCTGAGGTCAGCGGGACCGGCAGGCGCGCGCAACGTCACCGAACCTCAACGGTCCCCACTGGGCCGGGCCAGGCGAAGAAGACGAGCCCCAACGCATCTAATGTCGAGCAGCCGCCACGATAGAGCTCCCCACCTCTCCAAGGAGAGCGGGGCGGCGAGCCGCTGGCAGTAGGGCAGCGAGTCCAGGTGCAGCCGGCAGGCGAGTCAGCGGTGTCCCAGGACGACCGCCATCAGGCGGAGAGACGGCCACAGCGCAGTGTCGGCATCGCAACTCTCCTCGAGGACGCACGGCGAGAACCCCGACAACGGCAGCTCCCAGTCGGGGTCCCGCCCGCCGCAGGCTCCACCGGGCCCAGAGGACCACCAGCAGCAGTCAAGCGAAGAAGACAGGCTTCCACCTTTCCAAAGTCGAGCGACCATCACGATTGAGGTCCCCGCCTCCCCACAGAGAGCGGGGCGGCGAATTGCTGGCAGAAGGGCAGCGAGTCCGGGAGCAGACGGCACATGGGTCAGCGGCTACCTGAGTCGACTGTCATCTGGCAGACAGAAGGTCTCAGTGCGGCATCGGCAGCATGGTTCCCCTCGAGGTCGCATGGCGAGAACCCCAACCACAACAGCTCCCAGTCGGGGTCCGGACCAGTGCAGGCTCCACCGGGCCCAGAGGACCATCGGCAGCGGGCAGGGGAAGAAGACAGGCTCCATCTCCTCTCCCGCCGAGCGACCATCACGATCGAGGTCCCCGCCTCCCCAGAGAGAGAGCGGGGCGGCGAATTGCTGGCCGCAGGTCAACGAGTCCAGGAGCAGGCGGCAGACGGGTGAGCAGCGACCCGATTCAACCGTCATCAGGCGAAGAGGCGGCCAAATCGCAGCATCGACATCATGGCTCTCCTCGATGTCGCACGGCGAGAGCCCCGATCACGACAGCTCCCAGCTGGGGGCTCATTTGCCGGCAATGAGGATGTCCGGCGGTCCCAATCACCGCGCCAGCGTCACGGAGACGAGGTCTATAAGGAAATATACCATATACCAGGAAGAAAAACATTCCCATTCCTACCCACTCGGTGCAAAGGTACCTCTCTTATTAGTTAGTTAGTTAAGGACTTTTTATAAGGCCCCCTCTTGTGTTTTATTACCCATTCAGACACTATTTGTGTGGTTTAAGTGTCACCTTCCTCGCACCAGCCTTGCAAATTCGCACCAGGTTGATAAAATTTGCACCACTCGCTCCTGTCTCTGAGGGCACTCGCACTGACAAGATCTCATCGAAATGGCATACTTAGCACTGTGGGCTGTGTGGTGGTAAATATTCTCCTTAGAGTGTAGATGTTAAAGGTGATTAGACTTTAAAGGCCATGAGCAGACCTTCAGAGGGCAAAGCTGTCTTTGTAAATTTTGTTAAAGGGAGTGAAAGGAAACATCACTGGTTCTCCCAATATACAGACATAATTGGAGTTTTGGTGGGGCCCAAACCCATATCTGCCTCTACTGCTGGGGAGAGGGGATGGGAGCAGATATTTTTGCTCTACAGACCCAGTGTAAACACCTTTTTTAAAAATTTATCCAGCATTTGCAGAGGCCAAAAATAGTTTGGCCCCCTCCAGCACTTTGGGGGCCATGGCCAGAATTGCCCCCTTGTGTCTGCCAATGTTACAGCTCCAACCTCACCCAAAAGTCACAGAAACTGTGATTGCTGTAACCTGGTTCTCGGCTCGATTCTAATCGCCTCTCGCCCCTGGAAATTAACACACTCATTGACGGGGGCGGGTACCCGCCCCCTCGGGTTTTTTCGGAGATAGCAGAAAAACGACGGCGCACAGCGCCGCGGTACTTGGCATACCTTTTCCCTCATCATTTTTACAACTTCTGTGAAAATTTTTAAGGTTAGCTCATCTCAGGTCAAATCACCGGTACATGTCAAGTGACCTGACCTAAAAAAAGTTTAAGATAGCATAAGTCGGAGCAGGGTCAACTAATCGGATTGAAACTCATATCACATAATGGCCCCATCGATTTCTCTAAAATATTTTGCGGTATTTTTTATTTCAATGACCTAAGGTCAGTTACGAGGCATGACCTCTCCATTGGAAATACATGGGAAAAATGGTTTTTACTGAATAACTCAATAACGGATGGTAATAGAGCGTTTATTTTAGCTGCATTAGACTCGTCTTGGCTTTGCGGCTCTACTGATATGCCTTTTATATAATTTGACCATGACCTGACCTCAGGTCAGGTCAAATCCTTGATTTGACCTTTCTAAGTCAAGTTATATATCATTCGATTCGGCTTGCTGCGAGGATTCATATAGGTCACGTCGTTTTGCTCTATCTTTACTTGTGCAGATGTAATGGCCGAAAACTTTAATTTACATGTTATCCCTATGACGGCATGTTTTGACCTCTCGTGACCTTAAATGTGACCTGATGAAAATGTTCAAATATTTTCGATGGAGAAGGGGGTGGGCTACCCAACGCCGTTTACCGTTTTTCGCTACCTATCATGGTTCTCAAGATCTTAGGGGGGTGGCGGGTACCCGCCCCCCGTCAAAGCGACCCCGTCAGACCTCCGTCAATGCGCATGTTAAGCCTCTGTCAGGCATGTTTTCTCATATTGACCTCCTCTCAATCCCTGAATATCCTCCTATCAATCTGACCGGACAGAATACACCATTAGGTGGGTTTGCCAGTGGGGTGAAACAGTTTTTATGTTCTGCAGTGTTTTTACCTAGAATAATTATCTACCTATGTTTCTATATCCCGTAGTTTATGTGACAGATCATTGTATTTATTTACCTGAACACAGAAGGACAACGTCCAAATGAAAGGGACTCCTAACCCGCGCCCCACCGGGGGTCCGGCGCCACCTTCGCCCACCGGGGGGCAATCGATGGGCCCCCTCTAACTCCGAAAATATGGGCGTTAGCGCAAATCTGCAAAGTGCAATAGAAAGCTCGCGTGAATTCAGTAAGAAATAACTTCGCATGTTTTAGTGCTCAGGTCAATGGTTTGACCTCCAGAGGTCAAATTAGGTCAAGATCGGCTATTTTTACTCAAATATGCAATGATTAAGCAAACTAGGCATAACTCTTATGTCATTAGAGCTATTGAAACCTGGTAAAGTACATTTGATAGCAAATTGCCAGTGCTTTTTCCGCTATGTGGAACGTAAAGACCTCCCGCCAGTGGTTTGACCTCCAGAGGTCACCTCGTGACCTAATATGACCTGAGGTCACGAAAGGCCAAAAGTGACCTTGCCATATATCAAATGAAAGCCAATGACAAGACAAACACGATGGTGTTTGTTTCACCGCTCTAGCTTAATTAGGTCAAAAGTTATTGCCAAAATACTGTTTTTGACCTCTGGTGATCTTGGATGACCTTGGAAAAGTCAAAGGGCAAATGTGACCCCTGGGATCCGTGAAAGGGTGTCCAAAAATGTCTTTCTAAGCAGTTTGAGTATTTGCAATCATTTTTGTGGCTTTTATATCATGAAACAACTTTTCCCTATGCTTTTCCAATGGGAGAGGTCGCCTCGTGACCTGACCTCAGGGCACGAAATCGAAAAATCCCGGATATACACCTTGTAGACCCTGGAGGGGTTATGAAGTGTAGGAAGTTTCAAATCGATCGACTTTGAAATGTAGCTCTTACAGAGCTCTAAAGGTGAAGTGAGGTGACCTTGGTTGACCTCGTCTGGTGACCTGACCTTGGGTGACCCGGGTGAAAAAATTTCAGGGATGATGGGAAAATGATGCAGTGAGAGGTAGAGCCCTCAACCGCGGTGCTGCGCCTCGTCGTTTTTTTGCTATCCCGGAAAAACCTTAGGGAGGGGCATCGATGGCCCCCGGTGGGGCAAGGGTTAATACGCGCATTGACGAGGGGTCTGAGCCACCTTCGCTTTGACGAGGGGCTGGTACCCGCCCCCTAAGATCTCACAAACCACGGTAGATGACGAAAAATGGTAAACGGTGTTGGGTAGCCCATCTACTTCTCCGTCGAAAACATTTGAACCATTTTTTTAGGTCACATTTAAGGTCACAAGAGGTCAAAACATGCCGTCATAGGGATAATATGTAAATTAAGTTTTTCGGCCATTACATCTGAACAAGTAAAGATAGAGCAAAACGACTTGAACTATATGAAGCCTCGCAGAAAGCCGAATGGAGTGATATATATTTTGACCTTGCCAGGTCAAATCAAGGATTTGACCTGACCTGAGGTCAGGTTAGGATCAAATTATATAAAATGCATATCATTAGAGCTGCAAAGCCAAGGCCAGTCTAATGCAGCTAAAATAAATGCTCTATCACCATCCGTTACTGAGTTATCCAGTAAAAACCATTTTTCCCATGTATGTCCAATGGAGAGGTCATGCCTCATAATTGGCCTTAGGTCATCAATACAAAAAAGACTGGAGCATATTTTAGAGACCTCGGTGGGGCCATTATGTGATATGAATTTCAATCAGATAAGTTTACCCTGCTCCGACTTATGCTATCTTAAACTTTTTTTAGGTCAGGTCACTTGACCTGTACTGGTGACCTGACCTAAGATGACCTAACCTTAAAATTTTCACAGAAGTTGTAAAAATGATGAGGGAAAATGTATGCCGAAGTACGGCGGCACGTACGCGCCGCCGTTTTTCTACTATCTCCAAAAACCCGAGGGGGGCGGGTACCCGGCCCCCGTCAATGCGCGTGTTAAACAACCTAAGCAATGAAGATATCAGTTTGCATTATTTGCATCTTTCAAATTTGAATTTAGGATAGGTATGTGATTTCACTCTGTTCATCTGTGTTCTGGGAATGGAATGCTCTTGATTAAGTTCTATGATAAGTGTATGGTGTCCCATTTATGCAGCTTTTGAAATTTGTTCAGGAAGGGGTGAAAAATACATAAAGAGGGAAAGCAGTGCATAATGAATAATCTTCTCATTGAAAATACGATCAGTAAAACCAATTTGAGTTGATTCCAGGCCGTTTTACCTGAGCAGTGGTGGCAGCTGCTATCTGATTTCAGGGGATATCACCCATCTTTTTTTCATTCTGGACATTCTGAGTGGAATGAGGCAGAATATTACCATGGGACTTTACAAAGAATGGGTTGTGAGCCTGTGGCCTCACATTTCCTGGAATTCCAATTTGGAATATTTTAAATAATGAAGATTCAGCCACATTCATCAAAATGTAGGAGGTTCCTTCCATTCAAACACTAGCTATATATTTGTATTGTGTGCTGTAAAACTGTTTTCCTTGTATCTTAGGATAATTCCTGAACGACTGAAGCCATAAACATTTGTTTACACTATGTTTTTCTCAATGATGTGAGGAAAGTGATGTTCCTGGCACTCTCATCTGGAAGTGAATTGCTGTTTAACCAGTATTTTTCACCACCCACAATGAGTTTGATTTTTTTATACCTACCGAGTCCAAAGCCTCATCACTACCTAAAAACGATGTTTCTCTTCCTTCCCCTGGACCTCCAAGACACTGCCACCAGTGCAAGGATCCTCCTCTCTTCAGCTATGAAATTTCAGTGCCTTGTGTGACGTTCCAGAGCAGGATGAGTTTGAGCTGGGACAGCAGCTGCAGGAGGCCCAGCTGGAGCTGCAGCAGCAGACATCACAGCTGCAGAAGGAGCATGATGCAGCTGCACAGCTGCGGCTGCAGCTCTCCACTACCTCAGAGATGCATCGCAAAGCTGAAGACAACCTCACCAGGTGAGGCCGGGGTGTGATTGAGATGGCTGATTAAAATGAGTAGAGCATTCCTGTTTTCATTTAATTTGATCATTAGAACGGAAAAGGTATATGTGTTGTTTCTTTTGCATGATTCATGTAGATTTTAATATTTTATAGCGCTAATACGTTGTTCTGTGCTATTCGTGGCACTGTTTCAGGATTTATGCAGTCGTGACACTGAACTATAGAAATCTGTTTCATTTGTGAATGTTTTATTGGCTAATTGTGCGATTCCCCGAGCTCTGTTTATTGAGTGCCCATCAGAAATGGTCTGTTTTCACTGTGCTTCCTGTGGTCTCTACGCCCTGTATGTGCTTCATTCACATGGTTTGCATGTTGTGCATTCTGTCTATAAGGCAAATTGCCGCTGCGGCCGCGATCCCGTCTGTAAGGCACGTTGCTGGTGTGGCCGGGATCCCGTCTGTAAGGGGCGTTGCTGGCGTGGCCGCGATCCCGTCTGTGGAAGGCGTTGCTGGCGTGGCCGCGATCCCGTCTGTGAGGGGCGTTGCTGGTGTGGCCGCGATCCCGTCTGTAAGGGGCGTTGCTGGTGTGGCTGCGATCCCGTCTGTAAGGGGCATTGCTGGCGTGGCCGCGATCCCGTCTGTGAGGGGCGTTGCTGGTGTGGCCGCGATCCTGTCTGTAAGGGGCGTTGCTGGCGTGGCTGCGATCCCGTCTGTAAGGGGCGTTGCTGGTGTGGCCGCGATCCCGTCTGTAAGGGGCGTTGCTGGTGTGGCTGCGATCCCGTTTGTAAGGGGCGTTGCTGGCGTGGCTGCGATCCCGTCTGTAAGGGGCGTTGCTGGCGTGACTGCGATCCCGTCTGTAAGGGGCGTGGCAGCGATCCCGTCTGTAAGGGGCGTGGCCGCGATCCCGTCTGTAAGGGGCGTTGCTGGTGTGGCCGAGATCCCGCGGTCCCGTCTGTAAGGCACGTTGCTGGTGTGTACGGCAGGGTCACCGCGGCGGAGCTGGAGGCGCGGCGCGGCCGGGAGGCGCTGCTGTCTGAGAAGGCGGAGCTACAGCAACAGCTGGAGAGACGTGCCGCCGAGTTGCGCCGGCTGCAGGCTGACTCGGCCGAGCTGACGCGTCAGCTGTCGGCTGCCAACGCTGCCAAATGTGACGCCCTGGTGAAGGCGGAGGAGGCCGCCTCCAAGGAAGTCACCCTCAACTTCAAGTGAGTTGGTAGTGTAGGCGAGACTTGAGGCAGCATTGCATTGAACGTGATCTGAAGTGGGTGTTTAGCTGTGCTAGGGGCACAAGTCGGTAGCTCCGTGCTGGTTCGCTTTTAGTGGGAATAAAACACGTGGGAATAAAACATGAGTGCACGTTGGAAAAAATAGACAGGTTATAGCCATGCCAAGCCCGCCTCACCCCACCCGACGCTCCCGAGTCATCAATAAGGATACACCAGTTATCTGTATGCCCTTAAGTAGCTCGGTTTATGATCCCACTTTATGGTTCTCGAGTATATCCCCATTTCTCGGACCCGGCGGAAAAGATGACTGCTCCGGCGACACCAGGCGAGGCCGTGCCTTTTGGGCGTGCCACTGAACCGGTGGACTGTTCTAAAGGCTGATCAAGCCCGTACTCGCAATAGCGAGACGCTGGCGTGTCAACGTAGCTCATGTCTCAATGCGAGCGCAGTCCAGTTTTCTGTCATCTCCTGGGTAGGAGGCGGTCGAGAAAAAGACTGTCAGAGAAATCGGCTTTGATCCAGGGATCTGCCACACTGCGGTGTGGTGCCTTTACAAACTGAGCCAAACCAGCGGTGCTCAACTTTACGTCATTGCATCATTTACGTCATTCTCAACTTTACGTAATTTAGTCATTCCCAAATATTTCCGTGATTTCAACACGGCATATGGAATCGGTGGCTTCAGCTTCTGACTGAAATATGCACTTACCTGCCTTCCATTTGTTCATAGATATTTGGAAATATATAAAAATGAAGTTGGCTGTTGCACCGCTTTTACATCCATTTTCTTGACTCCAGATTATTAAGTTCACTAAGATGCAGGTGTGTTGCGCTCGCGGAAAAATTGTTGGGAATGTGCATTGTAAACAAGAAGTACTTTATCATTAAGAAACAATGCCATCCCATAGTCGTACTCATTTTTGGTACGGCAATATGATGCATATGACCATGTGAACGATGATATATCTGGAACTGCAAGGTGGTCGTAGCATCAACGTAGAGTACAGTGCCCGTTCCCGCTTCTTCATGTTATGTGGTTCCATGCTGATGTAGAATACAATGTTGCATGAATGACTCCAAGTTGACGGATAAGGACCGAGCTGCGAAATACGTGTATTTCCCTCCTGTGGCGGAAATCTTTTCGCTTGTGCGACCATCACTTCCTGTGTGGTGCACGGTCCGCGTCACTGACACGCCCACGGCCTGCCCAGGGAGAAGCGAATGGCACAGGAGCAGCAGCTGCTGGAGAAGCAGCTGCAGCTGTCGGCCAGCAGCCTAGAGGCGCGCACCGAGGAGCTGGCCACCGTGCGCCGCCAGCACGGACAGAAGCTGCTGCAGCTGCAGACGGACCTGCAGAACAAGATCCAGCAGGCAAGCCACGCTCTTTCGCTGCAGGCAGCCGATGTACCAATGTGCAGCACATAGATGATTTGCAGCTGTTTGTGGCGTGATGTACAGTGTCTTATTTCCTATGCTCGTATGCATCAACGCTATTTCACTGTCTGCGCATTCGCGTTTATTTTATACAATGATGTTCACGAACCTTGCGCTGTCAGATACCGTTGACGTGCAGGCGTGCAAAGTACGGACAGGCTGCTATTTCCGTGTAGTGACACCAGGTGCACAGTGCATGGATCGCGATCGGTGCAGAAGCACACAGTTGCACCGCCGGCACAGTGAGCGGCTGCTGACCCTGCCGGCGTCCTTACCCAGGCCGAGGCCGACGGGGAGGAGCGCGAGGCGCTGTCGAAGCAGAACGCGGCGCAGCAGACCAGACTGGCGGAGCTGGCCGGCAGACTGCGACAGCAGCAGGACGCCGAGATCGAGCTGGAGGAGAACTACCGCAAACAGCTGCGCAGCCAGGAGAGGCTCGTCCAGCTATACAAGGGTGAGGAGTGGTCGGCAGGCTGGTCCTGGATGTTGAAGTGTTCCAAGGTGGGCAGGGCTGTTCACTGTTTTGTGGAGTTCTAGATGACTGAGCTCATCATTTGCACATGTTGCGGAACGTTCATGAGTTCGGAGTGTAATACTCGCAGATTCCCTTTGTAAGTTGAATCCTGGATGTCGTGGGGAAATCAAACCTCGGAATTTTTAGCCTGCTGATCCCGTTGCTTGTGTTTGTTTCCTACGGGAAGCTCCAAAGCCCCTAGCACTTGTCGCGGGAAGCCTCTCGGAACAGGATCGCTTGACCATAGGCTACATACAAAACGGGTGCTTCACCAGCTAACATGGCCATTTTCCATCCGCAAGTTGTATGTCAGACGCGATTATTACAATGAAGTCGCTTTTTCTCGTTCCTTTCTGTGCATCCCGTATACCGCAGTCGGGATCTCCCTCGCCTGACACCCCGGTATTCCTCGTTTGTTGCCTCCCTCGCCTGACACTCTGGTATTCCTCGTTTGTTGTCTCCCTCGCCTGACACCCCGGTATTCCTCGCTTGTGGTCTTCCTCGCCTGACACTCCAGGTATTCCTCGTTTGTTGCCTCCCTCGCGTGCCACTCCGGTATTCTTCGTCTCTTGTCTCCCTCGCGTGGCACTCCGGTATTCTTCGTCTCTTGTCTCCTTCGCGTGACACTCCGGTATTCCTCGCCTGTTGTCTCCCTCGCCTGACACTCCAGGATTCCTCGTTTGTTGTCTCCCTCGCCTGACACCCCGGTATTCTTCGCCTGTTGTCTCCCTCGCCTGACACTCCAGGATTCCTCGTTTGTTGCCTCCCTCGCGTGCCACTCCTGTATTCTTCGTCTCTTGTCTCCCTCGCATGACACTCCAGGATTCCTCGTTTGTTGTCTCCCTCGCGTGCCACTCCGGTATTCTTCGTCTCTTGTCTCCCTCGCGTGACACTCCAGGATTCCTCGTTTGTTGTCTCCCTCGCGTGCCACTCCTATATTCTTCGTCTCTTGTCTCCCTCGCGTGACACTCCAGGATTCTTCGTTTGTTGCCTCCCTCGCGTGACACTCCGGTATTCTTCGTCTCTTGTCTCCCTCGCGTGACACTCCAGGATTCCTCGTTTGTTGTCTCCCTCGCGTGCCACTCCGGTATTCTTCGTCTCTTGTCTCCCTCGCGTGACACTCCAGGATTCTTCGTTTGTTGTCTCCCTCGCGTGCCACTCCGGTATTCTTCGTCTCTTGTCTCCCTCGCGTGCCACTCCTGTATTCTTCGTCTCTTGTCTCCCTCGCGTGACACTCCGGTATTCTTCGTTTCTTGTCTCCCTCGCGTGACACTCCGGTATTCTTCGTCTCTTGTCTCCCTCGCGTGCCACTCCGGTATTCCTCGTTTGTTGTCTCCCTCGTGTAACACTCCGGCATTTCTCATTTCTTGCCTCCCTCGCGTGACACTCTCGGCAGTCGCCTCACACGCTCGCGCGTGCTCGTCAGATGGCTCTGAGGAGGCCGAGGCCAAGTCGGCGGAGACGGCGCGCGTGGTGGAGGAGCTGCGCCGCCTGCTGGCCGACGCCAGCGACAGGCAGCGGACCCTGGAGGAGAAGCTGGCGGGAGAGCAGGCCAGACACTCGGACGAAATGGCTGAGCGCGACGAGACCGTGCGTCTGCTCAGGCAACAGGTGGACACCTGCGAGGAGCAGCTGCAGGTCGTCACCAAACGTGGTGAGCACAGCATTGTCAGAGAGAGCGACTGTGGTGTGATTTGTGTTTCCTATACTGAAGGCTAGGATGCCGCTACATTTGGTGATGACCACAGTAAGCTCTCCTCTGCCGCCCTGTCCAGCCGTCCTCGGGATACAGTGTGCTGTTGCGGCGTGCGTGACTGGCACCGTCTGCTCTGAGCGTGCGTATCTGGTGTCGGCAGGCGGTCTGACAGACGATGCCATCGAGTCGATGTCTCCGTCGGCGGCGGCGGTCAGCAGGCTGTTGCGACAGGGGCTCACCCTGACACAGATATTCACCGAGTTCTGCCAGACCAAGGACGCGCTGGCCGAGGCGCAGGCCGAGACCAAACAGCTGAAGCTGTACCTGGACCAGATCCTGAAGGACATTGACGAGCGTGCGCCGGCCGTCCGTCGTCTCCGGGAGGACTATGAGGTACTGTAACTGATGCTGGGTGTCGACCCAGCTTCTCACTAAGAACAGAGGTGGTCCGGCCGTAAGAGGTTCATTCCGTGGCTGGGATGGCCCGTGGCTTCGTTGCCCGTCTTCGGTCGGATGCTTGGTTTAACGTGGGTTCATCCCCACGGGGAAGCCGCCTCCGTGTCCGATCTGCCGGTGGAGAGGATCCTTAACACCCCCGCCGTACGCTGGTATTGGACAGTGTGCCTGTTTGGATTGGCCCTAATAAAAATCGTAACGATGATTAGTTTCATGTAATTTCCTGTTGATTTGGGTCAAAATTGCGATTCTCAAGGAAAGATATGATCCCAAAAGGATTCGGACTTTGCATTGTGTGATTCTTCAAAGATTGAAAGCTTGTGGTCCTTCCAAAAGCCTTGGTGTGGTTCTTCAGAGGCTTGACACTTTGACTGTGTATCCATAATTCTTTTGTATTTGGAACATAAGCGCTCTGAAAATATTGGGTAATGTTTGCTATTTTTTTCTCCGTAGGATTGTAAAGTTATGATCCTGACGTCCAAATGTTGGCCACGAAGCGTGCGGGTGTGTGCAGAGCGGGCGGCTGATTAGTTGCGGTGGCCACCGGTAGGCGGCAGTGCAGACGATTGACGCGGTGACGGAGAGCAATGACGCGGCGCTCCGGGAGCTGGAGACGGCCCGCACCGAGTCTGACGACGCCAAACGGCAGCTGCGCACTGCCCAGCGCGAGCGGGACCGGCTGGCCTCGCTGACGGCCGACCTCAGCACGCAGGTCAGATCAGGGCACAGGTCAGAGGAGGTCTCAGAACACAGGTTAGGGGAGGTCTCAGAACACAGTTCAGATCCGAGCACGAGTCAGAGGAGGTCTCAGAACACAGGTCACATCAGAGCTCAGGTCAGGGGAGGTCTCAGAACACAGGTTAGGGGAGGTCTCAGAACACAGGTCAGATCAGGGCACGAGTCAGGGGAGGTCTCAGAACACAGGTCAGATCAGAGCTCAGGTCAGAGGAGGTCTCAGAACACAGGTCAGGGGAAGTCCAGGGCGCAGGTCAAGAAGGGAGGTCCAGGGTGCAGGTCAAGGGAATCTTGAGACGGAGGCCAGGCCAGACTTGGTGCGCAGGTCAAGGGAATCTTGATGCACAGGTCAGGGGAGACTGCACCCAAGTTCAGGAGGGCTTGGTACACGAGTCAACGGAGGCTTGGCACACAGTTCATGGGAGTTTTTGGCACACAGGTCGCGGGGGCCTGGCACTCAGGTCAAGGGAGGCCTGGCACACAGGTCGGGAAGGCCTGGCACACAGGTTGGGGGAGCGTAGGGGCAGCGTAAAGGGTGACACGTTGTTAAGTGAATGGAACGGACGTTTTTTAACCGGCATGCTATCGGATTAGTGAACGGACGAATACAAGGCCGGGCTGGTGCTGAGTTAGCAGTTCCCTGTTGCATGTCTCCAGGTGCGTGTGCTGTTGAAGGAGGTGGAGGAGGCGCGCGGCGGGTTCGTTACCACGCCGCGGGACGAGGTGGACCTGAACGCCTCCGGTGCCAGTGGGGTCAGTACACATGTGGTGGGCTACTGAAGACGTCCCAGTGTTTGACCTGAAGTTTTGAACCTAACCAGATTCATAGCAGACAGTCGAGGGGTCTGTTCACTGGGCTGCTCTATGTTGGGCTTTTGCTTGTCAGTTTCTTAATATTATGTCTTTAAGTGAAGACACGCGTCGCAGTTCAGGATCTGAATTCGTGATTAGCTCGGTTAGTGTCACTGTGCGTGATTAGTTTGGTTGGCATTATTAGCGTCATTGTGCGACAAGCCTGGTCTGCATCAGCTGGCGCGGGCCCGCCTCTGCTGACGGTGTGTGCACCCGCGGTGCAGGTGATCTCAGCCCGGCTGGTGGCCTTCCGGGACCTGGAGGAGCTGCAGACACGCAACCAGGAGCTGCTGGCCGTGGTGCGCGAGCTGAGCGAGCGGGAGGAGAGCGCCGACCGCGCCGACGTCACCGACGCCGAGACTCAGGTAACGGCACAAACTGCCGGTCTCCTCAGGGACCAAGGGCAGAACTCAGGTAACGGCACCCCTGCCGGACTCCTCAGGGACCAGGGGCAGAACTCAGGTAACGGCACACCTGCCGGACTCCTCAGGGACCAGTGGCAGAACTTAGGTAATGGCACCCCTGCCGGACTCCTCAGGGACCAGTGACAGAACTCAGGTAACGGCACACCTGCCGGACTCCTCAGGGACCAGTGACAGAACTGAGGTAACGGCAACTGCCGGACTCCTCAGGGACCAGTGACAGAACTCAGGTAACGGCACACCTGCCGGTCTCCTCAGGGACCAGTGACAGAACTTAGCTATGGCCTGGGTCTCCTCAGGGACCAGTGGCAGAACTCAGGTAATGCACCCCTGCCGGTCTCCTCAGGGACCAGTGGCATAACTCAGGTAACGGCACCCCTGCCGGACTCCTCAGGGACCAGTGGCAGAACTCAGGTAACGGCACCCTGCCGGACTCCTCAGGGACCAGTGACAGAACTCAGGTAACGGCACACCTGCCGGTTCCTCCGGGACCAAGGGCAGAACTTAGCTAATGGCACCCCTGCCGGTCTCCTCAGGGACCAGTGGCAGAACTCAGGTAAATGCACCCCTGCCGGACTCCTCAGGGACCAGTGGCAGAACTGAGGTAACGGCACACCTGCCGGTCTCCTCAGGGACCAGTGACAGAACTTAGCTAATGGCACCCTGCCGGTCTCCTCAGGGACCAGTGGCAGAACTCAGGTAAATGCACCCCTGCCGGACTCCTCAGGGACCAGTGGCAGACATACCGGCCGGGGGAGGCCTGTAGGTGGGAGTAACGCGTAGACGGAAAAACGGGACGGCATAGACATGCTTAGGAAGGCATAGGTATTCTGAACGAAACAAAATAGGAAGTCGGGAGATTTTTCGGCATGACCACGTGACTTATATTTCGGCTCAAGTTCCATGGCAGGGAAATATTCTCTTTGAACCAGTCCAGGTAGCACTGCAATATTCGACCCCTTCGCTTGAATATGTTTGGCATTGTGGAAAGTATGGTCGGTTTTAGCGCAATGCCGCACCAGATACTCGTTTGTGAACCAAGTTCAATTTCGCACATTTGGATCAAATTTCAAGAGGTGTTTACTGGTAGGATTATCATATTTCGTTTTCTCGAATGATGGAACACGTCTGAGGATTTCTAAAGTTACAGTCCGTAACAGCTCTGTGACCGTGCGCTTCATTACCTTCCGTGACGGGCTTGCGCCGGTAGCCGGGTGACGTGGCGCCACCTGCGGGGCGGTGTGCTGAGTGCGGTGTGTGCGGCGGCAGTCGCGGCTGCGGGCGGAGCTGACAGAGGCCCAGCGGGAGCTGGAGGAGCTGCGGCTGGCCCGCCAGCGCCAGGAGGGTCTGGTGGAGAGCATCGTGCGGCAGCGCGACATGTACCGCTCGCTGCTGCACCAGCAGGCTCAGCAGCAGGTCAGACACGGCGCCGGCGGCGGCGGCGGCCAGCCCGCCCTCCCGGCAGCTGGCCGGTGTCCGTCCAGCAGTGGCTGTGTTAACAAACGGACTCTGTTTTCATGCATGTTGTTCATTGTTTAGTATTTTGTTATCTCGTGACCGACGTTCTTCGCTGTTATGTACCCATTTTCCTAGAATGAATTATGTTATAGTTGGAGATTTTGCTTGCCATTTTGTTCACGTACTATTTCTCATGCGCCCTGAACAGCTCCCCATCCTCCCGTTGTACTGAGTTTACTATTACAATTCCTACTCTAGGAAGGTATGGACCAGTCCTCTTCGAAGTCTGCTGCACCCGTCTCCAGCCCGATTAAAAGTCCGGCTGTGGCGCCGCCTCTGCCATCTAGCGAAGACATGAAGAAGCTCGAGTTAGTGGAGAAGACACTGCACGACCTGCGCGAAGAATACGATTTCTACAAGAAAGAGCAGACGGAGAACGTGAAGCTGATGAGAGAAGAGAACAGAACGCTGAGTGACCAGCTCGCCGAGCACCGCGTGATGAACGCCAAGCTGAAGTCGCGGCTGGAGTACAATGACGAGCGCTTCACCATCGCCCAGAGCAACACGGAGCAGTACCGCAGGCAGGTGGCCGCCGTCGAGGACAAGTACAAACTCATGTCGGCCACGGCAGCCAAGTACGAGGAGGCCAACGCCGTCCTCAGGGAGGTCAGTGTGGTCCTGAGAACGCGGCAGGAGGTAAACTTGGGCACGGACAGGCACTGGATAGCTAGTGTCTGGGGCAAAATAATCGCTAGAGGGAGAACTGGGACACATTCTTGACGTATTTATTTGTTATGTAGTGCTTGATACGCACACTTAAAAGCTTCGAGAACACAATGCCATTTTATCAGAAATGACGCGTTAGCCTTCACTTCATGCTTAGGGAGTAAGTGTCAGCTACGTCTTGAAAGGAACGAATCCCTTTAAAAACCCTTTCACTGACGTTTGTCACAAAGTTACAAATCTAAACAAATTACTTGTATATTGTTTGGTCTTGGAACTGTAGAACTATCCACGTTGTCTGCTCAACCTGGCCCATGCATGCTCAAATCAGTCAGTCATTACTCTGGCTGACCTCTCCGTTTCCGAGTGTTCATCAGAGGTTGGTGTGCCGGCAGACGGTGGGCTCTGTACAGGAGCGGCTCTCCCGCGCCGAGGTGCGCTGCCAGCACCTGGAGCAGGAGCGCACGCTCCTACGCGAATCGGAGGCCCGCCTGCTGGCCGAACACCAGGTGCTCCAGAAGGAGCGCTCCTCGGCTGCCCAGCTCATGGCTAACATGGAGGCCATCAAAGCCAGCTTGGAGCACGCGCAGAACAGCGGCCACGCCCAGCTGGAGAACCAGGTCCGAGGGAGCCGGAGGCTGTCAGGGGTGGCAGGGAGGGTGGGAGGGGCTCTGGTCTGGGACGCGAAAATGAGGAACAGTTGTGATGTCCATTATTGTTTGTGCCTCTTCGCGCGTGCCTTGAGTTTGAATGGTGTAGCTCAGTGGTAAGTATCGCAAGCGTTTTGTAATTGGGGTGGCCTATGCCTGGTAGTACACTGAAAGCTAACCACGCATGCGGCATCTCTAATATTTGTGCGGAAATATTATTCCAATCATAGTGTGGAAATGTCGTCTTCAAACGAATTTATTGCCTACAAAATTTGTCCCAGTCCCCCAAAAAACACGATTTCGGGCAAAGGATTGATCGAATTGAATTCCGAATGCCGAGATGAAAAAGAGGCAAGGAGCTGAATCTCGCCCTACAGGCTCAGGCAGACTGCTCCGGTGGAGGGGCTACATTGTGTCCACCTGTTGTTCAAGTGAAGATGCTGACTGTGTCAGGTTGTTCAAGTGGAGGAGCTGAATGTGCTGGCCTGTTGCTCAGATGGAGTTGCTCAGATGGTTGTCATTTGGATGGAGTTGCTCAACTGTGTCTGGTTGCTCAGATGGAGACACTAACTGTTTGGTTGCTCAGATGGAGACGCTGACTGTTTGGTTGCTCAGATGGAGACACTGACTGTGCCGGCCTGTTGCTCAGGTGGAGGCGCTGACTGTGCCGGCCTGTTGCTCAAGTGGAGGCGCTGACTGTGTCTGGTTGTTCAGGTGGAGCCGCTGACTGCTGGCCTGTTGCCCAAGTGGAGACGCTGACTGTGCCGGCCTGCTGCTCGGATGCAGACGCTGACTGTGTCTGGTTGTTCAGGTGGAGGTGCTGACTGTGTCTGGTTGTTCAGGTGGAGGCGCTGACTGTGTCGGCCTGTTGCTCAGATGCAGACGCTGACTGTGTCTGGTTGCTCAGGTGGAGGAGCTGATTGTGCCGGCCTGTTGGGTGGGGCGCTGATTGTGGGCCTGTTGTGGTGGGGCGTGCTGTGTGCCGGGGGGATGTCGGCCTATTGCTCAGATGCAGACGCTGATTGTGTCTGGTTGTTCAGGTGGAGGCGCTGACTGTGTCTGGTTGTTCAGGTGGAGGCGCTGACTGTGTCTGGTTGTTCAGGTGGAGACGCAGCGGCGCGAGGTGACGGCCCTGACCCGGCGGCTGGAGCACGACGCCGACACCCACAGACAGGCCATCCAGCTGTGGGAGGCGGAGGTGGCCAAACTCCGAAACAAGCTCGGTACGGTCGCCTAGTGCAAGCCGGGCGGGCCCAGTTACACAGAATCGAACACAAAGAGGCTATCTGGGGGTGTACCCAGCATGGGTACGGAGAATGAGGCCTGAAGGGGCAAGGAGTGCGCAAATGGTTATCGCGCGAAAGAACAGAGTTATCTTTTTTCCAGGGTGCTGCAAAGTACTATGAGTGTAACAGGATACCTTTTTTGTTTGTTTGTTGATTAGATATCTTCGCCAAAATTCATTATCTGTCATCCATCATATTTGTTTTCTCAACAGAAGTAGGTAATATCAGTCTGTTGCTACGCCATCAATACCACGGGTTTAGTGTATCGCCTTAGCTGTTTCGGCCGGGTGCGGCCCGTCAGTGAAGTGGTGCCTCCTGATGGCGACTGACGATGTCCCGACCGGCAGAGGAGGAGGCCGCCCTGGTGAGGAAGGGACGGGAGGCGCAGGTGGCTGCCGAGGCGAAGGTCCAACAGCTGACCAAACAGCTGGCCGAGGTGCAGAGCACCGCGTCAACCCCACCGGCAGGTCAGCAGCGCCAACAATCACTCGCATACTGTGTAACTGCCAAAAACGGTGTGCCCGTATACCCCAATATATCCTTTGATGAACGCCGGCTCCCAGGCTGGAGTCCATGGTGGAACGACATTTCTTGGGCCAGTATGCTTTAGTGAATGACACTTCAGAGGCGGAGTCCAGTAGGGATATGAGTCGTTAGCTCAGCGCTTGTACGAGACTGGACGGGACGTCTGTCGATGGAGTCTTTGGGAAAAACGAAACGTTACCGCCAGTCTCAGGATACTTCGGTTGTTGGATTAATGTCAGCAAGTTTCCTGGGCGCTATATGAGCACACTGTATGACCATACTGGTTGGCGCGCCCCTAAACTCAAATAAAAAACAATCAGCAAGTTTCCATGAACAGCATCGCTTCAGTGTCACTTAGAAAAGATGGACCAGACGTGCCGCTGGCTCTGTCGCTGAAATTGACGGCACGTGCTGCTGCAGCGTCTTCTCCAGTGGATGCAGAGGCGCGGCAGCTGAGGCTGCAGCTGCAGCAGGCGCGCGGCCAGCAGCAGACCCTGCAGCAGCAGCTGACTGCTGCAGAGCAGCGCGCGCAGCATCAGACGGTGCTGACGGAGACGGCGGAGAAGAGGCTGGCAGACGCGCAGAACACTGTCAAGGAGTGCCAGGCTACCATGGAGGCGCGGTAAACTGAACGGGCTGCTCTCGGGCAGTCGGGGATGTATGGCCTGTAGTGGGATGTTCGCTTATCTTTCTCAGTTCATGCCTATTTGGAGATTTTCTTTACAACAAGCAGCCTGCTGTGTTTAAAAGTTAGGTCTGAACGTGATATTTTAGTGGGTTATGGCAGTGAGTTTGAATGAACTTCTGGGTTTTGAAGACCTCACGTGGAAAAGATAAAGTTATACACCATGTGCCGGGATGTTAGTTTCTGCTCCTATTCAGTGGCCTAGCGTATTGTCAGAGTATCCTGCTGGGAGACCAATTGTGTAATTCCTTGGCCGAAGTGATTAGAACCTAACACATTTAATCTCAGGGCAAGAATTTAGTCGTATGATCACATACTTTGACACCAATAAAACACTTGTAGCAAAGTGAAACAATTAACTCTCTCAGACAACATGTATTTTTTCTAGAACAAACTAATGATGCTGCATGACATCGCCGCCGTTGGCATCAGGGCTGCCAGTTTGGCATATTTACAGCCAAATGTCACAAATTTGGCATATTTTTACATCCAATACTATATATTCAAAATGTTATAAAAAGCCAATCATGTCTCTGAACACACTAAATCTATGACTTTATATAGAGATGGTACGTTTGGCGTGTTTTCCATGTTCGTTTGACAGATTGTGACCAAAATTTCACAAATTTAGGTCAACATCATGGCCAAAAATATGCCCAATATGCCAAATTTGGCATATTTTCACTATAGAAAGCCGGCAACCCTTGTTTGGCATTCCACTTCTTGCATGAGCAGATCGTTGGTAGATTTGAAAAATTATGGTCGTTAGAAGCGTTAGTATGAAAATTACGGAGAAAATGTCAACAAATAACCCAGATATAGGTGCAAAGTGAAAGTTGATAAGCTGCCGCCGTCCCTGTTACTCTGGATTTGCGTCCAACCGTGACTCCCGGAGAGCGTGGGGACAGTCAGCCGCTGACGGCCGTCCACGGAGCATCCCCTCCCCGGAGAGCGCGGGGACAGCCAGCCTCTGGGGGCGCCAACGGCCATCCACTGAGCATCCCCTCCCCGGAGAGCGTGGGGGCAGTCAGCCGCTGACGGCCGTCCACGGAGCATCACCCTCCCCGGAGAGCGCGGGACATTCATCCGATGAAGGCCGTCCACTGAGCATCCCCCTCCCCCGGAGAGCGTGGGGACATTCAGCCGCTGACGGCCGTTCACTGAGCATCCCCCTCCCCGGAGAGCGTGGGGGCAGTCAGCCTCTGGGGGCGCCAACGGCCATTCACTGAGCATCCCCCTCCCCGGAGAGCGTGGGGGCAGTCAGCCGCTGACGGCCGTCCACTGAGCACCCCCCTCCCCGGAGAGCGTGGGGACAGTCAGCCGCTGACGGCCGTCCACTGAGCATCCCACCTTCCTCCCCGGAGAGCGTGGGGACATTCTGCCGCCGACGGCCGTCCACTGAGCATCCCCTCCCCGGAGAGCGTGGGGACAGTCAGCCGCTGACGGCCGTCCACTGAGCATCCCCTCCCCGGAGAGCGTGGGGACAGTCAGCCTCTGACGGCCGTCCACTGAGCATCCCCCTCCCCTCCCCCCGCGCCGGCAGCCTGGAGGAGAGCCAGTCGATGCTGGCAGAGCTGCAGGCGGTGGTGGAGGCTCTCTCCACCGAGAAACAGGGCCTGGAGCAGCGTCTGGCCGGCGCCGCCGGTGACGTCACCGATGCCGCCAAACTGCAGGTATGACGTCACTCAACTACACACATGACATCTCTGACACGGGTCAACTGCAGGTATGAAATCATTGGTCATCCCCGAATCACCTCCGTCATTACTTCATCGGCCCTGCGATATTTCAAATATGATGCTCCTGGCGCCCGAAAATTGTACTTCTGACGTCATTTGCGTATCGGGAGAACAGTCGCAGTGTTGGCTTTGTCGGCGAACGGCTGTTGTCACGTCAGTCCCTGGTCATCCTGTTTACCGTCCTTTCCAGGACTGGGGTGGAGACATGGCGAGGAATCAGCTGCTGAATTGCGACTGTTCATTACTTGCTGCCGTTGGTGTGCATTGTAGTTTTCTTGAGCAACCGTTGGTGTGCATTGTAGTTTTCTTGCGCAACCGTCAGGAGTCGCTGTCGGAGGCGCAGAGTCAGCTGGCGCGCTCGGAGGCGGAGCTGAACACCAGGCTTGAGACGGCGGAGACGCTGGAGAAGGAGGCGCGAGAGAGCGCGCGCCAGGAGGCTGCCCTCAGGGCAGAGGTGAGAACATGGGAGGGGCGAGAGAGCATGCGCCAGGAGGCCGCCCTCAGAGTAGAAGTGAGTAACGTGGGAGGTGCGAGAGAGCGTGCGCCAGGAGGCCGCCCTCAGAGCAGAGGTGAGCACGTGGGAGGCGCGAGAGAGCGTGCGCCAGGAGGCCGCCCTCAGGGCAAAGGTGAGTAACTAGGAAGGTGTGAGAAAGCGCGCGCTCTCTGATGCAGAGTTATAAACCATGTAACATATCTCCCCATGTGGAAAAAGACAAAAGATCCACCCTTCTTCCCAAGTGATGTTTACGCGTCTATCGTGCGGCCGCCCCTCGTCCAACGCTGATACCGTGACAGATGGCCCCCGTATAACGCCGGCTGTGTTTGTGGCGCAGGCGCAGGACAAGCACCATCACGAGGTGATTCTGCACGCGGCTGACCTGGAGGCGCTGAAGAGCGTCCGCCAGGAGCTGGAGCAGGCTCAGTCGGAGCTGGACACGGCGCAGCGGCAGGCCGGCGACTCTGCCGCCAGGTCAGACCCCCCCACCCCGCCCAACTGCCCGTAGGGCTGGAGGTGGGTCCGTGATATCGATTTCGGATGCTCTTTTGGCCTGTGTGAAAGATGTCAGAGTTTATTGGAACTCGCCCTAAGGGATCGCTGGCCTTTTCGAATTCGAGCGTTTTCGGCGTTGACATCCGTATGATGGCGTGTTCCCTGCTACTTAGTTGACTGCCCCGCTGCATGCCACAGGCTCTCGGAAGCTGAGGCAAGCTGGAAGGAGCGGCAAGAAACCCTGGACGCGCAGGTGCAGCAGTGGAAGCAGCAGCACGACGAGCTGCTGCAGCAGAACACGCTGCTGCACGGACAGCTGCAGCAGCTGGGCGAGCAGACTCGGCAGATGCAGGCGCGGCTGCAGCCGGACGAGCCCTCTGCCGGCGCCGCCCTCAACACATCCTTCTCGGAGGCCGACGCCAAGTCAGTGGGACTGCTGTATGGGATGTATTTAAGTAATATGTGTCAAAACAGATAACTTGTATAACTGGTAGATGTAGCTGGTATCATTGGAGTCTCCACAGAGCACACTCAGAATGTTGACGCCTATCATTCCAGCTACATTACCTGTGACTGATTGTGAGTGACTGGTTGTGAGCCGACGATACTGGCCTCTGCCCCGGTGTGCGGCGGCGGCAGGTATCTGACTGGTTGTGAGCCGACGATACTGGCCCCTGACCCGGTGTGCGGCGGTGGCAGGCTCATCTGACTGATTGTGAGCCGATGGCGCTGGCCTCTGACCGGTTGTGCGGCGGCAGGTCGGCCGACCAGCTGCTGGATATTGTGCGCTACCTGCGGCGACAACGGGAGGCGGCCGATGCGCGCGCCGAGTCCGCCTCGGCGGAGGCGGCGCGGCTTCAGGCTCAGCTCACCCTGGCGCGGCAGCAGCTGCAGGAGGCGCAGCAGAGACTGGACGCCGAGCGGGAGGGAGCGCAGGTCAGCGCGTGTGGAGAGAGGCCGGCCGGGCCGGCTGTGGGTGTGGGGAGACGGCTCGCGAAGAGGAAAATATATTGGCACGGGTGGACTCTCGTGGACTCCTCTTAGCGAGAAACCCTGTAAGCCTTGCAACTTTGCTCTTGATAAATACAATGTGTACCTCATTGGGTTAACCATGCTGGATCAGTAGCATCGAAAGTTGATGCGTTACAACTACCTCACCACTTTTTTTCGACAAGACTCCCTGAGCCTGGATTTTCTCTCTGCCTAGCCAGGTGGCTGGACGACCTCACCTACCTTCTGCGGTGAGGCAGTCCTCCCGCTATGAGACAGATCTCCCGTTCCACTCCTCTCTCGGCAGCAGACCGGGACGAGCTCAGCCCTGAGCCCTATCCAGCGGCGCTGACCCGGCGCCGTTTCTCAGGCGCAGGTGGACTCGTCGTCGCGGATGGCTGAGCTGCTGCGCCGACTGGAGACGCTGAACGCACTGACCGACAGCAACCGGGTGCTGCGAGAGGAGAGAGACGACCTGGCGCGGCGGCGCGCCGAGCTGGAGAAGCAGCTGGAGGAGGCCCGCGCCGAGGTGGAGCCGCTCCAGGCGAGTGCGCTGTTTTCGGACTTGTGGCTCACGCCGACGTCGGGACTTAAATTGCGCTCCAGTCTGCTGCTGGCGCGGTAGATATAGGAGTGCCACTTCAGGGAACGCCTTGCCGCTTAAGGTGGTCTGCCTGTGTGTATGTGTGACGGGCGTGCGGCACGTGTCGGTATGACTGTGTGACGGCGTGCCGCACGTGTCGGTGTGCCTGTGTGACTGTGTGCCGCACGTGTCGGTGTGCCTGTGTGACTGGTGTGCCGCACGTGACAGTGTGCCTGTGTGACTGGCGTGCCGCACGTGTCGGTGTGCCTGTGTGACGGGCGTGCCGCACTGTCTTGTAACGTTTTGACTTCGATGGAAACCGCTACAGTCTGTGTGACGGGCGTGCCGCACGTGTCGGTGTGCCTGACTGGCGTGCCGCACGTGTGGGTGTGCCTGTGTGACCGTCACCGCCGTGCGGCGCAGGAGGAGCGGCGCTCGCTGCAGCTGCGCGTGGACGTGCTGCAGTCGGAGAGCACGTCGCTGAAGGGCGAGGTGACCCGCTGGCGGCAGCGCACCAACCAGCTGACGGAGCGCGCCAACCGCGCCAACCCCGAGGAGACCAAACGGCTGCAGTAGGTGTCCCCAGATACCGGTCAAGTGTGGCGCTGGGTGGTCTGCTACCAGTTCTGATCCGCAGTCTGCGGTTTCTGGTGTGCATGTGATGTCAGCCTGAAATTATTTCAACCTGGCTTCCCCGGTAGAGCGTCTCATCCGACTTCATCCACCTGTTCATTATTGTCATTGGCACTCACTATACGGAATTCAATGCAATAATTGTCTAAGTGATTAAGTTAGTTACTGTTTGGATCTCATTCTCAACTCATTTCGCCCCTAGTCATCGTTTATCGTCGGTGACGGTACATCCCGTGTCGCATTTTAGTCAGTTTGCCAGCAATTGTTGGAGCCGGCGCCACGGTAGCGAGGCCGGGCTGACGCCGGCTCCTCTGCCGCTCTATTCAGACAGGAGAAGGAGACGCTGACGCGCAAGACGGAAGAGCAGCAGCAGCAGCTGACGCGTCAGCAGGCCGAGCTGACGCGCTCGCGCCAGGCGGCGCAGACGGCCTCCGAGCAGCGTAACCAGCTGACGGAAAGGTGAAGCAGCCCGAGCCGCCCCGTCCGGGCAGTACCTGACCTGATAATTGTGCACCGGACTGATATGGGGTTGAAGCATTAGTGCCGTCGCTTTTTGTATCGTAATGTAATATCTAGGGATAAAACGGGCACCTAGTTTTATGTCACATTGCACTGGCTGCAACATGCCAGGTTTTGTCCGTCATGTTTAATTTTCAGTAACTTTATGCATTTTTTTCAAGCCGTTTGCCTTTACTCGATGCTGCATTGAAATTGAATAAATGAACCTGATACTGGCCAGGAGGGCGACATGCTAGTTACTGGTGTGTTCCAACCTCCAGACTGCGAAGCACCAGCGCAGACCACAAACAAGAGGCGACTAAGCTGCGCCAGGAGGCGACCCAGGCCAAACAAGAGATCACTCAGCTCAAACAAACGGTAAGAGACCGCTGGCGGGAAGTTTCCATTTTACAATGTGCGCCGCTTGATGTGTCCATGAGTATGTCATAGGTACGCAACTTTGCCATCGGTCGCAACCTGAAATGTCTGGCACTTGTTTGACGGTGTACGGTGCAAATGTACCGCAACGTGACACTGTCCAGAACAATACACGTTCCTGTATTATTCTTGGTCCAGCTGATGGCCATGTTGTACTATGGCTGGTTACCGCCAGGCTGCTCCTGCTGTGCTGTTCTGGTTATATCTGACGTCGGTGTTGCACCGTATCTGATGTCGGTTTTCAGCGGTGGCGGGATACCGCCAGGCTGCTGCTGCTGTGTTGTTCCGGTTCCAGTTGACGTCGGTGTTGAACTGTGGTGGTTGCCGCAGGCTTCTGGCTGTGTTCTGGTTATATCTGACGTCCATGTTGAACTGCGGCCGGATACCGCCAGGCTGCTGCTGCTGTTTTCTGGTTCCAGCTGACGTCGGTGTTGGACCGTATCTGTTTACCGCTTTTTTCCATTGACGGCCCGCTTGCCTGGTGACAGGCGGCGCAGGTGCAAACTCAGCTGAAGCAGGCGCAGGCGCAGGCTGCGGCCGCCCAGCAGGCGCAGACGGCCGCCGAGGCTGAGAAGGCGCAGGCTGACCAGGCGGCCACCGCCTCGGCCGCCTCTCTTGCCGAGAAGGAGGCCCAGCTGAACGAGATGAGGACCAGCATGGTGCAGGTTCGTGGGCGGGAGACGGCTGAACCGCCCGCCTGGGAGTCCCTGCTCCTGTCCTCTGGAGCGTAGCTGCCAATACAGAGCTTTAGGGCCGCCAGTGTAATAAGAAGGATAAACTCAGCACTCCACCCTTGAAGTTAGCTGTGTTATGATTTTTGTGACTGTTCTTACTCGAAAACCAGGATCAAATGGCTTTCTTGTGACTGTTCTTACTCGAAAACCAGGATCAAAGGGCTGTTAACAGAAACTGTTAGGGGTTTGGGTGTTTCCGAACCTAATATCAGAACAGTAACTTTGACTGCCTTATGGTGTACTTGATCCGCAAAACTTTCAAATATTTCAGTCAGCTAGTTGGCAATTACCCGCGAATGCGTAGCATGGAGCTGGATCCGGGTGTGTCTGCTAGTATTATTTCGTATGGCTCACTCAAGAATTGGGTGAGGTTCTGACAGAAGACAATGTTGGTTGTCTCTGCCGAACAATCTCGTGGGCCTGACTTTTTCCCTTTGTATTATATTTGGGAAAATTATCGTAAACATGGTTAAATTATGTTAGAAATTTAATTGCAAGTTTTTTCTTGATAAACCATCATCATAGGCTGAAAAACTGGCATGCATAACTAAGGCAGAGACAATCAGCTTCTAATTGAACAAGGCACACATTATACAATTCGCTTCAAAACAGTTATATATCGCATGCCTATATTTTTCTACCATTACCATCCCATCTCTTCTCATCTCAACTTCCAAAGTTCCTCACACGAGAGACGGCACTCAGACAGATCGACAGCTTATGGAAGACAGTGATTGTCCATTCAGTTGATTGGCCGGCTATGTGTGTGGACGTGGTGAATTTAATTGCAAGTTATCATCGACTAAATTATATATTGGTGTAAACTGACAACTTTACCACGTGCTTTTGTCGCGTGGGCCGGAAAAATTCGGCAGGTAATTCCGGGTAGGAATGGGCCTGTTCTGTGTGTACTCCTCCTTGGATGTGAGTGTATTGCCACTGCTGTTGTGTTCGGCCGCAGGTGAAGAAGATCGGCCGCAAGTACAAGTCTCAGTTTGAGGAGCTGCAGACAGAGCACGCTCAGGTGAAGACTCAGCTGACGGAGGCGCAGCAGGCGGCGGCTGCGGCGCCGGCCCCGGCCGACCCCGCCGCCGCCGCTGCCGCCGAGGCCAAGGCCCAGGAGCTGCAGGCCAAGGCCCAGGAGCTGCAGGTCAGTTACTGAGATGCTGCTGCTGCTGATCGGCGTAACTGGACTACTCTGGGGTCGTTAATGATGTGTCGAAGGGCTAGAGCTCCGACGACCGTTTCTGCGACGGGATCTTTTGGCTTTTGATTTACTTTTACTTACTTTTGACTTGATGTACTTTTGCCTGTTTCACTGGCATGAATCGAAAGTTATGTCTAATTATTTCCCACGGGCCAATGTCTGAAGTTTTACGAGAATTTCAGTAAATTTATGCAGAGATAATCATGTCAAAAATAAAGTTATTTACGCTGTGCACTTATTTACGTCACAATTGGCTGTGTCCTTTGTGCTGTAAGCCGTGTTTACATGTGCGTTGGACTGTGTCGGCGTGTGGAGAGCTGTGTTGTGGTGAGCAGCGCTGTACCCCGCAGGCCCGTGCCTCGGCGCTGACCGGTGGGCTGTGTTGTGGTGAGCAGCGCTGTGTTGTGAGCAGTGCTGTACCCCGCAGGCCCGTGCCTCGGCGCTGACCGGTGAGCTGAGTTGTGAGCAGCGCTGTGTTGTGGTAAGCAGGCTGTGTTGTGGTGAGCGGTGTGTTGGGAGGCTTCCCCGCAGGCTTGCCCGGCGCTGACGTGGGCTTTTGTGGTGAAGGCTGTGTTGTGAGCAGCGCTGTACCCCGCAGGCCCGTGCCTCGGCGCTAACCGGTGGGCTGTGTTGTGGTGAGCAGCGCTGTGTTGTGAGCAGTGCTGTACCCCGCAGGCCCGTGCCTCGGCGCTGACCGGTGAGCTGGAGGCGGCGCGCTCTGAGCTGGAGCAGCAGCGGGCCACCGGCCGACAGCACGAGGAGAAGACCCGCTCGGTGCTGCAGAAGTTCCGCCAGAAGGTCTCCCAGCTGACCCAGGAGAACAAGGAGCTGCGTGACCAGCTGGAGGCTCGGGGTGAGCTGCTACCGTGCGGAATGAGATGTTTGCTCCAGCCCGGGATCGTAGTGGCATGCACGGCTGTTGAAAATCTAATAATGTATTTTTAGAACGTTTATTTGTGGAAAATCGCCGTTATAATATCTCCGACTGAGGGAGTGCTTGGTGTTTTAGTGGTGTGAGGCGGCAGTGTTTGAGGCTGTGCGGTGCGGGCAGGCTCCGGCTCGGCGGCGGCAGTGTTGTGAGCGCTGTGCGGCGCGGGCAGGCTCCGGCTCGGCGGTGGCGTGTTGTGAGCGCTGTGCGGCGCCGGCAGGCCCGGCTCGGCGGCGGCAGTGTTGTGAGCGCGTGCGGCGCGGCAGGCTCTGGCTCGGCGGCGGCAGTGTTGTGAGCGCTGTGCGGCGCCGGCGGCTCCGGCTCGGCGGTGACAGTGTTGTGAGCGCTGTGCGGCGCCGGCGGCCCGGCTCGGCGGCGGCGGTGTTGTGAGCGCTGGCGGCGCCGGCGGCTCCGGCTCGGCGGCGGCAGTGTTGTAGCGCTGCGGCGCCGGCGGCTCCGGCTCGGCGGTGGCAGTGTTGTGAACGCTTGCGGCGCCGGCAGTCTCTGGCTCGGCGGCGGCGTTTGTAGCGCTGGCGGCGCCGGCGGCTCCGGCTCGGCGGCGGCGTGTTGTAGCGCTTGCGGCGCCGGCAGGCTCCGGCTCGGCGGTGGCGTGTTGTGAACGCTGTGCGGCGCCGGAGTCTGGCTCGGCGGCGGCGGTGTTGTGAGCGCTTGCGGCGCCGGCAGCTGGCTCGGGGGCAGTGTTGTGAGCGCTGTGCGGCGCGGGCAGGCTCCGGCTCGGCGGCGGCAGTGTTGTGAGCGCTGTGCGGCACCGGCAGGCTTCGGCTCGGCGGCGGCAGTGTTGTGAGCGCTGTGCGGCGCCGGCAGGCTCCCGCCTCGGCGGCGGCAGTGTTGTGAGCGCTGTGCGGCGCGGGCAGGCTTCGGCTCGGCGCCGGCAGTGTTGTGAGCGCTGTGCGGCGCCGGCAGGCTCCGGCTCGGCGGTAACAGTGTTGTGAGCGCTGTGCGGCGCGGGCAGGCTTCGGCTCGGCGGCGGCGGTGTTGTGAGCGCTGTGCGGCGCCGGCAGGCTCTGGCTCGGCGGCGGCAGTGTTGTGAGCGCTGTGCGGCGCCGGCAGGCTCCGGCGCGGCGGCGGCGGACGAGGCTGAGATGCGCGTCTCGGCTCTGAAGTCCCAGTTCGACAACAAGGTGCAGATGCTGGAGCGGGAGCTGACCGAGTCGCGGACCGCCGCTGCCACCAGACAGCGAGAGGAGGAGCTGCTGAAGAAGCGGCTCCAGGCGCTGGAGAAACAACTCACCAGCAAACAGGTGTGCGCTCTTAGCCAAGCCCTTCCTATGGCCCTAGCTAATTGTTTTCCAAGTTTTAAGAAAGTTGAAGTTGGGTGTATTGTGTGTGGTTCCGGATGAGGACTTCTCTCTGGGATTGCGCGTACTTGGCCCAAACGAGCCACTTTTGCTATGGTGAATGCATTTGGATTGTTGCAAGGTCCCGTAAGTACAGGGATACTCTCTCCTCCGAGGTTACCCTGCTACTTGGGTAGTTTCCAGTCACTTTCTCACGAAAAGTACGTGCCGACTCTGAATTTCTGTTTTGGAATTTAACAGTAGATCATATGAATAGAAATCTCATCGGAAGCAGTTTTTCCTTTGCAAATGCGCTCACGCCGACAAGCTTTCTCGTGCATGTTCGTTACTGTGCGTGATTACCTACGCAGCCAGTGTGAGATGGCGTGGATATGTCCTGAATGTAGTATGCCTGGCTGTTTGGTTAAGTGTTGGTACGATTGCTCCGGTAAGATGACTGTGTGAATTATGTTTCTTCGCTCACACGCAATTAAAAATACACTGTATAATGCTGATGTACAGGGAGATTATAATTTTAAGCTTGTCTCGGCCTGGCTTTCTTGCACGCGTTTCATAAACTGATGGGTTGTACCGCAATGCACTTGTGTCGCCACCTCTCCATTTCACAGTGATTTATATTCCCGTGACCTCTCTTCTCTCTACTGCGCAGGTAACGGCGCGTAGAGTCGAGCCCTTCATCAACTTTTCCAGTGAATCTAGTACGACTGCCTTCTCCATCAGGCGATGGAGAAGGTTCGTGTCCCAATCTGGCTCGTATTTGTTCCTGGGACTCCCCTCCCTCTCAACGGCAGGAGAGTGCTCCCGCCCCGTGTGACTCTCAGCCCTCTCAACAACAGGAATAGTTTTCCTACCCTCTGACTTCCCGCTCTCTCAGCAGCAGAAGCAGTGCTCCCTCCCCTGCGACTCTCCTCTCTCTCAGCAGCAGGCGTTGTGTTCCCGTACACTGCGACTCCCCTCCCCTCAGCAGCAGTGGAAGAGTGCTCCTGCTCTCCGTGACTCCCCTCCCTCTCAGCAGCAGTGGAAGAGTGCTCCTGCTCTCCGTGACCCGCCTCCCTCTCAGCAGCAGTGGAGGAGTGCTCCTGTTCTCCGTGACTCGCCTCCCTATCAGCAGCAGACGGTGTGTTCCCATACATTGTGACTCCCCACCCCCTCAGCAGCAGTGGAAGAGTGCTCCTGCTCTCCGTGACTCGCCTCCCTCTCAGCAGCAGACGGTGTGTTCCCGTACATTGCGGCTCCCCTCCCCTCAGCAGAAGTGGAGGAGTGCTCTTGCTCTCGGTGACTCGCCTCCCTATCAGCAGCAGACGGTGTGTTCCCGTACACTGCGACTCCCCTCCCCTCAGCAGCAGTGGAAGAGTGCTCCTGCTCTCCGTGACTCCCTTCCCTCTCAGCAGCAGTGGAGGAGTGCTCCTGCTCTCCGTGACTCGCCTCCCTCTCAGCAGCAGACGGTGTGTTCCCGTACATTGCGGCTCCCCTCCCCTCAGCAGAAGTGGAGGAGTGCTCCTGCTCTCGGTGACTCGCCTCCCTATCAGCAGCAGACGGTGTGTTCCCGTACATTGCGGCTCCCCTCCCCTCAGCAGAAGTGGAGGAGTGCTCCTGCTCTCGTTGACTCGCCTCCCTATCAGCAGCAGACGGTGTGTTCCCGTACACTGTGACTCCCCACCCTCTCAGCAGCAGTGGTTCTTCCCACCAACACCGTTGAATGCTTACTCGGTGACAGTGCAGTTGTAGACATCCGTAGCATCTTACAGTTTTTAAAAGACATCAAGTTCCAGATCATCTACAACCCACGTTAATCCAACCTTACATGTAGACATGCTCTACTACTTCATTACACTCCTTTAGTTATTCTTATTATTATTACACACCCTTAGTCCTAACACACCCAGCAGCGCACTGGAAATGATTTAATTAGATAACGATGGGCACATATAGCCTCAGAAGCTGACGTGCCCTAAAACCCCAATCATCATCGGAGGAGTGCTCCTGCTCTCGGTGACTCGCCTCCCTATCAGCAGCAGACGGTGTTTTCCCGTACACTGTGACTCCCCACCCTCTCAGTAGCAGTGGAAGAGTGCTCCCTCTCAGCAGCAGTGGAGGAGTGCTCCTGCTCTCCGTGACCCTCTCCTCTCAGCAGCAGTGGAGGAGTGCTCCTGCTCTCCATGACTCCCTCCCTCTCAGCAGCAGTGGATGAGTCCTCCCTCTCAGCAGCTGTGAAGGAGTGCTCCCTATCTCCGTGACTCGCCTCCCTCTCAGCAGCAGTGGAGGAGTGCTCCCTCTCAGCAGCAGTGGAGGAGTGCTCCCACTCTCCGTGACTCCTCCCTCTCAGCAGCAGTGGAGGGGTGCTCCCTCTCTCCGTGACTCGCCTCCTCTCAGCAGCAGTGGAGGAGTGCTCCCTCTCAGTAGCAGTGGAGGAGTGCTCCTACTCTCCGTGACTCCTCCCTCTCAGCAGCAATGGAGGGGTGCTCCCTCTCTCCGTGACTCGCCTCCCTCTCAGCAGCAGTGGATGAGTGCTCCCTCTCAGCAGCAGTGGAGGAGTGCTCCCTCTCAGCAGCAGTGGAGGGGTGCTCCCTCTCAGTAGCAGTGGAGGAGTGCTCCTGCTCTCCATGACTCCCTCCCTCTCAGCAGCAGTGGATGAGTCCTCCCTCTCAGTAGCAGTGGAGGAGTGCTCCCTATCTCCGTGACTCGCCTCCCTCTCAGCAGCAGTGGAGGAGTGCTCCCTCTCAGTAGCAGTGGAGGAGTGCTCCTACTCTCCGTGACTCCTCTCCCTCTCAGCAGCAGTGGAGGAGTGCTCCCTCTCAGCAGCAGTGGAGGAGTGCTCCCTCTCAGTAGCAGTGGAGGAGTGCTCCTGCTCTCCGTGACTCCCTCCCTCTCAGCAGCAGTGGATGAGTCCTCCCTCTCAGCAGCTGTGAAGGAGTGCTCCCTCTCAGCAGCAGTGGAGGGGTGCTCCCTCTCAGCAGCAGTGGAGGAGTGCTTCCTCTCAGCAGCAGTGGAGGAGTGCTCCCTCTCAGCAGCAGTGGAGGAGTGCTCCCTCTCAGCAGCAGTGGAGGGGTGCTCCCTCTCTCCGTGACTCGCCTCCCTCTCAGCAGCAGACGGCGGCCGGTGGTCCGGAGGAGGCAGGCCGCACTCCGACGGCCAACATCCGTCCGCTGTCGGCGGCGGCGGCGGTGGCTGCGGTGGCCCGGGACACGGCGCCACAGCCATCCACCAGCCGCAGCACGCCCACCGCCAGCATACGGCCAATGGCGGTGCAGCCCACCAAGACCACGGCCACCGTGCCGCCCACCCAGCCGGCCAGGTGAGGCCACCCGGCTGACCAGGTGAGGCCACACCCGCCGGAAAGACCACGGCCACCTCTCTGGCTAGGTGAATCATGTTTTTTTGTGTTCATGTTTTTGTGAATCATGTTTTTGCCGGCCAGGTGAATCATAGTTTTGTGAACGGCTTTGACCACCCTCCATTGGGAGAGAAGACTTTTGCCTAGTTCGTAGAGATAAGTTAGTTACACTCCTCAAGCCACACTTGGACTCGGTGATCGCCTTTGCGCAGTATCAGTTGTAACTGGAGAGTCGTTATGGGTGAGATGAATATTGTCAAATGCTGGTGATGACCAGACTGGTTCACGCAAGTTTGGGACAAGTTTCGAATGTGCACCGGTGTTGACATTGGTTAGACTCCATCGCATTTCGTGAGAAGTTCAAGTCGAAGCAGGCGGTTACCGTATCTAATGTTTGTACATCGCATACTAATTTTGAATACTGTTTGCATGCACCCACTTCTGTTCCCTGCCTGTTGAGTATTTGCTGGTGTATGCCATTGAAAAGGTAAGAAGATAGAAAACCTGGCAAGATGGGCGTATTTGCGTTAGTTGGTAGCTGAGAAGCTCCCGGCTGTACAGTTGGCTCAGTGAGACGTGCGCCTGGTTTCGGCCCGGTGTGCAGTGATATACCTGGGCGTGTTACAGCTCTGTGACGGAGCCGGCCGCCGCCACCTCTCCCGTCACGGTAGCCACGGTGGCGCCCACACCAGCACAGTCCTCGGCTTCCGTCACCGAGGTTCTTCCGCAGGCTACCGTCACTCCTCGCGCCCAGGTGAGACTCGTCCCTTCCCTGTCTCACTGAGACTCGTCCCTCCCGGCCTCACTGAGACGCGTCCCTCCCGGCCTCACTGAGACTCGTCCCTCCCGGCCTCACTGAGACTCGTCCCTCCCGGCCTCAGTGAGACTCGTTCCTCCCGGCCTCAGTGAGACTCGTCTCTCCCGGGCTCACTGAGACTCGTCCCTCCCGGCCTCACTGAGACTTGTCCCTCCCGGGCTCAGTGAGACTCGTTCCTCCCGGCCTCAGTGAGACTCGTCTCTCCCGGGCTCACTGAGACTCGTCCCTCCCGGCCTCACTGAGACTTGTCCCTCCCGGGCTCAGTGAGACTCGTTCCTCCCGGCCTCAGTGAGACTCGTTCCTCGTTCATCTGCAACAGGCCACCGCCATTCCAGGCCATTTAAACACACACGCCAATGCTCCCTGTCATTGCCCAAGTGTACCTGTTGAGTGTAGTCTTAATAGGAATTGAAATTTAATCAGTATCGACTGGGCGGAAATTATGTCTTCTCATCTGAGACATTTTTTACCAGAACGTCAGGAGTTTCCGGTTTCTCCGTACTAAGGCGAGTAAAGCTGCTGCTCATATGAACAATTCGGTGATCTGTCGGTCCTGTGGATGCCAGAGCACGTTTCACGTTCTGAAGCAACTGGAACCCGGCAGAATGCTGGACGTCACCTTCATAGAGTTGTTGTCCCATCGGCTTTGTGATTGCAGGCGGCAGTCACTGTCTCTGACGGTAGTTTTCCGATGTTGTGCCAGATTCAGGCTGCAGTTCAGCCCCAGCCGGCTCAGCAAACTCAGCAAGCTCAGCCTCAGCAAGCGCAACCACAACAGATTCAACCCCAGCGCTCCCAGCCACAGCAAGTTCAGCCTCAACAGACTCAGCCACAGCAAGCCCAGCCCCAGCAGGCGCAATCTCAGCAAGTGCCGCCCCAGCAGGTCCAGCCCCAGCAGGCTCAGCCCCAGCAACCCCAGCCTCAGCAGGCTCAGCCCCAGCAGGTCCAGCCTCAGCAGGCTGCGGCGGTGCAATCGAGCCCTGCCCCGGCGCCGCAGACCCCGGCCCAGCCGCAGGCGGCGTCTCAGGCGGCCCAGGCGCAGCCGCAGGCAGCGTCTCAGGCGGCTCCACTCCAGGCGCAGGCGGCCCCGCTCCAGGCGCAGGCGGCACAGGACGAGCCGCAGGCAGCGGCGCCTACTCAGCCTGCCCAGCCGAGCACGGCCAAGAGGGCCATGACTGAAGGCAGTGGTGATGCTCCCCCTCAAGCGGTAAGTTGATAAAATTATCGACGATGTATGTTCTGGAAGGCTGCCGAATATCTGATGAAAATGCTAGAACTGGTAGCATTCCACCAATCCGGGTTCACAATTGCGATGATCGTGATTTTTTAATGTCTGAAGTTGTTTATAATATCCATTTCCCTCTTATTAGGCATGAGACAAAGCCTTCTTTCCTGTATCAAGCTACATCAGACTCCCCAGTTAACGGTATTAATATTGCAACCTCGTTTTCTCGAACGCTTATTGCCACCACCGTTACCTTTCCATGTTACCACCCCTGTACTAGGTAACGCTTGATAGCGATTTCTTGTGTTTCAAAATCATATGCATCGGGTGTGTTTTTGTTACATTTTATTTGCTACGCAGCATTTCGAAGCTCACAACATACTCATTTTAGCTAAATGAGCGAAGCCATGGAACTAGAAATACATTCGAAGGCTGTGTTTAGCTTGGAAACGTCTTCAGAGCCCCTAGCGTTGGAGGCGATGTCGTTACGCAGCCGCTTCAGCTGTGCGCTGCGGCGTCTGGGTTGGCGCTTTTCCTGGACTCGCTGCTGCTGTTGCGCAGGCGAAGCGGGTGAGGACGGAGGCGGGTGCGTCGGACCCGGCCGCGGCGGTGTTGGCGGCGGAGGCTGTGGCCGCCGACACCCCCGAGATGATCTGCCTCGACTCCGACGACGAGACCCAGGTACGCCCCGCCTGCGACCGAGAACTAGCCCCGCCCACTGTACAGCTGTGAACTAGCCGCGCCCACTTCGTAATTAGCCCCGCCCAGTGTACAGCCATGAACTAGCCGCTCTTGCTGTACAGCCGTGAACTAGTCCCGCCCACTGGGCAATTAACCCCACCCACTGTACAACCGTAAACTAGCCCCGCCCACTGTGCACTTAGCCCCGCCCTCTTTCAGCCGTGAACTAGCCACGCCCACTGCACAGCCGTGAACTAGTCCCGCCCATTGCACAGCTGTGAATTAACCCCGCCCACTGCACAGCCGTGAACTAGCCCCGCCCACTGTACCGGCATAAACTCGACGGAAGTCTGAAGTTAGGTGACAGATTTAGGATGTATAAGAAAGTGTTTGTGCCGTAGCCGGATGACAAGAACATTGTAACGTCTGGCGTGGAACTTTGGTTTGTTGTTTGAAATGTCAGCAGGCCGCACATTGCAGTTTCGTGTATAGTAACCGTGCAAATGAAAGTTGCTCAGTAGAGTAATCTTGGTTGTACCTGTGCTGAGATAGAACGGCATCTTTCACCTTCCCCAGACTCACGCCCTGCAAATAATGTCATGCTCTCAGGAGGAAGAGGACGTTGGAGAGGAGGCTGAGATTGTGGAAGAAGAAGAAGTGGAGTATGATGCAGAAGACGCAATAGAGGAAGAAGAAGAGGAGTTCGATGAGGACGTAGACGATGAGATGATGGGAGAGGACGAGGACACCACCGACGTTCAGGGTGAGACAGCAGACGAGGGTGACGAGGAGGGCTCCACCGCCGTGTCCCGCTCGGCGGAGGCGTCGCAGTCGGAGGAGGTGCTGCAGGAGGCTGTGCCGCCGGAGGCCGCGGTGACCGCCGAGCAGGGGGAACGGCCTCAGGAGTCCGAGTCGGAGGTTAGTGGCAGTGCTGATCTCTTTGTAATTACGTGTCCCAAATCCTAGGGTGCTGGCTGGAGAGGTACACCCGAGCAAGCTCATATTTTCTACTTTGCTGTGTTTTCTTTACTAGGTTTTCCGCTCACTTTTCAAGTCGAGCTTTTTGATACGATCAAATGATCGTTATGAAAATGAACTCATCAAAAATGTGATAATAGGTAAATTTTGATGAAAACATTGTTTCTAGACCTTAACGGCTTTCCAAGGTTTTTAACTGACTCTCACAATATTGTAACATTCGAATTTTCCACTCGCCGATTATATTCTCCAACATGTATTTTACACTCAGCACCATAGTGCAAAACCAGTTTTGGAACACTAATCGATCGTATGTGTATTGTGTGCGCACGGGCCCCAGCAGTCGGAGTCGCAGCAATGCTTATTGGCAGCAGCGCTCTCCTAGATACCGGCGGAGGTATTGCTTGGTGTGCTTGTGCTGCTGAAGTAATGTTCCCGCTGTTCTTAATCGGAACTCGTCCGGCTGATTCATCGCAAAAACATGTGTGTGATAGCTTGAGGGCAATGTGTATATCCTTCGTGCGGCTGTGATGGGGGCTGTGGTGCAGCTCTGACTACCGGCGTCTGCAGGCCTGGGAGCCGTCGCCGCCGTCGGCGCCGGCAGCTGCAGCAGCTGCAGCGGCAGCGGGCGCCGCACGGCCGCGACTGCAGCCGTTCGGCGGGCCGGCCGGCTCCGCTGCCTCCTCATCAGCAGCCTCCGGCCAGTTCGAGGACGGTGACAGCATCGTGCCCAGCACGCCCACACTGATGGTGCCGCGCCGCGCCGACTTCGCCGAGTCGGTGCCTTCGCCGCAGGTGAGTCGGGACGGCTGCAGTGCCCCCACCAGGAGACGGAGACAATGCTGGATTGTGCCGCCCAGCCGTTTGTTATGTCCTCGAACTAATGTCGCAGTGAGTGTTGTAGGGCAACTTATCTAAATGGCGAGCTCAGCACTGAATTTTATTCTCATACAGGTAATTGTAACAAAGAAATTACGAAGAAATCACGGTTGATGGGATGTTAACTTGAGTTTCTTGCATAAAGAAGCTAGAATCGCCTCTCAAGCGTGCTAGTGTAACGATGTATGCAGGAAAGGTTGAAACACTGGGCGATCGGTTTTTCACAGTTTTGCAGGAAGAACAAATTTTGCGATCCTTGATGATATCCATGAATTGCCGTAGCACCTGAAGTATGACTTTAAAATGCTGATGTTGGGCGCTATATAACCACTAAGGTTGGTGCGCCCTTAAGCCCCAATAATCAATCAAAAATGCTGATGTTAGATCGTCAGTTTGTTTTAAACCCAAAGCTTTCTGAGCCGGACAATCCAGGCCCTGATATATTACTTCTGCGTTCTTCTATGATAGCAAAATAGGTGTGTGTGGCGAAAGCTTGTACTAATGGTTTTCAAAATAAAAATCCTAGTGTTTATGTAAGTTTACCATAGCGAAATGAAATGTTATCGAAATGGAACATTTTCTCAGCAGTTTATGGGACTTCCAACAGTCATTCTTTTATCTCAACCTATCCTGCTGAATGAAATGTCTCAATCTGATTGTGGATGGTTCTACCTTAACGATCAACTGAGCTTAAGCCGTGCTCGTCTTGCTTAAGCCGCTCGTTGAGTTCCCCGCATTGCCGCTACCAGCTAGCGGCGACGGCGTGGGTGCGCAGTTTTAGTACCTGGCGTGTCCGACAGGTGGCAGCGCCCGACCGTCGGTTTGTGTTCCAGCCGGGCGGGGAGGCGTCGGCGGAGGCGGCGCCGCTGTCCGCCGCACAGGGTCTGGACGACACCAGGGTGGACCTGGGACAGATGCACGGACGCTCAGGAACGGCCGACCAGGCGGAGGCGCAGCCCTCCGGTGAGGGAACGGCCGGGACGAACGGGGAACGGATGGGACAAATAGCGAACGGGACCTGGGGGCCTTGGTTGTGGCCGCTTCACAAGTGACAAGAGGTCAATTAATGAGTAGGTGGGAAGGGAAACTTATTCATTTGTGGACGGTACCCAATCTCAGCTGGTGCTATTATCCAGATATAGTGCCAATAGACTGGACTTGAGCTGGGAGATTGTAAATATTCCAGATTCCAGATAGTCTGCACAACGCGGGACGTCACCTTCTCTGTGGAACGATGTGAAATGGTTTTGCTGCTGGCATTGTAACCGACTGGGATCGGGGGCCGTTCTGTATGTACCCAGAGACTGACGGTGTGTGCCGCCCGCAGCCGAGGCGGCTCCGGTGGGCCGTGGACGGACGGTGCCACGCACGCAGCGACCGCAGCCCATCGTCTGGGACCGCCAGTCTGGGCAGCAGCAGCAGCAGGAGCCGCAGCGGCAGCAGCAGCGGCCGCCGACAGCAGTGCGCGGCCTGCGCACCCTACAGCGCGCCAGGCGGAGCCGGGGTCCGCGCCACCGCGGCGGCACACGCTGAGCTGGTGCCAAGACGGGCGAATGCCGACCTTGCGTCACTTTGAAACGGTGGTGCATGGGGGAGTGCGGGACTCGGCGCCGTTACTTTCCTCCGGACCAGGATTTTCCACGCCCACAAACTGGCGCAACTAGGCAAAAGGACGTCACTTGGAAATAGTGACTCGTAGTGTGAACAAGCAAGTGGACTGCTAGTTGACTACTCGATGACCGATTCATCTGATGGAGTGTGTGTACCATTGCCGGTTAGCTCAGACCGGCTGCTGCTAAACGATAGAACTTTCCATGTGGTGGACCAGGGCTGGTCTGATTTGCCATTACAGAGGATGTTACGTGTGGAGTGACAGCTGGTTTTTCGTACGGATACCGCTTTCGTGCTTCGGAACTGTTCGTGTGTAGGTTATGAATGCTTAGTGCGCCTGGCATTTGCTTTGTAATACAATTGATTTTCCATTGCCTGTTCTCTGATGTCCAGGACAGGTTGTTTCAGCTTCGATGGCTTACTTGCTAAAAGCTGTGAGTGCTGTAGCTGTGGCTGTGTCCTGGAATCGCGGATAATCGGGAAATCCACTCGGCTATTTTCCAATAAAAAAACTCAGTCAGGAATAATTTCATAATTACTGCGAAGTCGCGCGGCTACGAATAAAAGGCTGCCCGTCAGAAAGTAGGACCAAGATTTCCGATACGGCGAAGGATATCCAGTCAGAACGCGTGCTCGGATCACTGGGGCGACAATTTTAGACGCTGCAAGCAATCATGAGGTCATATCGCCCGGGCGCCGACACTCGTGTCCTGGTGGGGAGGGAACACTTGGTATGAGGGAGTATCACAGCTCGATTGGGGGGGGTGCATTTGGCCCCGATGTTCTCTGTACCCGCCTATGCGCCCATCCCCTTTCGTCCTTAGGGCCTCATCTTTTCCTGATGTGATATAGGTTTCGGTGACTGTGCCCTAGGCATGGACGGCATACTTGCATGTGGGACGGGTGTCAAATGCCCCTGCCCAGTCACTGGCGGACGCGGGAGCGCCGTTTTGGGGGAGAACACGGAAAAATAGTAAAAACATGTGTTTTTGAAGAAAATTCGGTCAAAATTTCACTATTTTTGGAGGGGGCCATGGCCCATTGCCTCCCCCTCTGGTTCTACTAGTGCACCCAGTCTCGGCTCCCCTGAAGTAACGTTCCCCATTGCAATCATCCTCACCCTTGCGAAGTTTTCGCAACGCCCACCATTAGGTAGGTCCCAGGTCGGTAGGTAGGTCGTAGGTTCCACCATTAAAAATTGGCACTCTGAAGCCCTGTTCCAGCTGTCAGCAGAGTTTTGTCAGCACCAATCAGCGGGCCGCGTTGCGCCTACGTCACAGGACCGTAGCCTCTCCCCGGGAACTAGTTCTAGAGGTTTTACGGGCTGACGGCCTGCTGTTTGTGCTGATGAAAAACCGTAAGTGCACGAAGTGTAGCCTAATATTTTTTAATGGTATAAAGGATTAAGTTCCCTTTGCTTACCACAAGCAAGAGGCGATTATGGCGCTGATGTTACTTTTCTGGAGGAGAGGTTAGAGGTCCTGCTGACAAAACTGTGCTGACAGGTGGAACAGGGCTTGGATTTCCCACATAAGTTTACATGACGCCGACGGAGGCTGTGTGTGGCCTGGCGCAAATGCCTTTGCTTTACTTTAGCCATGTTCCAGCTGTCAGCACAGTTTTGTCAGCACCAATCAGCGGGTCGCGTTGCGCCTACGTCACAGGATTGTAGCCTCTCCCCGGGAACTAGTTCTAGAGGTTTTACGGGCTGATGGCCTGCTGTTTGCGCTGATGAAAAATAGTAAGTGCACGAGGCGGCAGCCTAATATTTTTTAATTGAATAAAGGATTAAGTTCCCTTTACTTAGCACAAACAAGAGGCGATTATGGCACTGATGTTACTTTTCTGGAGGAGAGGTTAGAGGTGCTGCTGACAAAACTGTGCTGACAGGTGGAACAGGGCTTTTACTTTGTGGCGTAACTCAAACAGCGAAATACCTTCAGTAGTACAAATATGGACTCCGTAATAGCAAGCGTTTATTGCGCGTCAATTTCAATTCCCGTTATAAATGGAAAAGGAAGAAAAAAGCCAGCGTTGATGTGATGTTGAAGAAAGCATAAGAAAGAGATTGACACGGCATTGAGGTTATTATAGGTATCGTGGCCGTATATTTGTCATCTTAACTTTTGTTTGGGAAAGTGTGGTTGGTAAAGTGAACAAATTCAGAGAGGTTCAGGAGAATCAGCACCCTTTGATTTAAGTAAAGGTATCTTGCCCTTTGATGGCCCGGAGACGATATCCAAGTGAGGAGCGATTGAGGACGATATCAGGGGAAGCTATGCATCCAAACTAGGGTAGCATGAGAGTGTGAATGTCTGCAGTGCTTGCACATTTATCCAAAAATTTAATAATGGATCTCAGCTCAATAACTAAATGCATTTTGTTTTTAGATGGTAGAATCTGCACCCAACATTAAAAAACACAACTCTTAAGTGTCAGGCAATTATGTGGAATGAGTAGTGCCTTAAAAATAATTTGTTATGTTACTGAGATAGCTATAGGATCAAGATAGAAAAAAAATATACTAAATAACCCCAGCTCAATGTTTCATTCTAGCTTGTCCCAGTACACACTATTTTGAGCAAAATAGTGTGCTGAGAATCTAGTTTGCAAAGTATGGCAGCAGGCCAGACGAGTTGCACCAGCCATCTAAAATAACCCCTGAATAAAATAACCCCTAAAATGAAATAACCCCTGAATATAAATATCGGTCCATGTTCGCGAGCACGCCCCCTGCGCACCTAATCCTATCCCTGGTCATTTTTATAATGTGCAGTGTATTGTTATGATGAACAATATATGTTAACGGTTTCAAATTCTTGCACCGCCAGCCTCCAAAAATTTGTGCCAATCTGTCATATACCAGGGAGAAAAATGCACACATTCCTATTTCCTACCCACACAATTTGATGTTATTATGATATTAGTTACTTATTAAGGACTTTTTATAAGGCCTCCTCCTGTGTCTTTATAACCATTCAGCCATTATTTTTTTTGGTTTTCAGTGTCACATTCCTCACATTAGTCTTGAAAATTGGCACCAGGTTGATAAAATTTGCACCACTTGCTCCTGTCTTCAGGGGCGCTCACACTGACAAGATCTAGTTGAAGATGCCATACTTTGCATACTGGCTGAGAATGGAGTGTGACTCCATGTCAGAATCTATGGGTCTTTAAGTCACTGATGGCTGCTGTCACCCAGCCCCCTTCAAGAGCAAGGGCCAGTCTGTGGTGTGACATCACATACCCACCCATCCAGGCAGTATCAAGGTTGTATCAATACAATCCCGAGTATTCCAAAAAGACAACAATATTAAACAATGTTTTGTTTCTACATTTGGAAGACAGTTGAATTTCTTGTGTCCTGTTGTATTTGCAAGCAATCATCACAAAGCTCCAGTCTGCAAAGTTTGGCAGCAAGCCAGACAAGTTGCACCAGCCATCTAAAATTCTTGCACCACCAGTCTCCAAAAATTCACACCAATCTGCCACATACCAGGGACAAAAATGCACCTATTCCTACCCACACAATGCAATGCTACCTCTAGGGTTTTTAGTTTTGTTAGTTAAGGCCTCCTCCAGTGTCTTAATAACCAACCAGCCATTATTTGTGTGGTTTAAGTATCACCTTCCTTGCACCAGTCTCACAAATTTGCACCAGGTTGGTAAAATTTGCACCACTCGCTCCTGTCTCCAAGGGCGCTCACACCGACGAGATCTCATTGAAAATGCCATACTTTGCACACTGCATATTTTCAGTGTGGAAAGCTGGATATTACAAAGCTTGGAATATTTTCAGCACATTCAGCTGCAGAAAAATTCCTTAACTCTCAGTCCTTAACACTCTTTAACTCCTTAACACTCAGGCATGAAGGAATCCCTCTTGAATGTAGCTTTAAGCTAAAGTATCTTGGCTGCCAGCCACCAGGTCCTTACCTTAGGTTACCTTAGGTGTACGGGACTTTCTGAGGCACGCCAGGTGCCTGTCTTGCCCGTTCTAATCGAGCTCAGTACAGGTAATGTTTCTAGACTAAGTTGGGAATGAATACATCAGATCAGCCCAGTGACGATCTATGTTGTTCTTGAAGCAGTTCGTGGACTGGGATTCGACGACCCAGTCCGGGAGACCGTTCCAATCTCTTACAGTGCGCACCCGAAGTGGTTCCTCCGTGCCCTGGATACTGCTTGCGGTTTCCCAACCTTGAACCGGTGTCCACGTGTGGTACCGACTGGAGGGTCTAGGAAGAATTCTTCCTTATGCACTCCGAGCTGACCCCGCATGATCTTGTAGATGAAGATCATGTCACCCCTCTTGCGCCTATACCAAAGCGATGGCAGCTTGAGGGTACGAAGTCGAAGTTCGTAGTCCAGGTCTCGCAAGGAGGGGACCAGCTTGGTGGCACGGCGTTGGACTCTCTCTACCAAAAGCTTGTCCGCCTTGTTAAACGGGCCCCAAACCACATTGGCGTACTCCAGGTGGGGTCGCACTAAGGCTTTGTACAAGAGAGGCAGCACATGCTGGTCCACATGAACAAATGTCCTTCGAATTGCTCCAAGGATCTGGTTGGCTTTTGAAACAGCTGCGGCAGCATGTCTGCGGTACTTGAGTTGGTCATCTACAAAAACACCCAGATCCTTTTCGATGGTCACCGGAGCCAGTTGATTTCCGCCCATCTCATAGACTTGATGCTGGTTGTTGTGCCCAAGGTGGAGCAGACTGCATTTGGAGATGTTGAATGGTAATAGCCACCTCTCAGACCAGGACTCAAGCTTGTGTAGATCTTCCTGCAGAGCTCTAGCATCGGCTTGACTGCCCACCTCCCTGAACACTTTTGCATCATCGGCAAAAAGGCGAATATTGCTTCCAAGTTCATCAGGCAGGTCATTAATGAAGAGCACAAATAACGTCGGGCCCAGGACCGATCCCTGTGGGATGCCACTTGTTACTGGTGACCAGTCAGAAAGTGCGCCATTCACTCTAACTCTTTGCTTCCTGTCAGTAAGAAAGGCCTGGATCCAGCGGAGGATGCTGCCTCCTACTCCCATGCTGCTCAATTTCAAGATAAGTCGCTTGTGTGGCACAGAATCGAAGGCCTTGGCAAAGTCCAAATACGCAATGTCGACTGGGAGACCATCTTCAATCACTCTTGTCCAGCTCTCCAAGCAGCTTAGTAGCTGGGTTGTACAAGACCTATGAGGAACAAAACCATGTTGAGCGTTGCTCATCTGGCCAGATTCCACCATATGGGCAAGAAGCACATCTCGGACGAGGGATTCCATCACTTTCGAAGGGACCGATGTGAGGCTCACTGGTCTATAATTCGACGGACTGCTTCGGTCACCCTTTTTATAAATCGGTACAACTTCAGCAACCTTCCAGTCACCAGGTAGCCTACCAGCCGCAAGAGACTTCATGTAGATGGAACACAGGGGAAAGCTCAGTGATCTAGCTGCCTCTTTCAGTACCCGAGGTGGTATGCTGTCAGGTCCAGGCGAAGAAGACGGTTTCAGTGCAAGGAGTTTGGATTCAACCATGGCCGGCGTGAGGTCAACATCCTCCACAGTTTGAACATTATCCTCAGGATGGACATGTGGAAGCTCTATACCAGCTTGCTCCACAGTGAAAACACTACTGAAGAAAGCAGACAGGGCTTCAGCTTTCTCAGTATCACTGGATGCCACTGACCCGTCGAGTCTTTGGAGGTCCTGAACTCGATCTCTGCATTTGACCTGTGAGCGAGTGTAGGACCAGAAGGCTTTCGGATTGTCTTTAACCTGACTGGCTATGTTCTTTTGGTGACTCTTACGAAGTCGTCGGGATAATCTCCTGAGGTCGTTCCGCTTCCTCTTGTAGGTGCTCCATTGCCTGCCCTTGTCTGTCTCAGTTGTCGCAGTCTTTACGTTGTGCCACATCCTTTTCTTCTCCTTGTCAATTTTCATAGCTGTTCTGTTAATGTAAGGTTTATGGTTCTTCCGTCTGGATGGCTTGAGAGGTATGCATTCCTGCATCATAGCTCGAACAACCGTCAGAAAGTGATCATATTCCTGTTCCAGACCAAGATTTGAGGCTGCCTGCCAGTCTACTTCCTGTGCTATTTCTCTCATTTTGTTATAGTCACCCCTGGAAAGAGCTAGTTGGGGGCAGTCTAGCATCTGCCTGGACTTCTTTACACAGGACAACCTCATCTTAAGGCACAAGTGGTCGCTGCTGCCAAGACCTGGTAGGTAGCTCATTTCTTTTATAGTTGCTTCATCCTGGGAAAAGACCAGGTCAAGAATGTTTGGCCTCTCTCCTTGTCGATACCTTGTTGGCTCAGAGACATTCTGAATGAGGAAGCAGTCTCTTATAGTTTCCAGGAAGACATGTGAGATGTGGGCTGGGGGATCAGTGGACATCCCTACCTCCCAATCAATATTTGGGAAGTTGAAATCACTCACAATGATAACATTGTCAGGCTTTGTTGACATAACCATCTTGATAAGGCTGCAAAGTTCAAGGCTATTTTGGAGAGTGCTGTTGGGGCTACGGTACACACAGCCAGCCAGGAGGGACTGATGCCCAGTCAGCTCAATCTGAACCCAAATGTGCTCTATGAATGCTTCCCCAGGAAATGGAACTTCTCTGCAGTGGAGGTCTTCCCTGACAAACACTGCCAGTCCTCTAATGGCATCAGGTCCAAATCTTGGAGTCAGTGGGTCAAAATTAAGGTACATACTATAGCCAGGAATCACAAAGCAGGCAGGCAAAATTGGTAAATGACGGGCCTTTGGTAGCTTTTTCTGAGATTAGGACAATTTCTGGCTTTTCATGAGCAGCTAGCATAATCAGTTCATCACGTTTATTTAGAAATTGATCCGCATTTGTATATAGTGCTAGTAAGTCACCCGAGCGATCATGTCACTGCTGGGTGCTCGAGGCTTGAGACGTTGTTGATCAGGGCCTGCCGGGGCTGATGCTAGAGCTGAAGTAGGCACCACAGCAGCATGAGTCCATATGAGGGCATGGCTTAGTATTTGTGCATACACCCATGAAACAACTCTTTCTCCATTAAAAGTGAGCTCTGAGAAAAAATATTTAAACCAGGGTCTGTGGTATGCTCTATGCAACTGATGGCTGAGCTCAAATTCCATGGAGGTGACGTGACAGTTTGTAAGGTGTAGACTTAGGCCCAAGGGAACGGTGTAAAAGTTAAGATGTAGGGCCAGAGACCCACCATTGCTTTTCTTTGGGACTGTAGGTACCTCAGTTTCCGAACATATGCTTGAATTGCCCTTGATGAGTGGTCTCAATGTCAGTCCACTTCATCACAATTTATGCATCCCCTATTCTCTCAAAACTGGGAACAGGCTGTTGACATGAGCACTGTGCCTGCCTGCTGAGTGAGTGTCTGATGCTATTTTTCTTTGGAAACTGGAGGTAGAAAGCACATTGATCATGAAGGTAGCAGGCACAGTATTCATCGTTTTGTTTGTTTCAGGTCCAAGTAAGCTTTGTTGAGACACTACTGAAGTCATGGCCAACATTGCAAGATTTACTGAAATTGGGAGGAAAATCGTCGCAGTAGGCCGAAATTATAGGTAAGTTTATCATTAACCACATCATTGTCTATCATCGTTATCAAACCCGTGTCTGATGTTCATAATATTGGTGGTCCGTGAACATTTTTGTCTTGTGCTTTGTTGTCTTATTTCACAACCATAGCAAGCATGCAACAGACTGAAATGGTGTGTGCGTTGGACTTATGTTACTCGGACTCTTGTTTTTCAGTACGTGCGTAGTAATCAAGCACCTTAATTATATTTTGATTGGTTTCAGGGAGCATGCAGCTGAGCTAGGAAATAAAATGCCAGAAAAGCCTCTGCTTTTTCTGAAGCCGACCTCCTCCTACCTCACGTCGGGAAACATTCGGGTGAGTCTGAGGCGTGGTCTTGCGACTCCGCCTCCAGCGCTGTTGTTTCACACGACTTTAGTGCACGTTAAGTTGCTGACACTTTTTTAAGAATAATTGCGGAATGGCATGGTTTAGTAGATCCTCCCAGTCTGCTGCGTCTCTCCCAACGCATCCGACACTAAACCATTTGCCGAATTAATACCAATCGTCGTGTGTGTGTCGCGTCTGCGTTTGGACGGTGTGGTACAGCCGGCACCTGTTGTCCAGATCCCGCCGGGCTGCTCCGAGCTGCACCACGAGGTGGAGCTGGGCGTGGTCATCGGCAGCACGTGCTGCCGCGTGTCCGAGGCCGCCGCCATGCAGCACGTGGCCGGATACGCTCTGGCGCTGGACATGACCGCCCGAGACTTCCAGGTGACGTAGGTCGGTGCCGGGCGGGGGGACGTTTCAGGTGACGTAGGCGGGTGCTGGGCGGAGGGGACGTTTCAGGTGCCGTAGGCCGGTGCTGGGCGGAGGGGACGTTTCAAGTGACGTAGGCCAGTGCTGGGCGGACGGGACGTTTCAGGTGACGTAGGCCGGTGCTGGGCGGAGGGGACGTTTCAGGTGACGTAGGCCGGTGCTGGGCGGGAGGCACGCAGACTATGGTCGGTATGAGACATATCAATCGTTGTAAGGATATGGAGTTTCGCAGGGGCTTCGATTTTTGATATAATGGTAATTGCTGACGTTTGATGCACCTAGTCGACGAGGCTTCGGTTCAGATTTGGGCAGGAGAATGCTATCATTAGGAATATTCGCTGGTAGACGCGAGCTTCTGCCCCTCACAAAAGTCTAGAATTGTAACATCGTCGGAAAACGAGTCGTTGTATACTAACACCAGCGATACGCCTCAGAGTGAGGCCAAGAGGACGGGCAGTCCGTGGACGATGGCAAAGTGTTTCGACACGGCCTGTCCGGTGTCGGCGTTTGTGGCGCAGGAGCGGGTGTCGGACCCGGCGGCGCTGCGTCTCAGCTGCGCCGTCAATGGCGCCACTCGCCAGGACGGCACCACCGCCGACATGCACTTCTCAGTAGCCACTCTGCTCAGCTACATCAGCCGGTGAGCGGCCCGCGGCGACCCGCCCACCTCCAGCCTGGAGCTGGCCAATGCACAGTGGGCCGGCGGGCGCTCAAAAGCGCTTGAAATTAATTACCGTCGAATTATTGAGGCTACATCAGCAATATTTTATTTCTAGGGTTTTTAGATGCCCCCGAGTAGTTTTCGAGGCTGTTATTGCTGTATCTGCAGCCTATGTCCAGCTATTGGCATAATATTACTAGGATAATATACATAGTAATATACCCCTCCGGATAACAATTTTCCTTTGCCTTCGGGATGTCGTATGGAGGACATATGTCGGCATTCTGACATTCTGACCAGGGGCGTAGCCAAGGGGGGACGGGACAGCCACCCCCCCCTTGAGGGCCCCTTAAGGACACGGGACGCGCGAAGCGCGGCTCGCCCGCACTATGCTCTGTGGTCAAATATGAAATTTCATACCAGACAGGGCCCTCTTAAGCCCTCTTCAGCACTCTATTCTGTAACAAGCAGAACCCTTTTTACCCATCAGTGCCCTTTTGGCGCTGTCGCAGGGGCCTTTTTCGGGGCGCCGCCCCCCCCTGAGCGAAATCCTGGCTACGCCCCTGAATCTGACTCTTGGCCAACTCTCTGGTAAACTGCCAGGTTTGCTTCGTACACAGCAAGTGCTTCTTTGTCTGTGTATCGTATTGGGGTATTTGCTGGTTTTCTTAGCATTTTTCTTACCTTAGTAGATCTTGTGGGAGTCACGGTCACGTCTTTGAGAAAACCAGAAAGGCCCTGGCGCTTTGGAGCGTGTGACATTCAAAACCTCTGCAGAGGAGTAACCAGCCATGAAAGCGGAGGTTCGACGACGTTTGGAGCTACCAGAAAGTGTTCCACATAAACCCACAGGCCGACAAGGACCCCGGCTTGTAGATGGCTGGTCAAGGTCAACAGGCTCCAATACCCTCGGTGAATCTGCTGTGATGGAACACTCATTCAGCCACTGTTCCTCTTTCTCCAAGAAGCGGTTTAGGGTCCTGTGACTTGCTTGCCATTTCCGCTTCAGCCTTGCAATAAAAATTGTAATTTCCGACTGCACGTGTCTTTTTATGCTCACTAAATCCGCCCTGTAATGTGTCCTTAACATATGACACTTCGTCACCCGCCGCTACTCTGTTGATACCAATATTGCCACGCACAAAGTTAAGCACATCCCTTCGTGAGATCATTTTTCCCACTACAAAACCACAGTTCGCTAGAGCAAGGCACTTCTCCAACTGAGTCAGGGGCCTATTGTTTCTCTGTACCAGACTACTTCTGACTCAAGGAAACGACCGTCTTATGTTTCGTCTCATCTCAAATTTGAGCTCTCATGATCAGTTCTCGTGCGAAGCGACGTAATCATCTGATGCATTTAGTGTAAAGCGAGTGGCAGACCCAGGCCAATCTACACAGTATCTTAATCCTGAGCGGTGTTTAGACAATACCCATATTTCCTGTGTAAAGCATTTGACCCAATGTGACCTGGAAAAGATTGCTTAACTTGCAGGTCTACGAAATAGCTCAGAATTGTGGTAACCGGAACTCGAGACGAATCCTAAAGGGAAAACTTGCCGACACTTGCCTTAAAAATGAACAATTTCTACCATTTGGCTTGTAATAGTGTAATACTATGACCGCACCCATGCATTACACTGAACAACAAATATGCTCATAATACGAATTCGGGCAAAATCGGGCAAAAAGTACTTTTAAGGCATGAAAGTAAAAACCTTCAGCTACTTTGTGGACCAAGTTGCACTGCGGCATAAGGTGATATATTTTTTAAAACTCTATTTCAAATATAGTCTGATCAAATCTATCTCCGTCAGTAACATTACTTGGTAAATTTGCTCCCCATACCTGACCAATACACCAAATGACGTTAAAACATGTACTAACATATTTGGAACACTCCGTTCCTAGAAACAAAAGCCATAAAACTAATTTCTAAGCCTTTGAAACGTTGAAAAACACTTGTGAACAAATAAGGAAATTCAGGCGATAAGTGCGCTCCGAAACGCTTTCGGTAGAAACCTCGTATTCAGACTGTTTCTGCACAGAGTTTTGTAGTCGTTTAGAAAAAATAAGAATGCCATCGTGTTCTACATTCAATTTCGCGCTGATGACACCCATAAAACAGCAATATTTTTGAACTTACGAAATCCGAATAATAAGCGCTTTTGAGGGTCCGCGGGCCCACTGTGCAATGTAGAGCAAGGGTTTGTGGACCTTGGTTCTTGGTTGTGTGATTTGCGATTTACTTAAAGAGGTAAGACTGAAACGCCTTGCATTACATTGCGTTCTGGTACAGGAGTATACCGTCGTGTATTAGGGCAGACCTCGGCCTGCGGCCTCGGCAGGTGCCGCTCCGGCGCAGGAGAAGCCGGTGACAATGTACGTTAGGCAAGCAGTTCGATTGACGGGCGAGTGTTTTCAGCAGTATGATACATATACTAACGCAATGTGGGGACTTGAGGTCTAATGTTCTCATTCTGACTACATTCAGTCCCATGTGTAAGTCCATGTTTTCCTAAACTAACATGTCTCTGCACACTGCGCCACGTTTGTCGTCTCTTCATGTCATCACATAAATAATCACACGTATAAAGTTTGGTTTGTTAAGTAAAGACTGGCTATGCCCAGAAGAAAGGAGGTACAATATAAAATATTATGGGTTTGCCGACCATATTTCACCTAAACCTGGAGATCTTCACACAATTCAGCCTATTTGTTGCCGAGTTAGCTTCGGTTATCCTAAGTCCCAGTCCGCATGCGCAGTAAAGTCTGCAGTGAATGAGAGCGAAGATACCGTTATAATTGTCTGAAGCATGTTGCTATTTCGTTTGTTTGTCTCCTGAACTAAACTATCCCTTATAGCCTAATATTCCTTAGAATTCATACTGAGCATGCGCAGCACAATTGCAATGTCATAATTCCGTGAATTGGGATTAGCAGATAGTATTCTGCTATTACTCTCAAATTTTTAGCCCAATCGGTCTATTGGCTCCCAAGATAGCCTCCCTGACCATAAGTTCTAATGCGCATGCGCACTTACCTTTGTAGTAAGCAAGGGTGTCAAAACTTTCATACTAAATGTCAGCATGTTCGCTCTCCTCTGTCCATGTCCTCTTCTGAAATATCCTCACCTTTAAGGCTTATCTTTAAGATTTCTACTGCGCATGCGCAGGGCAGTGCAGCTTCACTATGAAATTATTTGTGGTTTTCACTCCGTGTCATTTTCTTGTTCACAAAATTTCAAAAAAATCGACCCGTAGGTTGCCGGGATAGCCTCTGTTACCATTAGTTTCACTGCGCATGCGCAGTGACCTTTCATTGACCTGAAGACCGGATTCAAAATCTGCATGACCGATTTCCTCTCATTAATATTGTTTGACAATATGGAATAGAGTGCAACGAGATTTATAGATTATTTACATGTCTAAATACGATAGCGGATACAAGGGGCGAGGCTAGTGGGCTTAAGTCCCCCCATGTGAAAATGCCTAGAGCTATAGCATGACCAAAGGATGTTTGGAGGCAATGGCAGAGAGGCTGGAGCTAAAAGGTGAATTCAGGGTAGCGGGGGGGGATAGGAGGCACGTGCACCCCCCCTTTGGTCGATCCTCAGCACCGCCTGAAATGGCCACGGCGCCCCTCAAACATTCGATGGCACCCCTGAAATGTCACTTCCCACCCTTTCCCCTAAGATGCAAAAATTGGCGCCCATCGGAAGGATTTTACGTGTCAAAAGTTGCGCTCTATGCTCCGGATTACACCCCTTGCCCTGCGGACGGTGCCTCGTCTATTAGTAATCCTTGATCCGCCTATGCTCAAGCTCCTTAGCCCCACCACCGAACTGATATCCTGGATCCGCTAATGCTCCAACTCCTGAGGCCCATCCCCGTACTGATGTCCTGGATCCGCCTATGCTCGAGCTCCTCAGCCCCACCCCCTTACTGATGTCCTGGATCCGCCTATGCTCGAACTCCGTAGCCCCACCTTCGTACTGTCCTGGATCCGCCTATGCTCGAGCTCCCTAGCCCCACCCCGTACTGATGTCCTGGATCTGCCTATGCTCGAGCTCCTTACCCACCCCGTACTGATGCCCTGGATCCTCCTATGCTCGAGCTCCTTAGCCCCACCTCCGTGCTGATGCCCTGGATTCGCCTATGCTCGATCTCCTTAGCCCACTCCCGTACTGATGTCCTGGGTCCGCCTATGCTCGAGCTCCTTAACCCCACCCCCGAACTGATGTCCTGGATCCGCCTATGCGGGAGCTCCTTAGCCCCACCCCCTACTGATGTCCTGGATTCGCCTATGCTCGATCTCCTTAGCCCACCCCCGTACTGATGTCCTGGGTCCGGCTATGCTCGAGCTCCTTAGCCCCACCCCCGTATTGATGTCCTGGATCCGCTAATGCTCGAGCTCCTTAGCCCCACCTCCGTGCTGATGTCCTGGATTCGCCTATGCTCGATCTCCTTAGCCCACCCCCGTACTGATGTCCTGGGTCCGCCTATGCTCGAGCTCCTTAACCCCACCCCCGAACTGATGTCCTGGATCCGCCTATGCTGGAGCTCCTTAGCCCCACCCCGTACTGATGTCCTGGATCCTCCTATGCTCGAGCTCACTAGCCCCACCCTGGTACTGATGTCTTGGATCCGCCTATGCTCGAGCTCCTTAGCCCCACCCCCATACTAATGGCCTGGATCCGCCACTGCTTATTAAGTTTATTTAAGCAGGGAGTGCAAGGAGTCACGTGTCATGGTATCACCACAAAGAGGTTTATTCGGCTGGGAAAGAAATGGTGTGCAACGGTGGATCCTTTGGCCAGTGCTACCTATGGTTAGAGGATGCATTAACTAGTGGGTAGATAGATAGACAGATGATAAACTTTTATTGGACGGAAACAATATGACAGGTATAACAAATAGATTGACGCAAAACCCCGAACGCTTAAGTGGTGGGGCCTCTCTTATCTCTCTCATAAAACACATCACTTTTACCGGACCTATCACACACATACACAGTAAGATTTGGACACACATAAAGAAACAAAACACAACAAACCAAACAAGCAAACCAGTTCCTGACCACCATTTTGTTTTTTATTCGTCGCAAGTCGCCGGAGCGAGCGGGACCCTACCGCACGGCCGCCACCCGGCCGTCCGACTGATATGAACATCTAATAGACAACGCGCCCGCCGCACGAGTAGAGGAGCCGAAACGAGACAGACTACCCTGCCACCACCGGGCATTCGCGCTGGTCTATAGCATGCGTAGATGGCTATGGTATCTGTCTCGCATAGCAGCTACCAGTGCGCCGCCCGCCGCGACGCTACGGCCGAACGGCGGGGTGAGGTTTCGAGCGGAAAACTTACTAGCATTGTGTATTACATTTAATTAAAGGTACACTGTTGTTGCTATGATATGCAACCTGGTGCGATGGCAAGATATGTCTTTGAACTAGCTTTTTGCCGAATTTCATCCACTTCCATCTATATTAACCATTCGAAATCCTGGTGTGAAGCAAAAATGAACCGATAAAATTACCACTTTGAAATATATTTTACGGCTGATAGCGCAGAAGCCGTAAGAGATAAGTGGGGGGTATGAGTGAGAAAAATGACGGCAACGAAGTTTTCTATTTAGCCGTGTTAAGTTCAATACCGTAGCTATCATGGTCTGGAAACCAGGGGGCTGAGAATAAAAATTTTAAAAACCTATATTTTATTTTTTGCCTATAAAATAAAAAGTTTCAGTCTGAAAGTTTTTATCTCTAAATATATAATAAAGGAGGCTATTCTCTCTTATTATCTGAAATGGGAACTAATTTTTATCAATTAGATCGGAAGATATAAGCGTTTGAATGATATTTTGGGAAATGCAGACCTTCACGGAATGGGCCAAAAAGGACCCTTAAATTTCCGTTTTTGTTTTGTTTCTGTGTTTGTGCAGTACTGCACAAACCGGCCTTTAAGTTGATATTTGACTCAGAACCTGAACTGCTGTAGCTTCAGATATTTCGAGCCTGTAGTTTAGACCTTGAGTTTTTCGCCAAATTTAGGGTGCAAAGTTTAAAAGCTAATTTGGAGCCCTAAATTTAAAGCTTTTTCTTTCCAACTTTTTGTGTAAACTACAAATTTCCCTGATGTAAAAGGGTGCAAGTTTGAAGAGTCTAGATGAATTAGCAAAAAATAGAAAAATAAAAGTTAAAAATCACATAATGCAAAATTCTGGGCAAAATTTTGAAAATTTTGAAAATTGACAACCGTGGTGCTTATTCATTTGGAAGTGCCTTCTATCCACAAAAGTTTTAGGTCTCTGATACCAGCGCTCAGAACAGACAACAACAACAACACCAACAACAACCTCGGCCTGCGGCCTCGGCAGGTGCCGCTCCGGCGCAGGAGAAGCCGGTGACAATGTACGTTAGGCAAGCAGTTCGATTGACGGGCGAGTGTTTTCAGCAGTATGATACATATACTAACGCAATGTGGGGACTTGAGGTCTAATGTTCTCATTCTGACTACATTCAGTCCCATGTGTAAGTCCATGTTTTCCTAAACTAACATGTCTCTGCACACTGCGCCACGTTTGTCGTCTCTTCATGTCATCACATAAATAATCACACGTATAAAGTTTGGTTTGTTAAGTAAAGACTGGCTATGCCCAGAAGAAAGGAGGTACAATATAAAATATTATGGGTTTGCCGACCATATTTCACCTAAACCTGGAGATCTTCACACAATTCAGCCTATTTGTTGCCGAGTTAGCTTCGGTTATCCTAAGTCCCAGTCCGCATGCGCAGTAAAGTCTGCAGTGAATGAGAGCGAAGATACCGTTATAATTGTCTGAAGCATGTTGCTATTTCGTTTGTTTGTCTCCTGAACTAAACTATCCCTTATAGCCTAATATTCCTTAGAATTCATACTGAGCATGCGCAGCACAATGCAATGTCATAATTCCGTGAATTGGGATTAGCAGATAGTATTCTGCTATTACTCTCAAATTTTTAGCCCAATCGGTCTATTGGCTCCCAAGATAGCCTCCCTGACCATAAGTTCTAATGCGCATGCGCACTTACCTTTGTAGTAAGCAAGGGTGTCAAAACTTTCATACTAAATGTCAGCATGTTCGCTCTCCTCTGTCCATGTCCTCTTCTGAAATATCCTCACCTTTAAGGCTTATCTTTAAGATTTCTACTGCGCATGCGCAGGGCAGTGCAGCTTCACTATGAAATTATTTGTGGTTTTCACTCCGTGTCATTTTCTTGTTCACAAAATTTCAAAAAAATCGACCCGTAGGTTGCCGGGATAGCCTCTGTTACCATTAGTTTCACTGCGCATGCGCAGTGACCTTTCATTGACCTGAAGACCGGATTCAAAATCTGCATGACCGATTTCCTCTCATTAATATTGTTTGACAATATGGAATAGAGTGCAACGAGATTTATAGATTATTTACATGTCTAAATACGATAGCGGATACAAGGGGCGAGGCTAGTGGGCTTAAGTCCCCCCCATGTGAAAATGCCTAGAGCTATAGCATGACCAAAGGATGTTTGGAGGCAATGGCAGAGAGGCTGGAGCTAAAAGGTGAATTCAGGGTAGCGGGGGGGATAGGAGGCACGTGCACCCCCCCCTTTGGTCGATCCTCAGCACCGCCTGAAATGGCCACGGCGCCCCTCAAACATTCGATGGCACCCCTGAAATGTCACTTCCCACCCTTTCCCCTAAGATGCAAAAATTGGCGCCCATCGGAAGGATTTTACGTGTCAAAAGTTGCGCTCTATGCTCCGGATTACACCCCTTGCCCTGCGGACGGTGCCTCGTCTATTAGTAATCCTTGATCCGCCTATGCTCAAGCTCCTTAGCCCCACCACCGAACTGATATCCTGGATCCGCTAATGCTCCAACTCCTGAGGCCCATCCCCGTACTGATGTCCTGGATCCGCCTATGCTCGAGCTCCTCAGCCCCACCCCCTTACTGATGTCCTGGATCCGCCTATGCTCGAACTCCGTAGCCCCACCTTCGTACTGTCCTGGATCCGCCTATGCTCGAGCTCCCTAGCCCCACCCCGTACTGATGTCCTGGATCTGCCTATGCTCGAGCTCCTTACCCACCCCGTACTGATGCCCTGGATCCTCCTATGCTCGAGCTCCTTAGCCCCACCTCCGTGCTGATGCCCTGGATTCGCCTATGCTCGATCTCCTTAGCCCACTCCCGTACTGATGTCCTGGGTCCGCCTATGCTCGAGCTCCTTAACCCCACCCCCGAACTGATGTCCTGGATCCGCCTATGCGGGAGCTCCTTAGCCCCACCCCCTACTGATGTCCTGGATTCGCCTATGCTCGATCTCCTTAGCCCACCCCCGTACTGATGTCCTGGGTCCGGCTATGCTCGAGCTCCTTAGCCCCACCCCCGTATTGATGTCCTGGATCCGCTAATGCTCGAGCTCCTTAGCCCCACCTCCGTGCTGATGTCCTGGATTCGCCTATGCTCGATCTCCTTAGCCCACCCCCGTACTGATGTCCTGGGTCCGCCTATGCTCGAGCTCCTTAACCCCACCCCCGAACTGATGTCCTGGATCCGCCTATGCTGGAGCTCCTTAGCCCCACCCCGTACTGATGTCCTGGATCCTCCTATGCTCGAGCTCACTAGCCCCACCCTGGTACTGATGTCTTGGATCCGCCTATGCTCGAGCTCCTTAGCCCCACCCCCATACTAATGGCCTGGATCCGCCACTGCTTATTAAGTTTATTTAAGCAGGGAGTGCAAGGAGTCACGTGTCATGGTATCACCACAAAGAGGTTTATTCGGCTGGGAAAGAAATGGTGTGCAACGGTGGATCCTTTGGCCAGTGCTACCTATGGTTAGAGGATGCATTAACTAGTGGGTAGATAGATAGACAGATGATAAACTTTTATTGGACGGAAACAATATGACAGGTATAACAAATAGATTGACGCAAAACCCCGAACGCTTAAGTGGTGGGGCCTCTCTTATCTCTCTCATAAAACACATCACTTTTACCGGACCTATCACACACATACACAGTAAGATTTGGACACACATAAAGAAACAAAACACAACAAACCAAACAAGCAAACCAGTTCCTGACCACCATTTTGTTTTTTATTCGTCGCAAGTCGCCGGAGCGAGCGGGACCCTACCGCACGGCCGCCACCCGGCCGTCCGACTGATATGAACATCTAATAGACAACGCGCCCGCCGCACGAGTAGAGGAGCCGAAACGAGACAGACTACCCTGCCACCACCGGGCATTCGCGCTGGTCTATAGCATGCGTAGATGGCTATGGTATCTGTCTCGCATAGCAGCTACCAGTGCGCCGCCCGCCGCGACGCTACGGCCGAACGGCGGGGTGAGGTTTCGAGCGGAAAACTTACTAGCATTGTGTATTACATTTAATTAAAGGTACACTGTTGTTGCTATGATATGCAACCTGGTGCGATGGCAAGATATGTCTTTGAACTAGCTTTTTGCCGAATTTCATCCACTTCCATCTATATTAACCATTCGAAATCCTGGTGTGAAGCAAAAATGAACCGATAAAATTACCACTTTGAAATATATTTTACGGCTGATAGCGCAGAAGCCGTAAGAGATAAGTGGGGGGTATGAGTGAGAAAAATGACGGCAACGAAGTTTTCTATTTAGCCGTGTTAAGTTCAATACCGTAGCTATCATGGTCTGGAAACCAGGGGGCTGAGAATAAAAATTTTAAAAACCTATATTTTATTTTTGCCTATAAAATAAAAAAGTTTCAGTCTGAAAGTTTTTATCTCTAAATATATAATAAAGGAGGCTATTCTCTCTTATTATCTGAAATGGGAACTAATTTTTATCAATTAGATCGGAAGATATAAGCGTTTGAATGATATTTTGGGAAATGCAGACCTTCACGGAATGGGCCAAAAAGGACCCTTAAATTTCCGTTTTTGTTTTGTTTCTGTGTTTGTGCAGTACTGCACAAACCGGCCTTTAAGTTGATATTTGACTCAGAACCTGAACTGCTGTAGCTTCAGATATTTCGAGCCTGTAGTTTAGACCTTGAGTTTTTCGCCAAATTTAGGGTGCAAAGTTTAAAAGCTAATTTGGAGCCCTAAATTTAAAGCTTTTTCTTTCCAACTTTTTGTGTAAACTACAAATTTCCCTGATGTAAAAGGGTGCAAGTTTGAAGAGTCTAGATGAATTAGCAAAAAATAGAAAAATAAAAGTTAAAAATCACATAATGCAAAATTCTGGGCAAAATTTTGAAAATTTTGAAAATTGACAACCGTGGTGCTTATTCATTTGGAAGTGCCTTCTATCCACAAAAGTTTTAGGTCTCTGATACCAGCGCTCAGAACAGACAACAACAACAACACCAACAACAACAACAACAGACAACGACGACGAGACCGGAAAAACTGTCAGAATAGAAGCCGTTTCTTACTTCGTTCGTCACCGGCTTCTGACAACAACAGACAACGACGACGAGACCGGAAAAACTGTCAGAATAGAAGCCGTTTCTTACTTCGTTCGTCACCGGCTTCTGACACGCTGGTACGACTGCGCGCGGTGCCGGCAGGTACATGACCCTGGAGCCGGGTGACCTGGTGCTGACGGGCACGCCGGCGGGTGTGGGGCCGGTGGCGGCCGGCGACACCATCGAGGCTTCGCTCTCCGACCAGGCCGGCACCCAGCTGGCCAGCCTCCGCTGCGGCGTGCAGGCCAGCAGCTAACGGCGACTGCCGTCCGGCCCCGTCCCGGAGCCCCGGTCCTGGGCGACACCGCCGCCGCGAGGCTGCTGGTGTCTGGGTATGTTGGCGAGTGAGGGTGGCCATCTCGATGTCCAGTTGAGATGATGTGCCTGATCCAATTTTATGTAGCTATTTGGGTTGTATCATATATATTTTATTTTGTATGTAGCCGTGATTATTAACATGGAAGCCTTTAGTGTGAAGTGGTTGGACGGTGACAGTGAGCTGGATCCTCGTGTCACGTGACGGGGTAACATCAAAACCGGGACTAGAATGTCGCATCTTTACAAGTGCGCCACCTTTATGGGATTTGAACCGAGGGAGCAGTCTTTTAGAACACACCGAAAACTCCCTGATTTATTTTCGCTTGTCCCACAATCCCCGTTTGCGGAGAAAGTAGCGTCTCCAGAGCGGGACACCGCCAGTCGGCGGGGATACCGCGCCCGGCCTGGCCAGGGAGCTGGCGTGGCAGAACAGGACTCCTCGGTCCAGAATTGTCCTCTGGAAACGCCTATGCCTCCGCAAACTGTAAGTTATGGCCGAGCAAATTATCATTAATGAGATTTTCCGACATACTCTACAAAACTGTCTTCTCAGCTCAGAACTCATTTGGGAGGGTAACAATGTAACACTATGTAGGGGAAACGCCCGTCACGCGTTCACACTGGGTGTCGTCCGACAGTACATGACCTGCCCCCAGCGAGTGGTGAGGATATGGGATACACGGAAGATGTTAGTTTTTGGAGTAGGCGCGCCCATGTTTCGTTTTTAGATCTGCTCAAAAGCTGGAATCGTGGGATGATTGTCATGTCTATAATTGTGGTTGGGCTACACTGCGTACGTCCTCATTATTTCTACGCGCATTATTCCCTTTTCCGGTTGGCCAAGTTGCTGTGCGTAGGATGCAATTCGCCCTCCATATGCCGCACCTTAGCAGAATAATTTTATCATCAATCACCCTTCAGAAATGATGGTGCTCCAAAAATCTTGACAAGCCATACTCTTGAGCTGTAACTCCAAATCACAGCTTCGATTTTTTTAAAATCTCCAAACAAATAATGGAAGCCCCGGATAACGTAGTAGAGCAACCAAGTTTAAATGTTCCAACTAAGATCCGCGATCGATGTTCCGTTCTGTTGCCCGTATTAGTTCCAAACACAACTTACCACACTGAACATATAGGGCTAGATTTAAAAACAACTTAGACTTTAGACTGATAACTTTAGATTGCTCACCACGACTTTGCGCCATTTCAATGTTGGCGCTGTTGTTTTTGCTTTGGGCTGTTTAGCTAGCCTTATGCATTCTTTTGGACGAAAGTTTTAATTCGTCATAAAAAAGACTGGAAAACGCGCACCAGAATAATGAAAACATACGCAGTGTAGTTCACGCTTTATCGGGCCGCAGTATTAAGTTCGTTACCTGATCGTGACTGAAGAACTGGTCGATATTGATGGAAAATGATTGCTGGGTGACAGAGGGGTGGGGATCACGTACCAGTTCCTGCAAAGGTGAAAACGCCGCGGAACTCGTGGCCTTAAGCCCTGCGGGGGTACAATTAGACGCTCACTGCAAAACATCAATCGGGTCCAATAATAAAAGTATTTACTTTCACAGTTATTTTGCTTCAGGCGAGTTAACATACCAAACAAGGGTGCTGAAGCTTTCATTGATTTAGTCTATATCCTGTTTGCTTAGATAGGTCTAAACGACTGTCATTGCGGGTACACCCAACGACTTTCATCATCCGTACGCACGTACACGAAATGACAGTCATTAGCGGTACGGCTTACACTTAATGACTGTCATTAGCGGTACGCACGTACACCAAATAGCGTACGGCTTACACCCAATGACTCATCAGCGGTACGCACGTACACCAAATGACTCATTAGCGGTACGACGTACTTACACCAAATGACTGTCAATGCCAGTTTCAAATGACTGCCAATGCCAGTTTGACGTACATCCAATGACTGTCATTTGTGGTACGCACGTATACCAAGTGAATTGGCCAAACGCTCCGAAAATCACCAAATTAAAATTCGTCCAAAACTCGCACTACATCTGTGTTCCCCGCCAGTAACCTGTTTTCGACCCCCTCTCATCCGGGGTCCAACCAAGCTCATTCAGAAACATTCAGAATTGTACGCGGTGAATCAAGCCGGCCTGCTTCCAACGACTCCGAGGCAGCATCAGTCCACGCCACGCCTTATATTTGCTCGCAACATATATACTCTTGAGTAAATGCCCCGCACGCCATTACGCATAATCACCCATATCACCATCAACGATAACACAGCAGTTTCGCCATTCCCAGCTCAGCTACAACAACCTCCGCTGCCTCCAGCGCTCACCTGCAATACCGTGCAACAACGACACCACCGGGCAACCCGCTAAACTACCACCCCGCGAACTGTGGCCGCGTTTAGCGTGCAGGCCACTGTGCACTGGAAGGCGGAGGTGGTGGGGGTTGAACACTTCTGACGGACGTCCCGCAACTATCTGCGGGACGCCGCGGTTTCTTGTGCACACACATTCGGAAAAAAAAACATTTACGAATTACCCAGAACCAGCGATAAATGACGGTATAAGAGTATTACATCGACCCAGAGTGACAACAAACCGTAACGAAATAAATTACTATTGATCTCTTGAAGGTATCGGTCGAAACTATGGGTTTAAATTGAGAATAGGAGAAAGGCGCCACCCCACATCGCCGATCACATTGGTATCCACAACATTGGTACTCGGTGCCATCAAAGAATCACAGGTGCGTCCTCTGACATGTCTGACTGCGTAACACTCAACGAACTCCACCCCCACTGATGAACTAGACAGCCGCGCCTTATTCGCATTGGTAAATGTCTAAAGCAGAAAAATTGACCGTTGCAACGCCCTAGTTCACTGCTTAAGACTGAAACTGCTGGGTCTACGATGAAGACACCAAGCTTGAGCACCACTAAAAACAACACCAGGAAATCAACATTCTCCGTGTCCGAAGTACTGGCCAACGACAGGAATGGACAAATAGACTGACGAAAAAAATTCCGCAACTACGGTAAGCTCCAACAGTGCATTCTTGCATGTTTCAAGCTATTGTAATTTCATATCTATCTAGTGAGGTCACAGAATCCAAGCTATTGTAATTTCTTATCTATCTAGTGAGATCACAGAATCCAAGCTGTTGGAATTTATCTAGTGAAGCCACAGAATGCAATCACATGCCATTTCTTGATGAAGTCCCTAACGGGGGTTTTTCCTATCAACTGAATCATGAGGCACATGGTATCCGAGGAAAACGCCTTATGTGCGCCAATGTAGGATGTATAGTGGCCCGTCTAGCACATGACAGAGTAAACTCATGGCTCATCATCGCCTATAGCATTAGACCGCTGGGTTATCTCTGTGGTGGCTATCGCGCTCTAGAACGCTCCCGCGACAATCCACTGCGAATCCACCCCAATTGCAACTCCGCTTCCCATGATTGATATTTAATTTCCGCTATATAACTGTATCAAATCCTGCTGAGTCGCTGGCACCAGCCGTAATCCCCCGGTTATTGAGCTCGGTAGCTGAGTCTCAGCCATATAATACCCATTACACCTACCAGAACGCCAGGCGCGGCGGCTCCGGAGGCAGTACAGGAGGCAGTACCTCAGGAGCGCCGGCCGCCACCACGTCCGCCCACTACCGACCGCCCCCGAACATGAGGTGGCAGTTGTCGGCGTTTCTCCGGTTCAGCGCGAAGGTGACGGGGCCGAGGCGGCGCGCGCGGCGACGTACCCTGCGTAGTCGGTACTGACTGCCCGGCACCTGCTCCTGCTTCCGCACCGCCTCCCTGTGGACAACAACGCAGTTATAGCTCCGCCCACGTCTCTGAGGGCGGGACATCGCGTTTATTTGATTAATTAGTATGCGTCACGGTTATTTGGATGAGCAAACATGTTATCAATTTGATCTACCGATAAATGACGTATTGTTAATAGCGAAGTTTCTGACAAAACTCATCCTGAGCAGCACCGGTCGGCGGTCTCAGCCCACGCTCACCTGAGCAGCACCGGTCGGCAGTCCCGGCCCACCCTCACCTGAGCAGCACCGGTCGGCGGTCTCGGCCCACCCTCACCTGAGCAGCACCGGTCGGCGGTCTCGGCCCACCCTCACCTGAGCAGCACCGGTCGGCGGTCTCAGCCCACGCTCACCTGAGCAGCACCGGTCGGCAGTCCCGGCCCACCCTCACCTGAGCAGCACCGGTCGGCGGTCTCGGCCCACCCTCACCTGAGCAGCACCGGTCGGCGGTCTCGGCCCACCCTCACCTGAGCAGCACCGGTCGGCGGTCTCGGCCCACCCTCACCTGAGCAGCACCGGTCGGCGGTCTCGGCCCACCCTCACCTGAGCAGCACCGGTCGGCGGTCTCGGCCCACCCTCACCTGAGCAGCACCGGTCGGCAGTCCCGGCCCACCCTCACCTGAGCAGCACCGGTCGGCGGTCTCGGCCCACCCTCACCTGAGCAGCACCGGTCGGCGGTCTCGGCCCACCCTCACCTGAGCAGCACCGGTCGGCGGTCTCGGCCCACGCTTACCTGAGCAGCACCGGTCGGTGGTCTCAGACCACCCTCACCTGAGCAGCACCGGTCGGTGGTATCGGTCCACGCTCACCTGAGCAGCACCGGCTCCTGCGAGATGCGCGCGCAGGTTTTGGGCGGTCGGTCGGAGAAGTCGATGTCGGTGGTGGCCTTCAGCTGGGCCTCCACCGCCTGGCTGACGTCCACCTGGGCGCGCACCCAGGGCACGTTCACCGAGGTCACGCCCCGCAGCAGCACCGCCACCCGGTCGTCCACCAGCAGGTGGGCGTTCCGGTTCCAGAGCGATACCTCCACCTGCGGCGGTAGCAGGCACGTCTCACAGCACACCGCAGGCCTGTGCTGCACATTTTGGTGTTACAGAAAGTCGTTTCATCTGTCGAGGCAAATCCATTACTTTTATAAGCCATCACTTGTTCTGATGACTAAACACTATCCCAATTAGAATATTAATGGAGCTTTCCTGGAATGTAGGGTGCAACGCACAGTTTAAAGGCAGAGGCAATTATAAAAAACACCAGAGGAGCTCCAGCACGGCACCCAGGTGAGGAGCAGTGAGCGGCGCACCTGTCCAGCGAAGTCGAATGTGACGGCGGAGAGGGCGGTCAGCTGGGCAGTGAGGCCGTTCTGCAGCGGCACCCGCTGCCGGTGATCGTGCAGGGGAACAGTGCCGCGCAGCGCCGACGTGCGCTCGCTGCCGGCGCCGCTCCACAGCAGACCCATCAGCTCCCCCTGGCTGCTGAACAGCTGCCGCGGCCGCAGCTGCCGGCCCAGCAGACCCAGCTCCATCCGCGCCTGTGCCTCGGACGCGTCGTCAGGATCGGGCGAGCCCAGCAGGCCTGACAGGCCGCCGGCCGCCACCGAGAAAGTGAGCATGTCCAGCGCGCTGCCTCCACTCTCCAGCTGCGCCGTCAGCGTGCTCCGCTTCAGCTCCTTAGCGCGGCCTGCCTCCAGGGAACTCCTGAAGCCAGCCGAGACCTCGCCGGTGGCTGCCACCCGACGCTCCAGCACTGACGACAGCGCCCCGTGCGCCAGCACGTTGTAGTTGTTCACTCTGGTGTCCGACAACCGGCGGCGCAGCGCCCCCTTTAAAACGTCGCTCTGCTCGGCGGCCGCCGTGAGTCGCTGCAGGGCGTAGGCGTTGACCTCGACGTTGTCGGGGTTGCCGAGGTCCTGGAGCAGCCGCGTGACGTCATCCTCGGTCGGTGAGGTCAGCAGGAGGTCGGCGGCCAGCAGGCGCGAGGTGGACTGGTACCGGTCCGTCTCGCCGTACACCCTCTCCAGCTGCGGCCGCAGTGGCGCCGTCACCGCTGCCGGGAACGCCGTCAGCGCCCTCAGCGCCTCCTGGCGGCAGCCGGCCTCGTCGGCCTCTCTCACTTGCCGCATTAGCGCTGCGACCGTCGACACGCTCCGCAGGCTCCCGAACTCACGCAGGAGTGGCAGACAGCATTCCTCCTCGTCACAGGCGTCCAGCTGTTTGGTCAGGTAGCGCCCGAAGCTCTCGCAGATGTCCGCGTTGTCGGCGGTTGTAGTACACAGAGTGGCCGCCAGGGCGGCAGTTGTCAGCCGAATGCTCTGGTGGAGCTCCGGCGACATGTGGCGATTCTTGGACTCTGCGATCATGTCCTCGACTAGTTGGCGCGGCGGATGCGACGCCGTGGACAGGGCCACCAGGTACCTCTCCTCTTTCTCGATGAGATCGGTCGCCTGCCAGTTGAGTGCTCTCTTCACGGCAGTGTGAACCGGCACGGTCTGGGCGGCGCCCGCCGCGTCCAGTATAGACAACATGATGTCCCGGTTACGCCCGTCCTTGAGAACGGCCGCCACCTGCTGCTGCGTGGAGGAGCGCAGGCGCGACACTAGCGCCACGTGTGCCCTGGCGGCCGGCATGGAAGCCACGGCCGACTCGCCGAGGCTTCGCTTCAGGTCCGAGACCAGCTCCGAGAGTTTTTGGCAGCCTTCAACAGGACACTCCATCTCAGTGGCGGCGCCGGTGACTGAGTCCGGCAGGGGCGTCCATCCTAACTGCACCGCTGCCAGACTGAGAGCATCCTCCACTGACGCAGCCGTCAGCCGGCCCCCCGACTGCGACTCGCCGGTCACCTGCAGGTCCTGAAAAAGACGACACCTGTGTGCCATAGGCCGTGCTAACGGCGGGCGACATGGCGTGCGTCTCCACCGAGCGCGCCGACTGCAGCCGCCCGGTGCCGGCGGCCAGAGTGTACCAGGTGGCACGGCCCGAGGTCACACCCGTGGCCAGCACCGGATGACTGGCCGAGTACTCCGGCCCCGCCGCCTCACAGCCCGTCTTCCTCTTCACCAGCGAGCGCGGCCGCTCTGACGTATACGTGACGTCACACTCGCCCGAGGCGTCCGTCTCCCGGTAGGAGCCTTCCGGCCGCGTCTGCAGCAGCCCTGCCAGGCCTCTGGCCAAGTTCACGACGTCGCCGCTGGCGTCCGGGTGGCGCCACACTCGCGCCTGTTTCGCACTGTTGCCGCCAGGAGTCAGCAGCAGTAGCGGTGCCGCAGAAATGCCGTCGAGTGTAGAGGTATGCGCCACGAAGCCGTCGGGCTGCGGAGCCCGCCGCGACCGCACGAGAAGCCGCGGAGAAGAGACGGTGATCAGCAGCAGCTGCTGCGCCTCGTCGCCTGGGTGCTGCCATAGGACTGAACAGCCGGCGTCTGCCAGGATCTGGTAGCCCACGTCCTTCACGGCAGCGCCCTTGGTAGACGACTGCAGTTCCCTGAGCAGTACTGTGGTGTTGTAGGCGAGGTTGTAGGTTACACCGACTTCGAGCGATCCAACCAGGGAGGAGGACGACCCGCCAGCAGCTGGCGCCTGCAAATCAGCAGTGGTCAGGAAACCTGTAGTACACGTACATAACACTGTGCTAGGGTTTGACACACACAGACCTAATAAAATCGAACAAGTTTATCGAGTCCCTGAAACACCCTAAACCAACTAAGATACTACATTGAAACACCCGCTTTCTTGCAGGCAAGTTTTGTTGAAAAATTGTCAAGTTGAAGAACGCCACAGCTGTTGGAGTCACATGGCGAAGGAGGGGAGAGGGAAAGGTGCGACAGACTCCAGCTGGCACAGGGGACAAATCCAGCCTCTGGGTGGGCTCGAACCCGTGCCACTGCAGAACATCCAGAATGTCATGGGCCGAGCCGAGCGCATGGACTAACCGACCGCGGCACCCAGATCCCAGCATTATTCATTTAATACAATAATACAGCAATCTGTGCGGCCTCTGAAAAACCAAGAGACATTTATTTCGCATACATATTGCCTTCATACTGTTGAGCATGGTTAGCCTGTGTTTCAAACTGCAGTTCTACGAAAATAATGTCCCGCACTTGCCTCAGAGCCTATCCGGAAGGAACCACCCTGGCCAGGAACTGGGTACGACGAGTGGGATGGGGCTGTCAAACACAACCAAATGTTTTAGCTTAACAAAATAGGCGCGAGATTAGATCACAAGGTTAGAAAGAGCTTAGGAGCAGGGACGGGAGACAGATGCGATATCCGCGTTCTGGTCATTTTACTGAATATTCCCTTCTGAAAATTCACTATCACGCGAAAATTTCAGTTTCGAAAGCATTTTAGAGGGGGGCAAAGTGAGGGGCAGACGAGCTGCTGGATCCGGTCATGGCACGCCAATGCGTTTGTTTACCACATGTACCCTCAGTGCCGGTATAGTAACCAGATTGAACCTTCTCAACTTTGCACTTTGTCACAGCTGCGGTTTTTGCTCGTCACTGTCTGTTTGGCGACAGACTCAATACACTAAGTTCTCGCCACTGCGGGAGAGGCGAGGGGACCAGCCTAGCCCCGGACGGCGAGCAAACAGCTGCAGCCGGGAGCCAGTGCTCCGCCAGTCCCACGACTCGCCCCGCAGCAGTCCCGGCCAACCCAGAGGCAACGTTACCGGCAGTATATTGCTAATCAACCATTATGTGTTTTAAATCATCCACGCACCAACTGACACGATCATACCGCGTCTCCAAGTGTTTTCCTGTAGGAAGATAGTGTTTTTTTTTTGGGGGGGGTTCAAATCACTCCTTATTTTGGGAATTCGCCGGTCCTTGACCCTGCGACAGTCGCGCGGAAAGCTCGCTAGCTAACCATCCTCACATGAAGAGTTAACACGCGCCCCACTGGGGTCCTTGGCATGACGCGCCCCGCTGGTGGGGGCGTTTTTCGCCCCCTTCCGTATCTAATTCCCCACGAAAGCTAAAGGAAAATTACGGGCGGCGTTCGAAAGCTCTTGACAAGACAAAGATATTTTATACGAATATCTTTTATGTCAGGTAAATATTGAGGTCAGCATAGGTCAAAGAAGGTTCCATAGGCTTACAACAGAGCAGTGTACGTTTCTCTCTAGATCTGCCCTCAGGAGAGCTAGAGAAAATATTTATGCATCATTCGATTCCTCTCATCGCAGCATATCGAATGATGTATAATATGACCTGGCTAGGTCAAAAATTGAAAATGACCCGACCTCGACCTAAGTCAGGGTCACAGTGACCTGGTTTGGTCATGTTGCATATCAATCGACTCCCCGTGGCAATATAAACACAATGCAAACAAAATGGGAGCTTTATCTCAATTCAGTGAGAAGTCATTGGCAAAACAATCACTCTATGCTCCCGTGACCTGGCATGACCTTTGAGAGGTCAGATGCTCAAAAACTCAACTTTATGGTCAAGATCGTGGTAAGAATAGACGGTTTGAGGATTTTTAGCTTTATCTATCCAGTATTTACTGAAAACGAGCCCATTCTATTTTTTACCATATACTTATAATGGGGTGACCAAAAAATTGACCCCACCTCAGGTCAACAATATCAAAATTCCAAGATAGCAGATTTGTAGACCCTAATGACCTTATCATATTGTGGAAGTTTTAAACTGATCGGTTCGCTGATGTTCCCTGGGCACCGCTTCAAACTCGTGATTGTAGGTTTTGAGGTTGGGTCACTTGACCTTGAATAGCTCCTTTACCTGACATGACCTTAACTCTAAAATTTGGTCAGATATGTAAAATTGATCAGGGATAAGGTGTTGTAAGTTTCGTTGTTCTGCCTCTCTTCGTTTTTGAGCTATCTGGGGAAAATCAGGAGGGAGGGGGCGAATTTCGCCCCCCCCCAGCGGGGCGCGTGTTAAGTCAAACGTCACAAGCCGTGACAAAATTTACCAGGTCATTGACCCCTAGTGTTTCCGGTCACTTGACGTCACCCAGTATGACGTATATCATGCTATGACGTCGTGGTTAAGGTCAGATGTCAAGGTCAAAGATAATGGGTCAAACTCAAACCCTGAATTCCGACCGAAAGTTAAGTATTAGTTTTAGTTTACATTTTAGGGAATATATCACATTGTGATATCATAGGTCAATGACTTCAATCCCAAAATTTAAAGTAATATTTCATGGGACGGACTCAGTTACCTTTTTTCACGGATTCAACGGATTTCACGGACCCATTTCACGGATTCAACGGACTCCATGACCTGAGTCCGTTTCTAGCGTCCTCGCGACTTTTTCTGCATAATCGCAGCATCTCCCAATAGGTCTCCAGGACGGCTCAGATTTGACCTTTATGATCCCGTGACATTGAAGACGTTAACCTAGGCCAATGAAAGTTAACTACAACATAGATCACCATCGCCCTCACAGACACCAAACGGGTGTTTTCTAACCCTGTTGGCTTCCAAAATCTTAGGGATATCCGGGGTACTTGGCGATCCTCATCCACTCTGCGCTGGCGCCAGACACTTCTCAACTGCGCGTGTTAATGCCTGACAATTACCGATATCCGTGCTTCCCGTACACGCTGCAGTAAAATCACGTGCCTGCATGTTGAATGGGTCGGTTTTCATGAAATATGGTAGAACCATTCCACTCCTGTAGTTGTATATAACTATTAATTTTTTTAATTTTCATTAATATAAATCATACTCGGAGTAAACAAACTGGGACAGCGCTATGACAGTAGTAGGCTCTTCTCTGCATGGGCTTGTGAACGTAAACACAACCATGTATAGCCGTCATTTGATTTGGGCATTATTTTCATGATGTGAGGACAAATTATTACAGGCGCAGCGGTGCACTGCCCGATCAAAACGACAAACAAAAGAACCACGACTCCCAAAAAAGAGTCAGCTACAAACAACACAAATCATAAATTGGTGACGACGGCAGCATAGAAGTGGGACTATAACTGATTCCAATGCGGGACAGCTGATGGAAGCAAGCGTACCCAGTTCCGAGACTCGCAACGACAGATCTGTCCTGATCTTTGTCACAGCCCATACCACCAAGAACGGCGGAACGGGTGAATTACCTGACCAGAGCAGCAACAAGTTCTCAAGGAAGACATCGCACTTCAGGGCATCCTGTATTATAGAGACCCCCGCAGGAGATGACGCCAAAAGCCGGAGCCGAGGAGCAGTCATAGAGGACTGGAAAGCACCAGTCCTGACCCCAGGACCAGGGTTCTAGCGCGTCCTATTAGTAACAGTTACTGTTCGACTGATATAACAGTAGAATAGTTTCTACAATAATCAATAATTCAGCACTTTAAACTTTCACCGCCCTCTCATGAATATATTTTTTGCGATGGAAATGCCGTGGAGTTCGGACAACCCCAATGATATTCAAACTTTTATCAGATTCAGGGGGCCGGCAGACATATGCCTGCTCGAAACAAGACTATCAGCAGAGACACCCTTTCCCCTCACAGGGTACAACATTTCTCCGAGAATACATGCAACGCAACCCAGTCGCTCATGGCAGCGCTCTGGTAGACGTAAACCACGATTTACCGGCGAAACAGATCCCACTTCAGACACGGTTGCAAGCCAGAGCAGCGCGCATATACTTTAACCGACGGCAGATTACACTACGCTCAACCTACCTACCGCGTGGGGGGAGGGTAGATCGAACTATAGTTCTTGTTCTTTCTTCTGGGGGAAACACTGCCTCTCTCCCCGCAAACACTGCCTGGAGGCGTGGAGCTACAACAACTCGGAAGGGGTAGAAGGGGAGGGGGTGACACCTCGAGCGTTTTATCCAAGATGGCAAGCTATGTAGTTACGGAGAACCGGCACATTTTATCATTCCATCTGGTCCTGAATCGGCTTTATATCTGGGCTTGCATAGTTCGCAGTTACCTACTGCATTTAGTTGGTTAGGAAATAGTGACACCCTGGAAATTGACCACTTTTCTCTTTTTTTACCTGTGATGACACATCAGTCTTAGGAATAAGACCGCGGTGCTGACAGCTTAAAATGCGGATAGGTCCCTCTCTACCTCCCTAGATTATTTCGAGTGTTTTTCAACCCAAGGATCGCTCACAGTGATCAGTTTTCATCCCTGCTCCGAGACTATACTATACTTGTGCAAGTACTACCCTGTACAAGTATACCCCGAACGTCCAAAATCCCCGGCGGCCACCGGTGCCATGACGGAGCGTAGAATGCCGCGACGCCATCCGTAAGCGACGACGTTCCTACGGACAGTTTAAGCGGTACTCCACGCTACGCAGCTTAACTAGTCATGAACAGGCCCGAGCCGCCTGTAGGCGCACTACAAAACAAGCTGATAGTGTCTTGGAGGGAGTATGCAGGCAGGCCATTGTTTCAGGTGTTCACTCAGATTCGCCGTATTGAGGGCACATCTGTCTACATACCACCCCAATATTAGCCTTAGATGGCAAAGAGATAATTGACCCACCTAAGAGTCCAATTGTATCGGAAATGCAATCGCCGAGTATTACAGCTCGCCGAAGGCGAACATCTACAAAAAAACGCACGCGAACATCTATGGTGAGACTGATGTAGTGATATTAGAAGCTAATGTTTGCCACCTAATCAAACGATCCAGAACCGTAATATTGTTTTTCGAGAGCCTGGGATATTTTTTTGGGAAAGCTCGTCATTTAAGAAAGGAAATATTATGCACGGGAGAGAAAACAGCCTGTTGAGTTTTCAGACAACTCAACGGGCTGTCAAGGACAAAATGGGCTGCCTAGTCAATTTACACCCCTTCCAATTTTGGGAGGGGGTGGAGGGTTCCCCTTGGAGTAGGAAATTTAGCAGGGAGTCTTTGATCTAGGCTGGCATGTTTGACTAAGATCCTTTTCACACATATCCTGCATCCAGCATTGCCTGCAATGAACTGGCCGGGTAACATGCTCCCCCCTCCCGAGACCCTGATCTGAGGTCATATGTGTCAGTTACACACAAAGCTCGCAATAGCACCCCTCGCCCTTTCCGCAGCAAATGTCAAAAGGGACTAGTGTGTTAAACGTAGATGTAGCCTTGAGGGTCGATAGCAGGGGGGACGGGACGGAGGGGACACGCCCCCTACTCGCGAATGAAGGGGGAACGTTGCTCCAACATTTCGTCACCTCGACTTTTGCTTTTGCATTCTCTCCCTAATACCTACGTGAATCTGCATACATGTGTTAGGGTTAAGCACATTGTCCTTAGTGTGTTATACCTATGCAGCCTATATTCTCACAACTTTCCTCCCAGCCCTGTTATCGCCAGTCCGCGGTACGTCTCCACAGCAGAAATTCCGTGAAGGCGCCCCTCAGCGTAGCCTAAGTTGAATTTCGACGGAAACGCATCGATCGAGAGAGCCATTTCGGCTACTTACCCTGAACCAAACGGAAGTGCTTCAAACAGAGTAAACTTGTTGAACATGAGTTAAGTGATACCAACGAACTTTTGCGGCACTGTTTACATGACAGCTTTCTTATATTTGGCCCGGATTTTTGTGGACAAAAGGAAGGTATAGCGATGGAATGTAGGGTAACTCCACCGACCGCCATTGTCTTCATGAATGTAGTTGACTCCCTTTTCCTAGCTTCACATGAACATCAGCCAACTCTCTATCTGAGGCACATCGACGATATCACAGGCATCTAGATCCATGACACAAAAACTCCTGGAATTCCATCCACAAGTCTCTAAATAGCTTCCACTCATCTCCAAAATTTTCAAAACTCTTACAATACACCAGAATATCAAATACTGAACTGAGCTTTACATCAACACTCAAAATCCTTCCATATAATTCAGCACATTATATCCAAACCAAACAGTAGGTATGTGGTGTATTCCCAACTACTATGTGCTAGACAGGTCGGGTCTCCCCTCAAAACAAACGAATCCACATACATAAGGCTTCCATTCATAGATGCTCCACTTCCTAAAAATATCCCAGGCTCTCAAAGTACTGTTTTGGACCACCTAGCTCAGCAGCAAAATGCTAGCTAATAATATCACTAGACCAGCCTTAGATTCTCCTCCACATCCTGCCTGCAACAGCTGTTGCTTGTGCTGTAATGCAAGACAAGAAGGTGGATGTCACCAGGGTAATGACATATACAGGATAACATGTCAGCTCTGCACTTGACCTTCTATTGGGGAGAGAAGACACATAGTACCAGAACATTATATTGAACATTTGAGGGATGCTGAGAACCAAACCAAAATTACCCCTTTCAGAGACCACTTGAGAGGGGAAAATGCACATCACACAGCCATAGACCACACCACACAACCAATTAAAATTCTTAAACAATATGAAGATGTAGCAGATGTCAAAATGTGGGTCAATAGAGATATTAAAGTGAAAACCACAGCTGAACATTATATCATCATGCTGGGCACTCATCATACCAGCACAATATCAGTCAGTCAATAGGGTGGGTCAAGGTAGGAGGCCAGAGTGATGGAATTTACTTGTTTTATCATTTGTGGGAAGAAACAGTCTCATTACTTAAAAGAATGTGGTGTGAAGTGTGTGTTGAACTGCCTTCTGTGTACCAGGAATTTCATAAGAATGTAGAGTGTGAGATATATTTTAGAATGTTGCAGGGCAAAAGCATAGCCCAGGTTTTATTTTTTGTTTATTGTTCATAGATGTAATGGAAGTATTTTATAAAAAAACTTTTTTACTTTTTAGTTCATTGTTCATACTGATACTTGTTTTGAAAATATATGAAACAGAGCTATGAAAATTTAAATTTCCAAAAAGGGGACCACTCATTTTTAACTATTGATATGCTTTCCTTTTCTGTTCAATTCTGTTCCATTGTTGCACTGCACCACAAGTGGCCAGTCTGCAAAGTATGGCAGCAGGCCAGACGAGTTGCACCAGCCATCTAAAATTCTAGCACCGCCAGCCACTTAAAATTCACACCAATCTGTAATATACCAGGGAAAAGAACCCATTCATCTGTACCCACACAATCCAATTCTACCTCTTTCATTAGTTATTTTATAATTTTTTTTGAAAAATGGGGGGAGGAGGGGATGATTCCATGAGGCCCCTGCTTTTAGATTTAGTTCTATGAGGCCCCTGCTGTGTCTTTATAACCATCCATCCATTATTTGTTAGGTATTCAGTGTTGCCTCACTCACACCAGTCTTGCAAATTCACACCAGGTTAATAAGATTCGCACCACTCGCTCCTGTCTCCAAGAATACTCTCACCCCGACGAGATCTTGTCGAAAGTGCCATACTTTGCACACTGGATGAGTGGCATGGCAGTGGCTCATAAAACTGTTTTTTATTGGTTTGAGTGAGAGTAAGTAGTCCAGGAACAGGTGGTTATCTTCTGCTGGCCTCAATAAATGTGTAGAGATTTAAATAAGTCAGCTGTCCACTATTCGTTTGAGATTGTGTACGCTAGACATGATATATTCCCTCACAACTAATAGTAACTACATATATGAGCACCCAGGCTAATTTTCTATTTGTTACTTTAATAAGTAATCCTAAAAATATCATATCACAACATTGAATACAACAAATAATGGACAAGACTCACCACACTTACTCCAATTGCAAACAGCAGTACTAGCAACGCCAGAATAATACTTCGCTCCATTGCCATCAAACTTGCTGTTGGTTCACCCCTGGTAAAAATAATGTCCTACAAGGCAAATCTTCGAGAGTATTCCCAGACTATCTATTCCCGTCCGAACGTCGAAAATAATGTATTTTCAAAAATGTACCTTTGACATACAATCAGGCATTAAAGTCGTCACAAAATTTCATCGTTCTACGCTAAATCCATGTGTTTTTCCGCTTGTCTTCCTGAAGGTCGAACACGACAAAAAGAAACTTGGATTACTACCTATTGACGAATGAACAGAGCGATAAAGATTATGTTCGTTGAAAAAAACGAGCCGGCCGGCGGGCGATCACCACCACACCACACGACGCAACTACACCACGGCGGTGAAGATTTCTTCCTTCCTTCCTTGCGTTCTTTTTCCTTCTACTCTTATCTCGAGCTGAAGGGCTAAGGCGTCAGAAGAAAAATAGGTAAGACACGTGGTCTAGTTGTATAAGTATAAGAGAATATCTGAAAGTCACATGATAAGCAGTGGACATTTTACGTCTTCTCTGCGCAGTTTACATCCCCTACGAAGGTTACCGTTTTATCTTAGCATTCTAACTTTTGAATTTCGAGACTGGCCTCTTTAATTAGCCAAATTTTGTATTAGTTCTATCATTAAACAAATCATCGAGTGCTATTTTTGATACCAGTTTTTAAAGTAAAACACTAGTCTAGAAAGTCGGCCAAACATGCGCGTCACAATCAGCTCGTTTGTTTGTTTTGTTGTTCACATATGTTTGTAGCCATTTGTAGATGTGTTTGAAGTGCTGCACGCTACAGGCGTGTACAAACGTTATTATTTCCCGTGGCTGGGAATAAAGTGTCTGTGAAACTCTAAACCTTGGGCAATAAATAGACACTTTAAACCCCTATTTTTGCATGTATTCCTTCTTCTCATCGCTTATCTCTTGTGTGTCATTGATGGTGAAGAGAAGGAGGGGTTGAAGTTGAAGGAATTGGAAAGAGGCCTTTGTTTTGGCCTGTTACCCCATACTTTGTCTCTGGAAAAATCGGAATGTTCTTAAGGATCTGAATCAAAAGGACAGAATGTCCTAGTGCCTTATTCTATTGGACTCTTTTTTCAGGCTTTGTGGTACAATTTGGTTTTCCTTTTTTCGGCATAAGCTCCTTTTGTACTTAAGGAGTGAGTGGTTTCCCACTCAGTCTCTCTGGCTCAGAAAGACCAAATGAGGACTTCTGTTAATTTGAGCTTGTCAGAGAACAGAACCTGCAGGCCATATGGCCTCCAAAATTTCCGACAACTGTAGGTAAGGTAAGGTATGCCTTGTGGATGATGTTCATTGTTAATAGTGCCTGTCTAATCCAAGTTTTTCTTACACTGCTTAAGGCTTCTAGATGAAACATCATGTTCCGGCAAGTTGTTCCAAGTGGTATTGTCAAATAGTTTCTCCTTACTCTTTTGATTGTACACTACTCAACCAGTCTAAGATGTTGGCCCCTGCCCAGTTTGCAAACTGTGGCATTTTTGATGAGATCTCGTCGGTGTGAGTGCACTTGAAAACAGGAGCGAGTGGTGTGAATTTTATCAACCTGGTGCGAATATTCGAGATTGGTGTGAGGAAGTTGAGACTGAAAACCAAACATATAATGGCAGAATGGTTATAAAGACATCGGGAGGGGGCCTTATAAGAAGTCCTTACTAACTAACTAATAAGAGGTAGCATTGCATCGTGTGGGTAGGAATGGGTGCGTTTTCTCCCTGGTATGTGGCAGATTGGTGTGAATTTTTGGTTGCTGGTGGTGCGAGAATTTTAGATGGCTGGTGCAACTCATCTGGTTTGCTGCCATACTTTGCAGACTGGGCCCCTGGTCTGATGTCTTCAGGCTGGTTCTCTGATGATGCCTTCCATCTTTATCAACCCATGGAACAACTTGTATAATGCAATAATGTCTCCCATTTTTCTTCTAAAGGACATACTTGATAGAACAATTTCAGTGAGTTAGCTTGAGAAAAAGAGGGAGAAAGATGTGTTGTGATACCCACACACTTCAGTGATGTAAGCCCGGTTCCCATGCACAATGGGCTGATACAGATAGAGCTGACAATGAGGATACAGTGACAGAATTTGTCATAACACTTTGGCTTGAATGTAGGTAAAGCTCTAACAGACCGTCAATCAGTGTTGCATCCATCTTTAGCACACCATTTACTTTTTTAAGGAATAAGAGTGCTGTTAAATAAATGTTTATTCAATATATTTGTTTACAGTTTATTAAAATGTTGTTCTTCATTTTTTGTTCAAATTACACAAAGTTGACCTGTGCAGACTACTCTCCTTTACCTCTGGAGTTTAAGAAAAGTTTTTACCATCATGCTGCCATGTACTGCCAGACCTGGCTGGGTACAGATGGAGGAGAAGCATATTGACACTTGGTTTCCACTGCAAAAATCTATCTGTATAGTAAGTTCTTCTTTATCTATCACATGATCTTGATCAACACTGTGCTTGGAAACCAGATGTTAGTTTCCATGGGTAAAATATGTTCTTGATGGTATGGATGATCATTATTATAATCAATGGATTTTTTTACTCCTTAAGGTGCTGCTTCACCAGTACTTAAGCATATTTTGTGCTATAGTGATGTAGCATGTAATATATGTAGTATTTGATATATACTTGTAGCATCATTACATAACTAAACTTGAACCTAATCTTGTCTGGATTGAGCAAGCTGGCCTGTAGTGCATCTAACCTGTCAGTGACACTTTTATTGTCCTCATGTGATATTTTTACATTTATCAAAACATAAGCAAACCTGACCTGAGCTTGTCTCAGTGCAGAGAGCTGGCCTGTGGTGCAAATAAGCTTTCATTGGCACTTTCATCTTCATCAGCTGTCATGGCTTTGCTGCATGCAGCCTCTCCAGGACTGAAATTTGTGATTGATTAAGGGATTCAAATTTCAGAGCTGTATTGCACCTGCTTATGTAACAGAAGCAACATGTTTTTTGGAGCAATGCTGGTGCCCTCTATATATATATATATATATCTGCATTACATTAGACATAAGCAGTATCATTTTAGATATTAAAGCTAAATTGCCCCACAAAAACAATCAACCATTCTCATCTTGTTTTTCTCATGGATTCAATTTTTCCTACCTAATATCCATCTCATATTTGTTTTGGGCGGTCCCCTTAGCAGACAGTTGGTAGCTTTAGCTGTTTTGAATTCTTTTGAGTCTAATTTTTATTTATAAAAACATTTGGAGGGCCCACAAGTAGTGGAGTAGGAGACTTAAGTGGTGGACAACCCAGCTCTGACAACTTGTAATATTGACATTAAAGATAGTCTCATCTTACATACTGCTTCCACAATTTTTTGTCTCATGCTACTGAACTGCTCCAGGGCTTGCAGGTCGTACTTGGTTCTCACAAGTTGGACTTACGAGCTGCAGCTGTGCCAGAGGCTGTCATGCATGAGTTTTAACTGTGCCAGCGGCTGCCATGAATGAAGAAGACCTGGTCCGGCGCACAGCCGCGGCGCTGCGGAACTCATGCGACCGTCTGTTTAACGAAGGAGGCACCCTAGAACTCAGCGCCGGCACACTGCGCATTTTACACTCGAACTTCTCGGCGATATCGCCGACCAGCATCAGTGGCAACGGTGCTGGCGAGTTTGAGGCCGTCTGCGGCCCGTCCTGCGTGGAGAGTGCCTCCCTGCTGGACCTGCAGTTCCTCTATGACGTGGTGCAGCTGACACGTCGTCTGTGCGTCACCGCTGACGGCTGTGACGTGGCCAGTGATGTCGGCACCGAGAGGCTGACCGACTCGGGCACGTCGTCGGCCGGTGACTCGGTATCTCCGGCCGAGGTGCCGCTGGCGGCGTTCCGGTCTCTGGAGCGGCTGCGGCTGCAGGCGGTGCCGGTGCACCTGGTGCGCGGCCTGCAGGCGCGCCGGCCCTACCTGCGCGCGCTGGTCTGCGCCGGCTGCAGTGTGACCTCACTGGCCGAGGTGCTGGCCAACTGCGGCGGCGACGCCAGCTCGCCGTTCCTGTGGGAGGAGCTGACGGAGGTGGTGGTGACGCGCTGCCGGCTGGACCGTGTCGACGTCTCGCTGAAGCTGACGCCTCACCTGACCCGGCTGGACCTCAGCCACAACCAGCTGACAGTGGCCGAGCGGCTGGAGTACCTCTCGGTACTGCAGGAGCTCAACCTGGAGGCCAACCAGCTGGTGAAGGTGCCTGCGCTGAGCGTGCCGGCCAGCCTGGGCCTGCGCCGCCTCTGTCTGCGCAGCAACCGACTGGAGAGCCTCAACGGTCAGCGTTCGACGCACCCTGTGGAATTTCTTGTAACCCCTCCTGTTTTTCGTTGTATTTTGCTGTTTCTAGCACTGCTTAGTTTTCGATATTAACACCGCATTGACGGGGCGGTACCCGCCCCCTCGTTTTAGACAGTAGAAACAGCGGCGCGTAGCGCCGCCGTACTGGTATACCTTTTCCTCATCATTTTTACAACTTCTGTGAAAATTTTAGGTTAGGTCATCTGGTCAGGTCAGTACAGGTCAGTGACCCGACCTCAAAAAAGTTTAAGATAGCATAAGTCGGAGCAGAGTGAACTTATCCGATTGAAACTCATATCACATAATGGTCCACCGAGTTCTCTAAAATATGTTCCGGTATTTTTGATATCGATGACCTAGGTAGTACAGGCATGACCTCTCCATTGAAATACATGGTAAAAATGGTTTTACGGAATAACTCAGTAACGGATGGTGATAGAGCATTTATTTTAGCTGCATTAGACTCGCCTGGGCTTTGCGTTCTGATGATATGCATTTTATATAATTTGACCCTGACCTGACCTCGTGGTAAATCTTGATTTGACCTAGAGGTATTTATATATTCGTTTCGGCTTGTAAGAGGATTTATAGTTTAGTGTTTTGCTCTATCTTTACTTGTTCAAATGTAATGGCGGAAAACTAATTTACATGTTATCCCTATGACGGGCATGTTTGACCTCTCGTGACCTTAAATGTGACCTGACAAAAAATGGTTCAAATGTTTTCATGGAAGTGGATGGCAGCCCAACGCCTTTACCGTTTTTCGCTACCTACCGCGTTCTCGATCTTAGGGGCGGGTACCCCGTCAATGCGAAGTGTCCCCGTTGGCGTGTTAATTTTCTGGAACGAAAAATTTTGATGTTGCTATGTAAAAATGTAAATTTTACCAGAGAATCGTGGGTACTCGGCGACAGGTGCTAGCGCTGTATACGTCCATTCTGAATGCTTTAGCCAACTGCCTGTGCGACATGCTTTTTCTTGTTGGAAACGCACGCGGGTGAGGTTTTCTTTAACCCGCGCCCCACCGGGGGTGTGGCGCCACCTTCGCCCCACCGGGGCCATCGATGCCCCTTAACTCCGAAAATATGGGAATTAGCGCAAATCTGCAAAGTGCATTAGAAAGCTCGCGTGAATTCAGTAAGAAATTACTTTGCATGTTTAAGCGCTCAGGTCAATGGTTTGACCTCCAGAGGTCAAGTTAGGTCACTATAGGCTATTTTTACTCAAATATGCAATGCTTAAGAAAACTGGGCATAACTCTTATGCCATTAGAGCTATTGAGGTCTGGTAAACTACATTGGATAGAAAAATGCCAGACCTTTCACCGTTATGTGGAACGTGATGACCTCCCGCCAGTGGTTTGACCTCCAGAGGTCCCTCGTGACCTCATATGAGCTGATGTCATCAAAGGTCAGAAAGTGATCTTGCCGTATGTCAAATGAAAGCTAGGGATGAGACATACACGATGGTGTTTGTTTTAACACTCTAGCTTAATTAGGTCAAAAGTTATTGCCAAAATACTTGTTTGACCCCTGGTGACCTTGGATGACCTTGTAGAGGTCAAAGGGAAAATATGGCCCCTGGGATCCGTAAAAGGATGTCCAAAAACGCTTTTCTGAGCAAGCCAAGCATTTGCAATCGTTTTTGTGGCTTTTAAATCATAAGACAGCTTTTTCCCGTGCTTTTTCAATGGGAGAGGTCACCTCGTGACCTGACGTTAGGTCACGAAATCGAAAATCCCGGATATACACCTTGTAGACACTGACGGGGCCATGAACTGTAGGAAGTTTCAAATCGATCGAAAGCGAAACGTAGCTCTTATAGAGCTCAAAAGTTGAAGTGGGGTGACCGTGGTTGACCTCACCTGGTGACCTGACCTTGGGTGACCCGGGATAAGAAGTTTCAGGGATAGTGTAAAAATGATGGGGTGAGAGATAGAGCCCTTAACCGTGGCCCTGCGTTTCGTCGTTTTTTCTGCTATCCTGAAAAAACCTTAGAGGGGCATCGATGGCCCCGGTGGGGCAAGGGTTAACACGCGCATTGACGGGGGCGAGTACCCGCCCCCTCGGGCTTTTGGGAGAAAGCCTTAAAACGGCAGCGCGTAGCGCCGCCGTACTTGGCATACCCTTTGCCTCATCATTTTTACAACTTTGTCAAAATTTTAAGGTTAGGTCATCTCAGGTCAGGTCACCAGTACAGGTCAAATGACCTGACCTCAAAAAAGTTTAAGATAGCATAAGTCGGAACAGGGTGAACTTATCTCATTAAAACTAAAATCCCACAATGGTCCCACCGAGTTCTCTAAAATATGTTCAGGTATTTTTGATATCGATGACCTAAGGTCAGGTAGGAGCCATGGCCTCTCCATTGGAAATACATGGAAAAATGGTTTTAACTCAATAACTCAGTAATGAATAGAGATAGAGCATTTATTTTAACTGCATTAGATTCGTCTTGTAATTGCGGTTCTAATGATATGCACGTTACCCACTTTGACCTTGACCTGACCGCAGGTCAGGTTAAATCCTTGATTTGACCTAGCAAGGTCATATTATATATCATTCGATTCGACTTGCGAGGATTCATATAGTTGAAATCGTTTTGCTCTATCTTTGCTTTTTCAGATGTAATGACCGAAAAACTTCATTTACATGTTATCCCTATGACGGCATGTTTTGACCTCTAGTGACCTTAAATGTGACCTGAAAAAATTGTTCAAATATTTTCGATGGAGAAGTGGATGGGCTAGCCAACGCTGTTTACCATTATTCGCTACCTAGCGTGGTTCTCGAGATTTTAGGGGCGGGTACCCGCCCCCCGCCCTGTCAAGGCGAAGGTGGCTCAGATCCCCGTCAATGCGCGTGTTAAAATCAATGATTTCTTACATGCAACCTAAATAATTAAAAAAGTGGGATCTTAGGTTCCAGCCCCAAATTTTAAGAAATTGATCACTTTTGGACCAGTCTAGGCTCTCTGGTTTGTGAGGGTTTATCCTTTCTAGGAAGCAGTCGAATTCACGGGTGAAAAACTACTAGCAATCGGTGTATCAGAGGGGTCCCATTGGAATTGCAATTTTATCCGGTCCTTCCAAACTCTTCTCCTCCTTTTATTGCCCTTTGATTTAGCCATGTCTGAAAGTGTGAACCGATTTCCCTACCTATTTTCTTTGCTCGTATAAGCTATTGTAGTTTAATTTTCATGTCCTATGTAGGGATCGTAGAAAAAATTGAATTCGTGGTCATTACTTTTGTGTTCCTTGATTTCCACTCGACGCTTTTGTAGTTTGGATTTATTTTTTAGTTGAACTGCATAATGTGCAACAACTTATTTTGAACGACAACGCTTAGAAATCTCTCCTACCAGGTTGCGATACTCGCTCGCACCAGCGTCGTGAACAGCTGTCTGACGGTGGCGTTCTGACGTTCTGATGGCGTGGGCAGGCCTGGAGGAGTTGGCCGGTCTGGAGCAGCTGGACGTCAGCTACAACTTCCTGCTGTCCCACGCGGCCCTGACGCCGTTGGCGCCGCTGCGCCGGCTGCGCACGCTGCTGCTGACGGGGAACCCGCTCTGCTGCTTCCGCGACCACCGCCGCCGCACCACCCAGCTGATCCACCAGAACTGCCAGCACGAACAGGTAGGTACCGACCACCAGCTGACCCACCAGAACTGCCAGCACCAACAGTTAGGTACCGCCCACCCAGCTGACCCACCAGAACTGCCAGCACGAACAGGTAGGTACCGACCACCAGCTGACCCACCAGAACTGCCAGCACTAACAGGTAGGTACCGCCACCCAGCTGACCCACCAGAACTGCCAGCACGAACAGGTAGGTACCGACCACCAGCTGACCCACCAGAACTGCCAGCACCAACAGGTAGGTACCGCCCACCCAGCTGACCCACCAGAACTGCCAGCACGAACAGGTAGGTACCGCCCACCCAGCTGATCCACCAGAACTGCCAGCGCGAACAGGTAGGTACCGCCCACCCAGCTGATCCACCAGAACTGCCAGCACGAACAGGTAGGTACCGACCACCCAGCTGATCCACCAGAACTGCCAGCACGAACAGGTAGGTACCGCCCACCCAGCTGATCCACTGGAACTGCCAGCATGAGCAGCACGAAGAGGTAGGTACCGACCACCCAGCTGATCCACTAGAACTGCCAGCATGAACAGTACCTACGAACAGGTAGGTACAGACCACCACCGGATACCAGCTACGGTCGCTGCTGGGCTGAGAATGGAAAATATCGCAGTCATCCCAGAGCTTGGATTTCCTAACAGCCTGTTCTTTTTTTCGTAATTTTTATGTTACCTGTATCGGATCACCGAATGTGACGCGAAACACATTGTGTGTACGGTTGGAGTATGGAATTGGCCAGTTCCCGTCTCGCAGCTGGAGTGAGACGCTGTTTGGCCTCAGTTGCAGCAGCTGCGTGCGGTTGAGGTGTGAGTTGGGCTCTGACGATGATTGCCGGCTGCTCAGTTCGTGCTGGACGGACGGCAGCTGGGCCGGGCGGAGCTGCCGGAGCGGCGGGACCCGCCGCCGGCTCGCACGGTGCGCGGGCCGGCGCCGCTGCCCTCGCCCAGCCTGGTGCGCACCCGCTCACTGCAGGCCACCGGTCAGTTCTGTAGCGCTGAGGCTCCCTGCTGGCTGAACCCGCCACTGTGTCATATGCCGTGTCACATTCCCGGGAGGGTTGTCTCCTATCCCAACTAAACTTGGAGCATGGTGTAGAATTCTAATCGGTTTAATTTCAGACGTGTCTGATATTGCTCGAAACATGACCGCTGGTGATGTGCTAGTTGATTTGTTTTGGGTGTTGCTGATTCGTTGTTTCACCAGTTTGGATAAGACATTGATTTGTTGAGAGCCGCCGTGTGGTGTTGGCGTTTTCCGCGGGATCTGCCCCACACGCAGTGCCGCCGGCGGTTTTCCGCTCTCCCGTCACGGTGTTCCACGTCGCCAGGGTCCAGCAGCAGTACGCCGCGTGCTCGCCGCCGCCGCAGCGCCCGCAAGCGCTCCCGAGTCAACCTGGCCGACATCTCGGACATGGACGCCGCCGCCGACGGCGCCGCGCCGCAGAAGGCCTCCAGAAGCCCGGCGGAGGTGACCCGCGAGCTGACCTCCAGCTTCGACAGCTCGCAGGGTAGGTGGCAGGCCGGGCGTCCGGCTCTGGTCAGCCCAGTCTCCGAGTGTACTGTAAGTGGAAGTGATGCACGCTGCAATGCGCCGGCGGCGGGATGTCGGAGCAAGGGGACGTTTCACCAGTCCTCTGCACCGTGGACCTGTGCCGAAACCACCTCGCAGCAACGTTATTCGCAGCCACCTTGTTTATTAGCAGCTATGGCCATCCAAGCTTCGCGGGCTCCGCAACCCCGGCTGGTATTTTTCATGGATCTCAGAACTTCCACTCTTCCAAGAATGCAACAAGACTTTAACCACTTCTATTAAAATGATGAGTTCTTTCTCCCGAAATTAAGGTTTTCCAAGTGTACCTCTAGTGAGCTGGAAACGTATGAGGTGAATTTCATTGTTATGAATTTCATTGTTATGTTCCATATGACCAAATGTTCCGACAGTAATGCATGAAACTCGCATATCCCACTCCTCCGACTGTTCCGGTCGTCTTTGTATGATATCCATCTATACAAAATATTTTACGGGTGGAGAGGAGCCTTACATGGTCCTTGCCTGACAGACATGATACAAGTTTGAATTTAGAATGTATTAAACCCGTGATGGTTGTTGGGTCTGCAACTCGGCCGCACGCGTCTCGGAACGTTACCAATCATATCAGACCCAGTTGTGTGATGGGCGAACAACGAAGCCGCTTTGAAGCCTAATTTCTTATCGGTGTGTTGTGCCAGAAAACAGAGGGCGCCGACCGCGGCACGCGGTCGCCCTGTTTGTGCCTGCTTCTGCACTGAGTGGGACCAGCGAACTTCAGGCCGATGACCCGGCCCTGTCAGAGAAGCCCGGCCGGCCGCCTGTCGGCCGGCTGGTTTTTGCCGCTTTGTTGCTCCACGGGGAGGGCGCGGGGCTGGGTAGATAACGCGACCGCCACTGATACGGCGGCGGTGCATAATGTCGCGACTGCGTGCTGTGGTACACATTGCAGGAGCGCTACGGCGTTGTTGATAAGAATGAGGCTGCCTGGGTTCATTGGGGAGAGCGGGCCAGATTTGCAGAGCCAGATTATGTGTCGCAACATAGGAAGTGGGATGTAATGGTCTGGCTTAATCGGTTCTTGTATTTATTTTCTTTTCCGCATTTATCACCATCGTGTTGCAAGGCTCGTGGGTTTTGCATAAGGGTGTGGTCCAAGGATTTCTTTGTATGAACATATTTTATTTTTGTGATAGTCATGTATGGCTTGTTGACCTGAAGAAGACGAATGCTGAGGGATCGGGGTTTTGGAATGTTTTTGTAGGTTGATTGTGTCGGTCGAGTATGGCATGGATTGTAACTGTCTTTACTGGGGCATTACAGGGCTGGTGACCGTCTTTAATGGGGTATTAGAGGGGTGGTGACTGTCTTTACTGGGGTAGGGCAGTGATTGTGACTGCCATTACTGTAGTCTGACAGGTATTTTGACTGTGCCGGGTATGACAGAGATGATGATTGTCTTTTTGTGACTTTTCCTGGGGTGTTGCAGTGATTGTGACTGCCATTACTGTGGTATAACAGGGATTGTGACTGTGCCGGATGTGACAGGGCTGTGATTGTCTTTACTGGAGTAGGACAGGGATTTTGACTGCTTCTGTCTGGGGTGTGACAGGGATTGTTCCTGTGCCGGCCGCGGCAGCACCGCCGCCGCTGGAATTGTGACTTTTTCTGGGGTGTGACAGGGATTGTGGTTGTCTTTACTGGGGTGTGACAGGGATTATGACTGTTTGCTGGTGTGAGGTTGTGCTGTTGCGGGTATGACAGGGATTGTGACTGTTTACTGGGGTATTACAGGGGTGGTGACTGTCTTTACTGGGGTATTACAGGGATTGTGACTGTCTTTACTGGGGTATTACTGGGGTGGTGACTGTCTTTACTGAAGTATTATTGGGGCGGTGACTGTCTTTGCTGGGGTGTGACAGGGATTGTGACTGTTTGCTGGGGTGTGACAGGGATTGTGGCTGTGCCGGCTGCGGCAGGATCTGCGCCGCAGGGATTGTAACTGTTTGCTGGGGTATTACAGGGATTGTGACTGTTTGCTGGGGGTGTGACAGGGATTGTGACTGTTTGCTGGGGGTGTGACAGGGATTGTGACTGTTTGCTGGGGGTGTGACAGGGATTGTGACTGTTTGCTGGGGGTGTGACAGGGATTGTGACTGTTTGCTGGGGTGTGACAGGGATTGTAACTGTTTGCTGGGGTGTGACAGGGATTGTGACGGTTTGCTGGGGTGTGACGGGGATTGTGGCTGTGGTTGCTGGGGTGTGATAGGGATTGTGTCTGTGCCGGCCGCGGCAGGACCGGCGCCGCAGGGATGGTATTGTTACTGTGCCGGCCGCGGCAGGACCGGCGCCGCAGGGATGGTATTGTTACTGTGCCGGCCGCGGCAGGACCGGCGCCGCAGGGATGGTATTGTGACAGTGCCGGCCGCGGCAGGACCGGCGCCGCAGGGATGGTATTGTGACAGTGCCGGCCGCGGCAGGACCGGCGCCGCAGGGATGGTATTGTGACAGTGCCGGCCGCGGCAGGACCGGCGCCGCAGGGATGGTATTGTTACTGTGCCGGCCGCGGCAGGACCGGCGCCGCAGGGATGGTATTGTTACTGTGCCGGCCGCGGCAGGACCGGCGCCGCAGGGATGGTATTGTGACAGTGCCGGCCGCGGCAGGACCGGCGCCGCAGGGATGGTATTGTGACAGTGCCGGCCGCGGCAGGACCGGCGCCGTAGGGATGGTATTGTGACAGTGCCGGCCGCGGCAGGACCGGCGCCTCAGGGATGGTATTGTTACTGTGCCGGCCGCGGCAGGACCGGCGCCGCAGGGATGGTATTGTGACAGTGCCGGCCGCGGCAGGACCGGCGCCGCAGGGATGGTATTGTGACAGTGCCGGCCGCGGCAGGACCGGCGCCGTAGGGATGGTATTGTGACAGTGCCGGCCGCGCCAGGACCGGCGCCGCAGGGATGGTATTGTGACTGTGCCGGCCGCGGCAGGACCGGCGCCGCAGGGATGGTATTGTTACTGTGCCGGCCGCGGCAGGACCGGCGCCGCAGGGATGGTATTGTGACAGTGCCGGCCGCGGCAGGACCGGCGCCGCAGGGATGGTATTGTGACAGTGCCGGCCGCGGCAGGACCGGCGCCGCAGGGATGGTATTGTGACAGTGCCGGCCGCGGCAGGACCGGCGCCGCAGGGATGGTATTGTGTCTGTGCCGGCCGCGGCAGGACCGGCGCCACAGGGATGGTATTGTTACTGTGCCGGCCGCGGCAGGACCGGCGCCGCAGGGATGGTATTGTGACAGTGCCGGCCGCGGCAGGACCGGCGCCGCAGGGATGGTATTGTGACAGTGCCGGCCGCGGCAGGACCGGCGCCGTAGGGATGGTATTGTGACAGTGCCGGCCGCGGCAGGACCGGCGCCGCAGGGATGGTATTGTTACTGTGCCGGCCGCGGCAGGACCGGCGCCGCAGGGATGGTATTGTTACTGTGCCGGCCGCGGCAGGACCGGCGCCGCAGGGATGGTATTGTGACAGTGCCCGCCGCGGCAGGACCGGCGCCGCACCGGGTGACGCGGGAGCAGATCGAGGCGCTGCGGCAGCAGCTGGGCGCCGACTGGCTGCACAGCCGCGGCGGAACCATGGTGCAGCGGCTGCTGGGGCTGCCTGAGCAGGCGCCTCCCACCTTCATCGTCGGCTCGCTGGCAGGTGAGCGCTCCGCCTGTGTACGGCCTGTCCACCCACCAGCTGTGCGACCCCCGGCCACCGAGCTAGCGCTGCTGTCGCCGGTCTCCCAAATATACTAGCGGTACTGGACGGCAGGACACCTAAAACACGATGTCTGAGGTTCTTCTGCGTCGGCTATCCAGGACCGGGCATCGAATGGACATTAATGGCAGTTAGTTTGCAGGGAATTGTTTAACAGAGATTGACAGGTATTCACATGTGTACCAACACATCAGATGAATGCTTTTCGACCGGAGTATTTGTCAATCCCTCATCCCTCATTAGATTTTGACAAAGACTCCGGTTCAAACGCGTTCATGGTACAAATGTGAATAGTTTGCAGATGTATGCCACTGTTTGCGTCCTCTACGTTCTGCGGCAGATCCTGTACACCATGCGTGGGTGTCACTCTACTCGCATCCCCGATGCTCCCTGCTGTCCATGTCCTACCGGCACGGCTGGACGCCGCCCGTGACGCGCCGTTTCTGCCGCGCCCTGCGGACAGACAGCGACTCGGTGGGCCGTGTGAACGGGTCGGGCGGCACGTCGCGTGCGTCTCCGGCGGTGGGCTCGCCTGGTCGCCGCTCCGCCGTCGCTGCCGACGCGCTCCGCCACCGCTCCGGCGCCGCTGGCGGCGGTAGCGCAGGCGGAGGACGGCCGCTCGCCTGACGAGCCCAGCCTCTACCCCAAACGGGACGGCTCGGAGCTCTCCTGGGAGCGCGAGACCAGCGACGAGCTGGACGACGGTGAGGGAAGGGCTGTAGTGGTGGCGGTGACTGCTACACCGGTCGGTGGTGCACGAGCCCCGATTTGTTAAAAAGATAGCTGCCTAGGATATGGAGAAATTGGAAATTTGAGATAATGTTGTTTTTCACACTGCAGTTAATGCAAGGCTGAGCCCGTCATTTTTGCGCATTCTTCAAGGCGTTGGGACCCAATTTTTTCTCAGACTGAAATGCAGGCCGCTGCTGTGTCGCCCTGTTCCATCTGTTTTGGTGTCGGCAGACGAGGTGTGCTGCCTGGTGGTGGCGCGCCGCATCTTCCCCAGCGGGCTGGAGGAGGACGTCATGATCACCGTCACCGACTCGGCGCTGAAGGAGAAGGAGCTGGACGCCGCCCGCACTGTGGCGGAGGTCAGTGTACGGCCGCAAAAGGGGGGGTTACACCCGAGTGACAACCTGTGTCCGTTCTGTCTGTCACCTCCCCCGACTGTGGCGGTGGTACCTACAGATCACGTGTCCGTGCTGTCTGTGACCCTCCCAGACTGTGTTGGTGGGACCTACAGATCACGTGTCCGTGCTGTCTGAGCTCCCCCGACTGTGGCTGTGGTCCCTGTGGTCACGTGTCCGTGTTTTACGCGACGCTCCCCGACTGTGCGGCCACAGTGGGATCTGCAGACGGTGGAGGCGTGCCACATCACTAAGATGGAGCCGCTGACGGTGCAGCTCAACTTCGACACCGTGCGCCGCGAGAAGCGGGAGCGCAACTACTACATGGAGCAGTCTGAGTGGGAGGTCAGCCTCGCAGCGCACTGCACTCGGTGTGCCGCGATAACATGCAGCCTGAGCGCTCTGATCCGTATTATAGTCGTGTTATAGGCGTATGGTCGTATAGCTGTGACTACATTTCTCTGTGACAGACTGAACATTTTTGCTTAGGGGATTGGAGGGAGCCTGAGATGATGGTGCCAGTACTACCAATTGTGGGTTGTCCTCTTAGAATTTCAAGCCGCACCTTCGTGACAGCAGTTTTTGGTGTTCCTGATACTCTACATTTGGAGGCTATCGGGTACGCCCTCCTGCATGATTCTTCCTGTCGGGAACTGTCGGTGCTGAGATAGCTCGTCTCCAGCGCTGACGCCCTCTGCTGTGACAGGAGTTGTCGGCGGTGTTGCAGCCCCGGATCGAGGCGCGGCTCGCCTCAGAGCTGGCAGCCAGTGCGCTGCAGTGTATGAAGTGCGCAGCCGAGTTCTCCGACGGTCTGGCGCGCACCGCGGCGGCCTCCACCAAGGGCGACAAGCGCACAGGCGAGTCCCGCAGGCCGGTCCCGTCTGTGCAGCCTGGTGTTCAATCAAAGCTGGGCAATCTGAATGAACAGTCACCAATATCTGGCACAGGGAACCGCGGTGTGCCTCTGCCAGCAGCAATGAAGTGGGCAAATCTCGCTGGCTACTCTTCTGATCGTGATCGCTACTACAAGAAACTGTTTATCGTAGCTTTTTGTTGACAAGGAATGTGAATATAAATTTAGGTTGGATCAAACTCTACTGTGTTTGCTGCACTGTTTCACTTTTTGTAAAATTTGTTGCTGTTTCTTTTGCTCAAGCGAACTACTTGCCATATAGATTTGAAATTTTTTTGTATCCAGAAATTACATCGAGCTGGTATGAATATCCATCGCACTTCTAAATCTGGCAAACGCTACTTTTAGAGTTGTTGTATATGTAGCAATTACATCGATGTAGCATTAACGTCCATAGCACTTCTAAAATTAGCTGGTCGCCCTCGACAGGCCAGTACCGACACGTGCCCGTCTGCCCCAACTGTGGCTCGAACATGATTATCCGCGCCGAGAAGGTATCGCACCCCAACGCTGAGGTGGCGCTGTCGGCGGACAAACTGGCGTAAGTGGGGGAGAGGCGGAGAAAACCGTCCCGGAGACGTAGACCGCCCGCAGTGCTGATAAACAGGCCTATTTGCTAGTTAGTTACTAGCATCAGCTGGCCCATATCAGTGGACTTGGGACATTTTCATGTTGTCAATACGTTTAGACAATGGTTGGAAGTAAACAAGCAGTTGAGAGGGGTTATTCCGCCGTAACTGTTATGCGTCGGTCTCTGAGATAAGCCCCAGGGGTGTTGGGGCGCGGTGTAAGGGCGGTTCGCCCCAGTTCCCAGGACACGGCTCGGACAGTTGTGATGTGGCGTGTTTCACCCCCTGCACACCTTGGACTGTCGTCGAGTCTTATCAAGGGTCGTGTGTCCCTACTCCTTTTGTATATATGCTCTATGACTCTGAACCACAGAATCCTGATGGGAGCCGACTGCCGGCCTGCTAACGCCATAGCGCTTTTGTCCTGCTGCGGATGATTGTATCGCCTTAGATATAGTTCCTGATGTCAGTGCTGGATTCAGGTTAACTGTTCCCAACTTTGTGGCGCGTTATGTACATGCATTAGCTGTCTATGGTGTCTATGTATTTATTTTATCTATTTTATTAGGCCACTTGTTTATCATGTCTACCCCATTTGTGTCTTTTCTCACCCCATTTTGGGTTAAAGGACGAATCCGTTTGTGTTGGTTTCAGGACGGCGCTTGCCAAGAAGCCTCCCCTGAAGAAGCGACTGAGCAGCAAGAAGGTCGTGGCCAGCACGCCTCGACACATGATGCAGACAAAACAACAAAGTGAGAGCCCGAACAACGCCAGCTTTGGGGCTTCGTAAACATTCCACTAAACACGATTGCTCTCGTAAGAGCTTGTTTAGTCAATACTCAGGATTATGCATATTACTACCATGAGCTTTGCGTATTTATCCCGTATGTTTTTCCTATGTAACCTAGCCGTGTCATTTGTTTGGTAATAAAGCGTCGTGTACTAACGCTTGTCTTTCCCGTCGCGCGGTTGGCTGGCACTAACAACTGGGCGGAGTTTACTACTTCAAATGCTTCGACATGGCTGCCGCCGGATATATTTGCTTTAGGGCCTAGGAGAAACATATCACGCTCACGTACGGGGGTATGAGTCGCGGCGCTGTTCTTGATTGGGAAGAGCTATAAGATACGCGTTTGCAATTTTGTGATCATCTTTTCAAGCCCAATTTAATCATAATATAACAATGCCAGATCAGGGACGGTTCCAATGGGGGATACGGGGCCGCCGCTCCTTCCCCCTTAGGTCTGTGAAGTCGCCCCCTGTGAACGCCGGGCGCCGGAGGTGCCCTAGTCTTCCTTGAAATACGGAACTGTGGGGTACATGTTCATTAAAATGTACTTCCGAACGTGAGTCTAGAACAGGCGCCCTGTTTGCATTGTTTACTGCCCGCTTTCTGGAAGCCGCAGACTTCTGTTGGACTCGGTGCCCCCCTCCCCCATCCTCCGTATACCTGACGTGGCGCCTATGTGACCAGTTTTCTCGGCTTTTTCCCGGTAATAGTGAAGAAAGAACGCCTAAAATCACGTCGGGAGATTACCTTTAGAAATGTACCAAAAGGCCCGCCCCAAATAGTATATACTGCCTCCCCTGGGGTCTCACCTCTTCCCCCACCGAATTCTAGGGTCACCATTGTGCCAGGTACAATGTTGAGTTGATGACAGTGTCAGTAGATTACCTGCTATTTAAGTCGTATTATCTAATGAGCTTTGGCAAGATGGGCACAAGGGAGTCCAGACAAAAGTTATTTCTCTTTTCAGTGAGGAACTGTTGGCTACGGCACTGCTCACTGCTTTGATTACGCCAGGTGACCTATCAGAGGTGACATATCAAAATGTGTGCATAACCGCCGGGAGCCTTGTAATAGCACACTTCATTTTGCTGTCGTCCTTTTTTATGGGTGGGGAGTTGGGAGTGCTGCAGGTACGTCTCTGGGTTTTCTTTTTGAGGCAGATGTATAGGAACAATGCCCGAAATAATCAGCGATGCCACTCCATCAACATCTTCAAAGGCATCGGACTTCATCCGCCGACCCAGGCTAGTGGCCTGACGTGACCTCAGTTTGACCGGGAATGTTACTGAAAGTAATGTAAAGGACCAGACAAGTCTGTAAGTACGGTGCTGCTGCGCTGTCTTTTTTCCGCCCTACAACGTTGAGAGGGGCGGGGTCCGTTGTCCCGTGCGTGCGCGTGTTAGGCAGCGGTGGTGTTGAGGAAGGTAGGTGTTTCAACCTTCAGGCTTTTACTACTGAGTCAAAAGCCGAACTGAAACCGCTCTTTCAATTTCTCCACAACCCTAACGGCAGCCAGCACCGATACATTTTAACGTTTTATTTGTGTTTTTGTGCTTGAAATTGCTCCAGTAGAGACAGCATATAGTTATTTTGAAGCTCGCTCCCAGAATCTGAACTATCCTGGGCTGGGTTGTTGGAGCATGAACTGTTTCCCAGTACGAAAGCCTCTTAACTATGCCATTACGTTAGTTCCGTCAAGATTACGATTGGCTCATAATGAGTTCTTGATAGACGGGATTGGTGCAATTTGTGGATCAGCAGCGGGAATGCCGATGATTGTCCTTGTTATCCGTGCAATGACCCGTCTACGAGCGACATCCTCGACTGACCCTGGTGCCATGATGTCAAGCAGTGTTTTTTTATTGTTAATCGATGGATGGCGGGGGCGGCTACTGGGGGACCCGGCGATATGGAGGTCAGGTTTCTCGTCTTTTTAACAGGTTTTTATATTTGCGTGTGTGTGAAAACTACACGTGTTGTTTGACTCTTCCCAAGCTTTAATAAGATAGATAGGTCAGGTATCTTTTCACTTTTGTTCTCGTGTCGTCGGTAATTTCTAGGCTTTTGTAGTGTGCAGTTCAGTTTTTTTCCGAAATCACATATTTATTTTATCAAACGTATTTATTAATGTTTATAGGACTGTTAACTTCCTCATTCCAATATTCGCTAAATGATGACTGAGTGATAATTACACATACATGGGCTAACAATTCCCTTGATACTGCTCTCGAACTTCTAAAAAGAAAGGTAATGGGAAAAACACACTATTGAGTGAAGGATTTTATGAGATGAATGCTTGTCCGTCCAGCACGTTTCATAGGGTGAAACAGTGAGACGCTGACTAGTCAAACATCCAGCATTACACCACTTTTCCGATCCATGAAAGCGTGTCCGTCCCCAGAATAAAGTGTCAAGTATAGATCGTTTTGTAGTCTCAGGGGGGATTTTCCCCGCCCCGATATTTAGAATAGGGTATTTAGGTACGACCTGACTGCTCCACCGTGCGTTTTCCGTCCGCCCCGCAGACGCGGAGGGCCGGGAGCCGGCGGCGCGGGACCTGGCGGCCGGCGCAGATGACGCGTGCCCGCAGGCGACTGCAGCGACATCTGTGCTGACCACACGCGCCGAGGTGCACGCCGACTCCCCAGGTGCGGCCGGCAGAACACTCGATCTGTACGGCACCGGTCGGGAGGCACAGCTGTGTGCTAAATTGATGACTTCCGAGTTATGGCTAGGGCATTATTAAGTTTTTATTACTCTCAAGAATGACGGCTGTCCTGGTAGGCCTGGAAATATAAAACTCAGAAAACGTTGCAAGTGCTTACAGTGTATCAATGGCCATTTAGTTATCAATCAACCTTGGCAGTGGCAGGTCCAGACTTTCATTTCTGGGGCCGGTGGAGGGGGGGCTTGAGTCAATCCTACCCGACTTTTGCGTCGAATAACCTTTTACTAGCCGATTGCTATTGGCACTCATAACTTTCGTGGGGGGGGACTCAGCCCTCTGACCCACTAGTATCAGCCACTGATCCTTGGGTATAAGGATGCTCCGGCTACTAATGAAAGTCCTACGGTGCTGACGTTTTCCTGTTGTCCGTCCGGGTACAGAGAAGACTCCGGAGTCGTCAGAGTCGGACCGGGGCTCCAGCAGGGGGCATCCGCCGGACTGCACGGGCCGGCCTAAACCGGACAGCGACATCGAGGTCATCAGTAACCCCAGCGAGAGCAGCATCGAGGTCATCATTGACACCACGCTGCAGTGAGCTCCGGCTAGCCTGTATCGTATGTGTAGGATCAAGGGGTCGTCTACGGAGAACTGCAGGTTAAGCACCGGGAGTAATAAGCCTGGACGCCCAAAACTGCCCAGCTTGTACATTTTCTTATTATTTTTATGTTTGTTTTTACTGCTACTTGTATTATTACTATTATTATTATTATTATTATTATTATTATTATTATTATGTTATTATTATTGTTATTATTATTATTATTGATTGAAACCTTGCAGGCCGAATTGTTCAGCGTGCTTTTATGGACTCAGTTCAGAACGGGTTTGTATCGGTCGGGGACGTAAATGTAATGTTTTCAGTCGCCCCAGTAGCGTGCATTTTTACCTTCATTCGCTTATGGCAGTGCTCGAGGCATGTAATATCACTCAAGCCACGCAAGGCCAATGGTGCAAACTATCCGCACTTAGGTTTGAAACGGCATCTGGGCCCACTTTCATAAAAGTTGTAGATAAACGGTGTAACTTACGGAAATTGCCGCTCCGTTTCATTCCACTAAATTTGGTACATTCTCGTGTTATCTGGTACTGAGGTACACGTTCGACAAGTGGACCTCGGTACCAGACGATAGGAAAATGTGCCACATTTATTAGAACTAAAGCGGAGTGACAATTTCCGTATTCTTCGTAGTTTTATGAAATCGGGCCCTTCCTTTATTTTGTTAGAATGAGATGTATAACGTTGACGTGTATTTCAGGTCGGATAAGAAGGCCGAGCTGAAGGCGGAGGATAAGGAGGCGGTGAACGACTCGGCGGCCTGTGACTCAGCCCGGCCGATGGAGACCAGCAGCTCGTCGGGTAGGTGGCAGGCAGGCGCGGCCCACGCGGAGACTGGCCTCTGCTGAATAGCAGGGGCAAGTACCTCCTACAACTGGGGATGCTATTTGACCACACTGCTGGTGCGTCCTTCAGCCTTTCAGTCAAAGGAAGTTACTACTGTTTAGAGTTACATGCGTTTAAATTCCCAAATGGAGTTTCATCGTTGATTGTTTTGAATCGACTGCGGAATCAATGGGCGTGATAACTGTGAGCGATGTTTATAAATCTGCTCTCATTCATCCACAGTTCATGCTTTCTGTGCTTGGTTTCAGGCGCGAGGTGGATAGGTACGTCGCATGATGTGAATTATTAATCCTGTAACATTTTTTCGCCCCTCATTTTTTTGTTAAACTATTAACGTTCATGCTGATGAGATCACTGGTCGGCCTTTAACGAGACTGTGTATACCATATGCAGGTGGCTGTGACCCGTTCCTTGCCCAAACTGCCCAACAGTACTGTTTCTTCCTGCATGGCAGAGCGAGTGCTGAAGTAACATTACACTTTGTTTTGGAGGTGTAGGCACCTGCTGGCTATTAGGCTAAGATTAGCACCCTGGGAGAAGGGTGGAGTAAATTTGGGATAGATTCATAAGTCATATTAAGGTAAAGAAACATAACAAGGTTCCTGATTTGTCTTTGTTTTGTATATTTTTTTATAGATTTGTAGTAAAAGTTGCATATCTAGATTTCCAGAATCCGTGCAAAGCCCTCACGTAGTCTGAGATGTTCGAGTATCGAATTCCCATAATTCTGATTTTATTTTTCCCCGTTAAACGAAACTCGAGATGGAGACTTGACATGCTCTCAACGTGGAGCAGGGTGCGCCAGCCATCTGCTCTTCAATTATTTGGAGGCTCCTTGCGTATTTTCCGTCATCGACTCGGATGGCAACTTTCTAACAACTCGCGCATGTTAGCGTTACCAGGACGCTTCGTCGCATGTTTGTTGTGGAATTTCGCCCTAAACACGTCACATTTTTCCACCCTTGCGTTAGATGTTGCAGCCATGCTGCTCAGTTGATGACGATTATACTATTTCCTGCTTTGGCGAGCGGGAGGGGTGAGTGAAATCGGCTTGCTTTAAAACTAACCAGGACAAATGCACAACACTTTCTTCAACACTGAAAGCGCACACGTAATGTTATCCAGGTCCACTGTGGAATTCTAGCTAGCTGAACCTACGCCACTATATCAATATCATGTTGCTGGAGAGAGCTGGGGGGTGCTCGCTAACGTGACGTTAGTTACAATAGACGCAAAGGCGTTTTGTTACGCACCAAATGATACGGTCCCAACGCGTAGGCACAGGGGAAAATAATACTTGTGCAAGGCACGAATTCTTACGCAGTTGGATTTAAGACAATGAGCAATTTACCGCCGGGCGCCATACTAGAAAATTTATGCAGCATAAGAAATTTGTGCAATTTTTACGCATTTTCGTAAATATCAAGTAAATACACTCCGTTTATAATGCTTTATTTTTCCTTGACAATGCTGTAATACTTTCCACAGAACCCTTCCGGAATCAAATAAAATTTTCATGAATCCTTAACACTGTTGGAAATTACCCACGATTTCAAAGTAGTCCCATCGTACGTTACGGACTTTTGCACACTGTATACCCAAAAGTCTGGGGGAAACGTAGAGGACTTCGACTGGTTCGCCCTCAGTGATTTTATGACGATGCCGCTGCTCCTCACGGTCCGTAACTTTACGTTATGTATTCGGGAGTTGGAAAACTTGCGCATATGGCCGGAAGTCCCAAATTTTACGCCGTGGTTTCTCGGCGCAAATCAACTTTTATTTCCCCCTGCGTAGGCACAAAGAAGACCACCGTCCAGACTGAACATATGTATTATAATGGGGTACTGACCTGATTGTTCCTGGGCACAATTTTCAGCACCCTTGACCAAGAAGTTATTTTACTTAGTTATTTGGATGGTTATTATAGCGGACAAATCTCATAGGCAGGATTGCGGAGGACAGACCGTTTAAATACGCCGGTAAGGCGGGAGAGGGCCACCTGGGTGTGAGCTCGTCGGGACCTCGAATCGGGTTTGACCTCTGTGAGGTCAGATGTCCGGCGGAGTCGGGATCGAGCTACTGCGTGCATGGAAGTCTTTTTCAACCTAAACTACCATCGAGGTGACAGTTTTGTTTTTGTTTATATCACTAGAGACGCAGTCAATTGCGCATTTTAATTTTGTTGTTTTTTCGCAAGAAAAAGTAAATAAATCACATAAGTACATTACACGCTCTACGGGAGCCGGGACTAGGCTAACTCCACGGTTAGTGGAATTAGTCTAGTCTTGGAATCGGCTCACTGACTTAATCTACTGGGCCGGGTTAGAATTAGTGTCACACACTCAAGTTGAAAGCTGCTAAGCCTAAATCTGATGAATTAATGGTCGTAAGCCCGAATTACATCTGTTCGTAGCATGTCTTGCCCGGTAAAGTGGTGCAAAAATTGTCTTGTTGACGTCATAAAATCAAGTGTATAATGAAATCACAACTTGTTATCACCCTATGAAATAAACTCCGAGAAAAAATATGGTTGGCACACATTTATCTTGAAAGTTATTTTCCTCTTTCTTTCTCGCAGTTTCCACAGTCTTTTTTAGAAATTTGTTTGACTCGTTGACAAAGTGTTCGGACGTAAGCGTCATTCAAATAGAAACCAGTTAGTTCTCCCCGCCGGCCTGTGTGGCGGCGAGGCAAGTTCAGCCTGGGGAGACCCGTCGATAAGAAACTAGTCACGGTGCAAAAGTCGCCGGATAACGCGCCAAAATGGCACGGTTTTTTCAAGGGCAGTTTATAGCTGAATCCGAACGCCCGTATAAGTTTAACTATTCTGGTCAGCATCAGGATGAGGATTGGAGGGAGGGTAGGTTCGCGCTGTGGAGGGCGCGCCGATGGCCTAGGACATCTGTCACACCCTGGCTATTGTAAGGATTTCCTGCTCCCAATGTGCCCTTCCAAGAGGATGACACTCTCACCTTTCATGGGTGGTGGACATACTTTTACAGTATGACCGGCCTCTGGGTAACGAAATACATCGAAATGGCAAAAAGTCCGCCGTCAGCTAAAGGTGCCCCCGGGCGGGTTCCTCCCTGATATATCTTCCTCACTAGTTACGCCGTTTTGCTAGCCTGCTAGCCGATTGATGTGCAGTGGGTGGGCCCTGTTGAACCAGTCTTGTTCTCACTTTGAAGCGATTGTATGCTACTCATTCGGAGACATCTGACTGGTACGTTGTTACTCAAAATCTCTATTTGTCTCAGTGCTGCCTATGCTTGTGAGGCTACCTGAGTGCTACTTGGCAACGAATAAATGTAATCCGGAATTTTTTCCTAGGTATTTAGAGTGCAATTTCTTTTTCCGAATGCACTCCGTTCAATTAAAAACCCGGGGAAATATTCATTTTCAATCGCTTGGTGCACCACAGAAACATCAATATCGTGGAGGATCCGCATGTAAGCTGTTAAACACACTAAGTTTATAGCTATTCTGCGAACATAAACAGCCAATGGTCGCTTTACACCTATAGCCACCGTACGTATCAATCAGGGGATCCTTCTGTGCGGTTCTGCCCCAGCACCCGTCTCTATGAGGGCACAGGGCGGTGGCGGGTATCTCAGCTCGGGAGGCAGCATGAAGGGCAGCCACTTCGTCGTTTTCCAGGCGTCTCCTACGCCACCCTCCACAAGTGCTTCGTCAGCCAGCTGCATGTTGTCCAACACCACCTCGTTTTTCATGAGCAAGTTCTCTGAAGTGGCGCAGCACAGACTGTAGAAGAGTTGGTCGTTTAACAACAGCAGGCTTCGCTGGCGGGGAGTCAGCTTGCCGAGAGACTTGCAGAGCTCCGGCGGAAGGCCAGGGTGCCTCTGTCCCCGTGGCAGATCACGCTGCTCGGTGAGGTACGCGCTGAGATTGCGATAGCCCGTGTTACTGAGCGTCAGCTCGTCAATGTCAGAGGGCTTCAGTAGAGAGAACATGGCTGATATGTCCCATGTGAAGCTGCCGTCTGGCTGCTGCCGGAATTCCATCGCGTCGGCAACGTCGGGCGGGCACGCTGCGACTGCCCCCAGCAGACAACGCGCCCGCGTCTCATTCCCACTCCGGCGGCGTCCACACAGCGCCAGATTGGCCACGCGCCTCCCCAGAAGCATCCGCGCGTCCAGCACCCGCTCCCCCTGCAGGACGCAGAAGGGCCGCTCCAGCGCCAGCCGCAGCCACTGGCGAGTGACGTGGGTCTGCAGCTGACGCGACGTCAGCCGCTGGGCGGGGTGGTGCAACAGCCACGTCACCAGCCACTGATGTGGGCCGCTCAGCAGCAGCTGCCGCGTGCTCATCAGCTGGCTGGTAACAGCGTCGCGAACCGACGACAGCTCCTGTGCTGAGAACTGCGCCAGGATGTCGATGTCGCGGTAGCAGAAGCAGGAGAGGCAGCCGGTGTCGAGGGCGATCAGCAGGCCCTGCAGTAGTTGTTTGATGCACGTGCGGACAGATGACTCAGCTGTGAGAGTGCCGGACTCTACCATCCAGAAGGCGATCGTCTTCAGCAAATACGACTTCATCACGTTTTTGTGCGCACTAGGCAGCTGGGTCTTCATCGCCTTGATTTCCACGATGGCGACTCTCACACTGTGGGGGAGAGCCCAGCAGAGCAGTGTCTCGGCCCTGGTCAGCGATATTCTCCACTGATGACGACGTAGCTTACTGCCTTTGAGACCAGTCGGCACGATGTGGACGCCGAAGTCGGTGATGTCGACCACCAGCGAAGCGGCCGGCCACCCAGCCGGCCGGCGCCGACGCCGAAACTCTGCCGAAGGCCAGTGGGGCACGCGGATGCTCGGAACAAAGTCGATATCGGTGAGCTTTCCGTCGGAGACATTCCAGGAAGGTCCAGCCTGGGTGAGGATGAGATCTGCCCGCTGGTTCTCTGGTTGGGGAGGCGATTAAGGCCGGACAACAGAGTTGTGCTATTCGGTGATTGGTCTTTCGCACAGTTTCAGCTGAGAATATGTTTTGCTCCTCGTGAGAACAGTTTTTCTGGCGAGAAGCGTATAGCAGGATGAACCCGGTATCGCTGGTGGTGATCCAAATAACTCGAGCCCCGCCGGGCTGCCCGACGGTGTCGCCATCGATGACAAATGTCAATGGTCCCAGCTCGTACATCATGTCAAAGTCTGACCCCTGTCCCCTCAGTTGTTCGAAGTCGCTGCCCGACCGGGTGACTGACTGCACGCTTAGTTGTTGCAGCACCGAGCAGCAGCCGCACTCGGCCACACCGCGGCCGCTCAGGTGCTGAGCCTGAGGTAGTTGAAGTGAAGATTTGGCTCCACCAGATGATGTCCCTTGCACCACCTCACGCCACGCCTCGCTGACCTCGCGGCTCCGTTTCTGCCACAAGCCATTCAGCAGTGGCGCCGCGTACTCCACCACACCAACAGCAGCGCTGCGAGGGCTCTCCAGCAAGACATCCAGCAGGAGGTCTCGGTGGCGCCGCTCCACCTTCTGCATCGCCCGGCGCACCTCCGCCGGCGGGTACCGGGGCGATACAAACCTCACCTTTCCGTCATTCATCTTGAGATGGGAAGAGCTCTAGCTAGTGCTGGCCTTTACGGGATCTCTGGATATTTCGATGCTAAAGAGACAGTAGTGACTGCCAAGCTGAGTTGATTGGAGTGCAAGAGCGTTTTTCTACAGGTGCTTCTTAAAACGAGCCATATCGATCTATTGGTGTCGTCTTTGTCAAGATCGGTAGGTCGGTATTATTTTAGCTCCCGAAACTTCACTCACCCAAACGAAGTATTTTATACCGGTTAGACTGCTGGCGTTTTAAATGGTCATTGCTAGAAATCACTTAACTCTGATCACATTGTGTCCTCGTCTTTATCGTCCCACCTGTCCAGCAGGATCGCAATCGTCAAGGTTTAGGTGTCATACTTAGTCAATGAATAGCCCGCTCCGTCAACAGATGTCTTGAGTCGGACGCAGCATGCCGTCTGACGCTCTCAATCCGACCCGACTGCTGCATCCGCACACGCCTCAATATTGTCCTGTCACTCCGCATATCTGCAGGGTGCCTGTCTCACAAGTTCAGTGGGCGTGCCGCTCCACAGGCCGCGCCCCTTCACTCCAGTCAAGACCACGATACTGTGCTGACCGCCGACATTCGGTGCTAGTGCGCTGCGTTGTAACCACTTTATTTGGCCCGTTATCGGCTCGACCGCATTGAGGTGACTCACGGTACCTTGCTTATCTGCGGAGGTCAGAAATGATGCCCACTCCCCATACTGTTACAAACGAATCTGTGGAGAAGCAATTTGGCGGTGCAAATGTACATACCTTGCTTGTTAACCGGGTCCGGTTTAGGTAGTTTGCCGAAGGTCTTCCCTTTGTTGACAGTCGATAGATTGTGGAGACAGATTGCTCAAACGGTGAAATGTGTTAAAAAAACTCTGACGCGTGGTACAACCCTTGGTGTTGATATTCTGGGAATATCCTTCAAATTTATTTTTTAATATAAATTTTGTCCAAGTTGTTCCCAGTTTGGTTTTTGGAGTCACAGCCTCACTAAAGTCATTAATAGACTTGTCACGGAGACCCCGACACCACCACCCGAACGAGCAGCTTCCGCAATGACCGCTTAATTTAGAAGCCAAAGTTTAACGTTCCACAAAGCACAGGGACGGCCGCCCCGCTCAGGTTATCCCCTCACCAGTCAGTTGCAAGTCGACCTACAACGTATAAATTTGGAGCGCCGGAGCATCTCAGGGGAACCGATCCCAAACCTCCACACACATTGCCACTGCATGCTCCTGAGCAGCGGGCCGGAGCCCAGCGCTCTACCAGCTGAGCTAATGGGCCGGGAATTTGTTCGTAATCCTCGCATTCCTGTGGGTCTTTTGTACCCGTCATCATCCGGGAAGGTGATCGTCGCATTCGTGTGGGCCGTGGTCCGTGTCGTTGGAGGTGTGACGGGCCGTGGTCCGTGTCGTTGGAGGTGTGACGGGCCGTGGTCCGTGTCGTTGGAGGTGTGACGGGCCGTGGTCCGTGTCGTTGGAGATGTGTCGGGCCGTGTTCCGTGCCGGTGGAGGTGTGGCGGGCCGTGTCGTTGGAGGTGTGACGGGCCGTGGTCCGTGTCGATGGATATGCGACGGGCCGTGGTCCGTGTCGTTGGAGGTGTGACGGGCCGTGGTCCGTGTCGTTGGAGGTGTGACGGGCCGTGGTCCGTGTCGTTGGAGATGTGTCGGGCCGTGTTCCGTGCCGGTGGAGGTGTGGCGGGCCGTGTCGTTGGAGGTGTGACGGGCCGTGGTCCGTGCCGATGGATATGCGACGGGCCGTGGTCCGTGTCGTTGGAGATGTGTCGGGCCGTGGTCCGTGTCAGTAGAGGTGTGGCGGGCCGTGGTCCGTGTCAGTGGAGGTGTGATGGGCCGTGGTCCGTACCGATGGATGTGTGACGGGCCGTGGTCCGTGCCGATGGATGTGTGACGGGCCGTGGTCCGTGCCGATGGATGTGTAACGGGCCATGGTCCGTGCCGATGGATGTGTGACAGGCCGTGTCGGTGGAGATGTGTCGGGCCGTGGTCCGTGTCGGTGGAGGTGTGTCGGGCCGTGGTCCGTGTTGGTGGAGGTGTGACGGGCCTTGGTCCGTGCCGGTTGAGGTGTGTCGGGCCGTGGTCCGTGTTGGTGGAGGTGTGGCGGGCCGTGGTCCGTGCCGGTGGAGTTGTAACGGGCCGTGGTCCGTGTCGGTGGAGGTGTGGCGGGCCGTGATCCGTGCTGGTGGAGGTCTGACGGGCCGTGGTTCGTGTCAGTGGAGGTGTGACATGCCGTGTCGGTGGAGGTGTGTCGGGCCGTGGTCCGTGTCGGCAGAGGTGTGTCGGGCCGTGGTCCGTGCCGGTGGAGGTGTGTCGGGCCGTGGTCCGTGTCGGTGGAGGTATGTCGGGCCGTGGTCCGTGTCAGTGGAGGTGTGTCGGGCCGTGGTCCGTGTCGGCGGAGGTGTGTCGGGCCGTGGTCCGTGCCGGTGGAGGTGTGTCGAGCCGTGGTCCGTGCCGGTGGAGGTGTGACGGGCCGTGGTCCGTGTCGGTGGAGGTGTGACGGGCCGTGGTCCGTGTCGGTGGAGGTGTGTCGGGCCGTGGTCCGTGTCGGCAGAGGTGTGTCGAGCCGTGGTCCGTGTCGGCAGAGGTGTGTCGGGCCGTGGTCCGTGCCGGTGGAGGTGTGACGGGCCGTGGTCCGTGCCAGTGGAGGTGTGACGGGCCGTGGTCCGTGCCGGTGGAGGTCTGACGGGCCGTGGTCTGTGTCGTTGGAGGTATGACGGGCCGTGGTCCGTGCCGGTGGAGGTTTGACGGGCCTTGGTCCGTGCCGGTGGAGGTGTGTCGGGCCGTGGTCCGTGTCGGTGGAGGTGTGTCGGGCCGTGGTCCGTGCCTGTGGATGTGTGACGGGCCGTGGTCCGTGCCGGTGGAGGTCTGACGGGCTGTGGTCCGTGCCAGTGGAGGTGTGTTGGGCCGTAGTCCGTGTCGGTGGAGGCGTGACAGGCCGTGGTCCGTGTCAGTGGAGGTGTGACGGGCCGTGGTCCGTGCCGGTGGAGGTCTGACGGGCCATGTTCCGTGCCAGTGGAGGTGTGTCAGGCCGTGGTCCATGTCGGTAGAGGTGTGTCGGGTCGTGGTCCGTGCCGGTGGAGGTGTGTCGGGCCGTGGTCCATGTCGGTGGAGGTCTGACGGGCCGTGTTCCGTGCCAGTGGAGGTGTTTCGGGCCGTGGTCCGTGTCGGTGGAGGCGTGACAGGCCGTGGTCCGTGTCGGTGGAAGTGTGACGGTCTGTGTCGGTGGAGGCATTGGCGCCGAAAGCGGGGGAGGGGACGGGGAGACGTGTCCCTCCCGTCGGCCAATTAGGGGGACGTCCCCCAGTTTTTTGGTCCATCGTCATTAATGCTGTCAAGTACCGAATATACTCAGAATTTACCTCCCCGGTCAGCACCAGCTAGGGTCCGTCCCCCTGTAAAAAATATGTGGCGGCGCCCCTGGGTGGAGGTGTGACGCGACGTAGTCCGTGTCGGTGGAGGTGTAACGGTCCGTGTCGGTGGAGGTGTGACGGGCCGTGGTCCGTGTCGGCAGAAGTGTGACGGTCCGTGTCGGTGGAGGTGTGACGGTCCGTGTCGGTGGAGGTGTGACGGGCCGTGGTCCGTGTCGGTGGAGGTGTGACGGTCCGTGTCGGTGGAGGTGTGACGGTCCGTGTCGGCGGAGGTGTGACGGTCCGTGGTCCGTGTCGGTGGAGGTGTGACGGTCCGTGTCGGTGGAGGTGTGACGGTCCGTGTCGGTGGAGGTGTGACGGTCCGTGTCGGTGGAGGTGTGACGGGCCGTGGTCCGTGTCGGTGGAGGTGTGACGGTCCGTGTCGGTGGAGGTGTGACGGTCCGTGTCGGCGGAGGTGTGACGGTCCGTGTCGTTGGAGGTGTGACGGTCCGTGGTCCGTGTCGGCAGAGGTGTGACGGTCCGTGTCTGTGGAGGTGTGACGGGCCGTGTCGGCAGAGGTGTGACGGACCGTGGTCCGTGTCGTTGGAGGTGTGACGGTCCGTGGTCCGTGTCGGCGGAGGTGTGACGGGCCGTGGTCCGTGTCGGCGGAGGTGTGACGGGCCGTGTGCCGTGTCGGCGGAGGTGTGACGGTCCGTGGTCCGTGTCGTTGGAGGTGTGACGGTCCGTGGTCCGTGTCGGCGGAGGTGTGACGGTCCGTGGTCCGTGTCGTTGGAGGTGTGACGGGCCGTGTGCCGGCAGGCTCGATGTCGGCCAGCGTGTGCACCGTGTGGGAGCAGCAGCAGCAGCGGGCCCTGGTCCGGCCGGAGCCGCGCCGGGGTCTGCCGCAGACGCCACTCTCGCCTGCCGCCGCCGATCTCAGCAGCACGCTGACTGCCGAGTCAGCGCTCAGCCCGCAGAGCCCGCTGTCACCGCCAGCAGACGCCAGCGCCGTCTACTCTCCGGAGTCCGACACTAGCGCTGTCATGCGGGAGAATTGTGGAACTGAGTGTGAGGACTCGGTAGACAGCAGTAGAGACATCGAAGGGAACGACTGTGTTGTGCAGAGCTGGCTGAAGGACGGGGACTCGGAGTCGGTGGAAGATGTAGGTGATCTGAGGTTCTGGCACGATGACCTGTCCCGCGCCGATCACCGTCTACAGCTGCATCTGGAGATGAATGTGTTCGCCGACAATGAGAGACTCGTGTTTGTCGCGAAGGTGGGTTCGGGCTGAGGCGCGACTGCTGCGTGACGCCCGCATTTATCCACGGATAAGTAGCCTTAGATCCGCATAAGCAGTGGCACGTTTGTGACATACTCACAGTCCCAAATTACAGTATGTTAGTCTTCACTCGCGTGTTCCCAATGCTGATGGATAAGATTTTGTTGTAGACCGGGAGGCAGCGGCTGACGGGGAGGGTGCCTGTGGGCCGTGTTCCAGTGCGGTGCGTCTCCCGCAGGTGGCGTGTGCGCTGGACCCGCACTACGCTGAATTCGACGCTGTGCTGGTGCTATCGTCTCACAACCTCTCCGTCTTCGAACTGCTGCCTCACGAAAGGTAAGCACATCAGCTGATTTATTGAAAGAATAACTATTCCAGTTTGTGGAAGCAATAATCTCACCTAGTTTTTGCGACCTCTTATTTTCAAAACCGATTGTTTTAGTAATGTAGTGGTGATGGTGGATGCTTAAAGAGGCCGCTTTTTATGGAGCTGGAAACGAAATAACAGCTTGGTAAAGGGCCTGTCCAGAAAGGAGCCAGTCAATTTTATGGTTATGATACAGCTATCTGAGACCGATTTCCGCACGCTTTTTAGGCCAGGGAACGCCCCCTCAGCGTGCCTTATTTACCCACAAACATCTCTGCTTGTCCCCGCCCCAAAGCCGATGCCGCCGGCGCCCACAATTAGGGTCTCTTCATATATGACGTCAACCACCGAAGGGGGTCTAAAATTTTCTGACCCTCTGATAAAGGGGAGGGGTGTGACTTTTTATAACGATTTCTGACGAAGAGGGATCGCGAGCGGTCATGGAACTGCTTTTTTATTGAGCGAGAACCGCGCAAGCCCATGGCAGTCGATGAGTGGGTATTTCAAAGTTGTTTAACCAAATATGATACATTTTAGTATGGTACCAGTTTTATCTTGGTATACTAAGAATATTTAAGATGTTATGCTGGCATTCAACTTTCATACTTTGTTTAACCACAAACGGCTGCAGCTGGTGACTGTGCTGTTTCTGGAAACAAAAGTTTCTTCACATTTTTTTCACGGCAGCATTTATGCTATTAACAACTTTTCATTTTCATATAGTATCGTTTTTGTAGTGAAGTGGCTGCTTCTTGAGTGTCTTTGCGATTTTCGTCAGTGTTTTGAGCTGTAGGTAGGTAGTAATTGTTATTATTCTTGGCGCTATATGGCCAAGTCGCTGAAAGCGCCCTAAAACCCCACTACACACTTATTATTAAAAAACCGTCTCTCACTAGTCTGCAAAGTTGAAATATGACAGGTGTCTACGAGATTTTGCTGGGGAAAGCTTTCCTTTCGGCTTGGAGAAGTTAATTTACCATTAGAAACAAGCTGAGCTGGATATGGGCACCCTTTTCGTGCCAAATCGCGTGATGAGGACGTGTGTCGCTGTGAGTGCGTCCACCTGATTAGGGCGGCGTTTTTTTTAGCGGCCTCGACTCGGGTTTTAGCGTGGCTTTCTGTGCTGCCTGGAACTGTTAGCTGCGATAGAATACACCTTGAATAAGGCCTGGGAATCTGACTGCTTCTTTCGCCTTTTACCTGTTGCATCTTTGGCGTCTTTTCAGCGGCATGTATTTTGGTAAATGTTTGGAGATGCCAGAATTTGAAACAATGTTGATAACCACCATATTGTAAGGGATAGTATAACGTATCGTGTTTTAGCCGTCTCACAGACCTGTTTCAGCCGGTAGAACAAATAAATTATTAAAATGAAAATTACGAAAATCTTACTATACCACTTCGTTTCATTGCGGGTGCCCGAATCCCTCCCGAAGATATAAATCCACACCCCTGCGCCTTTCACTTGTGCTTTTGAGGCGGACAACAATTTTACTGAGGGAGGTGTTCTGGCAGTTTCTGATGGTTTTTGACGAGGGCAGCCATTCTCTGACAATTTATGACAAGGGGGTTTGAACACCCATAATTTTGGCTGACGTCATATGTGAAGAGCCCCTCAGTTTCATAGGTGAGCGGGGCTTACTAGTTCGGAGGTGCGTGCGTTCAAAAATTAGCTCGCCCTGAAAGCTGAGCTCTTCGTGAAAGCTGAGCTCAAGGGCAACTTAAAATGAAACCAGGGTTTTAACTGATGGAAGACTGGTGACTTAGCTCACATGAAAAAGTGGTATATTACCTTTAAAGCAGGGTGTCAGATCTAGGTGTTCAGAAATGTTTTTAGGCCATCTGATTTGCGTCCGTTTGTGCATATTTGGTTGGGAAAACTTACATCGGGTGCAATTTTTGGTATTGCATTTGTTTCGTCTACACACCAGGGCATGCACAAACGTGTTTTTTGTGAACGCCAGGGTAAGTCCGAGACGGGTCAGCTTCCAAATAGCATCGCCGCACGGCCTGCTGAAAGGCAAGAGAGGGGGATTCGTGCAGGCGGGGCCTGGAATATCCAAGGGGCCCCGACTTGTGGTCGCTTTTCCAGAAATTTTATATTTTTATTGGGAACGTTCTCAACTTTCCCTTACCATCGCCTCTGGATTGATCTACTTACGCCAGAGGAAACATGTCAGGACTTGTAGGTAAAAAAATCACTCATTAATTGTTTTTCGCCAAACATAGGCACTTACACTACCGACCCAGCGGCGTGCCGATTTTCCGACCCTTAGATGAATGTACTGGTCCAGTATGGGCTAAATATCCTTCCCGCCATCACAACTGCATGCTGAACAAGAAAACAGCAACGCCCGAGCCCCCTCCTCTCTCTAAAAAGTTGTTATCTTCCTGAGAAATGTCCAGCGGGGGGCAATTTCTACGACTGGGGGGACAAATGACCCCCCCAGTTAACATGTTAAAAATGGCTCTAGTCACACTCTTATGGTGAGAACTCACTACCTTTCCTGCTTTGATCTGGGTTCCAAGGACATTCAAATTAAACAGTCTGCTCTTCACATTTTATGGATGTTTGTAATTTGTGTTCGAACGAAAATGGCGAGTGAAGCTTTGACAAGTCCACTCCAGACATAAAGTTACGCACGTGCAAGTTTTCAATTTGCCGAGTGCTTGTGTAATGGTCAGTTTATCACAAGTTGGCGTCTGCTACAACTGTTCCGTAGCATTGAACTCCCCTGGCGGCTCGCTGCGCTGTTGACCGGAATCGTGATGTGGGATGGCAACATTGGCCCAGATGAGACCCGCCGACACGACGCTGAGCTGCATCCAGCTCAGCTCCCTCCGAGTACCTGAAACCAGCTAGGGAATAATATACAGCTTCTAAGTACCGCGGGCTAGTGTACAGCCCCCTGCAATTGAATCTGTACACACTAGGCTCGGCAGTTTTTGGCTAGATTCTGGACAACTGTTGCTCCCTCGGCCATGATTAAATATATGGCGTGTGTGTCTTGCCCTCGGCTTCAGGTATTGTCCCAAAAACTAGGTTCCAGGTTCGTAGTTTGAAAATAATTTGCAGGAAACATTTGTGATGACTGTCTCGTGACAATTTAGTTTTTCGTTATTAATTTCTAAAGCATGAGGCTGCTGAGTATTAGTGGGTACGTAATCGATAGCTGGGAGCAAAACACACAAGCTGTATGTTGAATCACGACTCTGTAAGCAGCAGTTCGCTCACACTATAACAAAACCTTCTGAGCCTAGTGTGTACAGATTCAATTGCAGAGGGCTGTACTCGTGACATGTGAACACGACGCTGTTTTATTGTCACCTCAGTTCGGACATTCCGTATCCACATTCAAACATGTGAGGAAAAGTCCCCGGGGAAGTGTGGAAACCATCCCCTGCTTTAGCAGTGCAATATATTTCCCAGAATGGAGAGTTGTTCTAGCTCTGGTAAAATCCTGATCTTACCATATTGGTGACTAAAGGCACTATATGTAAGCTGCGGCTCCTTTATAACCGCAAAGGCTTGGCGCTGCCCTCCGGTCAGCTGCCCACACGGAATAGTGAGCATAGGACACTTTGGAGCCGGACTTTTACTGCTGGTCTGGTCTACCCTCTTAATTTGAAAGTATGTGGTGACGCCATTGGTATTTGGGTTGCCGTTTTTTTTTGTTTGACAGTTTTTCCTTTTATGCTGTGGAGCGCATTTATGTTATGCCTACAGACAGTTATTAGCATCTTGTGATTTTGTATATGCACATATCCTATGCTGGTTATTGATATAATCATTGGGTTTGGGATATGTCTACAAAGGGTCATGATCCTGAATATTCAGGGATTTCATTTCTGCGCACTGCGCAGCGACCTTTACAACACCCCGGACAGCTTTTTGCACTTTGCCCCCTGGATAGTTGTCAAATGTCCATGAATATAGATTTTAATAAAATAGAATGTCAGTCTTGGTATTGGCTCAAAGGATTTGGCTTGTGCCTTGTTTTATCCCGGCTCAGTAAAAATCCGTGCACCAATCCAGCGAAGTGCGCCACTCGAGACTGGGGTGGAGGGCTGTTCAGACTCCTGCTGGTGGAATTCCTCCTCGGCTTCCATCCTCGTCAGTTGACCAGTTCTCGTCAGGCTAGGCTGGCTGAAACATCAGTGGTGACGACGGCGCGGTGTTCGGCAGGGTCTCCCCTCACTCCATACCCTCGTTGTGGTCGCTCCATTTGTTGGAGTGGTATGGGGAAGAGGGAGTCTTGATCAGTCTGTGGTATAACCTCGGTCGTGAGTGGTGTGTGTGGAGAGGAGAGCGCTGATCAGTGAGTCTGTGGTATAACCTCGGCTGTGAGTAGCGTCAGTGGTGTGTGTGGGAGGAGAGCGCTGATCAGTGAGTCTGTGGTATAACCTCGGCTGTGAGTAGCGTCAGTGGTGTGTGTGGGAGGAGAGCGCTGATCAGTGAGTCTGTGGTATAACCTCGGCTGTGAGTAGCGTAAGTGGTGTGTGTGTAGGAGGAGAGCGCTGATCAGTGAGTCTGTGGTATAACCTCGGCTGTGAGTAGCGTCAGTGGTGTGTGTGGGAGGAGGGCGCTGATCAGTGAGTCTGTGGTATAACCTCGGCTGTGAGTAGCGTGAGTGGTGTGTGTGTGGGAGGAGAGCGCTGATCAGTGAGTCTGTGGTATAACCTCGGCTGTGAGTAGCGTCAGTGGTGTGTGTGGGAGGAGAGCGCTGATCAGTGAGTCTGTGGTATAACCTCGGCTGTGAGTAGCGTGAGTGGTGTGTGTGGGAGGAGGGCGCTGATCAGTGAGTCTGTGGTATAACCTCGGCTGTGAGTAGCGTCAGTGGTGTGTGTGGGAGGAGAGCGCTGATCAGTGAGTCTGTGGTATAACCTCGGTCGTGAGTGGTGTGTGTGGGTGTGGGTGTGTGTGGGGGGGGAGGATGGGAGAGGTGGGCGCTGATCAGTCAGTTTGTGGTGTGACCTCGGCCGTGGTCGCCCTGGCGTCGTTTGCGGGTGTGTGTTTGTGTGTGTGTGTGGGAGGGGGAGGGGGAGAGGGGTGATGATCAGTGACGGTGGTCGATGCTGTGCCAGTGCCAGTTCCGCGTCCCGCTGATTAACCGGTCACTCCCCTGTCCTTGGGCGGCCCCGGGAACACCCCTAGTGACGGCCCACGGTGCCGCCACTTCTCGTCAGCACCCGGGCCTGCTGTCCGATACAGTGGGCGTAGTTCCAGATGTAAATTTGGCAACGCTCGTTGCCGAGCGACGCACTACTCTTGTTCTGGCTGCGGGATCCCAGATTGTTTTTTATGCCGCTATAAAGCCCAAGTGGGGACGAGAAATACAGCTGCCTCCAAGTACCACGTACCAAGCTCAAACAACACTGAGTTCACTTGCCTGGTGACAGTGCAACTCGGCGCCGTGAAACGCTACCTTTTTTGAGTGCTTCGAAGGCACCGAGATCAAACGTCCCTTCCATTGATAGAGACGCAAGGCTTTGTTGAGGGGAAAATCCCGACCCCCCATGTGTTGGATTTTGCTGTGGCGTCTGGAGCCTTTGGCTTTCACTCAAAGCCGAAAAACACCAATCATCTATCAAATAAGACATAACGCGGTACTCCTTTTTCAAAGAATGAACATGGCTCTGAGCCCCTGTCACGTAGTGAGTTTGCTTGCTTTCAGGTTTGCCTCCTGAAGATCTGAGGTGTTCCCTTGTCTCCCGGCAGTCCTGCTCCGTGGCGAGGGAATTGTTCCCTGAATACATTGATGATCTCAATGAGGGATGTTGTTAACATCTCGATTTTATTGGCGCTGTTGAAGTCGCTACTAAAGGTCTCGTTCAGGTGGCACCATGTTTTCCTTCTTCGCAAAAGGTGTCGTATTGCCGGAGCAGACGCATCCGGAGCCAAATCTGGGTGCCAAGAGTGCAAAAAGAGTTCCCCATTAAAACAAAGCAAGCGGGGTCCCTATAAAATTTTGGAGACGTCCAAAATGTTTGGCAAGATGTGCCACGCCCTTCTATTAGTGATGAAAGGCATTCCGGTCCGAGAGTCCGGGAAACATATATGAACAGAAACACAACTTTCGTTCGCCGCTCTCCACCCAAGGGTCTCGGATATCCCGAGCGAACGGAGACACCACCACAAGCATGGGATGCACGTACGGCTTGGTGCGTATCAGAAATGTACGACAGAAGAAGCTGGGAAACTTAGGTAGAATCTCGGCACATCAGTTTTTTTAAGCTGCTGTTCTTGCTAAACAATGACTTATGCTAGCCTCTTTCTAAGTAGCTTTTGCAGACCGTATATAGCTGAAATCTAATATAATATTAACATTTGAGAATTTCTTGTAATGATGGGCGCGAAATGGCCAAGACGCTGAAAGCGCCCTAAAACCCCAATACACACATATACGGAGCCGCAAGTGGTATCTGCAGTACGGTGGCGTAGTGACTTGTGTGGTTATGGGAGAGTGGTTATGGGGCGCCTCGTGAAGCGTGAGCCTTACAGGCAGGAGCCGAGACATTTCCAGAATATCGGACGGCCCTTCAGACTAGTAAGTACTGGAGGGGTTGCGGAAGGTTGAAGGGGAGAGGCTTTCCTCGAACGTCTGATTCACTGTGAACGTATCAATCGCGCGTTTACTGTGTTTTTCCCCAAGGCCGATTTTTATTTTAGACGTTCATGGTCTTCATCACGTAGCTGTCACACATCGGCCGTAAGCCCTTCTTGCCCTGAATACCACGATTATTAAGGCAATTCCATTGAGTGTGAATGTAGGTAGATCGAGGCTCTTGATTTTCAAGCGTTGCACAACCGAGGACTTGGAAAAGCCGAGAAAAATAATTTCTGACGAATACCACACATTTTTCTTGCCAGTGGCGGATCCAGGGGGAGCAAAAAGGCGGATCCAGCAGGATCAAAAAAGGCAGCCCTAGGCTCCCCCAAACGGAAAGGTCGGGGAAAAAACTGTGCTTTTGCCTCCCAAAGCTGTCGACCTCCTTCTTGCCCCGACTCCTTTTTACTTCATAAGCAAGATTCAGGTGCTTGAACTCTCACCTTCAAACAGAGCCAGTCAACTTCAGTGTAAGCATTGGGTCTTGGATAGTAAGAAAACATTTTGTGACAACATCTTTCACCCCCGTGAAGTTCTTTTGCTTTTTGACTCGAGTTTACCCCCAAAAACTAATATCTAGTAAAGTTTTGGCAAAATCTGTCACCGCATGACGGTACTTTTTTGTGTTTCGGCTTTGACTTGCCGCCCAAACCTACCGACTAGATCCGCCACTAGCCATGGAAGTATAGCATACATCACCCAGTTGCTTTAGCGGACTGTGTGACAGGCACATCCGACATGCTGCGACAGAGCACCTTCTGCGAATCTGCAAATAGCGCTTCCGTACATTGTTCGCTCAGCGGGCTATTCGTGTCGCAACCTTTAGCAGTGCCCTCCCTGGCATGGCCCAAACATGTGCATTCTCTGGACCCGGAAATTGTGTAACTGTAATTCACAGCACTGTGTAACATGAAACTTTGTGTGTGGTGTTTCCGTTGCAATATTTTAGCAGTGCCATCGAGGGTAAAACATGCTTGTTTACTAAATGTACAAATGTTTTTTTCATGTTCCCGTCTTCATTCCATATCCTTGTCTTTTATATCAATTCCCGTTGTTCAGCTGTTTTATTTATGCGTTTGCAAAGGACCTGGTTTCCTGTACATTTAGAGTGTGCAGGAACCTGGTTCTCTGTACATTCCAAAAGAAAATAGAAGAGGAAGAAAAAGCGCTGGATGCACCCTCCCGGTTCGTCACGCGGGAAACCGGAATAAGAGTGTTCAGCAATAGAAGTTAAAGTAATGGTGACTCAGGAACAGATATGGCATACACTTTGCAATCACGCTCATGGATTTTTAATGGGCTACGGTGTAACGGAATTTTAGCCACGGCTGGAATATAGTACATACCGCACCGCGATCGTCAGGGTGAGGTCACCAAAACCAGGGCTGGATATTGTTTAGTCTTTGAAGTCGCATAATAGTCGAAGAGTTCGGGGAATTAAATTGAATCAAATACCATGGCAACGGCACAGCAAACATACTCAGACCAGCGGATTTGGGAGACCACCGCCTCCGAACAGGAGGTAGCCGCCCCGCTCGCCCTGGAAAAGCCGGCGCCAGTCCTCCGCCGGCGGTGTCGCCGGGGCGCCGCTTACAGGGATTAGCTGCAGTATTTGTAATAACCGTGCCCGTTGCTGGTTCAAGATCACTCAGTGTGCAATGCTGTATGAAATGTTCAGTATTGGCTAGAAACGTGCTTTCTCGGAATGCGATTCTTAGATCGATGCAGAGTCAGCCAAGTGCATCAAGTGTGATTGCTGGGAAGGCCCATTCACACCTGACGAAATCCGTGGAGAATGAACCAACATTTGGAATCTTTGGAATCTGCGCAGAACCAGTCAATATTTAGAATCTGTGCAGAACCAGTCAATATTTCTGTCGAGCGACGCCGCAAAAGCACGTGTGGAGAATGTCTGCAAAAGTATTGCCCGATTTTGTAGCAGATTCATCCTGATGCGAATGGTGCGCAAAGTCTGGGGAGCTTCATCTGAAATTATGGATTGAATCCTCAGTTCCCAGAGAGGAAGACGGCTGCTTATCTGATATTTACAATCCAGCTTAGATTATAGGTCACAATCCAGCTTCCGAAAAGTGGATTGTGCTGCGCTATTTTCTGTAGCACGTTGCGCAGTGCAGAATTTGACGTAGTGCGTTATGGATGGCGCCCAGGTTTTCTGCGATATGTTTTCAAAGCTTCGGCTACAGGTTAATTATCCGGTAGCGGAACGCAGTCACTGCCTAGAAACAGCGGCTTTCCGTTCGGTACCTCGGGGAAAGGGTGCCTGTGCGTGGTACACCCCAAGAAGCTACCCCGCTTGTTCCATCATCGGGCAAATCCCAGATTCGCCACCGACAGTATTAGCGCCGACGCTACTATGCTAGTTTAGTGCTGGTCATATCAACTCTACAATATAAACGAATCTGAACGACGTGGTCCGCTTAAGTTAAAAACGTACACTGATGTTTTCAGTTAAAGCATAACCACCCCAGTGGTATAGTGTTGGGTGGGTGTAGTGGTCCCCGACACGGCCCGCGGTGCCGCGGGTGCTCTGGAGTTGTCCCCCTGCCACAGGCCCGCGGTGCCGCGGGTGCTCTGGAGTTGTCCCCCTGCCACAGGCCCGCGGTGCCGCGGGTGCTCTGGAGTTGTCCCCCTGCCACAGGCCCGCGGTGCCGCGGGTGCTCTGGAGTTGTCCCCTGCCACAGGCCCGCGGTGCCGCGGGTGCTCTGGAGTTGTCCCCCTGCCACAGGCCCGCGGTGCCGCGGGTGCTCTGGAGTTGTCCCCCTGCCACAGGCCCGCGGTGCCGCGGGTGCTCTGGAGTTGTCCCCTGCCACAGGCCCGCGGTGCCGCGGGTGCTCTGGAGTTGTCCCCCTGCCACAGGCCCGCGGTGCCGCGGGTGCTCTGGAGTTGTCCCCTGCCACAGGCCCGCGGTGCCGCGGGTGCTCTGGAGTTGTCCCCTGCCACAGGCCCGCGGTGCCGCGGGTGCTCTGGAGTTGTCCCCCTGCCACAGGCCCGCGGTGCCGCGGGTGCTCTGGAGTTGTCCCCTGCCACAGGCCCGCGGTGCCGCGGGTGCTCTGGAGTTGTCCCCCTGCCACAGGCCCGCGGTGCCGCGGGTGCTCTGGAGTTGTCCCCTGCCACAGGCCCGCGGTGCCGCAAGTGCTCTGGAGTTGTCCCCTGCCACAGGCCCGCGGTGCCGCGGGTGCTCTGGAGTTGTCCCCTGCCACAGGCCCGCGGTGCCGCGGGTGCTCTGGAGTTGTCCCCTGCCACAGGCCCGCGGTGCCGCGGGTGCTCTGGAGTTGTCCCCCTGCCACAGGCCCGCGGTGCCGCGGGTGCTCTGGAGTTGTCCCCCTGCCACAGGCCCGCGGTGCCGCGAGTGCTCTGGAGTTGTCCCCCTGCCACAGGCCCGCGGTGCCGCGGGTGCTCTGGAGTTGTCCCCTGCCACAGGCCCGCGGTGCCGCGGGTGCTCTGGAGTTGTCCCCCTGCCACAGGCCCGCGGTGCCGCGGGTGCTCTGGAGTTGTCCCCCTGCCACAGGCCCGCGGTGCCGCGAGTGCTCTGGAGTTGTCCCCCTGCCACAGGCCCGCGGTGCCGCGGGTGCTCTGGAGTTGTCCCCCTGCCACAGGCCCGCGGTGCCGCGGGTGCTCTGGAGTTGTCCCCCTGCCACAGGCCCGCGGTGCCGCGGGTGCTCTGGAGTTGTCCCCTACCACAGGCCCGCGGTGCCGCGGGTGCTCTGGGGTTGTCCCTCGGGCTCATTAGCGGAACGCTCGCAGCATTCGTTTGGTCTGTCGTGACCAATTAGATATTCTCGTGGCAAATGGGTGCCTGCTACGGTATTACAGATGTGGGTGACGTGCTGGATGGAAGGCTTTGTGACATGAGCAGGTGCAGTGAAGGGGCATTAAGACTGGATGCTGTGTTTCTAGACACGCTCTCGGGAAACCAGAAAGCTTCTTTAGGATAAACTAAGGAAGAGAAAATAACCCTATTGAAAGTGACAATGTGAAAACTTCCTGCAATAATTACCAATACAATATTGACCCACAATTCGCGCAAAAGAGTTTGCTTACTTAGAAAAGCATGCGAAAAATGTCCAGGAGCGCCTATTTTGCTATTGGCCATCGTTCTGGAGGACTGGGTGTGAGCTGTTGCCAGGCTGTTAGACACTTGCTTACCTCCCACCTCCCTGCTGGTCACCACCTGTACATTCCTGCCCTGTGCGATGTGTGCCCACTCCAGGACGAAGGTGGAGACACCTGCTGTCAGGTGCCGCTTGGGCTGGGTAGTTCTCGGCGGTGGAGCGCCCTTGGTGGATAGTTTGTCGTTATGGCGCTCGGGCCATATGTCGACGCCATAGTGTTAAAATTCAGTCAGGTGCTCATCGTCAGTGTTCTAGTTGTGGTGGCTCTGGTAAAGTTCGGCCTGATTGAAACTTGAGCTGTGATTGAAAGATAGAATGGTTGATAGATATACATGGGAATTACGTCATCACTATAATGGAACCAGACTGTTATTTCATGCGTATCTCTGGCGAACCAATTAAGCTAGAACGCTTGCTTGCCCATGTTGTGAAGTGTATGGATCGGTGCACTACCTGGGTACGCCATACATATTTGCCTATTTGCTTTCATCTTCGTCTCTTGGAGAGGCTTCTGAAGATAAAGCGCTGTCTAAAATATACAACGGAATTATATTTTGCACAAACATATGTTGTTAGTCTACTGAAGCTAAAGATCAAAAGGACGGAGTACTCCAAACGAGAGCTTAAAATCACGATGCCTAGGAGTCCTGAGACAGCTAGAAGCAAAACACTTAAAGCTCCCCCTATAAACCTGTCCATGATGTTACAAAGTCGACTCGTTCTGAGGTGGGATTTACGATGCCTTAACACCCGCACTGGGGGGGCCTGGCACTAAGCGCACTGGGTGGGGGCCTGGTAGGCCCCTAAGATCTCGGAAACTAAGAGGTATAGAAAACGCCACTTGGTGGGTGGGTGGGGGCTATGGTGATTTGTGACCATTTTGCCTGGTCTATATTAGGTCAACGAGGTCGTAGGTAATATTGGGCATGCTGGTATCGATTGATAAATGCTGTGATTATGCAGGAAATGGCGGGAATAGCTAAGGCGGACAGGTTTGAGGGTCTAAGCTCCCACAACTGGGTGGTCATTAGGTCATTGACTTTAGGTCCATATGGTATACTACTTATTTTTACACTTTGCTAAACTGTGCCACTGTTTGGCGGGAATGGTTGACCTTTCCTGTTGACCTTGACCTTGCTTGCCTTTGTTTGGGCCCTACCATGACGTCATAGCATAATATTGTGGTGGTAACGTATTTGGCCGGGCGTGGTGTGCCTTTAAGTGCGATTGACCTTGACCTGTGGTTTGACCTTGACCTTGACTTTGTGAGTGACCTTGACATATGTGCTTTATGACGTTTGCGTCCCACTCGGTCTTTGGTTACTGGTCCGACCGCGCGTTTGGCGATCTCAAATGGGTTGATTTAAGCCTTAGTAAATTGTGGATTTTAAAGTCTTCCATGGCGCTATTAAATTCTGTTATGTGGCGGTTTTTTTTGTAAGGGTTGGGCCTAAAGGTGGGGCCTCTGTTAAAGGGAATGTGGCACTTTCATAACGTGATTTATCATAACGCCGCCCCGGTAGCTCAGTTGGTAGATCGTTGGGCTCCGGCCCGCTGCTCGGAAGCATGCAGTGGCAGTACATATCCAGGCTTGGGATCGGTTCCCCTGAAACGCTTCGGCGCTCAATAGTTAACCCGACGTACAGGTCGGCTGGCAACTGACTGGTGAGAGGATGACCTGAGCGGGGCGGCCGTCCCTGTGCTTTGTGGGACGTTAAACTTTGGCTTCTAAATCAACCCTTCATTGTGGGAGTTGCTCGTTCAGGTGGTGGGGTCTGGGTCTCCGTGACAAGTCCCTTGATGACTTTAGTGAGACTCGGACTGCAGCATTCAAACTGAGAACAACTTGGACAAAATTTATAATGATAAAAAATTAACTGAGATAGCCAAGTTGTAAAGCAAGTCGGAAAACCCGGTACCCAATATATAATTTGTCTTGGAACTCGAGATTTCCGTAGAAAAATGCTAAAAACTACCGGCAATGTACCCCTCATGTACCCCTAGCAGCAGGCCACAGTTGTCATGGCTGTTTGGTGTGACGACATATGCTGACGTCATGGTGAGCATCAGCCAATTGAAGCCTTTGAAGCGTTTCGAGTATGGTAGTGGTTGCCAGATCATGACATCATCCGCAGGCTGATATTTACTTCTTTCCCTAGAGAGGAGCATTTAAAAATCAAAATATTGAGCTTATTGTACATCTTTAAGAGAAATCATGAATGGTTTCATTATTTTCGGCTAAAATTACGCCTAATTACACTAAATTCCAGGATTCGACCAAGGTGCCACATTCCCTTTAATTCTACCTGATTGGGCTTTGACGAGTTTTAGGTCTGTTGTTGGAATACTGTGCTCTTCTTTTTAAGTCTTGTTTTATGTATCATTTTTGGGGCGAATGGTTGGTGATCTCTTCTGAGATTCGCTTCAACTTTAGTTCTAAAAAGTATCTTCTTGTTCTCTCTTCCTTTTTAAATTAATTCGGATATCGTTCAGCATTGGCGCCAGACGGTCTTTTGATTCCTCCGCTTTGCGATATAGCCTAGATGCTGAAGGCGCCCTATAAACCCCAGTACACACACTGATTCCTGCGCTTTAAAAATGGTATGTTGATACACCGGCGTCCAAAGCCTTTGTTTATTCTTAAGGTCACTTTGTCATCAGACCTCCTTTCTACTCCCTGGGAAACTGAATGAGAGATTTGCTTTAATAGCAACGGCAGGGTACTTGCCACGTTAACGTTTTCGAATCGCCGTCGAAACCATGGCAACAGAACATGAAGCCAGACACGTGCTTCATATCGCCCACTTTACCACATACTCTCATACTTTCCCACATCACATCGGCTATTGGCTCGTGTCACACACGGCAGGCGAGCACCACACTCACCGTCGCACGGAGCCGCCTGGGGTCTTCGGCCCGTGTCGTCACGTGATTGACCGTCCTTTGCCTCGCGACACCATGACGGCCGCGTGTTGCGGGTCGATTCTTCTCTCAGGCGGTCTTCCTTTGCTTCGGCGGCAGCCCTGATGACTCTCAACCAATCATCGCCACCTGCCGACACAATTGGACGGCTGGCCCTCAGCCAGAGGGCGCCCTGCTGACGTCATTTGTGACGTCACCGGAACTGGTGGGCGTCAGCAGGACATGGTCTCATTGCCGCCGTATGGTAATCTGCCCGAGAAAATGTCTCCAAACAAGCCTGCCTATGCGGCGTAAGTCAACTCCTTTTTCCAACTCGCTATCATGAATGGCAATGAAATATCCGCTGCTGGGAACCATCTAACTTTGCAGAAGTGGTTGGCGCTACAGTGGGCTGGTGAAGTATTCCAGCAGAGTTTGGCCTCCCGTTCGCTGCGGTATGCGCCTCGGCACCCCAAATGGAAAGAGCAGCCGCTCCAGTAGAGATTTTCTGCGCTTCTTCTTTGGAGCAGGGCTTGGCGCTGCTGCTGAAATAATATTGTGTTTTTTAGGCACGGGTTGTTTGTTCTCCGAATTCTTAAGCTCATACACTAATGCAGAACTGGTGGTGTTTGGTTCTGATTCGATAGATGGAAGGGACGTAATCTTTTCGATGGTTTCAGAGGCGTGACTTGTTTCAGAAGAGACTTCTATATTTGACTGGTTCGTCTCCGCGACCGATTTGATCTCACTTTTTCCATCTCTACGATATGTGTTGCTTGCTGATGTGGACTCTGTTTTTGACGGTGACGTCGCTGTAGAATGCTGTATTACAGAGTCCGACATTTTAGACGAAGGCTTACCACGAGAAGAGGGAACTGCAGTGTTTAGTTTGGCGTCGGGGAAAGCTTTTGTATCAAGTACGAGTAGATCGCGTTCAAAGGCAACTGCGGAGGCAGTGGAGATTTTAGATGTCGTTTTGATCTCAGGCGTGGCTTCAGTTGCAGATGGACTTATTCCAGAAATGAGCTCGCTGTTTCTAGCGCCTTTTGTACCAGAGAATGGTACCGTTGGAAGAGTTTTGATCTTCGTTGTACCATTCGACAAAGCTATCTTCTCGGAATATGTTGTCCGATCAAACAGTTTCTTCGCAGAGGTGGGTGTGGCTGCCGGCGTGACCTCGCTGTCGGGGGATGTTGCCTCAGTGGCTGCTTCTGAATCAGGTGAAGTTTGTGTTTCCATATTTGTGGCGGAAATCCGGGACTCAGCGATGCTTTTAATATCAGCCGAATCTTTCAATCTAGCGATCGTTTCCTCCTTGATGGCCACATCAGTTAGGAAAGCTTCGTCTTCGTTGGGCACTGACCAAGAGACTGCTTTGATTTTGAGTGAAGTTTTCTGTTTTGAGAGTTTTGTCTCCGGGCTTGCTGTAGGTCTGACTTCTGAGGTGACCACTGTCTTCTCATTTCCTGTAGGTTTGACTTCTGAACCAAACATTTTCTCCTGAGTTCCTGTAAGCTTGCCTTCTGAAACGGCAATTGTTCCCTGACGGATTTCACGATCAAGGCTGGAATTAGCCACAGTGTTGGAAATTTCAGGACTAAGGTCATTAGCGTGGTTCTTCGAACTGTTATATGTTGTGGTGTTTTGCTTAACTCGTAATCCAACTGTTTTAAAGCTGGAAACAAAGTCGACAGCGGAGACATTACGGAAACGTGTATTAGGAACTGCGCGGGCGCCAGTTTCGGCTAAAAAGAGCGAGTTCTGGCTTGAGTTGAAGCTCCTATCCCTGCTGGGCTGGAGTTCAGAGCTGGTTATGCCCAGGCTGGGCACCAGGTGCGGTTCTCTGCCGGTATCGGTATCGGAAATCATCGGTGAAATTGGCGGACGTCAACTCCTCCTCCTCGGTGACAGTGTACTGCTCGAAATCGGCGACAACAGCACCGTCATTGCTTGTAGCCTGGCTATCGGCGTCAGTGCCATCGTTTGCTTCAACGGTTTCGAGGTCATAGCCATTGATTGGAGAGCTGTGTGGCGTATCGTATGTATCGTGCCTGCCTGCCGAAGATGCTTTTCCCTGGGATCTGGAGGACCTTATTCCATAATCATGTAATGACCCTTCATCATCGGTGTCAGGTATTGAGTTTGTTGTTGCCTGAGTAAGCGTTTCCTCAGTTGTGAGGCTTACTTTTGGGTCGAGGTCGTCGTCAGCTACATCTTTTGATGGACCGACCGGCCCCAATTCACTCTGGCTGTAGTCGTCCACAGTTTTAGCACTAGTCTCGGGCGTTAATACCGGGCCCGATTCACTCTGGCTGGAGTCGTCCACAGTTTTGGCACTTGTCTGGGTTGTTAGGGTCAGGGCGGCAGCGTTTTGCCCACGGGTCGACAGGCTGCTGGAAGCGGAGCGTTGGTCTGTAGCCGGTGCGGCTCCACCGGCTCCACCCTGTGGCTGGACTGCCTCCTGGTGTGGCCGAGTGTTCGGCTCTGCGGCAGCCGTCGCGCCGCGAGGCTCATAGGGATCGTTATGCGTGATTTTAAAGTCAGTTTCTTGTTTCAGCGTCAGTGCTGGGTGGAGCACTGACCTTGTTCGCATTTTGTGTGTCTGCTTTCATTTCTGGTACTTTCAACACCACACGAACCGACGCCATCTCTTTTTCCGCCATACCCGTGTATGCCTTCCATGGCTGGGAAGCTACTGCTTCCACAGCTGAGTGATGTAGCTGCCGCTCTGGTTCGTCGGTGAGGTCTCTGGCTCTGAGCGGCTCCGTCTGGGTCTGCCGTCCCTCCTGCTGGGACGGTGACGGTGCTGGTCGTCTGCTTCCGGCCTGCTGGTGCCGCAGGAGTGGGTACGGCCTCTGCCTGATCCCCCCACCCGTCGCTGTTGGGCGGCTGGGAATCGTACACGCCCTCTGCCGTCCAGAGTGGCTGGATAATCTGTTTAATTTTCTCATCTTTGCCCTGTTTGGCCTCCTGCGCGTGGATGCGGAATGCATCTTGGAAAAGGACTGACTTCGGTGAGCTGAGCGCATCCTGGGGTAGTGTTGGTCTCTTCTGTGAGCTAACCGCATCCTGGGGCGCTGTTGGTCTCTTCTGTGAGCTGAGCGCATCCTGGGGCGGCGTTTGTTTCCAGCCGAGTGGCAGATGCCACAGCCCAGGCAGTGGACTTAGCTGTCTCAGCTTCTTTGAAGTCAACGGTGTCACAGAAGGGCTCTCTACATCCTCAGCTGTCGGCGGCGGCGCCCGACACGCGGCGGACGCCGAGTCCTGCGGTCTCCTGAAGCGCTTCCAGAAGGGAGAGTCCTCCGGTGGCCCGCTGCCGACGGGGGCCGGAGACCAGGGCGAGTCCTTGATGGGGTCGTTGTAGTAGTCGTGGTCTGGGTCCGGGTACACGGTCACAGCCACCCGAATCGGCGCACCCTTGTCTTTGGGGTCGACACTGGTCAGCGTGATCCACTTGCGGTACGGCAGGGGGTTCAGCAGCGGCCCGTAGTAGCTGGGCGTCCCGGCCACGATGGCTACCACTAGAATCAGCCACGCGCGCACAGCCTCCATGGCGCGCGCTGCTGTCCACGGTCAGCTGACACCCACAGTATTCTGCGTGGGTCTGATCTGTCCACCCGGCGGCCCGAGTGCCTGCCTGGGGGCGCTCCAGTGCGTCTCGCGCTGCTTGGGCTGTTTACCCGTCACCTGCCTCTCGCTGAAGGTTAGTGGTGTCAAACATACCCCCAGTGGCCAGCGCTTCTCGTAAGGGGCTTCTTCCGAACATTGACTTCTCTATGATGATTGTATTCTCTCTTTTCACGCAAAGTATTCCCGACATTCAGCCATCGTAACAAAAAAATCCAGTTTCAATCGAGGGGCAGCTGGACACAGAGTGAATTTTTGGTTATTTTCCTGGGTGTTTGAAGAGGCAGGTCTCCACATTCCCCTCTGGAGAGACTTTCCCTTTGGTTTGATAACCCCGTTCAAGGCCAGGCGTGGCCCGGGTGTGCTGCTCTGCTCCCTGCACGAGTCCCACGGAAAACTAGACGTCACCGCAACGGAGGACGCCGACACCTCGTCGCATGGGAACCGATCTGGAATTTAATTAGAGCGGGCCACAGTTTGGGGGCTTTTCTGCCACGTCAAGTCTTGAGGCCGATAGCATTTTCAAAAAGTTCAATTCCCCGAGGAAATTAAAAGCGATACACGTAGATATAATTTTGGAAAACGGTGAAAATGGATGAGTGCCGTGCCCTTACGGCTAAAAACAATGACAACCATCGAGCTGTATTCACGATGTGAAGTTTTCCCGAAGGATTTGCCAAAACCTTACATTTTAGGAAGATGAACGGCAGTCAGTGTTTTCCGTCTGGGAGTCGGCGGAAGTGAAAACGTTAATTAATGCTGCATGGAGCATGTCTCCCAAACGTGTTACCCAGATGTACTGGAAGTGACGACTGGCATGGCCCAGTGAGCGGCGGCCGTGCGATTTGAAGCGTTGACGCAGGCATGAATGCTGGTTTGTGAGCGTTGGTTGAACGTCGACGACCAGTGAGACAGAAATGACTAGCGCACTTATCTATGTTCAGCAGTTGTCGGATGCTGCTTATGTAGCCGCTTTTAGTCATTTTTCTTCCTGGGAACTCATTAACCGGGGCGGAAGCTGGTATTGCTTTGTTCGTCTCTGAACGGAGACGCTGCTTCGGCTTATTTCCGCCTGCCTCTTGGGCGGTGCACCATTTCTGATGGGTACATTTCTCCTCGGGCGTGGTATCTGAATCGAAACTTAAGGGCTGGTTTGGTGCGAAATACATAATAACGAGATTTGAACCTAGCTAACTTATTGGTTCCTATAGCCTGTCTTTCACAAACAATGCTATCTGTCTCGTTTGCCAAGACACCTCCACGCGCCTGTTCGTGTTGAGGGTGCTTGCATCCCCACGAGGGGATGCAATGTCATAAATCCCATTGTTGTCATTGTGTAATGCTGCCTGTGGTTTCGCCGCGTGGATAGCGGTGTTTGGGTCTGAATTGCCGTTCGCACTGTAACCTCTCGTCCATTGGCGTTAGACCCTGCTGCGGCCTACGACCGCTGCAGCTGAAGCACGAAAATAACTTTGTTTTTATTGACCATGTCTCCAGACTTGGACCTTGTTCATGCATTATATTTGTGCGTCAAGCTGGCTACAGATCACATGGACGTTTTTCTTTGATTCGTCTTCCTAAGCTCATAGCGTAAGTCTGTCGTCATTATTTGTTTGCACTTTCAGCTGAACAGAAAATGATTTGGATGTTTTTGTCTCATTTTCCTCAGCGGGGTATCGGGACGTCTCTGATGACACTGCTCACAATAGAGTCTATATGAATGTGCCCCGGGTCTCTACTAAATACCTTTTGACCATAATGAGCCTAATTTAGGCCTATATTTCGGTCACCGGGTCTATATTTCCCAACTGAAGTCTGACGAAAACACGTTATGGTTGTTTGTATCATTGTATCACCAGCAGCCAGCTTTCCAACAGCCAAACATTGAACAGATCGATGCATTCCAAAAAAAGAATATTTCAGTGTAGGTGACAGTACAGCTCAGTTTGGTGGAAGGTAGCAAAAGAGCAAGAGGGAGCAGTAGCCGTAGCAGCGGCGCCAGCAGTGCGATGACGAGTCAAGGATCTTGCTTTACGTTCACTATCCTGAACGTGTAGTTCAGGTTTGGACCTTGGCCTTTGAGGTATGATATTCAGGACCTTGGGATAGTCCAAACTTGTTTTAATGGCTCGAGATGGATTATTTGTTAATGATAAAAACATTAAGTGTGCATTTTCTCTTTTCTGGATCCATGTTGGGTTTATTATTGTGGCCTAAAATGGGTTTATATCGGACTATATAGTGTAATTTTGGGCCTGTAAAGTGAACTGTGGGCATTGCCATGGTATCACACAGCAGCCCTGACCAATATCGCAACCATCGGCACTTGTAATTTGGATACTTTTTTGTGATTTATCAATAAGTTACATGATTATTGCTATAAATTTGACATCCTTGAATGGGGGTATCAGTGTGTTCATAGATAATTTTACTGGTACGGTAATGGTACCCTTGCTCTCTCGCGCGCAATACAATTATTTGAATTTTGAGAATGCGGAAGGTAGATGTGTCCATGCCGCTTTCTAGATCGAGTTGCAGCCTGAATCAAACATAAGGGATGATAACAGATTTCAACACTTACACATTCAGGTAACAAACAATCTCTGCAGGCGGAGGAAAGGTGCCCGAGAGATTGCAGGAGTGGCCCACAAACGACGCATTTGACACGCTCTCGGGCTCTTCTAAGTTACAGCACTTAGTTGCCCTGTGCATTGAGCAGTTTGAATAGAGAATGCCGCGAAATGCGATAAGTTAGTCCGACATTTCAAAAGCCGAGTGTTTGTTTTTAAATTCCGACAGAGATTACCCCCCAAACTCAAGTATAAGTAGCAACCCTTGCCCTTAGAAACAACTCTGAGTTGTCGGCAACGTAAGGGTAGTTCCCTCTATACGTCATAGCTGCCCTCAAAGTGAGGGTAACTACCCCCACTTTGAGGGCAGTGACCAGCTGGAGCGGTGTCTGCGCCTCACTGACCTCCTCCCCCTCCGGCAGTGACCAGCTGGAGCGGTGTCTGCGCCTCACTGACCCTCAGTATTCTCCGGCAGTGACCAGCTGGAGCGGTGTCTGCGCCTCACTGACCCCTCATCCCTCTCCGGCAGTGACCAGCTGGAGGGTCGGCGCCTCACTGACCCCTCATCCCTCTGGCAGTGACCAGCTGGAGCAGTGTCTGCGCCTCACTGACCCTCAGTACTCTCCGACAGTGACCAGCTGGAGCGGTGTGATTGACCTCCTCCCCCTCCGGCAGTGACCAGCTGGAGCGGTGTCTGCGGCCGCGGCTGTGTCGGCCGCTCCCCGAGGTAACCTGCCTGGGCGCGCTGCTGCACGGTCAGGGGTGGGGCTGCAGGTGACCGGGCGTGACCCCGCGCTCAGCACTCAGCTGCTGCTGCTGACGGGCGACTCCGGCCGCGGACACGCGCTGCTCCGCCGACTCAGAGGTCAGAGAGCGCGCTGATCAGCCGGGCGGCGCGCAATGCCGTGAATTTATATGCGTGATTTACCTACGCTGTGGTGACAGGAAGCAAATGAGTGCCTACATAAAGGATTTGAAATACAAAATTTTCAGACTGGAACCTGTCCAAGCGATGTGTAGTATCGGGTTGCGTATTTTGGACTGGGCCGTGTCTTTAGCTTCGCCTGTTTTTTTTTTTAAGGAAATGCCACTCAAAGTCCATGTTTGGGGGGCTAGCGTCAGGGGCGAGACAGCAGCTACTGTGATTTTTTGTTTGAATTACTTGAGATCACTATTGATGAATCATTGAGCAGGGGTTTGTTGAGTTTGAGGAAATATCTTCTTTGGCAAAACTCAGGCTAGCAGTGAGGATTTCGTAACGTGTAGCTGTCTTCTGCGGTACATTTATTTCTGTATTTCCCAGAGTCGACAGTGTTGTGCTTAGATTTGACTCCACGACAATGTGCTTGAAACCAAAAATACCTCTGGGCTGTCCCAGAGGCAAATGAACTGGTGTTTTCTAAAACACCAGTTTATTTTTTCATGACGCATTCTAGCCAATCATTCCGCGCGAATGTGGTTTGAATGGTTAGCTCTGACTGCTTAGTTTACATATTAACTCTGGCTAGTGCTATACCTGATCAATTCACCGTGGCTGGTAGATATTTAGTTCTCTATCCAATATCGTATTTTTTTCAAGAAATAAAGATTGCTGGATTAAATGCCAAAAACAGTGATGAGTGTTGACTCCTGGTGCCTTTGAGCCTTCCGGTTGAGACGGATTCTCTGCTATTTAAAGCTCTGAACTCGATTCCTCACGATGCGATGGGTGGGCCCTATCATCGAAGAGAGTAGTATGTCGACACCAGACGTCTAGTATTCATTGCACGGTAGTCTCCTTCTCACTGTGCTTTGAAACGTACCCGTGTGAGGGCTTTAAAAACGACTCTCTATCATGCAAAGGTGGTTTCGCTCGATGAATGTGATGTGCGCTTCGCTGTTGTTTTTCCGTTGGGATCTGTAATATTTCGATCGTTTCGTCTATTTTGGAGCCGAAATGAACCTTTTTGTAGGATGAAGGTATTTGTCGCGTCATTTCAAAGCAGGTCCAGGGAATCCCGTTTGCCCCTAAAGCACTGATACAATTTTTCGTTTATGCCTGTGAAAGAATACAGCTATACACAAAATGACTAATGGATTCCCGGGGCAATATCATTTATATGTATGTATTTGCCTACCTATCATGTTTCGTATCATGCAGTTTCGTTGACGGACCTCGTAGTTTTCTCTTACCCTCAGATAAGACCAAACGTGGAGTTGTACAGAACAGTTAACCACCAATATCCTAAATTTGCCACGTCAAGTTTCTGACGCGCCCATTTTCTCCCCTAAGTGTCTCATTGAATCGCCGTGGGAATCGCGAGGTAGGTCTATTGCCGATATGAAGGGGAATACCGTGCGAGGACGGCAGACGCTGGCGTCTGCCGTGCCTCCGGTGACGTTGACGCACTGTTAGTGACCTGGTGTGGTGACCGGGGTCGCTGGGTGTGGGTGGACAGAGTGCTGCAGTTGCGCCGGAGACTCGGTCCGGTGGCGGCGCGCTCAGGAGAGCCAGGTGGAGCTGATGCTGTCCGGAGACAGCGGCGCAGATCTCCGGCTCAGGCAGCTGCTCTTCCCGCAGCTCATCTCGGAGCAGCACGGTCCGTAGCAGAGAGAGAGAGAGAGAGAGGGAGAGAGAGAGATAGTTTGATTGTCTCATGGGCAGTGGCAGATGAAGTGTGTCCGCCAAGGGCTGGGATATTTGTTTATTTTTGATGGAGCGAATGTTTAAACGTTTAAAAGCAGCCCGGCCGAAGCGAAAGGTAAAACTGATTTGTTGCAGTTTAAATGGAGAGTGGAAGCCTGTGAGCGATTGTTCTACCAAGTGCTGTCTCCGGCAGTGTTTTCCAATGTACGGATACCGTGTATCATGGGACAACTCTATTCCATTATGAATGGTGCCTGATTAGTCATTGCACATGCTTGTGTCCAATGGGATGGGTCACCGTGCTGGTGTGCCGGGTTCAAGCCCCGACTGGCTCTCTGACGGGTGTTTCATCTATTACCTCCAACCCTTCTCCAGAGTGTGCGATTTGATCACACCGCAAATCCCATGTTCCAAACTCATCACTTCTTTTTGGTTGATGCTGCGAGACGTTTTGGTGCTGGTGACGCTGTGCATGACGCACGGCTGCGGTGTGCTCAGATGCGGCGCCTGCGATGCTTTGCATGACGTCCACGGACCTGCTGCTGATGGAGAGACAGCTGCGCTGGCTGGTGCCGGGCCACGGCGACGTCAAGATCCCGATGCGGGATCGCGAACATGTGGCCAACGTCGTCGGCGTGGTAAGTGGCGCTGCTTAGATGTGTGGTGCCTAGTCCAGAACCCGACTCCGTATGCCCTTCTTCCTTTGAACTGGGTTTCAGACTATCGTGTCGGCCGGACATTATTGCCTGAGTGTTGACCCCATCCCCGTGTGTGCCGTAGGAGTTGGTCCGCGCGGCCGTGTCGGGCCGGCCGGTCCCTCTCGCCCCAGTGTTACCCCCGTGTGTGCCGTAGGAGTTGGTCCGCGCGGCCGTGTCGGGCCGCCGGTCCCTCTCGCCCCAGTGTTACCCCGTGTGCTGCAAGTTTCGCGCTGTCGCGTTTACTTGAATCCTGACTCCCTACCCTACTCTTTGCCTCTTCCTTATCCATCCTTTTTGCGGCCGTGTCGGGCCGGCCGGTCCCTCTCGCCCCAGTGTTACCCCTGTGTGTGCCGCAGGAGTTGGTCCGTGCGGTGGTGTCGGGCCGGCCGGCGGTGCGTCTGCTGTTCCGAGACGCCGGCTCCGGCGCCGAGCACTCCTGGCTGCTGACGGCCGCCACACGCGGCTCGCTGGCAGCGCTGGTGGCCGCCCTCCAGCTGCCCTGGGCCCGCCAGCCCGCCGACGCCGCGCCGCCTCAGGTGACTATCGTCTGACCTCGCTCCCGGTGTCTGACGCTGGTCTGACTGTGCCGGGTCTGACACTGGTCCGACTATGCCGGGTCTGACGCTGGTCCGACTGTGCCGGGTCTGACGCTGGTCCGACTGTGCCGGGTCTGACGCTGGTCCGACTGTGCCGGGTCTGACGCTGGTCCGACTTTGCCGGGTCTGACGCTGGTCCGACTGTGCCGGGTCTGACGCTGGTCCGACTGTGCCGGGTCCGACGCTGGTCCGACAGTGCCGGGTCTGACGCTGGTCCGACTGTGCCGGGTCTGACGCTAGTTCGTCTATACTGGGTCTGACGCTGGTCCGTCGGTATAACATAGCTTACAGCGGTACTAGGATATCGTGGACTGAACAGTGAACATGTACGGCGGCCTCTTCTGGCTACATCAGATAATGCATTTATTCCTAAAGATCTGTCGAGCTATCATGGAATAAACAAGGTTCCGACATTGGGCATGATGATGCAAAGAGTGTTGGTGAAAAAGTAAAGTGGGAATTGCTATTGCGTTATGAAGACAGTATATTTTGCTGTTCGCTCATCGAAAAAACGCCCAAGTAGTGGTGCAGCACGTGCTTGACTGGGTTGGAGATGTTTTGGCTGGTTCTATTGCTCGGTAAACTCAGGTTCTCCTAGTGTAATATGGTGAGTTCGTCAGTAAGATATATTGAAGTGAAACGCTGTTCAGAGCACGTGCTATTTTTCTATATAACCTAGCTTTTGTCGTGTAAAGTGGAGTCTTTCCCTGAAGGGGAGTGTAGCAACGCAGCCGAGGTTCGAATACTTAGCTAGAGACGTGAGGGCCGGCAGGGCGTTGCATAAACTAGTGGTAGGTGCTGCTATACCTGCATACTGTACATGTCGCGCGTAAATGTGTGCATCCTAGCTGAGGTATTCTCCCATTTGTCAATACCAGCCCCCATCCGCTGGCTTCGCACTGCATGCATCAGAGCGGCCTGGGTTCAGGGTGTGCTCGTTGTGGCGGGATGGTGACGCCACACCCACCAACCTAGCACAGAGCCGTGGTGGCGAGTCCTGCCTTCCCATTTCACGTCGCTACCTCTACTCAGAGTTTAATGAGGTGCACTGCTGCACCAGCGGCATGAAAGACGGAAGGAAACAACACGACACTGTTTGCTTCAGAAGTGGCTCTTGCCTGAGCTCAGAAGTGGCTTTTGTCCGTGCGTTATGATAGTTTTTGGAAGGTGTCAAATCTCAAATAACATCACTTAACATCACGTAACCTTGCACTTAAGATACCAAGTAAACGTTGCAGCGGTGCCTCCTTTGCTTCCAAAGAAAATCGCTGAAGCTTTCCACCGCTGCGTCTGTAGTGCGTCTGGTGTTTGCCTGTACCTTCCATTGCCTGTGCGTCACTTTAACTCTCAGTCCACGCACAGGACTTCAGTTCGAGATTTCGCCACCGTCGCAGCACAACCAAACAATGTTGGCCATATTTGTGTTTCTGAAGACTCTCATCCGGGCGTATATCTTTATCTCTTCTAGCTGAAGCTTTGGATTGATGATTGACTTGTAAACTAAAAAGAACTTGCCTCAGAAATAAACTTCCTAATCATGCATTATTTGTAATGAATGAATGTGTTAAGGAAAGCAAATTTCGAATTATTGACGTCATGTCGGGCACGTGTCAGACAGACACGTGTCTGTCTGTCTGTGTGAGCTCCCAGCTGGATACCCAGCCCCGGACAACTTCATACCAGTCTAGCTCTGGCGAAACCAGGTCATAAATTGAACATTTCGCTTCAATAATATGACATTTGTTTTCCTGAACTCATTTATGCGATTTATTGAACTCATTTATGCATTGAAATTCATTGAATCATGCATTTCATTGAATCATCATGTATTCATTGAACTCTTGCATTTATGCGACACCGCGATTTCTCCACCAGGGGCAAACCTTAACAGTTAACGATTCGTTGAAATGAATAAAAAGCGTCTTCCATATTAGGTTCTAGGCACTTCTGCAATCAGAGCATGTAATGCAGTATTATTTGTTTCCGGACAGCAAAAGAAGTGCCAGTGCTATTCTTGCAAAGGCTAGAGGCATATAACGTGACACGTGTTTTCCTCAAAACACGTGAGTAAACCAAAGTAGCAGCAACAAGCGATCAATCGACCATAAGTCACCGCTGACAGGTCAGCGCCAAACCCATCAGGCCATTTGTTGTAATTCGTAGAGGGCAGTGCCCGAGTAAAAATACACACAACAGTCGGCCGCTGTCAAGACTGCTATTTTGCTGCTGCTGCGCAATCTCGTGACTAAAGTATAGAATTTATTTACTGAAAACTGAAAGCCGATTTTTTGCCCTGATGACCGTGATTTTAAAGCTGTAATTCTTGCATGAAGTTTGCTTCAGATCGTTCTTCCGTTACCATTCTTCTATATTCCTCAGTGAAAGTAGGATAATGCATAATAGAAATGGTTTTCAATGAACCTGCATTGAAGCAAAGTATGGCAGTTATGAGAGCCTTGGCTTAGAACCAACTAGGATAGATTCAGAGCGACCTTTGAGCTCCTTCAAGAACGGACAATATTGCAAATCCCAGCTTATGAAGGTATTTTCTAGCAGGGTAATAACACGCCAGGGAAAATATGGAAGCTTCCGTTGAAATATATGGAAAGGAGTGTTTGACGATTACATAATCTAAGTAAATCAGCCTGGGAAGGTGTAGACCACGTGTGTTTGGCAGACGGGTTCAGAAATATCTTAAGTAGTTAATAGGGAGCATATTATATGCAATGGTGTAATGTGTGTGCCCTTTGAAGAGCGTAAGTCTTCGCTGAGGTAGTAGTGTTTCAGATAAATACGGAGTTTTAACTCAGACAGGTTTTGCATTATCTAGCAATATCGCTCTGAAACTATGGAAGCTGAGAGTCACGCTGGAAACATTGGACCGGTCTGGTACATGCAAGGGCACCTGCAGTCTCATTGCCGGTCCGTGCACCTTCGGAGGTCAGTGGGTAGCCTGCAGCTCTCACGTCCGGTGCACTTCAACTGCAGTGACCTCAGCCCACATTCGAGCTGTGGACGAATCCGTCGCTGATTGAACTCGCAAATTGGCCAATTCAAATGTACGATGCGGTTCTGTACGGGCATTGGGATGGGAGCTGTTTGTCTTTCAGACTGAGGTATGAGGTCTTTCAAGCGTACATGTGTCGCATGCTCGGGGACTTCTGAACTGTTAAAGCATATGGCATGGTTTCTCAGTTCGTTATTGTGGCCGGTGATTACAGTAAATGTGAGAGCCTGCCTAGAAACCAAGTTGCATTGGTGAGTGGTGCTTGACCCACACCTGCAGTGTGTGCTATACGACTGTGGTGGAGAACGAGCCCCGTGTGCAATCAGAATGGTGCAGCAAGCCTGGGGACCGCGCCTTTTGGGCCTCCCGCTCAGTTATAGGGTAAGACGATTGTACTGGTCACGGTCATCAATTAATAAAGTTCAAGTGGTGGAAGATTTCAGAGGCCCTTTTGTTCTGTGTAAGTGGAGCTAGCAGCAGACACTGCAGCATCTGGGTAGAGATGCAGGAGACGTTGGAAGAGCGATTGCAGCAGGCGTGCCTCCCGGGCTTGTTCAGTAAGCCCTCGCAATTAGCGAGCCTTAAGCCTTTAAATGCGACGAAATCTCGGTAAATTGCGACAAACCTTTCAAGTAGTATAGTTTGAATTCACAGCAGCAAGCGTTTCAGCTCATGTGTTAGCATAAATTCGTTAGGGTGCCCAATTAGCTGTCTTGTGTTTGTAGCCACTTATAACGTATTATACTGTATATAGCTACTTAAGGCATATTACAGCCACTTCTCGAAACAGTATAGTGACCCCCCCTCTCCCCACGTGAACCATTGTCTAGTTTGCGTTACCGTTAACTATTATTCACCGGTGAAAACCCTGTGGAATTCAGATTTATTCGTTACATCGGAGTGTTCCGCTTAGAAACGTGATAAGTTCTGCAAACAGTAAAATTCTGCTTCTGAAGTGGAGTTGGAATTATGATCTAGACTAGCAAATGAAAAGCATGCATTAAACGTTCATGTCGCAATGTGCGTAAAGTTGCCCATCAAGTGCTATTTTCAGGTTTTGGGGGCACCGGGGTCCCTCGTTTTTCGATGGCCAACAGGGTTTCTTCAGCCAGATTTCTCCAATGGATGTAAGCAATACGTATGCCAATTTTCAGGAAGTTTAAAGGGGTCCGCCTTGTTCGTCAAAATTTTCAAAACGGCCCTGCTGGGCCGTGTGGACCCTACGGGAAATAATTTGGTTTAGATATCTTTTTTGGCGTGGAGGTTTTTGTGTGGTATCAATTTTGGGCTGATTTGATTGCTTTTGAGGCTACTAGACAGTGTTTAGTTTTTTATTTGTACTGAACATGAATATGTGCTGAACGTAGGCCGAATCTGTGCCGAACGTGGGCTAGCTTTACGTACCAGTGCCGGCGAGGCGTGTTCTTGTGTGGTTAGCTATCTTGTTTCGCAAGTCGGCACCTGACGGTTTGGTGTGATATGCAGTTTGTATGCGCGATGTGCGTTTGCCCTAGAAAGCCTGTAACCTTGTATCGAGTTTTGACCCGCATGTCTCCATTATAAGAAATTGATATTCAGTGGCTCCTGTATGATATGATTGGAAGGTTAGTGTGTTGTGGATTTTCTCCGATTGAAAGAATGACAATAGACGTGAGCGTTTCTCAGTGCCTGACTTTCAGTAGACACTTCAGCGATTGCCGCGTGCTCAGGAGAAACACGGAACTAATCACAGTCCGAAATGGATGACGTCACTGCTGCAGATCTGGCGTTTAGTCCGTGAATAGTATCGCATTGGCGCACCTGTGTCGGACGACTTGACTTCTTTTGTTTCCACGAACACCAGACCTGACAAGGCCGCTGTCGGCTTTTACCCTCTCGCCATCGGTTTCGAAAGCTCGGGGAGCAGGGGTCGCGTCCTTCCCCCAACTGGCGAACCAGTAGGGAATGTCCCCCCGAAAATTATGAGGCTCTGCCTAGGTTTTTGCGTTGCATCAGTATTATCTTTGGCGTCCTACCTAAGTGTTTCCCATTCTAGTGTTGGTGAAGTACACTGGTTATGTTTTTAAAGGCACAAAATGTGCTCAAACTTTGGTTTGCGTAGTTCAAACAAGGCGTTTGGCTTGCATGGCTAGAATGTTCCAGTCCTCGTTCTTTGTGCGATGTTACGGCTGTTTCCTATATCCGCAATATTATTGTTATCATCTCAAACTTCTGGGATCAGTGCCCCTGCCCCACTTTCAGTGTTGAATGGAGGGAGCCTACCACAAATTTTCTCGTAGAGGCTTTAAAACTAAAGAGCAAACCTCGTGCTTTGAGTGACCACTCACGTTGTCTTAAACTATAATATTTCCCGGAGAAGCGCGGCTCAGTGGCAGAGCGCCTGCCTGTGGAGCCACCGGTCGCGGGTGCATGGCCCGGGACCTGCGGCTGAATAAGTAGATGACAACCTCCTCCCGAAAAACCTCTTCACGGGGTGCAGTGGCGACGCCGTATAACCTCGGCAGCTGGCGTGTCGTCAAGCCACAACAATTATTACAACGTACCCTCGCGCACCGACACTGTTGTCTCCCTGCAGTCTGCTCCTGCAGCTGGGGCCGAGACTATGCTCCTGCAGCTGGGGCCGACTATTGTCTCCCTGCAGTCTGCTCCAGCAGCTGGGGCCGACGCTATTGTCTCCCTGCAGTCTGCTACTGCAGCTGGGGCCGACGCTATTGTCTCCCTGCAGTCTGCTCCTGCAGCTGGGGCCGACACTATGCTCCTGCAGCTGGGGCCGACTATTGTCTCCTTGCAGTCGGCTCCTGCAGCTGGGGCCGACTATTGTCTCCCTGCAGTCGGCTCCTGCAGCTTGGGCCGTCACTATTGTCTCCCTGCAGTCTGCTCCTGCAGCTGGGCCCGACACTATTGTCTCCCTGCAGTCTGCTCCTGCAGCTGGGGCCGACACTATTGTCTCCCTTTAGTCTTCTCCTGCAGCTGGGGCCGACACTATTGTCTCCCTGCAGCCGGGGCCGACACTTTTGTCTCCCTGCAGTCTGCTACTGCAGCTAGGGCCGGCACTATTGTCTCCCTGCAGTCTGCTCCTGCAGCTGGGGCCGACGCTATTGTCTCCCTGCAGTCTGCTCCTGCAGCTGGGGCCGACACTATTGTCTCCCTTTAGTCTTCTCCTGCAGCTGGGGCCGACACTATTGTCTCCCTGCAGCCGGGGCCGACACTTTTGTCTCCCTGCAGTCTGCTACTGCAGCTAGGGCCGGCACTATTGTCTCCCTGCAGTCTGCTCCTGCAGTCTGCTCCTGCAGTCTGCTCCTGCAGCTGGGGCCGACGCTATTGTCTCCCTGCAGTCTGCTCCTGCAGCTGGGGCCGACACTATTGTCTCCCTGCAGTCTGCTCCAGCAGCTCGGGCCGACACTATTGTCCTCCTGCAGTCTTCTCCTGCAGCTCGGGCCGACACTATTGTCTCCCTGCAGTCTGCTCCTGCAGCTGGGGCCGACACTATTGTCTCCCTGCAGTCTGCTCCAGCAGCTCGGGCCGACACTATTGTCCTCCTGCAGTCTTCTCCTGCAGCTCGGGCCGACACTTTTGTCTCCCTGCAGTCTTCTCCTGCAGCTGGGGCCGACACTATTATCTCCCTGCAGTCTGCTCCAGCAGCTCGGTCCGACACTATTGTCCTCCTGCAGTCTTCTCCTGCAGCTCGGGCCGACACTATTGTCTCCCTGCAGTCTTCTCCTGCAGCTGGGGCGGACGCTATTATCTCCCTGCAGTCTGCTCCAGCAGCTCGGGCCGACACTATTGTCTTCTCACAGTCCGCCGGTATCGGCTGGGGCCGACATTATTTTGGTGGTTTCCCATGGCTGATCCTGTTGGAGTTTTTAGTTGTGACCGAATATCGATGTTTGTGGAGAAAGGAAAGGTTTATGGTCGTTTTTTAACCGAGATGTGACCTGATCCGAGGTAAGAATAGTTTTGACATTGGCGGTAGTATACTGAAGCTCGAGGTACTGATTAATGGTTATGTCTCCTTGGAAAAAACTGACCTAGAAAAATTTGGGTGTGTTTGCTACTGAGCCGGGGGTCGGGTCTGTTTGCTACTGAGCCCAGGGCCGGTTCTGTTGGTAACTGCGACCGAGCCGGGGATCGGGTCTCTTGGTGACTGTGAATGAGCCAGGGGCTGGGTCTGTTGGTGGTGACTGCGACTGAGCCGGGGGCCGGGTCTGTTGGTGGTGACTGTGACTGAGCCGGGGATCGGGTCTCTTGGTGACTGCGACTGAGCCGGGGGCCGGGTCTGTTGGTGGTGACTGTGACTGAGCCGGGGGTCGGGTCTGTTGGTGGTGACTGCGACTGAGCCGGGGGTCGGGTCTGTTGGTGGTGACTGCGGCTGAGCCGGGGGCCGGGTCTGTTGGTGGTGACTGTGACTGAGCCGGGGGTCGGGTCTGTTGGTGGTGACTGCGACTGAGCCGGGGGCCGGGTCTGTTTGCTACTGAGCCGGGGGTCGGGTCTGTTGGCGACTGCGACTGAGCCTTGGATCGGGTCTCCTGGTGGCGACTGCGACTGAGCCGGCGGTCGGGTCTGTTGCAGACGCTGTGTGACGTGTACCGTACGGAGGACGGCCACGTGCTGCACCTGGGACCGCTCAGTCCCGACCTCGCCGGCTGGGTCAAGGTCACTTCAGTGCTCCGCCCGTCGGACTGACCCGAGATCGAGGTCATGGTGTCGACCGCTGCGCTTAACTGGACCGAATGAAGGCCACTGGGGTGAATGGGATGCCGACCTGAACTCGGGTCAGGAAAGTCCTGTTTGGTTGGTAAATCCACCACCACCTGGGGGTCAGAAATCACCCTTCCGTTCGTCGCGAGTGTTTCCGGGTCAGTTTGAATGGGAGAGAAGTCGCTCTGTCCACCTGTCAGTTTCTAAATTTAACAGCTCTTGGTGGAAAATTAGAAATCGGATCACGCCAGGTGGGGAACGACCAATGGCGTCACGTTTAAGCCCATTTAAGCCCATTTGGTTTCTCTAGAATGAGTTGAAAAGCGAAATGGCTCCTGCTAGATTACGTTTTTAAACATCATTTGACAGCTTTTGGAAAGAAAGGTTGGGACTCTGCTGACCATTTTCGTTTCGGCTCAATAATAAGGTTTCCGGAGGCTACCAAAGGTCACATTCTTCTAATGCGTTTGTGTCTAACATTTGAGCGAACAAGATTCAGCAATAGGTTTGATAGCGTAGTGCCCGGCATCGCCCAAGAATTGGAATGATACAAAATGACCGTGTTAAGTCCTTATTTGACCTTGACCTGACGTCAAGCTCACCGTGTGACTTAACAAGGCCATCCTGCACTTTATTCAGCTCCTTGAGTCAAGAGGAACACATTGTTACCCTTGGCTTTGTTGCTAAATTCTTTCCGAGTCATGATAGATATCCTAAATCGGCCTAGATTCGACAGGTTTTGGGCCCGTGGGACGTCCCAGTTCAGCGGGTAGGGGTCAAACTCGGTACAAGAGTAGATGCTGATAAGGGATTTTCAGTGCTGTTACGACTTTCCCGTATCACCATTGCAACGCACGATGCATTGCATTGGTGCCTAATATCGTACTGGTCAAATGACCATCTCTCCGAGCGGTCGTGGGTGCCGAAAGAGCCCAGGCGGTGTCGGTTTAGAGGTTGGGAATGTGCTCAAGCTGCGCTGTGTGGGAGACGCCTGTAAGCTGTGCGTGGGCGGCTTGCGGTCAGATCAGTTCCGTAAGGCTTCTGGTCAGTCAGCGTTTGCAAATTGCACGGACTTGCCTTTCAGCGGCTCTTGCGGGCTAGGAACTGGTAACAGCTTTCGCCCAAATTTGTTATAATAGCCGATGTTTTTCAATGTTGTTGCCTTCGATTGAAGTGAGTGCAGAGATCTATATATATTTATAACTTAACCATATAGCTCTTGTTCTATTTTGTATTGATGTGGCGTGCGCTAACTCACTGTTCAAATACATCATAATTAGTCATTGATGACGCTGTTATAACCAGCTTCCGGGACCTGAGAACGGTGTGATTTATGAATGTCTCTTCCGTAAGCAGCGGGCACTCAGCCTGCGCCAGTGCTCAGTATCTAATGATATCGCGATATATTACTGACAGGCGCTTTAAGGTAAAAGGAACAGAGTAGAGGCTGTTAAAGCTTAGCTATTCGGGAATCCCGCGTGGTTCTGTCTCGCCCATGGAAGTTCTTTGTGTGCCGCCATTACTCACGGTTAGCCATGATTAGTGTGAGAGCTGGTTGAGCCCCCCGCTGGCTGGCAGCTGGCATAAATCACTCTGTGCCTGTGCCTGACCATCATACCGGCAGTAGTGCTCTTGATTCACGGCTCATCACCCGCAGCTCGCACCGAGGCGCTGACGCACTCAACTAATGGCCTGAAGTACGAGCCCGGTGTTGATGAGCAGCTACAGAAATAAGCGCTGTCTGTTGGCGGCTGGATTGTAACGTTTTGTCGTGCCGGACAAAGTGGCTAGCTCGCAGCACCCGTCGATAAGGTGCTCCAGGCAGAGGCTGGAGCCGCTGGACCGCTGCCTCACATGTGTGCAGGTTGTGATCCATGTGACAGCAGGGACGCGGAGCCGAGTGCACCACGTACATACCTGGGCGCGATAAAGTAGGATCGTGCCTGGACTGCCTCAGTCACAATGAGGAAGTTCAGTGGCAACGCTATCGTAACATTCCAGTATCTACACTTGTAACAATATCACAGACCAAAATGCTTGGCTATCAAAATACAGAAGTTTATTTGGTGGATCCAGGGGGGTGGGGGAGGGGCAAGTGGGGCTTTTTTCCCATCTGATCGACTCAGCGCCTCCTGATAGTTCATGGCACCCCTTACACCTTCGCCCCGTAGGGTCTTTTGAACACCCCATTTCGAATTTTTCCAACGGCTCCAAAAAAGACGGCGCCAAGAGCCGCCGTACCTGCCGCATCACGACCTTGATTGTTTGTGCACCCTTATTAAAACATTTCAAGTTTGAGTCATCTGAAGTCAGGTCACCTGGCCAGGTCAAGTGACCTCGCCTCCAAAAATATTTCCAAGTGGGGCCAGTGAAAACATGTTTATTTTATGGCTCCGGCTGTTTCTGGCCAACCGGGGCAAGGGGCCCCGGGCTTCCTCAATTAGACCTTGAGATTTTAACCGGCTCCGCCGCGTATAACATGGGTTACGGCTGATGCCGTACTGATCATGCTGCACCCTCCATCTCTTCCCCCAACCTTCTGAATGATATTCAAGGGGGTATACATCGAAATATATAACTGCACCAGAACACCCAGAATCCTCCTCCATTTTAAATAATATATCGGTCATGTCACAGCCTTCCCTCCGGCGGATAGGTATCGCGTGCCTTTGCATACCGTTCGTGAGAAGTCCACGATTTTCAGCAGATACAGCATCATGAAACACATACATACGCCAATGCCTAGCCTGCTGACTATTCGTTTGCTATGCTTATCTTCTGATGGGGTTGGGAAGATCGGAAGACCCATGCCACTGTCAGACTGCTGCGCTGCTCTGCCGCTGCGCTTGGCCGGGGGTGACAGTGGTGCCGTTACCAGGGAGCTGACCCCCTCCCATCCCCGATAGCCGGCGGCCGTGGTTTTTGGCAGCCACCGGCGGCGTCGCGGACGACGGCGGCCCGTCGCCAGCCGCCGCGACGGACAGTGGTGGTCTGTGCGTGAAAGGCTTCTGTCGGGTGTGGGAGCCCGACCGGACGCCGGCGGCGCCGCTAACCGAATTACGGATACACTCGGACGCAGCTGGTGAATGGTCGGCGCCATTGTTTGGCCCGGTGGCGGGAACTCGGCTGGTGCAGCTTCAGGTTTTACGCTTAGCTCCTACTGAGAGCGGTGCAAGTTATTCGTAATTCACGGTAGGACTCCTGATTTGTGAAGTCATACTTACGCCCATAATGATCTAGGTGATTTTGGTGTCATACATTTCCAACGGAGACGAATGTGGTGTGGCCGCGAGGCGTGTACGGCTTCGTCGTGTGCGGCTTCGTCGTGTTCGGATGGCGCATGACAGCGGATGAAAGGCAATTCACTGCTGCTCTCTGTGTTCGCAAAATGGCTGCCGATGTGTGACCCTGTAAGGCCTCTGACCCGCTGAGGTTCTAACCCGGCTGAAAGCCTAATCAGCCACCAGAAATGTTTAGTGTGAGAGATCAATAGTAAGATAGCCGAAGCCGGGTCTATTTGATCGCTCAGGTACCGCTGCTCCGTTTATAACGGTTCTCACTATCGGAGTTCGTGCAGCCTGATTGCAGGTGTAGTATCGCTCGCCGTGGTCTTCTCGCCGATCGTAAAATTGATATTGGTCCCGCATCATACTTTTTTCCCCAGACTTGGTGCTAATGGATGTGGGAATAAATATTTTCTTCGTCACATATCTACCGAGGCTTAGGGGGGCGGGAGATGCGCAACAGCTACACTGAAATCGAACAGCTGCACGGGAGCCAACGGCGATACTGAGGAGAGCCGCCGGTTGATTCAACTCTGAAGATGCCACGTCGGAACGCCGGCCCCTATCTCTTCGCTGTGTGGGCTTCCTGTGAGATGGTGCTCTTCGGAATCTCCGGCGTGGTGACGGTAGAAGACATGCACCTCACTAACCTGCTGAGGGAGACGCACCAGCAGCCGCAGAACTGGACGTCTCAGGAGACGCCGCGGCCCCATCCGGTGCACAGCCGCGACCCTCTGGTCGTGGAGACACGAGATGGCCTGGTGCGCGGCTTCCGCAAGCACGTGTTCGGCAAGAGTCTGGACGTCTTCTACGGCATCCCGTTCGCCACGCCGCCGGTCGGAGCGCTGCGCTTCAAGAAGCCGATAGCCGTGTCGCCGTGGGAGGGTGTGCTGAACGCCACCAGACTTCCCAACACGTGCACGCAGGAGACATTCAGCTACTTCCCCGGCTTCCGTGGGGAGGAGATGTGGAACCCCAACACGCCGCTCTCCGAAGACTGTCTCTACCTCAACATCTGGGTGCCGTCGGCGTTCCGACAGCCAGTGGCGCCGCGCACAGAGGTCCTTGTCTGGATCTACGGCGGCGGCTTCATGTCCGGCACGTCCACGCTCGAAGTCTACGACGCCGATATTCTCTCCATCGAGTCCAATCTGATCGTGGCCTCAATGCAGTACAGAGTGGGCGCGTTCGGGTTCCTGTACCTGGCCCACCCGGACGCGCCGGGTAACGTGGGCCTCTTCGACCAGAGTCTCGCTCTGAAGTGGCTGCGCGACAACATCGCCTTCTTCGGTGGCAACCCGGACTCGCTCACCATCTTTGGCGAAAGTGCTGGAGGGGCCTCTGTCAGCGTGCACTTTCTCAGTCCTTACAGGTGAGACAGAGGGCAGGGGACTGCAGAGCAAAGAACAGATCAGAGATCGGCTCACTACATAAATGCCCTATCGTCATGACTGACATTACCTATGAGGAAGGCTGTCGAGATATTGCATTCAGATGTGCGTCAATTTTCCCAGAGCATAGAACATGTTTGCTCTTTCTTAATAATGTTGCACTTACAACACAATGTTAAATGTTCATGGAAATTATCAGCTCTAGGAATGAAATTATCTTTGGACCTAAAAGGTGGCAAAAGTTGGGAAAAATTCAAAAGCTACGGCGAAAGCTGATTAACAATAGGAATTAACTCAACACTTAAAATGCATATTTTAAAGTAGTGACTGCGACACACTGAGTCATGATCCCGTTTGGGGTAGCAGAGCTATTCTGCGGGGTAGCGAAGATCAGCGGTGTTTAACCGTTAATGTTACGCTGATAGCTGCAATCAGCCTTTGTCCAAAACACGCTTGAACAATGTAATAGCTGCGTGGGACGCCTTTATGTAATTTTTTCAGGGACATTTATGGAATATTGATGTAAGGTAAATGACGCCTGAAATGACGAAAACCCGTAAACGAAGTCGCTCTTAAAAAACATACCCCCAGGCGTCGAAAGTGGGGTACGGGGGACGCGTCCCCGAATTCACTAATCAAGGTGAAGGGTCCCAACATAGGGATTCGACCCAGATTTCCTACATTTTTCCTTCTGCCCGCGTGAACCTACGTAAATGTGTTGTTGAACTGCATCGTAGGAAACGTTTTCAAAGAGAGCCATTGAGCAAAAAAATCGTCCTTGCCGCCCTGCTCCCCTCTCCCCCGGTCAATGCTAGTCCCCCTAGTAAAAAATACCGTGCCACGCCTCTGACCGTACTTCGGTGCGGTCAAGCTATTTTTCGGCGGCTTCGGCCGCCGAAAAATAACTTGCCGTAGCTTTGTAATAAAAATGAATTGAGTTTCTACTCTCCATCTGTAAGAGGAGGCTTCTTTTAGAGGCACGATATAGCCTAGATGCTGAAAGCGCCCTATAAACCTCAATACACACACACACACACACACACACACACACACACACACACACACACACACACACACACACACACACACACACACACACACACACACACACACACACACACACACACACACACACACACACACACACACACACACACACACACACACACACACACACACACACACACACACACACACACACACACACACACACACACACACACACACACACACACACACACACACACACACACACACACACACACACACACACACACACACACACACACACACACACACACACACACACACACACACACACACACACACACACACACACACACACACACACACACACACACACACACACACACACACACACACACACACACACACACACACACACACACACACACACACACACACACACACACACACACACACACACACACACACACACACACACACACACACACACACACACACACACACACACACACACACACACACACACACACACACACACACACACACACACACACACACACACACACACACACACACACACACACACACACACACACACACACACACACACACACACACACACACACACACACACACACACACACACACACACACACACACACACACACACACACACACACACACACACACACACACACACACACACTTTCATTTTAGAGCTCTTGTGAATGACTTGTGTTTTCGGACCGAACTGAAGTTTCCAATCACGGGAGCACTTTGCTTCAGGAGTCAGGTCTGGCCAAAAACTCTGCGACCTCAGGGGAGGCAGATTCTCTGGGAAATCTCTGTTTTCCCGCAAAGAGAAGGTGGTTAAAATTGCTGACTTCCGGCAGCGGCGGTGGATACCATTTTCGATTGGGACGGCAAGCGTTTTCCCGGGCCCCCTGGGCGATGGGCCTCCCTTGGCAGCAAAAACACCCCCTCCCAAGAAGAAATCATCCCTGAGGGGTTTAGATGTAATTTGCTGATCACGAGAAAGTGCATCCGTGTCAACAACGGCAAAAATAGAGACGAACCAGTCTTGAACTCGCTGCTGACAAGAAACTTTCCACTCATTAATAAAAACACTGATCGAGTTTTGCCTCATTGCTGTCTTTTTATAGATTTTGCCCAAGTCGTTCCCAGTTTGGTTCTTGAAGTCGGAGCCTCACTAAAGTCATCAGGGGGCTTGTCACGGAAGACTCTGGCCCCATTACCCGAACGAGCAACTCCCACAATGGATGGTTAATTTAGAAGCCAAAGTTTAACGTCCCACAAAGCACAGGGACGGCTGACACCTCAGGTCACCTTCTCACCAGTTAGTTACCAGCCGTCCTACGTCGGGTAAACTATTGAGCGCCGGAGCGTCCCAGGGGAACCGATCCCAAGCCTGGACGGACATGCACTGTCACTGCATATTTCTGAGCAGCAGGCCAAAGCCCAACGCTCTACCACCTGAGCTATCCGGGCGGCTTTTTTGTATTGGTTGACTGATTGGTTGAGCCGCAAAGGGGGGGCTAATAGGCCCCCTGTGGAAGTCTGGCAGGCGGAGCAGAAACCTGAAGGGGCCCCAGCCAGTGAGTTAATGGGCCCTCAGCCTAGAACTTGATAGGCCCCGATGGGAGCCTGATGGGGCCGAAGAGGGCGTGCATGGAGCCCCAGCCTGGGGGCTCGTAGGCCGCACTGGTTGACAAATGTTTTGGGCCCTACAGTAAAGAAATGTCCATTCCAGGTACTATATCATCTGGTCAGTAAAACGAGCTCCAGTTAAAACGAAATTTGCCAGAAGGTGCTCAGCCCGATTAGTGTCCTGCGCCCATGAGCCCCCTCTGATAATTTGGGGGAAGCTGTCCCCCTGCCCCCGTATCTGCCGCCACTGACCTCCGAAGATCATTCACATAAAGAACAAAAAACAATGCTGACAATGCTACGTTTCGGCAGGAGTAAATTCTGGTCTAGGCTGAACATTTTCCGTTCACACTGGTGTGCTGTTTTCAGTTGCTTAAATATAGTGAAAGCTACTTGAGAACGAGGCTGGTAACTTGGTATGAATGTTTGAGTTTGTAAAGCAAAAGTGTGTAGTTGTCAATCTGAAAGGCGAAAAAATAACTGATGTTTAGCGCAGATTTGATCACAGGAGAAAATAGAATCCCATAATGTTTTTGAAGGCCAGGCTAGATTGTTTTTCACCAAATATTCATGGGACCAAACCGTGCTCTTTGTCGAAACGGGTTTAACATTGAGCAAGTGAGACATTTAACATTTAACAAGTGAGACATAGACCCGAAAAGCTTCAAATAACTTGCGAAATAGCAGCCTACCAAACAGAGAGAGGAGAGAAACAAGACGGAAACTTGATGCTGGAACGCGCTTTATGCTACAAACTTGTTGCAATGTATGCAAAGAGGACACCAACTTGTTCAAGCGCGTGCGCTTATTTTGCCGGAACCAGGTACTTGATGAGCCTGCAGGTCGCTTAGCGCGGACTGAACAGTGGCCTCTGATATGATGAACCACTGTCGGCTTTGAGATGCTGACATTTCCAGGTAGCTTTAAATGTTAATTTGGGGAATTTTCCGGTAATCCTAGCTGAGGAGATTTAGATCCACGTCAGGGTCCACTCTCCTATATGGCTATCGAGAAACTGGGTAGCTGGCTTTTTTAGCTCTTCACGATTAAATAAATTTTGCAAATCAATACTTCCGTTTGACTTAGAATATCAAATATACAGCTGTTGGTGTGATAGAGCTAGGCACTTTTATCAGGAAACTGTCTTGAAGTTACGGCATCCATTTTCTTCCGCAATGCCCCCCCCACCGCCGGCATTAACCCGTGCCCCACCGGAGGTCCGGCGCCACCTTCGCCCCACCTTGGGCATCGATGGCCCTCTCTAACTCCGAAATTATGGGGGTTAGCGAAAATCTGCAAAGTGCATTACAAAGCTCGCGTAAATTCAGTAAGAAAATACTTTGCATCTTGTTGACCTGAGTGTAACGCTCAGGTCAATGGTTTGACCTCCAAAGGTCAAGAAAGGTCTCAATGGGCTATTTTCACTCAAATATGCAATGCTTAACCCTCGCCCAGGTGGGAGGTCTTTTTAGACCCCCTCGGGTTTTTCCGAAGTGACCAAAACACGGCGCCGCGCAGCGCCGCCAAACTTGGTCTAGCTGTTCCTTCATCATTTTTACATCTTTCCTGAAAATTTTGGCTCAAGGTCATATCAGGTCAGGTCACCAGGCCAGGTGAAGTGACCGCACCTAAAAAAATACTTAGGACCGCATAACTAAAAGAAAGGTAATCAATTAAGTTGAAACTCATACCACATATTGGGCCCACCAGGAGCTACAACATTTGTTCCGGGATTTTTTATATTGGTGACCTAAGGTCATGTGCAGAGCATGACCTCCCCATCGTAAATACATGGGGAAAATGAGCCGCCCCGGTAGCTCGTTGGTGACGTTGGGCTCGGCCCGCTCTCGAGCTGCGTGGCATCATGTCCGGCTTGGATCGGTTCCCTGACGCTCCGGCGCTCAAACGTTTACCCGATGTCGGTCGGCTGGCAACTGACTGGTGAGAGGGTGACCTGAGCGGGGCGGCCGTCTCTGCTTTGTGGGACGTTAAACTTTGGCTTCTAAATTAACCCTCCATTGGGAGTTGCTCGTTCGGGTGGTGGGTCGGTCTCCGTAGTCCTTGGTGACGTGAGACTCCGACTCGCAGCTTACCAAACAACTTGAACAAATTTTAAGAAAAAAATCACGAAATGAGCTTTTCTCAGTAATTATGGATGGAATCAACTTCAAACATCGGTTGTGACTTGCTCTTAGCCCATTTCTGAAGCTGATGCCAAAAATTTTGACTTGTGACTTTTAAAAGGTCACCTTAGGTCAAATAAGCATTTTTGGCGTTTTTCTATATAGATTTTGAATAAACTAAGATAGAGCTTTTATTTTGTCACCAAAGTGTTTGTATAGTCACTGGAAGTCAAATGATATACATCATGACTATACCAGGTCAAGTTGGGTCAGACCGTTGACCTGGGTCAGGTCAAATTCTTAAATTTAACCTGGCATAGCAATATAATATATCATTCGATTCGTATTAACGAGAGGATTGCAATGGTGCATAAAGTATGGCTGTATCTTGTTTGGTTTGGAAGCTATTAGCGAAAAAGTAAACGCCCTTATGCATGGGTGGCTATGGACATTCCCAAGAATATTCCCAATATTTAGTGACCTGTAGCTCCCTAGGCTTTGACCTGACCCATGGTTGTTAGAAAAATGTTTCTAGCTATCATAGTTTCTGAGATATATAAGGTTTTCTTAGTACACCTAATATTAGCGATTTTGACCTATTTTTACCTCTGGTGACCTTGATATTGACATGACAAGAAAAATGACCGAAGTATTTTCGATATCATTTTTGAAGAGCTTTCGATTGCCTTTTTGCGATTTTTTTTCTAGCTCTCTTAGTTTTTGAGATCGTGGGGGTCTTTTTTAGCCCCCCACCAGGGCGAAGGTGGCTCGTACCCGCCACCGGGGCAAGGGTTAAGAAAACTGGACATAACTCCTATGCCATTAGAGCTATTGAGATGTGGTTAAGTACATTTGATAGGAAATTTCCAGACCTTTTTCCGCTATGTGAAACCTAAAGACCTCCCGCCAGTGGTTTGACCTCCAGAGGTCACCTCGTGACCTAATATGACCTGAGGTCACGAAAGGTCAGAAAGTGACCTTGTCGTATATGAAATGAAAGCCAGTGACAAGAAAAACACGATGGTGTTTGTTGCAATGCTCTAGCTTAATTAGGTCAAAAGTTATTGTCAAAATACTGTTTTTGACCCCTCGTGACCCTGGATGACCTTGGAAAAGTCAAAGGGCAAATATGACCCCTGGGATCCGTGAAAGGGTGTCCAAAAACGCTGTTTTGAGCAGTCTGAGTATTTGCAATCATTTTTGTGGCTTTTAGATCATAAAACAGCTTTTTCCCATGCTTTTCCAATGGGAGAGGTCGCCTCGTGACCTGACCTCAGGGCACGAAATCTAAAAATCCCGGATATACACCTTGTAGACCCTGGAAGGGTCATGAATTGTAGCAAGTTTCAAATCGGTCCACTTTGAAATGTAGCTCTTACATAGCTTCGAAGTTGAAGTGAGGTGACCTTGGTTGACCTCGCCTGGTGCCCTGACCTTGGGTGACCCGGGGTAAAAATTTTCAGGGATGATGAGAAAATGATGCAGTGAGAGATAGAGCCCTCAACCGCGGTGCTGCGTTTCGTCGTTTTTCTGCTATCTTGAAAAAAACATTAGGGGGCATCGATGGCCCCGTTGGGGCGAGGGTTAAGCGAACCGGCTCTGCTCTGCTACTACTACTACTACGTGCTGTTTTAGGTCCGAGATGTGACAGCAATCGATAGCTCTCTGGCACGGGGTGGCAGACGGTGGCACGGGGTGACAGATGGTCCTGCGCTGGTCGGACAGAGACCTACTCCCTCTGTCACTTGATCCAGGTCTGGAACGTTACCCTCACCTGCAAGAACTGTAGGTACCGTCTATCTGGATACTGGTAGTGAATATTCTATAGTGACTGCATGGCCCTTTTGATTCTATTCAAAATTTCGTCGTCATCCCGGAATACGTATTACTCGGAATCGATAAGGAATGCGTGTAGGAACATTGCCAAGGTATACGTTTTATTGATCGCAGGGCTTATTTGCTTATTGTTGACAGGTGTGCGACACATGCTTTCAGGCTTGCAAATTTCCTAATGCAATCCATTTTCTTTAAACATGATGTGAGAATATTTCATTTCCACTTATATGTTCCGAATTCAAATCGTCAATTGTTTATTTTCTCTGTCATTTTACCGTCTGTAACACACTTGCTTCTCACAAGCATTTAGAATGAGAGTTCAGGAAAATCGATGGAACATATTATCACCGGGTGGGATTTCAGCTTTTGGAACTAGTCTACTATTCTAGGCTATTTTTTATGGATCCAAACTATGTTTTGATTAATCATAGCGTGCTGGTAACATTTATTGCAAAACTGTACACAGGTACGTTGTTTATTTACTGCTTTATTAGCTACCAAAAGATAATTTGGACGTGTTGATGCTGCCATCTTGATCATCTTCCAAATGTCTTCTAGATCAGCACTGGGAACAGGAAAGAATATGGGATTTCCCTAAGGGCTAGGACCAAAGCCTCAGTATGACTGCCAGATACCGTACATTGGAATGTTTTTTTCAGGATTGTCAGAGGTACCCTTCCAACGCCAATTTTTGGAGATTTTACGGGGTGGTTAAAGTGGAGGGAGCAGCTTGCGACAATGGACATGTGAAAAGGCTGCTGGAAAAATTGTCTCTGCCCTGGGTGCCATCTGAAATCCTGCCCGTCCACGTCAGACATATTCACGTTTTTATATCGGAGGAACTGCTCAGATCTGCCAGAGATTGTCTGCACTGGCTGGTCCCAGTGGAACAAATGGGCAGCGGTCGCCCCCAGCCTGTTTGGGCCCACCCCTATTCTAAACAAACCGCATGGATTGATTTAAAGTATTCTGTTTGAGCTTTATATTTTTTGATAATGCCAGTGATGCATAACATGTAGCGCTCAGAAACATAATTCAGTCACACACATACTTTACAAAATGTTCGGCTCCCTTAAAATGCACATGAGCAGGATAACTACGCCAGCGTGCAGCCGCGGGCTCGATGTAATCCACCCGAGTCTGGAAGGCTGGTGTAATCAAAACGTCTGTAGATGGATCAGCGCCAAGCTCCAGGTGTAACAATCCCATCGCCTGAGATCTTCCATGCTTGTACTGCAATATTGGTTGAGTTCAGTTCAATCAGTCCAGTTAAGCTGCCGGCAAAGCCCGTTGGCCTATCTCACTGGACAGGTATGGTTTCACGTCTGAACCATTACCGATAGTTTTGAGTATTGATGCCCATGCTGGCAATGACACGTGGTTGTTGGCTGTAGTATAATTCAGTGTCTGATGTTGACTGAGATGATAATAATAATAAGGTTATTCACGAATACCCAATTAGGGATGAAAAACAAAAGCACCTAATAGGTGAGACTAGGGTGACTTGTAATTTTTCTGACTAATTCGTTTATGAAACCTATAATCTTGGATGCAGACGCAAAGTATTGCCTATCTTAGGAATATTCAGTTCTTAATTCCATAGTTCGCAAAACTTCTCTGCACATGTTACACCCATGTTACCCCAGCCGCGCATCAATTGAAGTATGAAGAAATGAAGTAAGAAGAGTATGGTGTTAATTGTTCCCTGGCAGTGACAATGTATGCTTGGAAGACATTTTATCCCTCGATATAAGTCCTAATCCGACCGAGCAAATTATTCCCTCACTGCACATATTATATCTCTGACTAAAATGTAGGCTATTGAACATGATATAAGTATTTCGGTCACATCATATAAAAATATGAATGAACCTAATTTGAAATACGTGCCAAAAAGTTTTAAATATGAAGGGAATTGTGCTATACTCTACCACCTTACAACTGCCTGGCATCCGGCACCACCGTGTAAGCGAAATATTTGCTAAATAAACGGACACAGGCAGTTTGAACTGCATACAAATCACGGAAAATTGTCATGGTTTCTAGCCTCCAGCAGTTTGAGTTTACAGCACCTAAGATACTTGAGTAGCATAAGATTGACGAGTAAATGATTGTATAAAGAACCTCCCAAAGCAGCATGAAGGGGAATATAATTGAGCACTTTGACCGGATCAGAGTCACATTTTGCTAATAACAGCTGAGCTGAGCTTGGGGCCATGAGTTTGAATGGGCCCCTTGAACTGTTCTGAGACAATATATAAGCCAACTTGGCTCCTTAATCCGAGCTAGGGACCTAAACTAATTGGGTCTCCAAAGCTAAACTGGGTGCTCACTGTGCTTAACTGGGGACTCTGAGCTAGTCTGGGGCCTCTGAACTATGGTGGGGTCTCTGAGCTGAGCTGGGGGCCGTGAGCTTGAATGGGGCCCCTTAAGTTGGTTTGAGACCCTATATCAGCCGACCTGGGGCCCATGAGCTGAGCTAGACCCCAAAGCTAATGTGCCCTCCTGCGCTGAACTGGGGGCCCTGAGCTGGAATGTTCCCCCGAAATTGTTCTATGGTCACCGAGCTGAGCTGGGATCCATTAGCTTGAACGGGCCCTTTGAGCTGTTTTGAGACCCTATATAAGCCGACCTGGGGCACCTAAGTTGGCCGGGCCCTTAAGCTTATCTGGCCCCATGGGATTATATGGAAATCCCTGTCCTGAGGATCTTCTAGGGGCCCTGTGCTTATGTGGGGTCCTTTATAAGCTGGTCTTGAAGTCTGGGCCCCTTGAGGTCATTGATTTGGGTTTCTGAGCCATGGTCTGAGCCCTGGGGCCTCAAAGGTAATTTGGTGGCCCCTGTGTGGACCTGGGATCCATTGACCCTTGGAGCACCCTAAACTGGTCATGGGGGTGCTGAGCTAATCCAGGGTCAATGAGCTGATCTGGGGTCCCAGAGCTGGTCTGGGTCTTCTGAGCTGGTATTTGATATCTCATTATGCTTGAAGTGTTCTTTATTTCCAAATCTCTGTTTCGCACGGGTTTATTCAAGCAATTCCAACAAAGGTTTTACTCTGAAGGGCAAAACAAATTGGCTGCACTTTTGACCATAACCTTACACGTATAATGTAAGGCTACACCACCTGGCTCTTAAAAGACCACCTATCCAACATACCACACCCCAATTCTGATTAAAATCCAACAAATACGAGCCACACAGTGAGAAAATGCCGGTTTATTGCCTCAGGGTATGTTCCGCCAACTGATTTTGGAAACAAAATATGTCATATCTGACCGTGAATTTATGAAGCGCCCACGGCAATTTTCTTTAAATATCCAAATACAAATGTATCGCCATTCTTCATGGTCATTTGGGAAAACATCGCTCCAGGAAAAATTGGTCAGAAATACATTTCTAAAATTTGACCTTCAGAGGTCAAGCTTCATTTGCAGGCACGGATAAAAAGTGACACGTATCTGGTAGAGGGGGCATTCCAGGACAAAACGACCAAAAATATTTCAATTTGACACCACCATGTCTAGAAAAAATCTGAAACTTTGTCTCCGGGGTAGTTTTGGGCCAGAAATACGCCTGTGAGAATCTTAGCCCCCTCCGACCAACGGTGACCGAGTTATAGCCCGAGGCATTTTCGGGAGGTCACCTTGTAGACTCATCTTTGATGCTTCATAACTCAAAAACGGATAGCTTGATTAACATGTTTTGTATATTATTGAACTTGTACTGAATTATGCTTTATTTTGAAAAAAGAAAATTTCCAAATTGGAAATTTTTTACTTTTTATTTGTTTGACCTTTTCTTTTTTACCTAGCTTGATCTTTTCGCAGTTGAAATTGCCCTTTTAGACACCTCAAAAACTTTTCTTCATAAATATCTTTCGATAGAAAAAATACAAAAATGCGTTCTTGCTTTAAGCGTCAAATATTTAGCACCTAAGGTAGGTATGTAGACGGTTTTTGACCACTGCGGTAGTACAGCCTTATGTTTAACGCCGCTACATAGCGATTGCTTTTGTAATCGGTGGCTGGCAATCATATTGCTTTGTCTTTACAAAATTTTCATGGTGCAAGTGTCAGAATTTATGACAATTAACACGTGCCCACCCGAGTGGGTGGGCAACCGGCCTCCTCAGGTCTCTACAGGTAGTAAAAAAAAAACACACATTCGCACAGCGCCACCGTACTCCATCTACCTCTAACACAACATTTTGCAACTTCTGGAAAAATAATTTTGGTCAACTGGGAGGCGGTAGGTACCATAAATACTGAAGGCCAGCTGGCAACTGACTGGTGAGGGGGTGACCTGAGGTAGACGCTCGTCGTTATGCCTTGTGGGACTTTCAACTTAGATTCCTTGACTAACACTTCATGGTGGGAGTTGCTCGTTTGGGTGGTGGGGTCGGGGTCTCCGTAAAAAGTCTCTTGATGACTCTATTGAGACACCTGCTAATAAAACTGAACTGGCAACAACTTGGACAATATTTATAAAAATAAAAATTGCAGCCATTAAAAGTGATAGAAAGTGTTTCATTGTTTCGAGGGAGACGAGGGCAAATGAATTTGTTAATAATGGACCGTTCAGCCTTAACCCGCGCCCCACCGGGGTCCGGCGCCACTTCCCACCGGGGGCCATCGATGGCCCCCTCTAACTCCGAAATATGGGCGTTAGCGCAAATCTGCAAGTGCAATGAAGCTCGCGTGAATTCAGTAGAATTACTTCGCTGTTTTAGTGCTCGGTCATGGTTTGCCTCCAGAGGTCAAATTAGGTCAAGATCGGTATTTTCACTCAAATATGCAATGATTGAAACTGGGCATAACTCTTATGTCATTAGAGCTATTGAGGCCTGGTAAAGTACTTTGATAGCAAATTGCCAGTACTTTTCCGCTATGTGGAACGTAAGACCTCCCGCCAGTGGTTTGACCGCCAGAGGTCACCTCGTGACCTAATATGACCTGAGGTCACGAAGGTCAAAAGTGACCTTGCCGTATATCAAATGAAAGCCAGTGACAAGACAACACGATGGTGTTTGTTTCACCGCTCTAGCTCAATTAGATCAAAGTTATTGTCAAAATACTGTTTTTGACCTCCGGTGCCTTGGATGACCTTGGAAAGTAAAGGCAAATATGACCCCTGGGATCCGTAGGGTGTCCAAAACGTTGTTCTGGCGTCTGAGGATTTGCAATCATTTGTGTGGCTTTTATATCATGAATAGCTTTTCCCATGCTTTTCCAATGGGAGAGGTCGCCTCGTGACCTGACCTCAGGGCACGAAATCGAAAATCCCGGATATACACCTTGTGACCCTGGAGGGGTCTGAAGTGTGGAAGTTTCAATTGATCGACTTTGAAATGTGCTCTTACGAGCTCTAAGGTGAAGCGAGGTGACCTTGGTTGACCTCGTCTGGTGACCTGACCTTGGGTGACCCGGGGTAAAAATTTCGGGATGATGGGAAAATGATGCAGTGAGAGGTGAGCCCTCACCGGGTGCTGCGCCTCGTCTTTTTCTGCTATCCCAAAACCTTAGGGGGCCATCATGCCCCGGTTAAACGAAAATTTACAAAGATGTCGCGACTTTATCCAAAATTGAAACGAATATAACTTATCCTATGGGCATAACTAACTCACACAATTACATCGTTCACGGAGATGGACAAATAGTATCGATACAAGGTGACCCAGTGCAGCACAGCATACGTTTGAGAAGATTCATGCAATGTAAACAAACGTGTCTGAAAGGTTTTTATTCCCAAAAAAGTAATTTGAATCTGCTCATATATGCGAGAAATGTCCTGAAATTTTAACGCATACGATTTGGTCACTTTAACAGGCTGCCTTATGATATTTTTACAAGGTGATCATTTCATAGCTGACACGGATTCCAGAATCCCAGATGAATAATAACACAGTGCACTGGGAGTGATGCCGCTAAATAGCCGGTTTTAATCACTACCGAATATGTTACATACAATCGTTTGGTCGTGTCACCGTTGAGGTTGCTCGCGGTCACAGTATTTCTTACAGGAACTAAGTGGAAACCTAAATTCTGTGGCATAATAGGTGATAGAGGAGAGCCGTAGAAAGAAATGTTCAGCATTATTGGAACACTCTTATTGAGACCAAACGGATTATGTATATTATAATATTACCTAGTCAAATGTCAAAATGAACCTGCTTTGACCTAGAGCCAGGCTGAAGTCTGTATGGTGAAAAGAATATTAATGAAACTGCAGTGACAAGTCAGACACGACAACGTAAAAATAAAACCTCCATCGCAATTCTCGACAATTCTCGCAAGTTATCAAAATTTACCAATTGCCCCATGCATTTCTAATGGAAAGATCATGACCCTGACCCTGCTCCCGGTTATCCATATAGAAATCCTGCTACGAAAAACTACCTTGCTCGGCGACCTTACTATGTAATGTGAATCTAACCACGATAGGCTGAATTTGATATTACTGATGCACCTCCCAAAGTTTTTTCGAGGCTAGGTCTCTTGACCTGGGCTGGCGGTCTGACCTGGTATGACCCAGACCTAAAATTTTGCCAGAAGCTGCAAAAATTTCGAGTTAGAGGCACATGAAGTAGGGTGGCCCTGCGCGAAGGTGTTTTTTTAATACCTGTGGAAACCTGAAGAGGCCGGTTGCCCACCCCCTTGTGTGGGCAGGTGTTAATTCTCATATATTTTGACACTTACACGGTGAAAATTTCGTAAAGACAATGCCATATGATTGCAAGCAACCGATTACAAAAGCAATCGCTTTGTTTGCGTCGTTAGGCGTAAGGCTGTACTACCGCAGTGGTCAAAAACCGTCTGCATACCTACCTTACGTGCTAAAAATTTAAAACTTATAGCAAGAACGTATTTTTTTCTATCGAAAGATATTTTATGAAGAAAAATTTTTGAGGTGTCTAAAAGGGCAATTTCAACTGCGAAAATGTCAAGCTAGGTCAAAAAAGAAAGGGTCAAACAAATTAAGAGTAAAAATTTTTAAAATTTTGAAATTTTCTTTTTCAAAATAAATTATAACTCAAGGCTAGTTCAATGATATACAAAACTTGTTAATCAAGCTATGCGTTTTTGAGTTATGAAACATCAAAGATGAGTCTACAAGATGACCTCCCGAAAATGCCTCGGGCTATAACTCGGTCACCGTTGGTCAGAGGGGGCTAAGATTCTCACAGGCGTGTTTCTGGCCCAAAACTACCCCGGAGACAAAGTTTCAGATTTCTTCTAGACATGGTGGTGTCAAGCCTTGGTCGATCTGTCCTGGAATGCCCCAGAGTTCTTCATGTGTTTTAATTCTTTATGTTTTGGTACCAACTGCTCTGTTCTATCTTGATTTAAACTAGAGCTATATACTCCCGGGTGCTTCCAGATAGGCCCCGAAAACTGCACCTAATCAAATTCCCGCCGAGACCGCTTCCAACACAGCACAAATTCGGACACGCATCCTGTACCAAATGCCGAGCAGCAGCCGTCACCCGGACATCGAGAGGCGTGACGAAAGCCGCCATCTGTCACTATGAAATAAGAAAAAACACTCACATGATGGAGCTTTTAGATGAAGGGAAACGGCGGTAAAGAATGTCAAAAGTCATGTATAGACCTAATATTGGCCCATGTGCACTTATTGGCCAACATAAGCCGTTTTAACACGCGCATTGACGGGGGCGGGTACCCGCCCCCTCGGTTTTTTCGGAGATAGCAGTAAAACGGCGGCGCGTAGCGGCACCGTACTTGGCATACCTTTTTCCTCATGATTTTTACAACTTCTGTGAAAATTTTAGGGCTTGGTCATCTCAGGTCAGGTCACCAGTACAGGTCAAGTGACCTGACCTCAAAAAAGTTTAAGATAGCATAAGTCAGAGCAGGGTGACCTTATCCGATTTAAACTCATATCACATAATGGGCCCACCGAGTTCTCTAAAATGTGTTCCAGTATTTTTGATATCGATGACCTAAAGTCAGGTACGAGGCATGACCTCTCCATTGGAAATACATGGGAAAAATGGGTTTTACTTTAAAACTCAGTATCGGATAGTGATAGAGCGTTTATTTTAGCTGCATTAGACTCGCCTTGGGTTTGCGGTTCTAATGATATGCATTTTATATAATTTGACCCTGACCGGACCTCAGGTCAGGTCAAATCCCTGATTTGACCTAGCCAGGTTAAAATATATATCATTCTATTCGGCTTGCTGCCAGGATTCATATATTTCAAGTCGTTTTGCTCTATCTTTACTTGTTCAGATTTAATGACCGAAAAACTTGATTTACATGTTATCCCTATTACGGCACGTTTTGACCTCTCGTGACCTTAAATGTGACCTGACAAAAAATGGTTTAAATATTTTCGATGGAGAAGTGGATGGGCTACCCAACACCGTTTACCGTTTTTCGCTACCTACCGTGGTTCCCGAGATCTTAGGGGGCGGGTACCTGCCCCCCTCGTCAAAGCGAAGGTGGCTCAGACCCCCGTGAATGCGCGTGTTAACCTTCGCCCGGGTGGGGGTCTTTTAGACCCCCTCGGGTTTTTCCGAAGTTGCCAAAAACGGCGGCGTGCAACGCCACCAAACTTGGTCTAGCTGATCCTCCATCATTTTTACATCTTTCCTGAAAATTTTGGCTCAAGGTCATATCAGGTCAGGTCACCAGGCCAGATGAAGTGACCTCACCTCAAAAATACTTAGGACCGCATAACTAAAAGAAGGGTTAATCGATCAAGTTGAAACTCATACCACATATTTGGCCCACCAGAGCTACAACATTTGTTCCGGGATTTTTATATTGGTGACCTAAGGTCATGTGCAGAGCATGACCTCCCCATTGTCAATACATGGGGAAAATCACGAAATGAGCTTTTCTCAGTAAGTATGGATTGAATCAACTTCAAACATCGGTTGCGACTTGCTCTTAGCCCATTTCTGAAGCTGATGCCAAAATTTTTGACTTGTGACCTTTAAAAGGTCACCTTAGGTCAAATAAGCATTTTTGGTGTTTTTCTCTATCAATTTTGAATAAAATAAAATAGAGCTTTTATTTTGTCACCAAAGTGTTTGTAGAGTCACTGGAAGTCAAATTATATACATCATGACTATACCAGGTCAAGTTGGGTCAGACCGTTGACCTGGGTCAGGTCAAATTCTTAAATTTGACCTGGCATAGCAATATCATATATCATTCGATTCGTATTGACGAGAGAATTGCAATGGTGCATAAACAATGGCTGTATCTTGTTTGGTTTGGAAGCTGTTAGCGAAAAAGTAAACGCCCTTATGCATGGGTGGCTATGGACATTCCCAAGAATATGCCCAATATTTAGTGACCTGTAGCTCCCTAGGCTTTGACCTGACACGAAAATGAATGTCACCGCAATGAAAGCGCATCTCAAGAGCTTTCGAATGGTGTTAGAAAAATGTATATAGCTATCACAGTTTCTGAGATATATGAGGTTTTCTTAGTTCACCTCATATTAGCGATTTTGACCTATTTTGACCTCTGGTGACCTTGATATTGACCTGACAAGAAAAATGACCGAAGTATTTTCGATATCATTTTTGAAGAGCTTTCGATTGCCGTTTTGCGCTTTTTTCTAGCTCTCTTAGTTTTTGAGATCGTGGGGGTCTTTTTAGCCCCCACCAGGGCGAAGGTGGCTCGTACCCGCCACCGGGGCAAGGGTTAAAACTGCTCATTATTATGGGCCCCCACGAGGTGGGGCCTCCTCTAGGGCTACCCGCTTTCACTTTTCAAACGGTTCCTGTACCCCTGGTAAAAGTTAAGTCCATTTGGGGAAAATAAATGTATTCTCTAACCACTGGCTTTGAGGGCATTGTCGGACTTTCCCCTTGGATCCGCCCCTAGTTAGATACATTTAGAAACAGTTCAGATGACGTTAAAGCTGACAAGATTTTCATTGCCATCCACCTCTTCACAAACATTTCGAAGTGCTGAATCTGGATGAAAGAATAGTGGGGTTTTACACGCGCCCCGCTGGGGTCCCTGGCATGATGCGCGCCGCTGGGGGAGCTTATTTCACCCACCCCCTCCGTATCTCTTTTCCCAGGTAAGTTAAATAAAAATTACGGAGGTGTTCGAAAGCTCCTGACGAGATAAATATAAATTATGAGCAGCATTCTTATGTCAGGTCAATATTGAGGTCAACATAGGTCAAAAAGGTTCCATATGCTTACAACAGGGCAGTGTACATTTCTCTTCTAGATTCTTACTCAGCGGAGCTAGAGAAAATATTTATGGATCATTGAATTTCTCTCATCGTTGCAAATCGAATGATGTATAATATGATCTTGCTAGGTCCAATGGTGAAAATGACTTGACATCGAGCTGGGTCAGGGTCACAGGGTGACCTGATATGGTCATGTTGCATATTAATCGACTCCCCGTGACAATATAGGCACAATGCAATCAAAATGGGAGCTTTACCTTGATTCAGCGAGACGTTATTGGCAAAACAATCACTGTATGCTCCTGTGACCTGACATGACCTTTGAGAGGTCAGATGGTCAAAAGCTAAACTTTATGGTCAAGATCGTGGTAGGAATACACGGTTTGAGGGTTTTCAGCTTTATCTATCAAATACTTTCTGAAAAAGCTCATTCCTTTTTCATCATGGGCTTAAAATAGTGACCAAAAAATTGACCCCACCTTAGGTAAAAAATATCAAAATTCCGAGATTGCAGATTTGTAGACCCTAATGGTATCATCATATTGTTGAAGTTTGAAACTGATTGGTTCGCTGATGTTCCCTGGGCGCCGCTTCAAACTCGTGATTTTAGGTTTTGAGGTCGGGTCGCTTGACCTTGAATAGCTCCTTGAGCTGACATGACCTGACCTAAAAAAATTGGTCCGATGGGTAAAATTGATGAGGGATATGGCACTGTGAGTTTCGTTGTTCTGCATCTCTTCATTTTTGTGCTATCCGGGGAAAACCAGGAGGGGGCGAATTCGTCTCCCCCCAGCGGGCGCATGTTAAACTCCTGCCTCATTATTTCGTCACAATCCAGTGCGATCCCTCGTGTCCTTTGTAAAACCGATCGCTTCGTTTGACACCACAGCCGAGAGTACGTCAACCGAGGTATCCTTCAGAGCGGCACCATCAACGCGCCGTGGAGCATCATGACCAAGCAGCGGGCCTACAGCATCGCCGAGAAGCTGGTGGACGACGTGGGCTGCAACGCCTCGCGGCTGCCGGACGAGGTGACCGAGGTCATGCGCTGCATGCGACAGGTGAGCAGCTGCGCCAGCTCTGCAGATGGGTCTGTCTGTGTGTGCTGTGACGACGGACACATTCAGCTCCCTCTGCTGCTCTTTCAAACCCCGTGACTCCTGAGAAAAGTGAGAGGGGAGAGTGAGGTGGGGACAAAGAGAAGAAGAATGAAAGCTAGAAAGGGAGCACTGGAATTTAGAATGGTCTTGGATGTTTCCAGGCACCGTGGCAAGACATATCTGCAAAGCAGTGGAACTCATACCGGGGCATTTTGGACTTTCCATCGGCACCCACCATAGACGGAGACTTTCTGCCACAGCACCCTATCGACATGTTGAAGGCCGGCGATTTTCGACATACGGAGCTGCTGCTCGGCACCAACAAAAACGAAGGCGAGCCAATGGCGTGGCTGCTTCCGTGGTGTAGTTATGCGTCTGGGTTTGAGAATGGGTTCGAATTGAGAGTCAAAGTGTGTAGATTCATTGACTTCATTAGTTATTGATGGGGCTCAAAAAGAAGGGAAGGGCACCGTTCTGTGAGATAGATTCGAATGACGCCTGCCAGGATACTCAATGTTTTCGTGTCAGGGGTCCCCAGGATTCTCAATGTTTTCGTGTCAGAGGTCCCCAGCGCTGTGAAGAATGTGCCGAGGGTATCTTTGCCGGAGCGGCCAATGCTATCAGAAAGCGATTGGCATGGAGATGGTGGATAATAAGCCAGCCGATGGTGGATTTAAGCCAGATCAGGGTATGATCCATGGATTAACCAGAGGGATAAATAATAATTTTGAGGCTTATCGACGCACCAACTGCCAGGGTCATATGGCGTCGCCAACTCTTCCCCTGTTGGAAGGGTTTCTCGGGAGCCAGCTTGCTCCTTGTTCAGGGAAGCCGCCGGGCCTTGAACCCGGGTCGGCCGAATGGAAGTCAGCTACGCTGACCACTCCACTACCGCCCCCCAACCAGAGGGATAGGAACCAGTTGTGTCAGTGTCTGGTATTTGCTCATCAAATACCGGCCGGTCTTCGGTTTGGGTCATATCTCGGATTCCAAGAACTTTTGACCGACTTATCAGTCCGATTAGCCACTGATTATACAAGAACTGGCCAAAATTTTCAAATCATATGATAGATTACCAAGAGAATACTACTCTGGAGAAATAGCGAAATTTCAAACTGTCGAACGAAAACAACTATATGGATATATCGCTTCACAGTCAAAATACGGATATACGGCGGTTCTGAGTCAGAAAATCAATCAATATGCGACCAATATCCAATAAGTTACAGTGCAAAAACTAGTACGATGTCAGACATGTGTAAACAAAATGTAAGGCTTGTCTGACCGATCAGGAAATCAGACTTGCAAATTTGTCAGTTACCAATCTTATCAGCTAACCACTTGCACTTTTAGTAGGAACTGCGGGACTATGGTGGTTGACCTTGGACTGGATCTACTATGCCTAACTCTGCGGGTCCCCGACGTCAACTTTGTCGGTTTTGCTGCTGTCTGTTCGGCTTCAAATTTCCTCTTGAAATGTTTTTGTTTTTACAGCTGGCATTTGGTTATCAAACCCACGGAAAAATGATTTTTGTCACGTGTACTGATTGCCCGCAAAGCCTTTGAGTCTATACTCCGAGCGTAAGGTACTTCCCTCTTAATACTAAGCCAATTCAATGATTCTCCCGGCGCTGAAGTCAATGGTTGTTGTACCAACATGATAATCAACTCGTACATCTGCATGACATGTATTCCTCATTTTCAGGCACCTACTTCATACTGTACGACTTTATTCAGTTCTTCAAGAAAGATGACCCCAGTTTTCTGGAGCGCGCCAAGTTTTTAGAAATAATCGACGCAATTTTTGGATCACTAGACGAGATGGAAAAATTAGCGATTATATTTCAGGTAAGTCTCACAACAGTTATGTGGAAAACCTTTCCCCATGCATTAGAATTGGTTGTGAATAACTGGGTACATAGTGAACACATTTCTGGAGACGCTTCCATGTTGAAATTATTGTATACCGTCATAATTTTATTCATCTATTTATTCCCCTGGGTAGGGGAGGAGGGTTTGGCTTCTTGTTTCCTTTCCACCAACTTTAGAAACAAGCAATCTTTGTATAGACTTGTCATTTGCAAGGTCAATCGGATACTAGTCCGCATGGTGGAGAAGCAATATTCCAGTCACTGTTCGGTTGTATTTCCGGTAAGCAGTGGATGAGGGAAGTCTGTTTACACGGAGCAGTAGGTACTCATGTAACGTCCTGTGAAATTATGGTTGTGATGACAGTGGCGTTTATTAAAGGTGTTGTACATGATTACATTGTGAAACGAGAAGGCGACAAGGCCCGTGAATTAAGGAGTGAGGTCCGGCTACTGAGCGTTTACTAGAACAACTCTGAACTTGTTATGCTGCGACAAAGTGGATCTCTCCGCTCAGCCGAGGAAGCGAACCTTAAATATGAGTTCGTAAATATCACTTGGCAGTAACAATTTTAACAATTGAGTGGAGTGGTGTAGCAAGTACTCCTCACAATGAAAGGGAGTCATGGCTCAACGGTCAAAGTGTACACTAAGGATTCCTACAGTTGTGTTCGGAAATTTCTCCCAAAGGGCTGAATGGCCTGAAAGCCTTGAAGGCGTGAGTGCCTCTCAAGGATTATTTCAATCACAGAAGTCTGAGAAGTCAATATTCTAAGTTGCTGGATTTTTGGCAGCTTATTTTGAGAGACATTACATAAACATGTCTCAGTATTACTGGCTGTCACTTCCAAGTTTTTTGCTTGGAGTTTTAGGGTACTTTGACTTTTAGTAGTTTCATATCCGAGAACTCATCTATATTGACCCAGTTTAATTATTCTCTTTTTGCCTGATAATTATCTTTTTGTAGTGGATATGGTCCATCCTGAGGTGTCTAGCCCAATCTACCGGACAATCTGTATAAGGTGAACAACATTAGACTCGTAGGCGGATGCAGGGGAGGGGGCAGTGGGGACACTTGCTCCTTCCGATTCGACCGCTGGTGCCACCTCGAAAGGTTAAAAGCACCCCTGCAATGCTGTTCCACCCCAATGCGAGTATCATCGCCCTCACAATAGAATTTCCTAGTCTGGACCGGAATTCCGTGTGCGTCGTGCGAGCCCTTTTCATGAATATTTCACTGGCTAGAAAAAAGTACATCATCATACAACTTTTCCATGTACATATGTACCTGGAGGCAGAAGCCTCCCGTTGCCCCAGGAAACAGAAACCTTCCGCACGCATAGCTGCTTCTCGAAGAGAAGGGCTCTGACAACTTGTTTTGTAAGTATCACTTCAAAGAAAAACTAATTCCTGTCTTTTGTTGCTTTGCTTCTTTTAATTAGAGGAACTGGTGGAAGCAATTGGGCCTGGAAAAGTTGTTCCAGGAGACGTGATGGCTTGGCGTTCACAATCGTGATGTTACCACTTCAACTACCTGCAGTGTCAGGATAGAACTGCCGGCATCTCGACAGATTCTCTATTTCTGGCTTGTGTACTCGCTGGAAGTTGCGGCGGAACAGTGCCAGCGTGATCGTTTTTTGTACCGCTAACCTGGGTTTAAGACAGAGCGCGCTTACTGGCTATAATGACTAGCGACTGCAATCCCGAGATTGGGATGTCGCGATCTCAGTGAAATTGCCATCTCGATCCCGAACCATCGTGCAGCCCGGGACTGCGCAACATGCTACTAGGAGAGCATGGACTGTACTAGTGTATTATACGAGCGCTACCTTGCACTTTGGCTGCAAGAAGGGAACGCCTGCAGTTTCAAGAGCGAGTTCCTGTATTTGATTCCAGGACAGATGCAAGAAGACATATGCGTCGGACTAGGGGGCAGGAGCCCTTGCCCCATCCCTCACTTCTCACACAATTTCTCAATTTCAGTCAAATTTAGAATACATCGCAAATGTTTATAACCAGCCGGTGCGCAAGCCAGCAATGAGCCCAAGTCCGATGATTTTTATCTAAAGGGGGAGGCTTCTGGTCATGAACAGGTTAAAGATCGAGTAGCCCCCTTACTTTGTTCCCGGTAGCGACGCGTACACAAGGACAGTCGAAGCAGCGGTCAACCCACCCCTTAGGTCTGTGGAGCCGCCCCTGTGGACGTCGGGCGACGAAAGCTCCCAGGATGCCCTTGAAATATCCTAATTGTGCAGTAAATGAGATTTAAGATTAAATTTAGAAAGTTGCCCTGGCAGGACTGTCCTGTTTCCTGGCGTCTTCCATTGTCTGTCGCTCATCACCGCCAGTCGCAGGCTGCAGTCTGACTTTTTTGCCCTTCCTCTCAAGTAGATGCGCCTTTTTAACCAGCTCGCTCTGTTACTTCCCAGTGGCATTTTTTTCAATTCGTCCCTTTAAATACAACGCAAAAATAGCGTCGGTATGGTACCTCTACGAATGCACAAAAGGCTGACGCTCCGGTTATTCATGCCATTCATGCCATCCCCCTAAGACTTTGTTCCCCCATACCAAAGTCCTTGGCCCGTAGTTGTTTTGACCACCTCCCACTTCACGTTTGTCCCTGCATTTCAGTACACTGATTGGGACCACATTGATGACGGGTATCTGAACCAGAAGATGTTGGGAGACGTGGTGGGCGACTACCACTTCGTCTGCCCCACCAACTACTTCGCACAGTCCTTTGCCGCTCAGGGCATGAATGTGTATTACTACTTTTTACTCAGGTAAGACTAAAACTACTCTCTCTCTCTCTCTCTCTCTCGTCACAAATATTACCGTTGATACGGACAACGTTATGGAGACATTCTGCACAGCAGCATTGGGTCCATCAGTATGTCTCTAGTGACGTTGGGGAAGTGGTTGGCAAACCTTTTCAAGTAAAACCTCATGTGATCATGTTTTATGTCTGATCGAGCGGTCGGGTCGAATACAACTACTGCACACAATACATGTTGAGTGTTGGATCTCAAAAACATTCACACCAAATCACATCAACGTTGAGGAATGGCCAGAATTCTGCTCCACAAGCCTTTCAAGAAAATTCTGAACCCTGCCCAACTATTTTGTTTAATTTTCATTCTGACCACTCCCAACAAGCACGCTTGCCTGATTACAGGGAGCAATGGCGTGGGAGTTGAAGGTTTTTCTCCCACCGGGCCAGACGGAACGGGCAAGTCGGTTTCCCGCCCTGTGGATTAAATCCACGTTAATCCATAACATCCCAATCTGGAGATTAGGACTGGGACATTTTTGCTTGCCGACATGGGTTTGCCCCGCCCCTCTAAACCAGCCGGCCGGATCCGCTCCTGGTTACATGTATGCTGGTGACGATTTTGGTGAAGATGGTATTGTTGTAAAAACTGTAAGAAAAAGAGTACATTAGCTGCGCCGTGCTGCAGAGGACCTCGCTGAACCCCTGGGGAGACTGGATGGGTGTGATGCACGGAGACGAGATAGACTACGTGTTCGGACACCCCATCAACGCCAGCCTGCACTACACGGCGGCTGAGGCCAACCTCAGTCGAAGGATCATCCAGCACTACGCCACCTTCATCCGCACCGGGTGAGTCGCCCTCCTGTGTCCCGTTACACGCCGTAGAGGATAGCTATTGAATGCATAAAATTGCCCTGGTGAGTCCCCGATTACCTCCGAATCAATTATCTAAACTAAGTAAATTTTCTTTGAAGTTTTCGTCTAATTTGAATAAAATCGTAACCATTTGTGATGAAAAGGGGGACGCATCCCTTCGTCCCTCTTTTGTTTTCGACCCTTGTGGCCGTAATCCTCTTCTGGCTGAAGACTGACATTGTAGTGTGTGATGGTGGGAATTTAACTATGGTTATTGGAATGAGGCTGGGAAAGTTATGTTCTCAGAGGAATTCAATACAAGATTAAAAAGAAATGAGTTAACGTTGTTCGTATATATGCTCCATAATTCTGCATTTAATTTCTGAACGCTAAGTTACAGGCAGTACAACCTTTGACGATAGTGTGACTGAGACTCTTCATGGCGCACCTATCCTCCTCCAGGAGCCCGGTGCCGGAGGGTGAGCCGTGGCCCATCTATTCCCGGAACCAGCCGCGCTACTACATCTTCGACGGGCTGGTGAAGGGCCTGGGGAACGGGCCCCGCGCCACCGGCTGTGCGTTCTGGAACGAGCTGATGCCCAGTCTCACCGACACCCTGCGAAAGCCCGAGCCGGGCCAGAGTAGGTGTTCACCCGTGGAATAACGCACAGCTGCCCCAAACGAAGCCAGAGTAGGTCTTCTCAAATGTATCGCCGCTCGAGCAGCTCCAAACGTAGTCGGAATAGGTGTTCTCGTTTGTAACGCTGCTCACACGGTCCCGAGCGCAATCAGAATAGGTGTTCTCTTTTGTAACGCCGCTCAAACTGTTCCAAGCACAGTCAAAGTAGTTGCCTCGGATATAGCAACGCACAAGCTGTCTTTAACCCGGCAGATTACGTGCCCTAAACCGCAACATTGAGTCAATGTCCTGAAGTCCGCAGCATTCGTTTTCAAGGACACGGTAGTTCTTTTCGGTTGGGTCGGGTTGTACGCTAGGAAGCCCGTGTGTATTTATGTGTGACATGTGTATGACTGAAAACATTGGATAGATGATTAAAGGCAGGTATTTTTGTTGAGCAAATAGCATGCCACATGCAGGGGCGGGTCCAATCCGGCAATCCGGTCATGACCCCCAAAACGAAATAGAGGGGTCCAAACCCTCTTTTGCACCCCCGTGCCCCCAAAGTAAACTCATCTTTCATTTGTAGTAAAAAAGGGTTTTTAGGCTTTTTGTGTGCACATAGTACCTCTTTGAAGGTGAACAATTATTGACCGCTTGCCAGCTGCCGCCTCCATCGTGTAACTTTTGTTTTGCTGGCCGACATGGGTTTGTCCCGCCCTTGCAAAACAAACCGATTGGATCAGCACCTGGCCGTATGCAATTGACACTGATTACGTCATTATGATCTTCCACTTTATATAACAAATTTAGACTTTATTTACATTAAACTTTGGGGCTTTACATGTACTGGCTGCTGAAGCCATACGGCGTCGCCAACTCTCATCGTGTTGGAACGGTATATAAGGGACCAGAAATACGTTATTCAGCATTCAATCGGGGGATTCAAACCCGTGTCTGCAACATGAGAGTCCAACGTTCTACCGCTGTGCCACTAAATCCCCAGAAATTCGATGGTACGGCATCCGCAAGCCTTTTGATCTTCTCCCCTGTTTAACACGTAAACGCAACAGGATTTTTGTGATCATGGCTTTTAACACGCGCATCGACGGGGTCTGAGCCACCTTCGCTTTGACGGGGGGCGGGTACCCGCCCCCTAAGATCTCGAGAACCATGCAAGGTAGCGTAAAACGGTAAACGGCATTGGATTGCTCATCCTCTTCTCCATCGAAAATATTTCAACCATTTTTTAGGTCATGTTTAAGGTCACTAGAAGTCAAAACATGCCGTCATAGAGATAACATGTAAATGAAGTTTTTCGGCCATTACATCTGAACAAGTAAAGATAGAGCAAAACGATTTGAACTATATGAATCCTCGCAGCAAGCCGAAGCTAATGATATATTATATCACCTTGCTGGGTCAAATCAAGGATTTGACCCAGGTCAAGGCCAAATTGGTAAAAATGCATATCATTAGAACCGCAATGACGAGACAAATCTAATGCAGTTAAAATAAACGCTCTATCTTTATTCATTGCTGAGTTATTCAGTTAAAACCATTTTTCCCATGTATTTCCAATGGAAAGTTTATGGCTCGTTCCTGACCTTAGGTCATCGATATCAAAAATACCCGAACACATTTTAGAGACCTCGGTGGGGCCATTATGTGATATGAGTTTCAATCGGATGAGTTTACCCTGTACCAACTTATGCTATCTTAAACTTTTTGAGGTCAGGTCACTTGACCTGTACTGTGTGACCTGACCTGAGATGACCTAACCTTAAAATTTTGATAATAGTTGTAAAAATGATGAGAGAAAAGGTATGCCAAGTACGTCGGCGCTACGCGCCGCCGTTTGTATGCTACCTCCGAAAAAACCCGAGGGGGCGGGTACCCGCCCCCGTCAATGCGCGTGTTAAATGTTTGTGTTTTGTCTGCCAAACTGTCCGCGTCGCAACAGTTGGCCTTGGTTGAGCACGTGCCTCATGGTCAGCAGGCCCTCTGATGAAGCGTCCTGCGGTCAGCATCGCCGCGCCAGGTGTGGAAGTCTTCACCCTCGCCTGGATCGTCTGCCTGCTGCCGCTGCTCCTGATCTGAGGCGGACATTAGTACAAATTGTCTGGGGATTTCCTTCGCCGACAACTTCATTTTATTGGCTGAGACCATCGCTTAAGCTGACGGTCTCAAAACCGCTCCGGGCACTTACAGCAGACGGACCATGATTCTTCATCCGTGCGTTTATGCGCGCCTGTATTGCTGTTATCTATTTTCTTTATTGAGCTGTTTTTTTGCTCCTCTAAGTAAGCTCTACAACTCACTGGCAGATGTGGATTATCTTAAACAAACTGTCCTTCCGCACAGGGGCTGAATTTAGAGTGGACACTGGGCGATTTATCCCCTCCACTGTTTTGAGTGCATGACATTTCCGTGTTTACTTATTGCGAAAGCATGCCAGATGCGTGAGAACCATTCCTGTTGAGTAGTTGTATATGAAGGTTTTGCAAGTGTAAGTTGTTAAACTTTATGCTAATCTAGAATTTTCGACGAGACCTCAGAGGTTCTGGAAAGGCACCACGTTTTGGCGGTGTGTTGGCAAAGGTATGCATAGTCTGTTGGCTAAGTATTGTTCCTGTCCTTTTGAGCCGTCAGGTTTAGTCAGTTTGAGAGCCCCACGCCTGACCATCGATACAGTCATCATCGCTGGGCTAACCTTACGCTCTTCTTCTGATGATTGGGCGCGATTTGGCCATGTCACCGAAAGGGCCCTAAAGCCCCAATTCAATCACACTTCTGATGATGGTTAAGGACCGGGCAAAAACCTTAACCCGCGCCCCACCGGGGGTCCGGCGCCACCTTCGCCCCACCGGGGGCCATCGATGGCCCCCCTCTAACTCCGAAAATATAGGCGGTAACGCAAATCCGCAAAGTGCAATAGAAAGCTCGCGTGAATTCAGTAAGAAATTACTTCACATGTTTTAGTGCTCAGGTCAATGGTTTGACCTCTAGAGGTCAAATTAGGTCAAGATCGGCTATTTTCACTCAAATATGCAATGTTTAAGCAAACTGGGCATAACTCTTACGTCATTAGAGCTATTAAGGCCTGGTAAAGTATATTTGATAGTAAATTGCCAGTCCGTTTTCCATTATGTGGAACGTAAATATCTCCTGCCAGTGGTTTGACCTCCAGAGGTCACCTCGTGACCTAGTATGACCTGAGGTCACGAAAGGTCAAAAAGTGACCTTACCGTATATCAAATGAAAGCCAGTGACAAGAAAAACACGATGGTGTTTGTTTCACCGCTCTAGCTTAATTAGGTCAAAAGTTATTGTCAAAATACTGTTTTTACCTCTGGTGACCTTGGATGACCTTGGAAATATCAAAGGGCAAATATGACCCCTGGGATCCGTGAAAGGGTGTCCAAAAACGCTGTTTTGAGCACTCTGAGTATTTGCAATCATTTTTGTGGCTTTTATATCATAAAACAGCTTTTCCCCATGCTTTTCCAATGGGAGAGGTCGCCTCGTGACCTGACCTCAGGGCACGAAATCGAAAAATCCCGGATATACACCTTGTAGACCCTGGAAGGGTCATGAAGTGTAGAAAGTTTCAAATCGATCGACTTTGAAATGTAGCTCTTACAAAGCTCTAAAGTTGAAATGAGATGACCTTGGTTGACCTCGTCTGGTGACCTGACCTTGGGTGACCCGGGGTAAAAAATTTCAGGGATGATGGGAAAATAATGCAGTGAGAGGTAGAGCCCTCAGCCGTGGTGCTGCGCCTCGTCGTTTTTCTGCTATCCGGGAAAAACCTTAGGGGGCCATCGATGGCCCCCGGTGGGGCGAGGGTTAAGACTGTTCACCATATGATTGGAATGATACTTATAAACCAGATTATACATCCTGGCGGGTCGATGGTTGTTGGATGGAGCCGTGGTGACGCTGTTATTTACATCCCGGCGAACGTTTCAGACAGGCGCCAATGATCGACCAGGGCAGGGGACGGTGCACTGTCCCTTTTAACCCCCTGGCTCCGCCTGTGAGCCGACTACTGTGTCATAGCCGATTACATTGTGTACCCCACTCAGATATGAGCTACATTCGTGGGGCGAACGCCTCCAGGTAGAGAGTGATGAGTCGGTGCTTGACTCGGATGGGCGTCTGCATTGGTGCGCTGGGGGCTTCTTGACTCTTTTTAGTTGTAGTACAGTACAACGAGATTTTCTGTATCGTCTCATTCTTAAGTTTAATATTCTCAAGTGTTGCAGTCCAGAGAACAGAGTTGTTTACGAAAATATTCTGGATTAACTTGGTTTACCCGCTTTAGATTTTGGAAGGTCGACCTTTGCTGGAACTTTGTGACGCATCCTGATTATTTAATTGTGTTCGTAGATGGTTGATAAGCCAACTGCCACGCTACGTTTGTATGTTTCGCTTATTCTCTTGCTTCATGTATCTTTGACAGACTATTTTGAAGGGAGTCATTTGTCAATACAGTACAAAGCCAGGGAAAGCCCCGTTTTCTTTTATTTTACAAAACAACGGTGAGCAAAGGTATTGGCTACTAAGTAAAATATATTACATAAGCCAAAAAGTAATGCCGCACTGGAAATGCCGCATTTCTCACACCACTTTTAGGAAAATGAGCAAAATATATGTTAAGAGCAGTATGAACGACGAGAGGTGAAATCTTAGCGGTATACTGGCACCTGCAGCACTCCTTCACCGTAAGGCTGTGCTACGCATATTTCTCATCTGATAAATGATCTTAACATCCTTCATGATATCCAATGTTCAGCAATTGGTTGAAAAGAGTCGAAAAGAGTTGAATTAGTTGAAAAGAGTCAAGTTTTAAGATAGGCATGTTGCCATACATGTTGAGCTCGAGCCTTAAGCCTCCGGGTGTGCATTCGATCCACCTTCGTCACCTTGTGGGGGATTCCACCATTCCCATCGATCTCAGTTTCTATGGGAGATAGCGAAAACCGCAAAAAAGTGGCAGACTGAAAGATAGGATGAGAAAAATTACGTAACTGTTTTTTTTGTTCGTTAATATTGAGGCCATGCAAGGTTAAAGAGGGTGGCAGGCTAGTGACGGTTTTTTGGTTCTAACTACTGACTGAGTTAAGTTAGAGCCAATGTTTGGGCAAGAGACCTTTCGTTGTGAAGCGGATATTGCATAATATGAAAATACCAGGTCAATACGCAAACATGTTCTGACCCTACGTCAGGACAAGGTCGCCGTCTGACCTCGTATGCTCATGATGAATATCTATAAACTTGCAATGACAATAAAAACAACCAAATATCAAATAAAAAGCCCTATCGCCATTCCTTGTGATATTATTGACCCTGAGTCTGAAGCGCTACTCAAAATGACCGCTCAGAGCCAACAGGTTAAAACTGTCAACTTAATCTTGGAGGGTGGCAGAGAATACTACGATTCTGAGAAGTGATTCAGAACCATGCCCTCGAAAATAGAGCCATTCCTCGGCTGTTTCTCATTTCCCCATGCACTTCCAATGTTAAGGCCACAGCCCGCACCTGACCCTTGGTCATCGATACAAAAATCCCGTTACCTTAGCTTCTGGTACTTTATGGCTTTACTATGTGAATTAATTTCAGATCACTAGACTAAACGCATTCACAAGGTTGGCCCCTGAAACATTTTTGTATGCGAGGTGTCTGGACTTGGTCAGGTGACCCGACCTGAGATGATCCAGGCCAGACCAGACCCGTTTTTGAAGTTGGAAAAATCGACAATGATATGTTGTGCGGTGTATAACTGTGCTCGGCAGCATTGTTTTTTCTCCTTTTCTGCTGCCTCGGGAAACTCGAGGGAACTTTTTCTTTTTTAAGTTCACTCCGGATAGGCCCGCACCGGGACTATTGGCGTGAGTGTTTGAAGATCTTCTCTACGAGACCAAATGGGACACGGAAGACGGTTTCCCACCGTGGGGATTGAACCCACTTTAATCCACGCTATCCCAATCTGGTAGCGGGAATGAAGCAGCTAGGTCGCACAGCCCTGAGGATGCTCAAACATATGTTTAAAAACATTTCCCTTTGTGGCGGGATTCGAGCATATCCCATCGGACCCGTTTGAGCATTCAGTTCCTTAAACATAACGTATCTAAGGTTCATACATCCTCCACGCTTGAATGACGATTAGGGCGTTCATGTGTTGAAATTGCCACTCTTTAGAAAAGTGTGAAAGTATGAAAGCATGAATGAAAGTATGAATCATTGCACCCAGAATCATAAGTGCGTGCCTACCCCGAACAACGAAAAAGGTAGAAAAGCGTTATTGCTGTACACACACTGTGGATACAGAATCAGTTGTATTGAGGCTAGCATGTGCCTATACCCCTGTAAACGGAATTAGTTTTTAGTAGGCCCCCAAGCACATACTGTGTAAAGCTATGTTCCGTCTCCGCAAGCTATAATTGATAAGTTCTTGGCCTGAGAGTAAGGGGGGTAAATGATTACGAGTCAATATGACAATTCACAGGACATTTATTATTGCTTATTATTTCCTGATCGGATAAAAAGGAATCACCAACACAAACAAGGTTTTATTAACGATGGCAGAACTGAATTGAATTCTGTCTCATTAATTGAAAATCTGTCTCATATACGTATGTTGTACCTTCCTCGCATCTCAGTATTATAACGTCAGATTGCCATGGCTGGGGTCAAGACTTTCTGAGAAATGCTTGTTTGGGCCGCCAGACCAGTTTGAGACCCATCGCAAATGAAATAAAATCTATCACTATTTGACAATATATGTATCAGTATGCCTAAAAACTCAAGCATGTGTTTCTCCATTTATTTTAATCGCCTGCGTTCGACCTGAACTTCCTGTGAATGGCTAAGCTGCAAAACCAACGCGAGGCTCTCGAGTGGCGTAGCCGCTTCCCCTGCAGTTGGCGCACTGTCTGGGAGGAAACATGAGCGTATTCTTTAGAATGTTTGTCATTCCTGCCTCAATTTTTCCATTACTAGAGCTGATATTGCGTTCTCTGAGGACGGCTGCTAAGTTTTTGTGACGGTCGGGTGTGGTCGAGGTCCGTTTTTGCCGACTCGCCAGCACCAGTTTTGGAGGAAAAGGTGCGTGAAGGCACGCTGGGTGACACTCAGTAGACGGCACCAGCTGGAGAAACAGACCCACACCCGTGGGACTGTACTGCTCCTTCCCGGCAGGGGGCGGCCCAGGCAACAAAACTGCTGAGCGTCAACGAGGTGAACAAGCTCGCCTGCTGGTACCAGTCCAAGTCGCCTGCTTTACTTGGCAGTCGTGACGCTTGTAGCTGGTGAGTGCTTGTAACGGCTTGGTTCAGCGTCGTTTAGTGCTGGTGTCATCCGGCCACGATGGCCTCTCAGCTCTCTCCGCCCCGGCCGCCGCTTCTGAGGATCAAAATGTCCTCTCTGATACTGATGGTGCTGATTCTGGCTGTCTCTGCGGCGAAGTACCATCCAAGCCGACATTACCCTCGGGGGACGATGTTCCGTCGTCACCTGATTGGCTCACGTACGCTCGGCACAAGACATCATCCGAGGAGGTATGGCTGTGGAGGTATCCTCTGTGTGTGTCTGTCAGCGTGCCTGAACCCGTGCTGTGAGCTGTTCGTTCATGGTTCTTAGGTATCTATATTTAATGAGCTCCCAAGTAAAAAGACTTACTCGTACATTGTTTCAGGGTTGTTAGTATATTTATTAGTGCTGGGTGTCATTCGTCCATTCTCTGTGTGGTTATCGCTTTCCATGAAACGATTCGTGACGGAATATATCTCCAGCGATCAGCAAAAATTACTGATTTAAAAAGGTGCAGAAGTTGAAGGCATCAGAACGACTTCATTAAAATTAATGTCGGTGGCTGCGGTCGATTCTTACCTGAGTTTTTGCATCCGACTGCAGGTTCACATCTGGCGAAGGAGGTACTCTTCACGCGATGAAAGCTCAGAGAAGTGTTCAAAGTAAGCCTTAATAGGATAATTCAACATTGCTGGTAGATTTGCAAGCATTTTTATTTAAGAAATGTATAATTTGTTACATATTCAAGCTGCTTCTCTGTTACATCTTGTTAAGAAATATAAAAAGAGTACTTTTCTGTCGCCAAAGAAGTTCCAGAAGTTGAGTTGTGGATTTTGATATTCGATCATTGTTTTATCTTGTGATATGGACGGCCGATGAAATCGAATGATCTTTTTTCAGACTGCTCTTGCGCCGGCACAAGTCCCTATGATCAGCCTGCAGACCTTGTAAGGGCATTGAATAAGAAAATCTGCGAAGTGGAACAGGTACAGTTCCTAAGCTGAGGAACCGCGCTTGAAATGATGTTTTCTGTTTGAAACCTCAAAATTGAAGCTTAGAGCATATTACTTCAGATATACTGTCGAGATTGGACTTGTAGCTCTTGCAGAGTTGCTTGATCCCGTTTGATGATTTCACAAAACGGCAAAAAAATGTTGCTAGATGCATGATTGAAGCCATTCAATGAACTATATATATATATATATATATATATATATATATATATATACTTATATTAAACTAAACAGCCTAACAGTTCACTACCCAGTACAGACAGAGCAGTGGCTTTTCATCATTCGTGGATTTCATTAACTATTAAAGCTATTAGTCACAACTTTAAATGGTGATAGGGAAAGTATCTGTCTTAGGAGACATAGGATAAATAATCTATCCTAGACAGGGGACTAGCGACTGCAGCTATTGTGCTGTTTTCTCCCACAGAAATTGACCAGAGCGGATCAGACCGGGAAAAAGGACTCGGCATCTCTGAAGCGCCAACTCGGAACACTGATGAGCAGCGTGGAAACACTGCGACACAAGTTTCTGCGGATGGTGCGTCATGTTCTCTCTTCTGGTATCAGAAGCACTTGATGTATCACCGGTCCGGGTGACCACAGGCAACTCGTGATCACTATAAGGGGCTCGCAGTTGCTATACGGGGAAGGCTGAAGTCACGGGGCTCCAGAATGTCAGGAGGGTTCGGACAATGCTTTGGGCAGTGCCGGATACAAGAGAGGGGCTAGAGAAACTAAAGCCGTCCCCTCCAAATATCAGAGTGTCTTAGTTCATGCATAGCCGAACGCCGTTCCCAGACGATTGCAGGGAAGGCTCGAGCCACTATCCCCCCAAATGAAGTCCTGGATCCGCCACTGATTTTGGGGCACCTGTATGTGCTCAGAAGGGTGCATAATTACAAATGGGGGCCCAGTGGCAATAAGCGTCTCGTGACCTTGAGCACAGAGTCCGTGGTGTTGGGATTTCTGATTGGTGGGCTTCGGTGTCTCATGTAGGGTTCTCTGAGCATTGGTGGAATTTGAGCGCTACCAGATATGTGGCAAGCTGCGCTCCTGCTTAAAGCCGCCTACCATAAAGTTGGTTTGGGAGGACAAAAGCGTTCTTTCCTCCAGTCAACCACTCACTGTAGACGAGGGCCCAGGGGACTGCTTTAAAAGGTTTCCACTTCCCCTTACTATTTTCTGTGAAAGTAGCCCTTCACGCCCTGTCACACAAAGTAGGTGCTATTGGCCTCGACTCGAAATGGTCTGTGTAAAAGTGATTTGAACCTGTTTCGGAAGACCTGACAGAAAATTAAACGAATAATATCCCTTCCATTCATATTTCATTGAGTTGAACTCCTTTTAACTTTATACTCTACAAATCGGTTGAGACAAATTTGGAAAACCTCTCGTCTCAATCATGTCGCATCGCAATGAGAAGCTCCTGCCTGTGTGAGCGCAACCCTAGAGAATGTAAAATGAAAAATGACAGACTTTTGGTCCCGCTGTACCTCGTAGCACATTGGACTGTATAACCCTACTACATGGACTTGTGCACCATGGTTTGAAAAAAAGATTAATACATTTTGTTTGCATTTTCAGGAGACTTGGGTGAACCGGCTGGCCGAGTTCTATATCAAGTGAAGCAAAGTTCAGCAAAAGTTCAGCAACCAAGTGAAGCAAAATTCAGCAGAAGCTCATCAACCAATATCTCTTGGACTTTAAATCCTAGCCCAATCGTGATAACTTGAAGAGTTATGTAAACTTTTGTATGCAATTTGGTATGGGCATTATCAAAATGTATGCAGCATGTTTGAATTAATAAATCATTCTTGCAATATTTGTCTGAATGCTGAAAATTTATCCAAACCCTTAGCACAGAGTCTTCATTGCTTCACTCAAGGCAATTTTCCATGTATTTTTGGTGGCACTTTTTCCTGATTGGCAGTGGTATGTGGAATGTCACCACACCATCCCTCGGGCCAGAGGCAGTCGGAGGTGCCCAGCTGACCCGGCGGCAGGCACCCTCCCGAGAGGCTCACGCTGGGGAAGTGAGACCCGACAACATCATACCACCGCTCTGGTTAACGCGGGTGTCGGCTAATGATATCATTCGGTCCTAATGCTTTGTGTGAAACAGCATTAGGGATGGGTTATAGTATGTTTTTCTTTTCTTTTCAAATGAATGATATGGTGTGATTTTTCAGCTTTAAAATATGATCGATTCTGCTTTTCATTTCGAGGATGGAAAGAGAGATCGCAGTGAACCAGTGCATTGTAGACTTTGGGCAGTATGCTCTAAGCTAGCTGTTCCATCAGTGCCGAATACGATGGGGTTTGGGGGCAGAGCCCACCTTGAAATTTTCCTTTTGTCTATAGTGACCATATCTTCAGAGGTTATTCGAGGTAATCATGGAAGTACATGTTTTTACCCCTCTGCCGCCAAATAGAGTTTTGGATTCGATACTTGTCTGTCATGCCTAAAAACCTCTTGGAAGAGAGAAGTCGGAAAGTAAGATGATGATATGCCACTGATTGGTGCCTACGTCACTAACACAAACACAACACAATTCAGCTTAACCTCGCATCTATCCTCCAATCAAACATAAAAGGCGTTCCACTGTGCTATCATTTTTAGATGTGCGTCTCAGAAGGACAACATTCCCTCCTCACCCACCCGGAAATTTAGGAACAATCCGATTTCCCATGTCCATTCGAGCTCCAGCTCACGACGGTCCAGCCAGGGAAAAAAGCCAGGGTCACTTTTTCCCGAGAGTGATACTGCGGATAAATCTTGATACATGAGGATAAGCTTCCGCTCTCAGGGCTTAATGAGTCGGCATCCAATGTAAAGCGCTCTTATGAGCCTTTTTTGTTTCAACTGGTCCCTGATCAGATAGAGAACATGCGCCCAATTATTATTTCAAGACAAGCTACTAACGATGTTCATGATTTATTAGGACATAATGTAGAATGAAACAGTACCATAAATGCATGTAAAAAATCCCAAAACAAATTTTCTATTCAGAACTCAGATTAACACAGCGAAACAATACTGAACATTTTTCTGTTTTTCCTCAAGGGGCCTGCTCCACTGGTCACCGACTAGTGTCTAATTTGGGCCGTCACAAAAGGCTTCACTTCACATCACTGGCGACGGAACTGGAGGAGGGGGGGGTACAGTGCCCCGGTACCATCCCTTAAATCAGATATTTTAGCAGTCGCCCTATGGCGTTGACTGGAAAGAAATGGGTTGAAAAACTCGTGGTGCCCTCTGAAATTCGGACGCTCGGCCATCACTGTTTCACACTGTAGGGATAATTTCGCTGTTTTGCTAGCAAGGCCTCCTTAGTGGGCTCGTTCAGCCGCTCTAAGCCTCGCCCCGAGCTGAGATTGAGCAACCATACTAGTGCGGAAATCGTCTTGTTGCACTCATGTAGCAAAATAGCTTTAAAACCCGCCCGGTAGTCCCCCGAGCCACCCTTCGCCCTGGTGGGGGATTTAAAACACCCCCTTGCACTCGGCTCCTATGCAGAATAGCGATAAACACACAAGCTTGTGGATAGCTCATACAAATTCATGAAGAAGCTACATTAGTAACTTTTGGCTCAGGTCAATATTGAGGTCATGATAGGTCAAAGAAGGTGGCATGTTAGACAAGAGCTTCTGGGCTCTAGCGTCTGACAGAATTGAGCTAGAAACATTTTTTAGGCATCATTAGATTCCTCTTGTTACGGCAAATCGCATGATGTATAACATGCCTATACCAGCTGAACACATACAAATGAACTACCCTAAGGCCAGGTCAAGGTCAGCATTGCCAATCGACTTGAAATAACATTCCGAAGGTAATGGTATAAAAATGAAAGCTTTATCATTATTTCCAGCAAAGTTATTGACCAAAGTCTCAAAACCAGCTTAAGCAGCCCCAGATGACCTCTCAGATGTCACAGATAAAAATTGCAACATAAACCTAGAAAAGAGCCCAGGATACTACGATGTGGAGACTATGAAGGTTTTCATAGCTGTATTTACGCAAATACAGTTCAATTCCTGTTTTCCCATGCATTTCCAATGGAGAGGGATCCGTACCTAACGCTAAGTCATCGATATGAAAAATTTCCACACATATTTTGTAGTACTCGACGGGCCCATTATGTGGTATAAGCTTAAATTCGATAGATTTGCTATTTTCTTTCTTTGCCACCTTAAACATTTTTCGAGGTGAGGTCACTTGCCTGCTCTGGTGACCTGACCTGAGGTGACCCAAACAAAAAATGTTGGGAAAGTTGCGGAGTTGTTCAAGGATAAGGTGTGCCAAGTACGGCAGCTGTTCGTGCCGACGTTTTTAATGCCGCCGGAACGCCCCAAAGGGGGTGTTTAAACACCCCCCACCGGGATGAGGGTTAATACAGCTTTGCGTCTCTATAATAGTGGCTCCCAGCCTTCGTGGCATGGCACCCGCTCTTCGAGAGTCGGTAACTATGTGGCCTACCCTTAGCAAAAAATTGGTACCGAGGAAAACCGTTTACATTTTCTACCAATGCGTTCACTGCACATGTTTAAGCGCTGTCACTGGAGCTCTGCTGTTCCCAATGTCGCCAAAGACGCAGACTCCGCGTGCACCTAATCCGTTTTCCTGCCCAATTTATCAATGCTGGGCTTCGTCACCAAATTGGCTCACGATAAAATGTTTCCCAAGGTTCCGACCGCTCCTCAGTCTTGTGTTCATCAACACCCTGGTCCAAAGCCACCTTCATACAGACACGGGGGAAGCAGCAGCATTAAGGCATGGGTTGAAAGGTTTGGAAATCGCTCACATTATTCTAAGAAAAGCTGTTAAACAAACTGTTGTCTGAAGATCCGGTGACAGTATCACATCCCCGCCAGGGTTTTCTGTCATAGCCTTAACAATCCATCAGTCACAATTTTTTTAGGTCTGAAAGCATGCTCACAGTAGGGATGGCATGCAGGGGCACCTCCACGGAATTTTCGCTGGGGGGGGACGGACCCGGGCTGGTGCTGACCGGAGGAGGCGAATTTTGAGCATATTCGGTATCTGACAGCATTAAAGACGATTGACCCAAAAATTTTGGGGAGACGTCCCCCCTGGTTGGCCAGCAGGGGGGACGCGTCCCCCCGTCCTCGCCTCCGCTTTCGGCGCCAATGATGGCATGAATATGTCAGTCACGATGGCGCTGAAAATAGTGAGCCATGAGTTTCTCTTAACCCTCGCCCCACCGGCAGGCCATCGATGGCCCCCTAAGGTTTTTCCGGGGATAGCAGAAAAACGATAAGGCGCAGCACCGTGGTTGAGAGTTCTACCTCTCACTGCATCATTTTCCCACCATCCCTGAAATTTTTTACCCTGGGTCACCCAAGGTCAGGTCACCAAACGAGGTCAACCAAGGTCACCCCACTTCAAATTTAGAGCTTTGTAAGAGCTACATTTCGAAGTCGATCGATTTGAAACTTCCTACACTTCATGACTTCTCCAGGGTCTACAAGGTGTATAGCCGGGATTTTTCGATTTCATGCCCTGAGGTCAGGTCACGAGGTGACCTCTCCCATTGAAAAAGCATGGGGAAAAGCTGTCTTATGATCTAAAAGCCACAAAAAAACGATTGAAAATGCTCAGCTTGATCAGAAAACCGTTCTTGGACACCCTTTCACGGATTCCAGGGGCCATATTTGCCTTTTGACCTCCCCAAGGTCATCCAAGGTCACCAGGGGTCAAAAACAGTATTTTGACAATAACTTTTGACCTAATTAAGCTAGAGTGCTGAAACAAACACCATCGTGTTTGTCTTGTCACTGGCTTTTATTTCATATACAGCAAGGTCACTGTTTGACCTTTCGTGACCTCATGTCATATTAGGTCACGAGATGATCTCTGGAGTTCAAACCACTGGCGGAAGGTCTTTACGTTTCACATAGCGGAAAAAGTAATGGAAATTTCCTATCAAATGTACTTTACCAGGCCTCAATAGCTCTAATGACATAAGAGTTATGCCCAGTTTGCTTAAACATTGCATATTTGAGTGAAAATAGCCGATCTGGACCTAATTTGACCTCTGTAGGTCAAACCATTGACCTGAGCACTAAAACATGTAAAATAATTTCTTACTGAATTGACGCAAGCTTTCTAGTGCACTTTGCAGATTTGCGCTAACGCCCATATTTTCGGAGTCAGAGAGGAGGCCATCGATCCCCCGTGGGGCGAAGGTGGCACCGGACTCCCAGTGGGGCGCGGGTTAAACTATGAGAACTGCGTCAAAATATTGCATCATTCATAGTTTAGCTTTACATGCCTTTGTTGTTCTCCAAAACATGGTTTGGAAACTCCAAATGGAGTAATGTTTGGAGCCCACTGCACTGGACGACTGCAGACGACTAGCTGTTCGGGCCTGGTCCAAGAGGATCGCCTGCCGGCTCCGGCAGTGAGCCGGACCTGGTTCAGGAGGGTCGCCTGCCGGCTCCGGCAGTGAGCCACCTTACAACCTAAATACACCAGTCCAGACCCTGCCGGCTCTGCAGTGGTTGTATCGGTGATCCGTCATACTGTCTGGAAAATGGCGCCGCGCTCGTGTGTATTGTAGAACACAGGCACCATGGCACACAGAAATCGCACTACAACGCGCTCCAACATCGAAATCGTCGTTTATTGTTGATTTGTGATTGGAGCATAGTGAGCAGCAGGGTTAACTTGCCAATAACAGCCTATTCCATGGTTATAAGCCGCAAGCATGAATATAAAGCAAGTCTGAGAAAACTATGAAATATATAAATGTTGCAAGTGCCTCTGTAAAGCAAGGCGACGAAGTGGAAAAGAACATGAACCAAAGTATAACCCTCAAATCATGTAGAATTGTGTTAGATGATTTTAGTAATATGAACCGCACACTTACCAGTTTCAGTACATAATGCGCAAATGTTATTTATAATTTGGCTAAAGTGAGCTATATCGCTTGCGCGCGTTTCTGGCCCCGAAACTTAATTTATATATATTACATTGGATCTGGGTGTGCTTGCTGGATTTGATTACAGCTTTTAGTAGGATTAAAAGCACTAGTAGATGGTATATAAAACACATGAAACTTGTGCAAAATATCGTTTAGCATACCAAGTGGTAACCAAAAGGAAAACCCACACAAAAATCACCATATCTTGGTTCTGGTCAAGTGAAGTAAACTTGAACACATTCAAAATATTTATGTATTGCACAACATTATTTTCCCTCCAGACACTCTTGTACGCGCCATAAACAAATTGACCTATTCCAGCAGTCGCCCGATGTGAGAATCTATCGAACAAGGGCTAAGCGGGCCAGTTATCGCCGGCCGAACCGCAGTTTTCTGACCGTCTGCTTGTCACGCACACCTCCGAACTGGTCGCCAGCGCTGTTTCCGAAGAGGTTCGGAGGCAGGAGACGCAACAAGGTGAGCGCCTTCTTCTGAGGGCGTCGGAAGGTTCTGGAGGAACGCTTCAGGCTCAGACGAGACGCAACGTGGCGAGGCCAAGAATATTCCTCAGACGGATCTGGCGAAGGTGGACTTAGGCTGTAGAGTAGAAGATTGTGTCTGTTTGGACACTCAGTACTGTGGATTTCTACTTTCTGGGACGGCTGGTAGTTGTGCGAGTGTCCGAGTCCTTGATCTGCCGCCAGGAAGCGTTGCTGGTCCGTGCTCGGGTGTTGTAACAGCCCTTGTGGTGAGATACTGCCAGTGGCCGACTCCTCTATTTCTGAGTCCAACATTTGGCTGTGTTCGAGTGATGCTTGCAGTTGCGGTAGCTCCCTCCAAAAGTCCTTCTTCTGAGCAAGATGGTGGTGCCGTGGTAGCCGACCGGTTCGAGGCGGCTGAATCGAAGGCTGCTCCTCAACCGGCTTGAAGTCTCGCCTCGGATCATCTCTGCTAACTTCTCTGCTCTCTTCATTTATGGGCCATTGTATATCCACACTAAGGTACTCATTAAAGCTGGGAGAAATTCTTCGGGATGGCAAATGCTTTAAAACTGCTTGACTGCGAAAAACATCGTCAAGTGTTGGCAGAAAGCTGCGCTGCTGGTGTCGGGCCGAGCTCAAAACTACCGCCGTCCAAGTTAAAACGTACCTGCAACAGCCGCAAATGTTTAACCAAACATTCACTGGATCAAAAGGGCATACATGCATGAACCACTCCCACACATGCCCATTCCCTGTCATTTTACCTAATTCTTCTGAGGCTGTTTTCGTTATGCAGATAAGAGAAATAGCATAATAATAGCATAGAAGAAATAGCATAATATTTAATAGTGCTTTCAATCACTATTAAAACTCTTACCCGTACGTAATAAGCTTGTACCACGCTCTCACTTATCATGTGTCACACTAAGGCCTTGCTGTTGGCTTTAGCTTAGTTTAAGGAGTTCAACAGTACATAAAATCAAAACACTTGCTAAATCTGTCTTTATAGTCATGATGATTATTGGTCTCTAAAAACGATTAAGCAATCACATTGGAGGACGCAGGGGGGGGGTATTCCGGCTATGGCCCCCAAAGCGCTGAAAGGGGGCCAAACTATCTTTTGGCCCCTAAAGGCCGGATAATTTTTTAAATAGGTGTTGCACTAGGTCTGTTGAGAAATTAAAACTTCGCTCCAACCCCCTCCCCCAGGAGAGTGATCGTGTACTTGGAGAGGTAGCTTATTATACTATGTCTGTCGGCACCCAAATCGCACGTCCCAACCACTCCCCTAGGAGGAGAGGCAGACATGGGTTTGCCCCCCAAACTCGGATCTGCGTCCGCCCCTGAGCAATTATAATATAGCAGTACTGATAGAATATCATTTTGGTGTGCCATGCGGATTAGAAGGTAGTTTCTTTCTCAGAAGTATGTACTCGATTAGAAGTTGGTCTTGTATGGAAAGAGACCACGTCTTCTTAAAACATACTTTTCGAGTCACCAAAAATAACCGTTATGTTAGAGAATTGTGATAGCTTACGATTTTCCAAGACTACAATGCGTCTAGGATGCCCTGCAAGTAGAATGAGAGTTGTTCGTAGGGCCAAATTGCGGTACATTGGCAATTGCAGAAAATATGGAACACAAAATCAACACTTCGTTTCCCTCATCCGGTTGAAAACTTTGCAGTTGGTCCTACATGCAGACAGGATAGCACGTGGCATGAACGAAAGTGTGGAGGCGAGGGGACCCGCCACTCTACACCATGACCCCCACCCTCTCCTGTTTCCCTCACTCTTTACCGCGCAATCTCCAGCACCGGCCAAATCAGACAAACACTTAGAAGTCGTATTGAGAGCTCGAGCAGAAGGTACCAAGGATTTGAAACCGAACATATTTTTCGGTTCTAAGGAGAGTTCTCTTCAACAGGGAGGAATGGAAAGTTCACCGACAATCCACATTTGGGCCCAATGCGACACTCTTGCCACAGCCGTTATGAAGTGATTTTTTCCTGTTGGATAAAGCCCCTGGTTTCTTTTGTCGGACAAGTCTCTTTGCCGAAGATAAGCTGTGATGAAAAAGGTGTAACATCACCAACATCCCCCGACCATGAGACTGACAGCCCCGTTTAGGTGTGATTAAAACTGCAAAGTACCACAAGATGGTATTTTTAACAGCTATGAGATATATATTCCTCTGAATGTTTGCGCCGGTTGTCCTGTGTGGGAAAATGCATGGTGTCCTCCTGTGGAGTAATTGTGGTATCCACCCCCCGGCTCATACAAAATAAAGCTAATCTACGGCACAGCATTCAATAGAACGCGCCGTCAGTAGTGCGGATGATTATACTGTTGTGGGTGCCTGGGTACCTCCAATGAAACACTGAAGTCGTGTTAAAATATCCTTTATATGTACGTGTTTTCAATTTCAGGGATTTATAATTGGTTTGGAGGTCTGCAACAGACCTGTGAGAAAGCTAAAACACACTTTATATCACACTACCTACCACCTTCTATTATGGTGGTTACGGACACTGTTTCAAATCTTTGCAACCCCAATTATTCTGAAAAAATCACCGCCCCTGAGCGCCGTGCAGCAAAGCTCGGCGTGCATTAGGGTGTCCCAAAATACCACTTTTTCATCTGTGCAAGCTTGCCGGTTGACACCGCATTCTCCTTTGAGTTAATAATGAGCATGCAAAATTTGGATTCGATCCTTTGAGGTTTGGTCCCCCCCGCCCCCAAAACTGGTGAAAATCAAAAATCGTTGAATTGGCTCGAAAATGGGTTCATTCGAAAGCTTATGACAGAGGAAAACATATTTCCCTCATACAAATTGATGTAAAACCACTTCTTCATCGTTTTAGAGAGCTAAGAAGTTCCGAATTGCGGTATCACTGGCCAGAGGCGGATCTAATAAACTTTTTTGGGGGGTAACATGAGCAAAATGGGAAAACAGTGTCTTTTTCAAGAAAATAGACCACAATTGGCCAAAGCGAGTAGAGTTTTATCACTTTTAAGGGGATGACTGGATTGGTTTTCCTTGCATCCGCTACTGGTATGGACATGACAAATTATAAATTGTACTTTTTTCACATTGGAACCATACGTTTATTACAACAACAACAACAAACAGGCACATATATACGTGCGCAACCGCAATACGCACACAAAGGGGGGATTAAAAAGCCAAAAAAGGGAACACTTTCGTCGTAGACGTTACGGAGGTAAAGAGCGATTTAGTACCATGATTATCATCACCCAACCTCATTCATCTCCCGACCAGCTGCTGAGGGTGACAATGGCAGGTCATCAGGAGTCATGACATCGTGCAGGCGGCAGGAATACGTGCATTTCACCGCCAGCCCGAGGAAGGGATTTAGCAGGAACTGTGCGGGACCGCCGCATCCAGATATATCCCGGGAGCAGGGAGTAAATAAAATAAAATAACGTAAAAAAGTGAAGTGAAAGAATGCAAAAAAAATAAATAAAAAAATAAAAAAACAGTAGTGTTGTGCGAGTGAATTATGTGCCCTGCCGTAGTCGCAGACCTCTTGTGCGTGTTTCCAAGTAATGCCGAGCAGAGTCGTGGTGGATGCCACCGAGACATCGGCCGGCGCGCGCCCGGTCGAGAGGTGTAGAACGAATGGGGGGGGCGGGGTTCGGGGAGCGGCGAAGCAGTCAGCAGCGGAGAAAGGAAGGGCCGGCGAAAGGAGGCAGGCATGAGGCACTCATAGTGTTAACAATTAACAATTAATTGTTAACTTCGCCTGATTTCGGGAAACAAAGACATTTGCGGCATCACTACGGATATAAGTGCATGGTACCATTGTGACCGTTGGAATGAATATTCCATGTGTTCGTTCCTTTACAGAGTTGTCGTGTCATGAGTAATTTGCATTTAATGTTGAAGCGGTCTTCCTGAAGCAAATTGTACGATGCCTTCAGCATACTCGAAGAAAAGATACAATGATGAAGAAGAGACAAGTCAACAACGGGAAAAACATGCAGGCCGACCTCTGAAGTACTCCTTTACACCGTTGTGACCGTTAGAAGAAATATACCATGTTTTTGCTCCTTTGCAGAATTGTCGTGTCAGGAGTAATTAAGGTGTCCCCAAAATACCACTTTTTCGTCTGTGCAAGCTTGCCAGTTGACACCGCATTCTCCTTTGAGTTAATAATGAGCATGCAAAATTTTGAATCGATGCTTTGAGGTTTGGTCTCCCCGCCCCCCTTTAACTGATGAAAATGGAAAACCGTTGAATTGGCTTGAAAATTGGTTTATATGAAAGCTTATGACAGAAAAACCTATTTCCCTCATTCAAATTGATGTAAAACCACTTCTTGATGCTTTTATGGAGCTAAGAAGTTTCGAATTGCGAGATCACTGGCCAGAGGCGGATCTTATAAACATTTTTGGGGGTATCGCGGGAAATGTGGGGAAAATTTTTTTCAAGAAAATGGACCAGAATCATCACAGTCTGTACAATTTAACCGCTTTCAAGGGCATAGCTAGCTTTCTTTTCCCTGGGACTGTGAATGGCATGGAAAGTGGGCGTTCATTGCACAAATATGATTGTTTCATTTTTTCGCAACCGATTGGTGCAGTCAAAACGACACACCATATCATCAAGCCAATGGCTTTAATGTGTTTATTCGGCAGCCCATGAATGGGAAAGGAAACTTGTTCTCAGACAAAATGTTGTTAGACTGCTCCTTCTAGTTCTATATTAATATTTTTACACGTGCACGCCATCCAGCTCTTTTTCGAGATACGGCGCTTGGAGACGGTGTGCGCAGGCTACTGTCAGTTCCGAGCCCTCATGTCACCTTCACGGGCAACGTCGGTGTAGTCCATGATGTATTTCACCGGTCGTTCCGCGCTGTCATTTGTGACTGCTAGATTTTCCATGAAAACGTTCATACAGATGAAGTCTGTATCACTCGCCGATTCCTGGGTGGTAAGCACTGGTTGCTGACGTTCATCCACCTGAATGCCAGCCAGGAGTGCGGTCGGACGAAGTCACAGAGCCTCAGCTTATCTGCTCCTGACAACATCGGCTTTCCCTGTGCCAATGTTCCTGGCTATGTGACTGTCAGGGAGTGCAGCTGCTACCTCTGCATTTTCATCTGTTGACACACCCTCACCAAACAACCAGAGGACGGCGTTTTCCCCCGTGAGATGCCAGGGTTGACGCATGATAGAGCACTGTGTGGCTTTCGCAGCACTTGGTAGCTGCCCTGAATAGGTCTTCATGTCCTGGAACAGCCTGAGGTCAAGTCGTGGAGTTCCCGCAGTCAGTAGGGCGTGCAAGAAGTATGGGTCATGAAAGAGGGCGATTAGCTCTGCAATCTGCTTGACTTGAAGGTCCTCGGCGGGGGCCATGGAGAGCTTGTTGAAGAGTATCACCAGAAAAACAACAACAAAGAACAGCGTGAGCAGAAAATATTTTATCTAATTCTAGGATTAGGCACCTGGTGTTGATTCATGAAGAAACTGAAGTCCTCTTGCGAAGAAGGATTGTTGTTAGACCTCATGATCATTTGCAGGTTCCTTAAGAACTTGTCACTGTTACCACGAAAAGAATAACCGACTGCCATGAGCTGGCGATGAAATGAATAGAGCTGGCGCTGAAATGAAAGTGTTTCTCGATTCAGATTTCAGTATTACTTTAACCGCACGCCTAGCGTATGCATGACACATTTTTACAGCTGCTGTAAACAGTATTGCAGGGCACTCGAACGGTGACTTATTTCGCCTGGACCTCTAAAGCGATCTATCCAGCTAGTTAGTGCTTCGTTGCACTAGGCTCTTGTATGCGGAGGGCTCGGTACCTTTGGAGGATTTTACGCATGGTCGGTAGCTGATTGGCAGGCAGCTGAAGGGATTTACCAACAAGGTCATCTCATCGTTTCAATTGATGCCTGGACTACTTCAGAGGTCAGTCCGCATGTTTTTTCCGTCGCTGACTTCTCCCTTCTTCATCATTGGATCTTTTCTTCGAGTATGCTGAAGGCATCGTACAATTTGCTTCAGGTAGACTGCTTTAACATTAAATGCAAATTAGTCATGACACGACAACTCTGTAAAGGAACGAAAACATGGAATATTCATTCTAACGGTCGCAATAGTACCATGCACTTATATCCGTAGTGATGCAGCAAATGGCTTTGTTTCCCGAAATCAGGCGAAGTACAATATATAATTTGTCATGTCCATACCAGTGGCGGATGCAAGGAAAACCAATCCAGCCATCCCATTAAAAGTGATAAACTCTACTCGCTTTGGCCAATTGAGGTCTATTTTCTTGAAAACAAGACACTGTTTTCCCATTTTGCTCATGTTACCCCAAAAAAGTTTATTAGATCCGCCTCTGGCCAGTGATACCACAATTCGGAACTTCTTAGCTCTCTAAAACGTTGAACAAGTGGTTTTACATCAATTTGTATGAGGGAAATATGTTTTCCTCTATCATAAGCTTTCGAATGAACCCATTTTTGAGCCGATTCAACGATTTTCGATTTTCACCAGTTGTGGGGGCGGGGGGGGGACCAAACCCCAAAGGATCGAATCCAAATTTTTCATGCTCAATATTAACTCAAAGGAGAATGCGGTGTCAACCGGCAAGCTTGCACAGATGAAAAAGTGGTATTTTGGGACACCCTAGCGTGCATACGTAGCTCGTGTGATGCGGTACAGCATGCAGCAGTTTGCGTTAAGCGGCACAGCATCTCTCGGTTATGTTCAGCGGCGCAGAACACCCCCATGAGAGTCGTACGGCACTCGAGGTTTGCGAAGCGTGGGCTGGTGAATGTGCCGCCGATTACGAGCTTTGACGAGTTTTCTGCTGGCTGCTCTCCTCGGGTTTGATGCACATTCAGATAATTTACTGGCCGAGTTTTCCGTTGGCCTCAGACCAGATCCAAACACACTAGCTCAAAATGGGAACCCGGGTGCCGATTTGTGATCACCAGATGGAAAAATACACCGCATTTGTTGATTGCCATATTTCCAGTTTTTTAATTCAGCCTAATTGTCAGATTCCTATGTCAAGACTAATAGAATTACCCCTAAAACAAAATTGAAATAGAACTAAAAACCAAACTCCAGGAGGGACTTTTGAACTTTCACATTTCCTTGTTTGATTGTTGTTTACGGGAAAAAATGGCCCCAATTACAGGTCAAGTCGATCAACAGAACATAACAAATGCACACGCAGTGGCTATCATCGAAGTTACCAGGTATTACAGACGGATCAAAAGGGAGGGGGAATAAAGGGGCTAGAATTCGCCTTACCCAGCGATCGACCCCCAGTACCCTCTGAAAAGGTCACGGCCCCCTGAAAAGTCAATGACACCCCCTGAAATGTTACCTCTAATCTTCCTCCGCAGGATGTCAGTATCGGTGTTCCCACGATAGGGTTCTAATCCTTCTCCGACCATGTGCCGCCCCAATCAGCAATCCTGGATCCTCCTATGCTAGGTACACGTAGAGTTTGCCAGGTAGCTAGCAGTATTGTCCCTCCCCTCCCACTTTTCATCGACAAAAAAACTACAACCTCAGTCAATTATGAAAAATTACAACTGTGTCGGCAGATGAACTTAGAACTAGGAACAAGTAACTCAGGAACGTGCAGTGTGTGGCTTTCGTGTTGCATGATTTGGATTGCCCACGCCACTTGTTTGTGGATGGCAATGCTCATGCGCAAGGCTACAGACCTCTTCTCCACCCAAGGGGTGATCCTGGATGGGTTAACGCTTGCACGGCAATACAAGCCCTATACAAAGCCTAGGAGAGACCCAAAATCCAGGGGGTCCTAACCTCCCAATCCCCTGGGATCTTCACCCATGTTCTTGCCATGTGGCACGCGTGGAAACCCCGGGGGGTTGGGGGGTCAGGACCCCTAGATTTTTGGTCTCCCATAGGCTTTGTACAGGGCTTGTATGGCCGTACCAACGTTAACCCACCAGGACCCCCTTGGATCGAGAAGAGATTTCCAGCCATGCCATGTGGGATATGGCTTAGCGTTTGAGAGCACTCCAGCCTTATGCAGAACGGAATCAGCGATAAAGTTCCTTTCTTTTCCATCTTCTATTTTTCTATCTCTCATATTTTTCGATCAAAAACACACTAAAATCTTCAAGGACTCTAGGGTTGGTAACTGAAACCTTGTGAGTTGTGAGACTTCGATAAGTGATTATTTCCTTTAAGAGTCTAATAGGTATCATCAGAGTAAGTCCATGGAACTGAGGATCTATCTCATAATGCCTCCAAGAATTTGAAGAACTTGAGATACACTTCAGCTAAACTTAACAGAGAATTCACAGAGCCCGGCAGCCCGCTACCTTAGTTAGCTAATCATCTACTTGTGAACTTTTCGAATAGAGGCGGAGCGGCGGTGGCGATCTTTATAGCCAAAAAGTAGCGGAGAGGCGGCTGGCGCATTCAAAATGATTCAAAACCGCTATCGATAGCCTATTAACACACGCATTGACGAGGGGGCGGGTATCCGCTCCCTCCTCCGGTTTTTCGCAGTCGCGTAGCGCCGCGGCACGTAGGGCCGCTGTACTTAGCATACCTTTTCTCTCATCATTTTTACAACTTCTGTGAAAATTTTAAGGTTGGTCATCTCAGGTCAGGTCACCAGTATAGGTCAAGTGACATGACCTAAAGAAAGTTTAAGATAGCATAAGTCGGTACAGGGTGAACTTATCCGATTGAGACTCATATCACATAATGAACCCACCGAGGCGTGTACCCGCCCCCTCCCCCGTCAAAGCGAAGGTGGCTCAGACCCCCGTCAATGCGCGTGTTAAGTATGCCACCACCAGGGGCGCAGCCAGGGGGGGCACAGGGGGCACGTGCCCCCCCATCGGTGCCGGGGTGCCCTTTTGATTGCCAGGTGGTGTACCCTCTTTGGGCCGTGCCGCTCGAAATTTAGTGCCCTACGCCGTTGAGTCTAGATGGAACTAGACTGTATTTAGCGATTTAAACTATTGTTTGACAATTAAGTGCCTTTTTGGTCAGTTAGGGCATTCTGTCGCCTTTCCAAGCACCCGGGAAGAGTATAGGCACGTAATCCGTTTCCAGATAGTGCCTCATCGTCGCCAATAATCGTATGGGCAGAGCTAATCTGGTGCCTCTTGAGCTCATCTGGTGCCCCCTGAGCGCTGTTCTTGACCCCTGGAGCTGATCATGTGCCCTCTGAGCTGATCTGATGCCCTCGTAGTCAATCTGGTGCACCTCCCTGAGAAAATAAGTGTGCCTTCTGAACCTAAATAATGCTCTCTGAGTTAGTCTGATGCCTCCGAGCTTGCCTGGTGCCCTATTAAGCTGTTTTAGTGCCCCTTGAGCTGATCCGGGCCCCTGAACTTATTTAATGCCTCCCGGAGTTTATTTAGTGCCCAGGGGGCACAGGGGGCACGTGCCCCCATCGATGCCGGGTGCCCTTTTGATTTCCATGTGGTGTACCCCCTTTGGGCCGTGCCGCTCGAAATGTAGTGCCCTACGCCGTTCAACCTAGATGTAACTGGACCGCATGTAGTGATTGAAACTATTGTTGGATAACTTAATACCTTTTTGGTCAGCTAGGGCATTCTGTCGCCTTCCCAAGCACCCAGGAAGAGTATGGGCGCCTGGTATGTGTCCATCTAATGCCTCATCGTCGACAATAATTGCACGGGTGAAGATAATCTGGTGCTCCTTGAGCTCATCTCGTGGCCTCTCAGCTGGTCTTGGCCCCTTTAGCTGATGACTTTCCCTCTTAGCTGATCTGGTGCCCCTGAGTCAAACGAGTGCCCCACCTTTGCAAAAAATTGTGCCTCCTGAACCTATATAATGCCTATAATGCCGTAGCTTATCTACTGTCCAGGGCCGCAGCCAGGGTGCACAGGGGGCACGTGCCCCCATCGGTGCCGGGTGCCCTTTTGATTTCCAGGTGGTGTATCCCCTTTGAGCCGTGCCGCTCGACATTTAGTGCCCTGCGTCGTTGAACCTAAATGGAACTAGACTGCATTTAGCGATTTCAACTATTGTTTGACAATTAAGTGCATTTTTGGTCAGCTAGGGCATTCTGTTGCCTTTCCAACCACCCGGGAAGAGTATAGGCATGTAATCCGTGTCCAGATAATGCCTCGTCGCCAATAATCGTACGGGCGGAACTCATCTGGTGCCCCCTGGAGCTGATCATGTGCCCTCTGAGCTGATCTGATGCCCCCTGAGAAAAAAGTAAGCCTTCTGAGCCTATATAATACTCTCTGAGTTAGTTTGATGCCTCCGAGCTTGCCTGGTGTCCTTTTAGCTGTTTTAGTGCCCCTTGAGCTGATCCGGGCCCCTGAGCTTATTTAATGCCTCCCAGAGTTGATCTACTGTCCAGGGGTGCAGCCAGGGGGGCTGATTACATGCCCTCTAAGCTGATTTGGTGCCCCTGAGTCAATCGAGTGCCCCACTGAGCAAATAATTGTGCCTCCTGAACCTATATAATGCCCTCTGAGTTAGTTTAATGCCTCCGAGCCTGCTTGGTGCCCTCATAGCTGATTTAGTGCCCCTTGAGCTGATTCGGGCCCCTGAGCTGATCTCATGCCTCCCCAAGTTGATTCTGTCTCCTAAGTCAATATGGTGCCTCTTCAGATGATTTGGTGCCCCTCAGCTGATTATTGATGTCTCCTTAGATGGCCTAGTGCCCCCCTCCCTGAGCAGGTTTGGTGGGCCCAGAACCCACTTTATGTCCCCTGAGCTGTTATGTTGCTCCCTGAGCTGATTTAGGCTCCTGACATAGACTGGGGGGCTGGGGAGCTGATCTGGCCCCCGAGCGGATCGATCTGGTGCCACCTGAGCTGCACTAATGCCCCTTAGTAGATCTGGTGCCTCCTGAGCCCATCTGATGCCCTCTGAACTAGTCTGGTGCCCCTGAGCTAATCTGGTGCCCTTTAAGCTGACCTGGGCCTCCTAGGTTGATTACGTGATTTCCTGAGCAGCTCCCAGGCCCTGAGCTGAGCTGGGCCCACAGGGGTTGGTGAGGGCCCCTGAGATGGTATGGGGCTCCTGAGCTGATTAAGTGCCTCCTGACTTGATCTGGTATTTCCGAGCTGATCTGAGCCCCGAGCTGGTCGGAGACCACTGATCTGATTGTTTGTCCCCGAGGCTGATCTGGTGCCCAATGGGCCGATCTGGTGTCCCCTGAGCAGCTCTGGGGGTTTTGAATTGCTTGGGCCCCGAGCTGGTGAGGGATTCCTGAGCTGAATTAGTGTCCCTGACTTGATCTTGCCCCTGACCTGACTTGAGGCCCCTGAACTGATCTGGGGCCCCAAGAGCTGATCTGGGGCCCAAGAGCGGATCTAGGTTCTGAGGGTACCCTGAGCTGGTCTGGGCGCTGAGCTTGTGAGAGCCCCTTAAGTTGGTTTGAGGCCCCCTGAGGTGATCTGGCGCCTTAAACTGTTCTGGAACTTCTTGAACTGGTTTAAGGCCCTATGAGCCCATCTGTGGCCCATTGAGCTAGTCTGATGACCTCATCTCTGGGACCAATGAGCTAGTCTAGTCCCTGGGTGAAGCATGAGCTGCTCTGTGGCTCTGATCTACTTCAGGGGCCCCTGAGGTGGTCTTGAATAAACAGATAATAAGAACCCAAGGCCAACTCCCATCAGCTCGGGATGGGGTCACTGAGCTAGTCTAGTCCCTGGAGGCACAACTGGGGGGGATGGGGGAAGCTGCTCTGGAGGCCTTTGATCCACACTTGGGGGCCCCAGAGCTGGTCTTGAATAGATGGGGAATAAGAACGCAATGGAAACTTGGAATGGAATAATGGAAATTGTAAAACGGAGCTAACGAGGAATGAGGAATCTCTAAAACGGCTTGTGATACCTAGGCACCCCTGGTTACATAAATTGCTTATTATACTGGTGGATTCTGGGAAGGGATGATAAAAAGGCATGTGCCCCTGAGCTCAGAGCACAGTCCCCTAAACCAGGATTTCTACTAATTAATCTAAATGAAGAACTATTTCTCTCAATTTTCAGCCCTGTCACACCATCCCCATCCAAACCACCGGCCTGTTCACCTTTTATTTACTCTTAACTGGGACCGAGCCTTGAGAATATGGAACTTAATAAACGCGTTCAAAAGGTATCTCCCAATTTTTTCCGGCGGCAAAAATGTGTTCTTCCAAAGACACTATGCTCCTCCTCGTCCCACGGCGATTGTGGGAGGCAAGGAACTTTATCTACGTTCAGCCAGGGCTCACTCCTCACGACAAAACCAGTGGGCATAACAAATGAATTTTCGACTCCAATATGCCTTAACCTGCACATCGTAACAGATATCACATGCTCCGCTGATTTCTCTGATGTTAAGTACTTGCTTGAGTTGGCTGATTTGTCCTTAACCCGCGCCCCACGGGGGTCCGGCGCCACCTTTGCCCCACCGGGGGCCATCGATGGCCCCGCTCTAACTCCGAAAATATGGGGGTTAGCGCAAATCTGCAAAGTGCATTAGAAAGCTCGCGTAAATTCAGTAAGAAATTAATTCGCATGTTTAAGCGCTCAGGTCAATGGTTTGACCTCCAGAGGTCAAGAAAGGTCACGATAGGCTATTTTCACTCAAATATGCAATGCTTAAGAAAACTAGACATAACTCCTATGCCGTTAGAGCTATTGAGATCTGGTTAAGTACATTTGATAGGAAATTGTCAGACCTTTTTCCGTTACGTGGAACGTAAGGACCTCCCGCCAGTGGTTTGACCTCCAGAGGCCACCTCGTGACCTAATATGACCTGAGGTCACGAAAGGTCAGAAAGTGACTTTACGGTATATAGAATGAAAGCCAGTGACGAGACAAACACGATGGTGTTTGTTTCAGCGCTCTAGCTTAAATATGTCAAACGTTATTGTCAAAGTACTGTTTTTGACCCCTGGTGACCTTGAATGACCTTGGAAAAGTCAAAGGGCAAGTATGACCCCTGAGATCCGTGAAAGGGTGTCCAAAAACGCTGTTCTGAGCAGTCTGGGTATTTGCAATCATTTTTGTGGCTTTTAGATCATGAGACAGCTTTCCCAATGCTTTTCCAATGGGAGAGGTCGCCTCGTGACCTGACCTCAGGTCATGAAATCGAAAAATTCCGGATATACACGTTCGAGACCCTGGAAGGGTCATGAAGTGTAGCAAGTTTCAAATCGATCGACTAAGAAATGTAGCTTTTATAGAGCTCCAAAGTTGAAGTGAGGTGACCTTGGTTGACCTCGCCTGGTGCCCTGACCTTGCGTGACCCGGGATAAAAATTTTCAGGGATGGTGGGAAAATGATGAGGTGAGAGATAGAGCCCTCAACCGTGGTGCTGCGTTTCGTCGTTTTTCTGGTATCTCGAAAAAACCTTAGGGGGCCATCGATGGCCCCGGTGGGGCGAGGGTTAAATCTATCCAAAACAATCGTGTTTTGGCTACTTCCATGACATTTTGGTGATATTTTTTTCTTTTTTCGGTTTTAATCGAGTTTTCCTTCTCCGCCAATGATTTATTTGCATTTCAATTCAACCAAAGATGCCCAAAAAATGATATAGACAAAGATATAGTAAGTTTTTTAGGTTACGTTAAAAAGTGCCCTTTTTTCCCGGGGTGCCCCTCAAAGTTGGTGTGCCCCCATACGAAAGCTCTGGCTGCGCCCCTGGCCACCACTCAAAAAGTGAGGAGATGAAGATTGGAAGAAATGTTTTTTATGGATCAGAGAAACGAAAGGATATCGCATGAATGTTTTGTTGCGTGGCTTTGTTTTCATATTTTAAAATAGAACTACAATTTGTATGTAACATGCAGATAAGGGGTATGCGCGAGGTTTTCTTTAGAATTTATCGAAAAAAACGGATAAAAACAATCTTTTGGGGCGGTGCTTTAGTAGCCCTCTGTAGTCTAAGGTAGTGTTGGTGGAGGAGTGTGTGATAGTTTCACAATTTTGAAACAGCGATGCCAGGAGCGGTAACAACTTCAGCTAGCCAAGGTAGCGGAAGAAACAGCAGCCTTTTCCAACTTTTAGCAGCGGCGCCCACCTCTGAAAATTCGAAAGTTTTGAAATGATATCTGCAATTAAAGTACTTACCACACCCTCACCTTCCTCAAATTAGCAGCCATGAGGGCGAAGAGGCAGCCCTTTGCCTCCCCTCAGCCTTGAGTAGTTAGTATCATCGAATGGAAATTCCTTTTTTGGGCTGCTCGGCTTTTGCCTTATTCTGAGAATAGCAGAATGGCTGCATGGTACCCGTGGAATGTATGTAAATAGGCCTTCCTTCTGGAGCTAAAGTTAACACTACGTCTCCGTTTGGAAAGCCACTTTTGCTTAGAGACCCCGACAATCTCACTCCTCTCTCAGGAACTTGCGCTAAAGGGTGTATAATTTTAAGACTTCGGGGATAGGCGAGCACGCCCGAGGCTCGGAGGCGCACTCGTCACAGTGGGCTAAAACTCTAACATCTGATTCAACATAAGCCAAAAATTCCTATAAACAGAAACCTGCCAGTATCATCTGCTTTACGGGATCATCTGTGGCCTTCGCCCCACGCTATCCACCGCCGGTGAACAAAGTATCAGCTTTTGCGTCCAAAAAAGCACCCAGAACGTTATCAAAATAGTACATCCCTGAATTTTCACTATGCCAATTCGTTTCAGGCTTGGGATGTGATATATATCTCGTAAAATATATGGGCTCTAAAGACAGCTGTCAAAATCCGAGAAACTGTTAAACGGTGGATACGAGCCGCTCCCGACCACCTCCTTTCGAAGAGAACAATCTTGTTTGCTAGCTAATGATCTGAATATTATCGACACGGAACACTGGGAGAGACCAAAAGACTTCCACCTTTCCTATCTTAATTTAAAACAGGTGTGGAGGACAGAGAGGAGAGCTTAACACGATTTCTGTAAAAGTCACACATCTCAGCGATGGGTGCAAGCGCCGACTTTGTTTGACTATTGCTTAAAAGTCCGTTGTTTTGAATTTAATGAGTGTTTGTGCTAATTGCTTGGAATTATTCTTGACATGAGATATAAACACTCGCATTGGCGGGGGTCTGAACCACCTTCGCTTTGACGGGGGTTGGCGACTACCCCGCTAAGATCTCGAGAACCATGCTAGGTAGCAAAAAACGGTAAACGATGTTTGGTAGCCCATCTACTTCTGCATCGAAAATGTTTGCATATTTTTTCAGGTCACATTTTAGGTCACTTGAGGTCAAAACATGCCGTCATAAGGATAACATGTAAATGAAAGTTTTCGGTCATTTCATCTGAACAAGTAAAGATAGAGAAAAACAAATTGAACTACATGAATCCTCGCAGCAAGCCGAATCAAATTATATATAACAGGACCTTGCTAGGTCAAATCAAGCATCTGACCTATCCTGAGGTCAGGTCAAGGTGAAATTAGTTAAAATGTATATCATTAGAACCACAAAGACAATGCAAATCTAATGGAGCTAAAATAAAGGCTCTATCGCCATCAGTTACTAAGTTATTGAGTTAAAACCATTTTTAATGTATTTCCAATGGATAGGTCATGGCTCGTACCTTACCTTAGGTCATCGATATAAAAAACACCGGAACAAATTTTAGAGAACTCGGTGAGCTCCTTATGTGATATGAGTTTCAACCGGATAAGTGCACCCTGTTCCGACTTATGCTATCTTAAAAAAATTGAGGCCAGGTCACTTGACCTGTATTGGTGACCTGACCTGAGATGACCTAACCTTAAAATTTTCATAAAAGTTGTAAAAAATAATAAGAGAAAAGGCTTGCCAAGTACGGCGGCGCTACGCGCCGCCGTTTTTATGACATCTCCAAAAAACCCGAGGGGGCGGGTACCCGCCACCCCCGTCAATGCCCGTGTTAAGCAATCAGAAGGTGAAAGTCAAATGGAACGCTTTCCCAATGGCAAGGCGAGTTACCTCAGTCCATGATGCTATGTGTTCTAAGTAATATTTTCAGTCAAATGCAAGGGAGAAAATAAATACAAAACCAGGAAGCATCAACAAGAATTCAAACGATTTACTTTAGCTGCTTGGCCTGAAAATATCGGGCAAGTTAAAAATGTGTTTAGGAACTTCTCTTTTCTTAGGGTGCATTGCTGCCAATCATCCCGTGATCACCACAATTTCTTCCCCGTTCTTGGAAGCATTAATCCATGTTCACCTTTTATCGCGTGTATGTCATTATAAATGCTCATCTCCCTGTTTTATTTTTGACCTCAGCAATAATTGGGTGCCATGCCTGTTACTGGTTATGTAAAACAAATAAATAAACAAAAATAATATCTTAAAAATCTGTACTCAGAAAATAGGCTTTCATGTGTGAAAACCAGGATGTGAATATACAACAATAATCGAAAGTGCTGAGCTTTGAAATTGTATCAATGGGGATTATATAAGTTAAGTTGGGTTATACCATGTTAAAGGGGATTATATAATATGACGTGAGTTTCAGCCTTATTATGGGCCTGTCGCAAAATCAAGTTAAAGTCCTGTTGAAACAATAAGCACGAAACGGGGTAAGGTTAAAAAATGAAACACGACACGAATCGGCAAGTACCATTCTGTGTAAGAAAAGAAGCTGGGTGTGTCGATACTCAATTACAATTACAGCACCACACCTCAGTAAGCAGCAGAATTACTGTGTCTCAACTCACCCTTGCTGTAATTAGTCCCAGCCTCTTCTAATTTTTGCACCTAAAAATATATTCTTTGGGCAGGGAAAGATTAAAACAGTTTTCACTCGTGTTTTTACACACAAGTAGGTTATAAAGTGTAAAAAAATCATTATATCAAAGCAGCTGTAAGCAGAAATCCAAAGGCACAAACGGAAAAGCACATCACTGAGCTGTTGATGAGTGTCTGATATCATTTTCATGCGTTCAAACAGTCCTAACTGGGCTTCACCGAGCTGGAGGTCGCACGAAACACTTGCAGGCTAACCTGAGTAGCAGCGGGATCATGTCAGCGGCGGTCTCTGAGGCGAGCTGCCGCCGGTGGAGCAGCAGCTCGGTCTGAGGCAGCTGCAGCAGCTGCCAACCACTGAGCCGGCCGGTTTCAGAGCAGGCCCGCCCCTCCTCAGCGCGCGCCGACGCAACCGGCGCACCAGTCGAATCACACCGCTTACCACCTGCCAGGCAGGCTGAGTCAAACGATCACCGCATGTTTTTTCTGATGAATATTCTAATTATAAGTGGGGCATAAACGGAGTCTTACAACGAGAAACACGGTGTACTTTTGAGTCAGTAAATGATGACTTCGTATTCTCTTTTTCGAACTAAAATTAGTTTTGAAGTCTAAATAGAAACTATCTATCATAAGATATCAAAGGAAACGTGTATTTTTCTATCTCAACTGCAGAATAGGGGCCCACTCATCGGTTTACCGACTCACTCCAGGCATATCAAAGCTTGTAGGTCTCCAGTCACACAGGTAGTGATGTAATCTGATGCAAACTTAACATTCAGGTCACCAAAGGCACAATAATCAGATTATTTCCACTTTCCGGACAAAGTAGGACTTTTTTCCCAATGTCATAACATGAAGTCATTAAGTCTACTTGTAGTTGGTTAAGCCACGTCTCCAACCAAGCCGCAGGTAAAACTCGACATCGATCACTTTTACGACCAATAATCTATTGCAAACAACAGCGTAAAGCGTCAGGAGGGCGTCTTATTGTCAAAATCTGAATGTTTCGCTCATCAAAATAATTTCAGAAGACATTTTAGTACTTTTCTAGCATCATTCATTGGCTTTATCGCCATCTGTATCTGAAAAATTTTGCTGCAAAAACTGTCCGCAATTCGTTTCAACAGTAGTGAGCAGTGAGAAAATAAATAAATTTCGAACTCGATAACGTCTTATCTTGTTTGATATCAATGTTTGTTCCTTTTCCAGCGCTTGGATAAGCTAGTAATGATATTATATTTTCCTATTTTTCCCCAAAATCATGGACGTTGAAAGGGCACCGTACGCGACCTGTTCATTTAATGTCAAGCTAAACCTGTTGCAAAACGGCATACAATGACAACAAAACAATTACCAAAGCAACGAAGCGTTACAGACCTCTTGTGTCTCCTGCTTGGGAGCCAGACAACTACCAGAGAGCTTTGGCTCCATTTCGGGGTGGCTCGGGTGCAAATAGTTAGAAAAACCTTTTTGAGAGAAATAATGTTATGTTTATTTTGTACCCGAATGTTTCAAAATTGCCAAGATGGAATCAACAGGCACGGGTGACTATTGGCGCATCGAAATATTTGATGCTTGAAAACATCTTACTTCGGAGCAGGAAGCTTGGAAATTCAGATCTGATTTGCACAGGTTACCATCTGACGAATTTCTGGCCCCATCGCTGGGAGATCCCGACCAACGTACATACACAGTGTCCCAAAATCGTCGGTACCGGGTGGAGAGCGACACCCAGGCAAGATGATTTCTTCACTCACTTCTGCTATCCTCGTTTCCTAATTTTTAACTCATGTTTCAAATGTGTTTCTGGAGTGACAACATTAAAATTTACCAGTAATGGCTTCTTTATTGACAGGAAGAATATCACTTGAAGCAAATAAAAATGCATGAAATAATCCTTCCGCCGCAGGAAAAGCTAGTAAAGCCTCACGCAATTGGAAAGGTACGTGATTTTCTACTCACTGACTGAAAACTTTGGTTGAATTTTCCACTCGATATCCGAAGCCCAAAACCAATTTTGGGACACTAAACGTGCTTCTAGGCATCTCTCTATGTGTGTACATACGGGCTGAATATAACATGACAGTGCTTAAATTGACATACATTGAAAATGGTTACCCTGCGTAAGCTACCTCCTTGACAATTTCCACACTGTCCAGCATCTTATCCCCACCTGCCTTGAAACATTAGGCGACAACTCTTGCATCATGCTCTGGAGCGTAATACAAATGTCGGTTATAACGGTCGTCCTGTGCCCTCAAGTTACTGTAATAGATCTTCCTCGCAGTTATTCTTGATAAATCGGTACAGTAATATATCTTCCTCCTAGTTAGTCTCTGCAAATACCAGATCATCCATAATACAATATTTAGGATTAAAAAGCCTCATAAGACCAGTAAAACACATCTAACGGCAATAAACGAGCTGACGTTTCTGTTTCAAGATGGTAAATGAACTTTGATATGCCCGAGATAGAAATTTGTTCGATAGCTCATTGTTATATTCTAACATAAGCGGGACAAATCTGCACGGTAGGTCCAGCCGCGATAATGAATTCCATGCTTACAGTTGATTTACATAAAATGCGACAAAAAATGACAAAAAATTATAGATACAATTGCGTAAAGTTTTTCTTTTGGACTCTCCGAGCAAAGTGATAATCTGGTTTAGCCGCCACCAACTGGGGATGCAGTGGCGCAGTGGGCTTTGGGCCTAACACCCGCCCCGGTGGGCCCCCGAGCCACCTTCGCCATGGTGAGGGATGTTCAAACACCCCCTTCGAACTCGGCTCCTATGCGGGATAGCAAAAAAATGCAGAAGCTGGTGGATAGCTAATACAAATTCATGAAGAAACAACATCAGTCACGTTTTGGCTCAGGTCAATATTGAGGCCATGACAGGTCAAAGAAGGTGGTATGCTAGATAAGAGTTGCGTGGCTTTAGCGTCTGGTCGAGTTGAGTTAAAACATTTTTTTAGGCACCATTCATTTTCTCTTGTAACAGAGAATCATTTGATGTATAGTATGACTATTCTAGGTAAACAAAAAAGACCTGACCAAGGTCAAGGTCAAGGTCGGGGTCAAGGTCAGGTCAAGGTGACTTTCTAATCTATACGCACATAAATTGACTCGCAATAACAATATGAACGTCCTGGTATTAAAAAAGTTTTATCATAATTTCCTGCAGTTATTGACCCAAGTTGGAAAACTGCTCAAGCGGCCCTCATGACCTCTCAGAGGTCACAGGTCAAAAATTGCAACCTGAACCTAGACAGGAGCCCAGGATGCTACAATTTAGAGGATATGAAGGTATTCTCAGTGTATCTACACAAATACACCCTAATTCCTGTTTCCCTGATCCATTTCCAATGGAGAGGTCATGATCCATACTTTATCTCAGGTCATCGATGTGAAAAATCCCGAAATATGTGTTTTGGTACTCGATGGGCGCGTTATGTGGTATAAGTTTTAACTCGATGGATTCACAGTTTTCTGACTTATACCACCTTAAACATTTTTTGTAGATGAGGTCACTTGACCTGCACTGGTGACCTGACCTGAGATGACCCAATCTTAAAATTTTGAGGGAAGTTTCGAAATTGATCAAGAATAAGGTGTGCTAAGTACGGTGGCGCTTGATGTCGCTGTTTTTTCATGCCGGCGGAAAAACCCGAGGGGGTGTTCAAACACCCCCACCGGGGCGAGGTTTAACCGCTGCTGACCCTGGTTCTAATGTCAGGTGTGAATACTTAATAAGGCCTTCCTGATCCACAATATATACTTCCAACAGAGTGAGAGCAGGCACCACCATATCCGCCTCAGAATTTTTAGTTTTAGTGACCTCAGAATTTTTAGTTTTAACGCTGGAAAAAACGAAATTTTGCCAGCCGGAATGCAGGTGTGCTTTGAGAAGAACGTCTGCATTTAACAAGAGTTGTTTGTTTTGATGGCGATTAAACCAAAGAATTGGCTTATTCAGGAAGCCTCAAAGAAAAACTATTTAGATATAATTATTTTCAGTCGACCTTTGCCTGCAGTCTTGAAACACAAGCGTCCGCTCAGCTATCGCCAGTGAAGGTGTGTACTGGAGAAACGTCGCCGGCGCAAGCGCGCGCCCAGTTACTAGCTGAAGGTCCCCTCTGTAACCATTGTAGGTCCTCTGGCGCTGACACCACCATGGGCCTTAGTGAAAACTGGAAGGCCTTGCCGTTAGGAGTCTCTTTCGTTAGACATCATGTTTAGGCGGCGAGAATCAATGACGTCATTGGCCCAGCACTTTCGAAGTTCCTAATCTTGTGCATGCAATTACTCATACGAAGCAATAGACATATGTTAGATCTTTATCTTGTGTATGCGCAATGTCGTCTTAATCAAGCCGGTAATATCTGCTCAACAAGTAGGCACACCTTCAGTCATCAGACGAACATGGTAGCATAGGCGGATCCAGGTGGAAGTGGGGCACTTTCTTGTCCCTTGATCAACCTTTGGTGCGCCCTGTAACGTTGGTGGCGCCTCTCTGAAATGTCGCTTTCCAGCCCCCACATCCCAGGATGCGGTTATCGGTGCTCCCACGATAGGATTTTAAGCCCACCTGGTAGGTTTTGTCGTCCGAAAGTGGCACTCCCCTGGTCCGGATGGCGGCCCCCCCGACTATTCCCCCTTTGATCCGCCTGACCATTACAACAGATCCATGCAATACTAGTGCTATTTCAAATAGAACTCGCCCTCAACTTTTAACAATGCACACATATTCTGGGTCGAAACTGGCAGTCACACCAAACGGCATAAAATAGGACCGACCCGGCCACATGCACGGCGTCGCTGGCGCTGCAACAGCGACGAACATACATCTCCCGCAAAGTAGTGATTCTTGCCATGACAAGTTCCGAATGAGTTGCTGTCTCTCAAGACTTATGTAGAGCTTCTTCGCTCATGGCCATCAACCACAGCCAGGAGCGCATAGATTGCAGAGACGGCGGATTCCATTTTCGAGAAGTGGTGCAAGATTTTCTGGAGGGGGCGCCTTCCTCCCCAGGGGGCGCCATCATCTCTTGGGGGCGCCTTTGCTATCCAATGGCGTTCTGCAGAAACTCTTTGGACTCGGCGTGTGAGGCCACTTGGGGTGGTTTATTTCTAATATTCCGAAAAATAGGTATTTTAGATTTCGCGTAAACTCAGTCGTAGCGGATTGGCATCAGCAACAGAGTAGCATAGCCCAGGATTCTGCGATATTCATAGCCTTGTTTGCAGTTATGACCAATGATATTGCAGACACTTCCCGCAAACATACGTCACGTGTTTTTCGTTGAAAACTTCACAATATGTGTGACAGTGTCTACTACAGCAGCTGCGCAAAGGCGGCTGCAGCTTGCCTTGACATATTGCAGCAATGGATCACACGCAATGGACTGAAATTTTCAAGTTCAAAGACATAGTGCATGCACTTTAATAATAGACATTGAGACTGAATACCCGATTTTGTAAATTCGCGGAAATCCGAGCGACGTTGTAGCAGAAACCAGATTTATCAGGCTCACACTCGATAAGCTTTCATATGTGCCACACCTGAAGGATTTCCGCAAAAAATGTTTCGATACGCCGAAAATACTGAAGGTGTTGACGAGGATGGGATACCGTGCAGATAGAGAAATGTTTCTCATGCTATATACGTTATACGCTTATCGCCTATATATACGTTATGCGCACGTTATACGCTCATTGTTATACGCTACGTTATAAGCTTCTTATGCTGTATAGATCCTTATTCGTCCGAAGATCGAGTACGGCTGTGTCAGAGCCGCATGACGAAATCCATGGAGCGAAGCGGATTGAGATTTCTCAAGAGGCTCTATTCTGGCCGTTTGGCGGTTCTGACAGTTGATACCAGGGCTCTGCAATTGTGTAGGGTGATTGCCCTTTTACGCTAGACGCCCAAACTAAGGCCCCCAAATTTAAATTCAAAATAGTTTTTGAGAAATTTTGGAACAAATGTTTTCAATTTTGCATTTTTATCATTTTTATTTCTTAAGCGACGAACTTGAAATTTGCCTCCTTTTGAATAAGTAACAAGGCCACCTAAGAAAAAAGTTCGAACTGGTCCGACAATATTTATTACGCCAAAACGCAGCATTTCTAGTACAAGCAAAAAGATATTGAAATTTGACAGCCGACTTGTAAGCTTGAAATGTCAGAAGGCACGCTTCAGTTAGTTTAAAGACAGCCACGTGGAGGCAGCTACGTCAATTTTCTTGTGCTTAGGCATAGTTTCCAGTGGAAAACGTAAAATTGTGACCTAGTTTTTGCCATTTTGCCGGAGGACTACATTTTTGCTCATTTCATTTAAATCTTAATCTCTCGAGATCTAATGCGCCGATTTGACTTTTTCATTTCAAATAATGAAAGAACATTGCTTCCGCCTGATAATATTCGGAGATGGATATCGTGATAATAAAATTCATTGTCTTATATGTATAAATATAATTTTAGTAGAAAACCTTTTATTTGCAGCTTTTCGGTTCAAAGCACATGTCATTCACAAGCTCAGAATTGACATGGCTGAATAGGAAAATTAATTGCAGTCATTCAATTCATTTACACTACCCACTTATCTCCAACGGCTTTCGAGTAATTCGTCCGAAAGGGTATTTCAAGGAGCTAAATTTATCGGAACATGTTTGCTTCTCACCATGGTTTCAAGTCCTCAAAATGAATGGAAGTGGATGCAATTTGGCATAAAGCTAGCTTAGGGTCCTGGGTCGCCGATACAAGTGATTCTAGACGAATCTAATGTTTGGTTCGTCTTCTAGAAGCAGCTTTATACCATGCCTTTTCTGTACGAACACAACACCCGGCGCCACGATCACGGCATCGTTTTGATTGCGTGATACCGGCCAGTGACCTCCTGACGGGTCACAGGTGTAGGGTTAGTGGGAGTCGGTACAGTTTGGCGCAGTGGTCTAGTGGTTAGAGGTCCTGTCTCGTGATGAGGGGTGCGCGGGTCGAATCCGGGGTTGACTGCGGGATATTTACTATTTATTTCAAAGAAAAGAATGATGGCACTGACCTACAGGCTTATGAAGAGATACATTGAGAATGAAATATGGTTGATTTCAGCACATTGTCATGCGGCTCTCCTGCGCCGGTGGGGGTTATCCCAGGTCGCAGACCGGGGTTGCGTATGAGGCCACTCCTTAGTCCGCGAAAAAGATTATCGATACGTCCGTCATCTCGCTATCAGAATAGTAACAGGAGCGTTCCAAGCTTCACCCATAATAAGCATGCTAGTGGAAATTAATGAAATACCGCTACAAATGCGCAGTGAGATACTCGCTTTGCATTAAGCCATTAAAAGGAATGTGGCACCTTTAGAACGTGATTTTAACTGAGATAGCCAAGTTGTAAAGCAAATCGGAAAACCAGGTGCTCTATATATCATTTGTCTTGGAACTCGATTTTTGCGTAGAAAAACTAAAACCTACCCGAAATGTACCTCTCATGTACCTCTCGCCAGGCGGCCATTGTTGTGAGCTGCTGGTGTGACGACATATGCTGACATCACGATGAGCATCAGCCAATCGAAGCCCTTGAAGTGTTTCAGTATGGTAGTGGTTGCCAGATCATGACATCATCCAGAGGCAGATATTTATTCATTTTTCTGAGGAGTACTTTAAAAATAAAAGCATTGAGCTTGTTGTACATTTTTCAGAGAAATCATGAGTGGTTTCATTATTTTCGGCTAAAAGTGCGCCTAATTACACAAAATTCAGGATTTTACAAAGGTGCCACGTTCCCTTTAAAATAAGCCACCAACACGCCCCACATACCAAACATTTTTATTTGGCGACGCCTACCTCAGTCAGATAGACAGTGGCTCGCGTTTTGCAACCCGTCACCAGGGCGTGAGAGTCTGTGCCTGGCTGGCACAGGCTGGTATCGACAGCAATCTCATCGAACCACATTAAGCAGCTGTTATTGAACCATAGCTCATCTCGACAGTTAACAAGCGAACACAACCTACGCCAACAAAGCAAAAATTTGTCTCCTGAACCGACGCGCCAGTAATTTATGAACTTGCTTGCGGAGCCGTTCGAAAACCATGTCTGTTTCTATATAGACGGTTGCAAAAAAAGTGACAATGGCACAGGGCGTGCATTTGTTGGTGACGATGTTGAGAAGTTTTCTAGTTTGCCTTACGAAGGATCCATTTTTACTTCAGAGCTGTACTTCATTTTTTTGCTGTTTGGACCAGGTGTCTAAGCTGATGGTGAGGAAGTTTGCGATTTTTACCGATTCGCTGTCTTATCTGCAGACATTGAAGCCATTTTATTTCTATAATGCGTCGTCACCTTGGTAGGCCATGCTGAAGATGACTGGATCTTCTGTGTGCACTGATTAGTCCAGTAGGAAGACACAGGCAGTTTGGATGGCTACCATCTCAGCCCGAAAACTCGAGCAGAGCGAGCCTGCTGGTCGCCTGAGCTCATGCTGGGCTCTGTCTGGTGACTCGATGAAGACCCAGCTCCCCGCTCGTGACCCTCCGTGCACTGACCCGTCGGTCCACACCCAGTGGCACATTGAGTCAGGGAAGCGAGGTGGGGAGAGCTACTCGCTTCTTCCGGACAGGTGGCGCTCCTGATGTCAGTGGGCCCACGTCTAGTTGAAATGTGACTCACTCTCCTGATACCCACAGTGGAAGACGTCGAGGAAGGAAAGACTCGATGGGGAAGGAGATGCCTGCTTGATCCCACATGTCTTTGCCCACCTGCCGCCACCCGGTCACGGAGGAGAGTCGAGAGGGCGCTGTCGCCTCCGCACGTCTTCACAGAGGGTCTTCAGGCGGCAGGGTATGGAATTTCACCAGCAGTCGGGTCGCGAGTACCCTCCTTCTGGCCGCTACGCGGGGAGTCTTAACTCGGCTGGGAGTGGAGTGGGTGCATCCTGTGATGATACGCGCCGACGCTCTCATTTTGCGTTCCAGCAGCTCGACATGAAATGGCGGCGTGGCGTGGAGCCACGCTGCGGCCGCTTACTCCATCGCTCCTCTCACGTAGCCAGTAGCGACGGTTCGGAGGTGCTGTTCGTGCAGCCCCAGTTGCAGCCGGACAGTTGACGTAGGTGGGAGATGCGGGGTGGACCTTCTCCCACAGTCTCTTACGGTGTGGACCGAAATGGAGGAGCCGATCGATGGTGACGCCAAGTAGCTGTAGGGTGTCTCCAGCAGTGACAGACTTCCCGTCGACCTTAAAATTGAAGGGATCGGCGTCTCTGGCCCACTGGGACATCACCAGTACTTGGATCTTGGCTCCTGATACCACCATTTTGTGCTGTCGGGTCCACTTCATGAGGGTGCCAGCAGCAGCTTTATTGCGCCCGGTCCTTGGCGACTTGTATGTTGTTGCCCGTGCAGAGAGCCGCCGTATCATCGGCGTACATGTAGGGGAGCATCCGGGAACCGCGCAGAGTGCGTCTACCAGCCGAGCCGCCCATACAAAATAAAACTGGCGATAAGACACTTCCTTACGGCAGGCCAGTTCGGAAAATGCGCTCACTGGAAAGCACACCATTTAGTTCCACCTGGACTCTTCGGTCCCGGAGTCACTGCCAAATCCAGGCCACCGTGCAATTTGACAGCCCCATCTACAGCAGGCGAACGCGTAGCAGGTGGTGGTCCACTACGTCGTACGCGTGCGCGAAATCAAACGCGACGAGGACGTATTTCTGCGCGGTCTGTCCATCTTGAGGGCGGCTGTGTCTCGATTTGGGCATGCACAGTGCACGCTCACCTCTTCTCTTAAATGAGTCTTGAACTTGACCTGAAGGCGATGGTTGATGGTATAAGTGGATGGTCAGTGACAAAATATACTCGTTTTATCAATCTGAATGGTCTTTTCACTTCGATCTGAACACTGCACATGATCATTAAACGCGCAAATTACAGCCAATAAACGAAAAAAGTTATCAATTTATCAAGAGAGTACTTGGACACGTTGAAACTGTTTTCTTTTATTCTAGTAGGGCCCATTTATGTCACAAATCACACATGCCTATGGCATGATCTATTTCAGCATTCAATCACATGGCTACCGAAATTCTCTTAACACCTCCGAAATTTCACGCACAAGAGCAATTCTCCCATGCTGATGAATTGAAGAATATAGATAAAGGTCGATGGAAATGCCCACATACTTCATTCTGTGTTTATATTAACGTTTCAACTTCCCTTATATCTCCTTGAGTCTGCCATCTGGTTCAAACATTATTTTTTAGGAGCAATTAATAATGTGGGTTAAAGTCCGGTTTGTGTTTCCTAAAAATTAAAAGCTTTTCTGCTGAGATAATTTTCTTGGACAGCGCACAGGCCAGGTTCACACTCGCTGCGATTATTTTCAATGTCCTCTCACCATTATCTTACGAATCTTGGCAATGTGGAAAGGCAAAATGATGCTTATCATATTTGATATTAAAATAAACTTAACCCCTCTTCACTAATAGAAAAATCCTCAGATATATACCTTTATGTTCAGCTGTTGCATCTTCCCAAGTGTCTTGAATTTCTCCATGACCTAGTGGCAGTTACAGATTTTTCAAGAGGTGCCGAAAAAAGTGTGGACTGAACTGTTTAGCAATTCATTGTTTCAAATATCACGCCAAATAGGCATCTTGCTTGGCTGGTACAAACTGTTATGGCTGGGAGAGGGTGGGATAGGACGTTGTTAAAAATACGATCCACCAAAATGACGGCAACCGAAAACCGAATACCATAGGCGCCCTTTGGGTGAAAAGTTGATGGTAAAGTGCCCACTTTGAGGCTCCGCGTTTCCCCCTCACCTTACTAAAATTCTAGATCCGCCCATACGCGGATCCAGGGGGCAAGGGGAGGGGCAGATGCAGCCCCTCGATCGATACTCGGCGCCCCTGAAATGGTCACGGCGCCCCCTGAAAGGTCGATGGCACTCGCCTGAAGTGGCGCTTCCCTCTCTCCCCAGGATGCAAAAATCGGTGATCACCGATAGGATTTTACGCCCACCTGGTAGGTTTTTCCGGTCAAAAGTGGCGCCCCTGCTCCGGATGGCGCCCCCGGGAAGGTGCTCCCTCCGATTGGCAATCCTGGATCTGCCTATGGATCCGTCACTGTTCAAGAACAAACAATTCACAGAAAAAGCAGGAAGATATCAAATGTTAGCGGGGAGTGGTGCGGCCAAGATAATTGATGATGCTAACAAATTGTTTAGTTATGTGGATAAAATAATTGGGTCGCCACACGGTTGGAAGGGGACTCCTGCCTTCTTATGAGATGGGCAGTGTGCTAAAAATATATCGTCAAGTCAATATCAAATTATCAACATTTAGTTTTATACAGTGCACTGTTCACTGCAGTGATACAAGAGTGCTCTGTCCTTTTTCTGTGGGTTTATGACACCCGGTAGGGTTCGTTTTAGCCTCAAATATGGCTTTTGTCGTATTTATTTGGCCATTTGGCCGCCCCGGTTGCTCGGTTGGTAGAGCGTCGGGCTCCGGCCCGCTGCTGAGAAGCATGCAGTGGCAGTGCATGTCCAGGCTTGAGATCGGTTCCCCTGAGACGCTCTGGCGCTCAATCGTTTGCCCGACGTAGGTTGGCTGGCAACTGGCTGATGAGAGGGTGACCTGAGCGAGGCGGCCATCCCTGTGCTTTGTGGGAGGTTAAACTTTGGCTTCTAAATCAACCCTTCATTGTGGGCGTTACTCGTTCGGGTGGTGGGGTCGGGGTTCCGTGACAAGTCCCTTGAGGACTTTAATGAGACTCAGACTCCAACAGCCGTACTGGGAAGAACTTGGACGAAATTTATAAAAACAAGATTTTTAGTGCAAATACAATTTGAAACTTTTGGCCTTTTCGCAAACCCGGTTTGGCCTTTTTCCATTGAAAAAACCCGCAGTCCTGGGCAGCATCTCTAATCTTTAGAATATGGAATAACAAAAATTAGGAGACATTTTTTAACACTAGCACGTCTAAATTTTATTAACGCCCCCTCCAAATAGGGGTTTGATCCCCCGAAGACATTATAATGACCAGCACAAGAAAATCTCCACCGCCCCCTCCACTGAGTTTTCCTTAGAAAATGTTCTGCTGTCCTTTCCAGGGGGCGCCTTTCCTATCCATGGGTGCTTATTCTTTCCATAGGGGCGCCTTTGCTCTCGGGGGGGCGCCTTTTGCTATCCAGGGATGTCTGTGCTAACCAGGGGGTGCATATGATATCAAGGGGCGCCGTTGATCTTCTTCGGAGGCGTCTCTGCTGTCCAGAAGGCGCCTACGCTATCCAGGGGCACCTATGCTATCCAGAGACCCGGATCCTTTACTCAGGGGGCGGGGCCGCCTTTTGCTGTCCAGGGGTGCCTGTGCTAACCAGGGGCGCATATGTTATCCCGGGGTGCCGTTGCTCTTCTTTAGGGGCGTCTCTGCCGTCCAGGGGTGCCTATGCTATCCAGAGGGTGTGTTCTGTCCATGGGGCGCTTTTGGTATCAAAGGGCGTATTTGCTGTTTTGGGGGCGCCTATCCTATCCAGAGGGCGCCCCTGCTGTCCAGGGAGCGCGATTGCTATTAAAGGGAGCTTATTATATCCAGAGGGGTGCCTTTGCTCTATGGGGGAGGGGCGCCTCTTGGTGTCAGGAGTGCCTGTGCTAACCAGAGGGCGCCTATGCTATTCAGGGGCGTCGTTACTCCTCAATTGGGGTATTTTTCTGTCCAGGGGCGCCTCTGCAGTCTAGAGGTCGCCTTTGCTATCAGAGGGGCGCTTTTACTCAAGGGGTGGGCACCTTTTGCTGTCCAGGGTGCAGCTTTGATGTCAGGGGCGCCATTCATATTTGAAAGTGTATTTTATTTTACACAGAGGGTACTACCCCTTCAGACAGGCGATGTGTCTGATTTTCTCTTGACCGGCCGGGGGCGCCGGCAAAATCCGGGGTGCCACCCAAATCCGTGAGAGCCTCCCCGTAGGAGGTCAAAACCAGGTGTGCAAAATATACTATTGTACACCATCATTTTTTCAAGGTGTGCAACTGCACACCCTGTCCTGCGGAATCCGCCGTCCCTGCCGCCGTTGTTCTCGGGAGGGGGGTTTCTCTCTTATCTCTCAGGGGGCGCCTTTCTTATCAAAGGGTGCCTATGTTGTCCAGGGGGCGCCTTTTCTCTGCGGGGGGCGCCTTTTGCTGTCAAGAGGTGCCTGTGCTAACCAGGGGCGCATGTGATATCTAGGGGCGCCGTTTCTCTTCTTCGGAGGCGCCTACGCTTTTCAAGGGCGCCTATGCTATCCAGAGGGGCGCCTTTACTCAAGGGGGCGCCTTTTGCTTTCCAGGGCGCAGTTTTGATGTCAAGGTGCGTCATTCATGTATGAAAATGTCTTTTTCAGAGGATCCTACCTCCTACCGTTGTTCTCGGGAGGGGGTTTCTCTCTTATCTCTCCAGGGGGCGCCTTTCTTATCAAAGGGCGCCTATGTTGTCCAGGGGCGCCTTTTCTCTGCGGGGGCGCCTTTTGCTGTCAAGGGGTGCCTGTGCTAACCAGGGGGCGCATGTGATATCTAGGGGCGCCGTTTCTCTTCTTCGGAGGCGCCTCAGCTGTCCAGGAGGCGCCTACGCTTTCAAGGGCGCCTATGCTATCCAGAGGGGCGCCTTTACTCAAGGGGGGCGCCTTTGCTTTCCAGGGTGCAGTTTTGATGTCAAGGTGCGTCATTCATGTATGAAAATGTCTTTTTCAGAGGATCCTACCTCTTCAGGTAGGCGGTAATTAGGCTTGATTTTCTCTGACCGGCCGGGGGCGCCGGCTGAGGCCTGGGGGGCGCCTCCATGGACAAAGCCAAAACAAGTGGTGCAAAAAGATACTTTTGCACCACTTGAAAAAATCGAGTGGTGCAACTGCACCACTTGCACCCTGGAATCCGCCGTCCCTGATAGATTGGAGTCCAAAAAAGGACATTTGTCTTTGAACGACGCCAAAGATGTGGTCAGGATCTCGCCAAGGCAAGACAGCATCGCAACCGGAGTTGGCTAGGTAAAAACTTAAGCAGTGTGTAGAATCTTGTTAGAATGAGATCCAAGGCTTAATCATACCTGGTTCCAGCATCTATTTCAGCTCTGATAAAGTGAGAAAAACAGCATCAGTGATAACCACATGCTTGAGAGAAGTGTTCAATTGCCCAAGCTGGCTTCCCGGAAATTTTGACAAGCTTTCTGAAAACATTTAAACCGCGCCCCACTGGGCCCACCGGGGGCATCGATGGCCCCCTCTAACTCCGAAAATATGGGCGTTAGCGCAAATTTGCAAAGTGCAATAGAAAGCTCGCGTGAATTCAGCAAGAAATTACTTTGCATGTTTTAGTGTTCAGGTCAATGGTTTGACCTCCAGAGGTCAAATTAGGTCAAGATCGGCTATTTTTACTCAAATATGCAATGCTTAAGCAAACTGGCCATAACTCTTATGCCATCAGAGCTATTGAGGTCTGGTAAAGTACATTTGATAGGAAATTGTCAGTCCTTTTTCCGCTATGTGAAATTTAGGTACCTCTCGCCAGTAATTTGACCTCCAGAGGTCACCTCGTGACCTAAGATGACCTGAGGTCACGGAAGGTCAGAAAGTAGCCTTGCCGTATATCAAATGAAAGCCAGTGACGAGACAAACACGATGGTGTTTGTGTCAACGCTCTAGCTTAATTAGGTCAAAGTTATTGTCAAAATACTGTTTTTGACCCCTGGTGACCTTGGATGACCTTGGATAGGTCAAAGGGCAAATATGGCCCCTGGAATCCGTGAAAGGGTGTCCAAGAACGCTTTTCTGATCAAGCTGAGCATTTTCAATCGCTTTTGTGACTTTTAGATCATAAGACAGCTTTTCCCCATGCTTTTTCAATGGGAGAGGTCACCTCGTGACCTGACCTCAGGGCACGAAATCGAAAAATCCCGGATATACACCTTGTAAACCCTGGGGGGGCATAAAGTGTAGGAAGTTTCAAATCGATCGACTTCGAAATGTAGCTCTTACAGAGCTCTAAAATTGAAGTGAGGTGACCTTGGTTGACCTCGTCTGGTGACCTGACTTTGGGTGACCCGGGGTAAAAAATTTCAGTGATGGTGGGAAAATGATGCAGTGAGAGGTAGAGCCCTCAACCGTGGTGTTGCGCCTCGTCGTTTTTCTGCTATCCCGGAAAAACCTTAGGGGTGGCCATCGATGCTCCCCCCCGGTGGGGCGAGGGTTAAGACTTCTCAAGTAGATATCCTCGGAAAAATGACAGAAATACACTTCTTTTGGGAAATTTTCGTTTCTGCTGGAGCACTGCCTCAAAAAGATCCAGCACACCCCAGACACATTAACACGCGCACTAGGAGGGGCCTGACGGCAACGTACAGTGGAGGGGGTGCCCCTCATGAGGTCTCGGAAACCAAGGGGTTAGAAAACGCCCGTTGGGGGAGTGCGTGGGGGCGATGATGCTTCACGCTATAACAGTTTGATTGATCTAGGCCAATATCTTCAATGTCAAACGAGGGCGTAAATGTCAAATCTGGGCCGTGCTGAGAGACCTATTGGGAAATGCCGTAATCATGCAGAAAAGCTGGGAATAGACCAGAGCGGACTTGGGTCCTGAGAGAAAGTCCCACAAATTTTTCTCTGAATTTTGAGGTCGATGTCATTCAACGTCCCCCTATGACGTAAAAATAATGCGATATTCCTAATAATGTACAATATAACTGACACTATGGTGGTCCATGGGAGGGAGATGAGGGTTTGACTTTGAAAAAGGACCTTTGACCTTGACATTGACATTGAGTAACATGAACTATGAAGTCATAGCATAGCATACGTCATACTCAATAATGCCATCTTAGCGGAATACTGGTGTCAATGACCTTGTCCTTCATGTGGGTTGACGTAGACATATAACCTAATTGTACAATGGTATTACGTCACCATTCGGTCTACAGTGCAGTGGATCTGGTGCGAGCGCGCGATTGCGACGGTCTCAAAATATAAGTCCGGCTTTGAAAGCCCATAAATAAAGAATTAATACCAATTTTCACAATTTATTCACCAAGCGACGCACTCATGAATCCTCTCAAATATAGCCTCGTAGCATTTTCCGGCGGTGAAAATTTCTCCGGCCACCTCGGGAAAATAGGTGGGGGCACTTTAGGACCCCTCCACTGCGCGTCTTAAAGTGATAAGATCTAAGGAAGAGAGGGACTTTGCGTCCAACTTGACGTCCCTTTGCTGCCACCGTCGTGCGGCGAGATGGTCCAGCAGGTTTGCCTCCTCGCATGTACAGACCTCGAACCGCCAAACACTCTCGGGGTCCGCTCCGGGGTGCCGCGTGGGCCGCCGGGGTGCTCAGGTCCGCTCCGGGGTTACGCGTGGGTAGCCGGGGTGCTCGGGTCCGCTCCGGGGTAATGGTGGTTGCCGGGGTGCTCGGGTCTGCCCGAGGTGCCGCGTGGGTTGCTGGGGTGCTCAGGCCCGTTCCGGGGTAAGGCGTGGGTTGCCGGGGTGCTCGGGTCCGCTCCGAGGTGCCGCGTGGGTTGCTGGGGTGCTCAGGCCCGTTCCGGGGTAACGCGTGTGTTGCCGGGGTGCTCAGGTCCGCTCCGGGGTGGCGTGGTTGCCGGGGTGCTCGGGTCCGCTCCGGGGTGCCGCGTGGGTCGCCAGGCGCATTGCCCGGGCTGCGTGCATCGTCATGCTAGTCACTTTGCTGTCTCCACTATCCGATCCCCCCAGTTCCGCTACCTGGTAATCAACGCCGAGTACACCTGGCTAAGCATTGATACCGGGGCATTCCTGGACAAAACGACCAAAAATATTACAATTTGACACCACCATGTCTAGAAAAGTCTGAAACTTTGTCTCCGGGATAGCTTTGGGCCAGGAACACGCCTGTGAGAATCTTAGCCCCTCCGACCAACGGTGATCGAGATATAGTTTGAGGCATTTTCGTGAGGTCACCTTGTAGACTCATCTTTGATGTTTCATAACTCCAAAACGCATTGCCTGATTAACAAGGTTTGTATATCATTGAACTCGTCTTGAACTATACATTGTTTTGAAAAAGAAAATTTCAATATTTTAAAAATTTTGACCTTTAATTTGTTTGACTTTTTCTTTTTGACCTAGCTTGACCTTTTCGCAGTGGAACTTTCCCTTTTAGACACCTCAAGCATAAAATATCTTTCGAGAAAAATATAAAATGCGTTCTTGCTATAAATTCCAAATTCTTTGCACCTAATGTAGGTATGCAGACGGTTTTGACCACTGCGGTTGTATAGCCTTACGTTTAACACCGCAAACAAAGCGATTGTTTTTTTAATGGGTTGCTTGCAATCATATTGCATTGTCTTTACGAAATTTTCATCGTGCAAGTGTCAAAATTTATGAAAATTAACACGCGCCCACACGAGGGGCGGGCAACCGGCCTCCTCAGTTTTCTGCAGGTAATAAAAAACACCTTCGCGCAGCGCCACCGTACTTCATCTACCTCTAACTCGACATTTTATTCAACATCTGGCAAAATAATTTAGGTCAACTGGCAGATTGTAGGTACCGTAAATACCGTAGGTCAGCTGGCAATTGACTGGTGAGGGGGTGACCTGAGGTAGACGGCCGTCGTTATGCCTTGTGGGACTTTGGTTCCTTAACACGCGCATTGACGGGGGTCTGAGCAACCTTCGCATTGACGGGGGCGGGTACCCGCCCCTAAGATCTCGAGAACCACGGTAGGTAGCGAAAAACGGTAAACGGCGTTGGGCGCCCATCCACTTTTCCATCGAAAACATTTGAACATTTTTTTGTAGGTCACATTTAAGGTCACAGAGGTCAAAACATGCCCGTATAGGGATAACATGTAAAATTCAGTTTTTCGGGCATTACATCTGAACAAGTAGGGATAGAGCAAAACGACTTGAACTTATGAATCCTCTTAGCAAGCCGAATCGAATGATATATAATTTGACCTTGCTAGGTCAAATCAAGATTTGACCTGACCTGAGGTCAGGTCAGGGTCAAATTATATAAAATGCATATCAATAGAACCGCAAAGCCAGGCGAGTCTAATGCAGCTAAAATAAATGCTCTATCACCATCAGTTACTGAGTTATTCCGTAAAAACATTTTTCCATGTATTTCAATGGAGAGGTCATGGTCGTACCTGACCTTAGGTCATTGATATCAAAAATACCGGAACATATTTTAGAGAACTCGGTGGGGCCATTATGTAATATGAGTTTCAATCGGATAAGTTCCCTGCTTCGACTTATGCTATCTTAAACTTTTTTGAGGTTGGGTCACTTGACCTGTACTGGTGACCTGACCTGAGATGACCTAACCTTAAAATTTTCAGAAGTTGTAAAATGATGAGGGGAAAAGGTATCCAAGTACGGCGGCGCTAGCGCTGCCGTTTTTCTATCTCCGAAAACCCGAGGGGGCGGGTACTCCCCCGTCAATCGCGTGTTAATCAACCCTTCATCGTGGGAGCTGCTCGTTTGGTTTGTTGGGGCTGGGGTCTCCATAAAAAGTCCCTTGATGACTATAGTGAGACTCCCACTCCTAAAACTAAACTGGCAATAACTTGGAACAATATTTATAAATATAAAAAGAACAATAGCAGCCATTAAAAGTGACAGAAAGGGATCCATTGTTTCGAGGGAGACGAGGGCAAAGGAACTTATTAGTAATGGGCCTTGCAGCCTTAAACGAAAATTTACAAAGGTGTCGCGACTTTATCAATAATTGAAACAAGTATAACTTATCCTATAAGCACCACTAACTCACACAATTACATCGTTCCCGGAGATGGAAAAATAGTATCAATACAAGGTGACCCAGTGCAGCACAGCATACGTTTGAGAGGATTCATACAATGTAAAAAAACGTCTGAAAGGCTTTCATTCCCATAAAGTAATTTCAACCTTCTCATATATGCGAAAAATGTCCTGAAATCATAACCCATTCGACTTGATCACTTGAACAGGTTGCCTCACATAGTATTTTTAAAAGGTGATCATTTCATAGCTGACACGGATCCCAGTTCAAGCGCCACTTCGAAAATTTTTTGATTGGTGTTTTTTTAATGATTACGGTTGGGAAAATTTGAAGCAATATCGAGAGCCACTACGTGAAAATAAATAGCAAAATGTATCCTGTGTTTAGCCCTCTCACAGGCCGTTTTGAATACATTGCACCAATAAGTAGTATTTGAAATGAAAAAGAGAAAATTCAAAGGATGTTTTACCACTTTTACCGCTGTTTCCACGGTTCATTGGAGGTGGTCGGGCACCCACAAATAGATATAATTCCACACTCCTGGTGCCTTGTATAATCATTGAAGAATAAGCGCATACATTGGGATGACTTCAACACTGCCACTGACTTTGTCCTGTACAGACGCATTCATTCACCTGCAATAATGGCCGTCAGATCACTCATTACTTAAGCCAAATAATCTATACCAGTATGTTTAATATTACCTCTGTATTTGACATTCACCATGACAAAATTTGTGACCATTCACGCAGCACCCATAAAAGAAAGTCTATTTGCACAGCATGACACTGCTTGGTTCAAACATAGCTATACGAAACCCGAACCTCTCTTCCTTTGTCTGTAGAGATTTCATGAACAGTCTTATTTACCTCTGGTATTCTTTGAAACTTGTATTCATTTTTCCATAATCACATCGGCAAACAGACTTTGGAGCCGTCTGGCAACATTGGCTATGCTTGATTGTGGAATGTACAAGAACTAAATCGTGCTGAAAAATGTATGCGTAAGAAAAGCATGCGTACCTTTGGCATCACGTATTTGGTATTTCACTGGACTTTTTAAACCATCGTGATAGGTTGCCGGTTTCGTAGTCCTCTTGATATAGTCGCAGGCGCCCTTGCTGGGAGACGTAGTGAAAACACTTCATTTCCATAATTGAATTTTGCTTCGATATAACTTTTGCACTGGAATTAAACCTTTGCATTGCTTTGAAATCGTGTGCATGGCAGCACCATTTGATGAAGTTAAATATATTTTTGCATTGTGCAGTACAGCTCTCCGTCAGGAGATATACATTCTTCAGTCATTTCTCTCGCTTTCATGCTCCAGGCATAAGTTCTGAGAAAAAACAAGCCATCGCAGTGTTGTGTTTGGAGGCATGTTATATCACACAGGCTCCGTGGCCTAATTGTGGATTATCTCTGCTGTTGAGTAAACCATGTAGAATGAACAGTGCACTGGGAGCGACGCCGCTAAATAGCCAGCTTTAATCACTACCGACAATGTTACATACAAGCGTTTGGTTGGCTCACCTTTGAGGTTGCTCGAGGTCAAAGTATTCCTTACAGGAACTAAGTGGAAACCTAAATTTTGTGGCATAGTAGCTGACAGAGGAGAGCCTTAGAAAAAATGTTTCAGCACCGTTGGAATGCTCTTGTCGAGCCCGATCGGATTATATATCTTATAATCTTGTCTAGTCAAAGTTCAAAATAAACCTGCTTTGACCTAGAGCCGGGCTTAGGTCTGTATGGTAAAAAGAATATTAATCAAACTGCGGTGGCAAGTCAGACACGACAACGTAAAAATAAAACCTCCATCGCAATTCTCGACAATTCTCAATTCTCGCAAGTTATCAAAATTTACCAATTGCCCCTTACATTTCTAATGGAAAGATCGTGACCCTGCCCTTGTCCCAGGCTATCGATATAGAAATCCTGCAAGGCAAAATTATCTTGCTCGGTGACCTTTCTATGTGATGTGAATCTAAGGACGATAAGTTAAATTTGATCTTACTGATGCACCTCCAAAGTTTTTCGAGGTTAGGTCTCTTGACCTTGGTTGGCAGTCTGACCTGGTATGACCCCGACCTAAATTTTTTCCAGAAGCTGTAAAAATTTCGAGTTAGAGCTAGATGAAGTACGGTGGCGCTGCACGAAGGTGTTTTTTTACTACCTGAGGAAACCTGAGGAGGCCGGTTGCCCGCCCCCTCATGTAGGAGCGTGTTAATTTTCATAAATTCTGACACTTGCACGATGAAAATTTCGTAAAGACAATGCAATATGATTGCAAGTAACCGATTACAAAAGCAATTGCTTTGTTTGCGGTGCTAAACATAAGGCTGTACTACTGCAGTGGTCAAAAACCGTCTGCATACCTACCTTAGGTGCTAAAAATTTGGTTTTTTAACGCATTTTTTAATTTTTCTTTATCGAAAACTATTTCATTAAAATTTTTTTGAGGTGTCTAAAAGGGTAATTTTAAACTGCGAAAAGGTCAAGCTAGGTAAAAAAAAGAAAGGTCAAACAAATTAAAAGTCAATTTTTTTAATTTTGAAATTTTCTTTTCTAAAATAATGTACAGTTCAGAGTTCAATGATATACAAAACTTATTAATCAGGCAATGCGTTTTGGAGTTATGAAGCATCAAAGATGAGTCTACAAGGTGACCTCCCGAAAATGCCTCGGGCTATATCTCGGTCACCGTTGGTCGGAGGGGGCTAAGATTCTCACAGGCGTAGCCTGGCCCAAAACTACCTCGGAGACAAAGTTTCAGGTTTTTTTCTAGACATTGTGGTGTCAAGCCTTGGTAGATCTGTCCTGGAATCCCCGACCGGCGAGGCATTCGCCAGTAGGTGACTGCAATAAGCAGAATCTTTGGGGCTTTACAACGTACCGATTGCTGAGGTCATTCGGCGTCGCCAGCCCTTGTCCTGTTGGGAGGGTACTGTGGGGACCGGAGACTTGTACAAAATACCCGCCCGGGGATTCGAACCCGAGTAAGCGGCGTGAAAGTCAAGCGCTCTTCCCCACGTCACTGCATCCCCAGTCACTGCAATAAATTGTCTCTCGGAGAAGCTGACTTATGCCTCGATTTGCTGTCTCAGCACCTTTATAAGATGGTTTAAGATGTTGATGAGGCCGGTGCTCGTAATTGTGTTCTGACCGGGATCGTCGCCGCAGAATTTACACTGGGAGGGGGGGCCGGACTGGTGATGACGGGAAGGGGAATGAGGGGTGGGGGCCAATTCCGAACATACTTGCTGCCTCTACGCAAAAACCTAAATCGATTACCTTTTAGGGGACGAACCCCTGATTCACCATTAGGGGTGTCTCCCCCTGCTTCGCTTGTTGGGGGACGTCCTCCCGCCTTCGACGCTTAAAGGGAATGTGGCACCTTTATAACTTGATTTTAACTGAGATAGCCAAATTGTAAAGCATGCCGGAGAACCCGATACTCTATATATCATTTGTCTTCAAACTACAAATTTCCGTAGAGAAAAACTAAAACCTACCTGATATGTAGCCCACATGTACCCTTAGCAGCAGGCCACAGTTGTTGGTGTGACGACATATGCTGACGTCACGGTGAATATCAGCCAATCGAAGCCCTCAAAACCTATTGAATATGGTAGTGGTTGCCAGATGATGACATCATCCACAGGGATATATTTATTTCTTTTCCTAGAGGAGCATTTTAGAAATAAAAATATTGAGCTCATTAAAGTACATTGCTCAGAGAAATCATGGACGCTTCCATTATTTTCGGCTAAAAGTTCCCTTAATTGCACTAAGTGCCAGGATTCGACCAAGGTGCCACACTCCCTTTAACGGTCCTGACAGACTGGGATTTGAAGTCGATTTACTGGGTTGGCCAGTTCCTTGCTGGTATGGACCACGTGTTTTCACACGGCTGTCTACCTCGACATGCCATCTGCTTCTAATGAGCGTGTATGGTTCCCAGCCTGAAGGACTTCACATGCAGACATCATGCGGGTGTTCCTAGCATCTTTCTGCTTGCCAAGTGTGGTATTTGTAGTTCTCCCACGGTTTCTAGCGCATTGACATGATAGTGACCCCTCTAGTGCGATTCGGCGTAAGAATCCCCGGAAGTGCGGGTGTTGGACAGCAGGGCATTGGCAACTGCTCCCGTTGGCTTCTAACACAGCCCTCCTCGTATCATCGTTTCCTTGTTCTCCTAGTGCCTTTGCACTACTCGGAGTTCAACGCTAGTTTGTCCATAGGACACCGACAAAAATGGCAAAACCAAATGAAACCTTTATGAAGCGACTTTCTTGTCAATGCCACGAACGTGCCATTAGACAGCATACGCAATATTGAACGCGAGCAGGGCAGTGCAATAGCCAGCTCCCCGCACATTGGGCGCATCGACGCACGGTAAGGTGGGGCTACAACACGGCATAAGTTAGATACACACTATACGGGGCCTTATTGTCACCTGCGGACGCAGATCTCACACCCTGCCTATGACCATGAACCTGCACTGGGCACCCAACTCCGTACTTACAACAAACGCCAAGTAAAAACAGCCCTTAGGGCTGGTGGACCCTGCCGATAAACTTCATACAAAACCAAACGATATACTGCTTTCTCGAATAAAATAATCAAAATAATAAAATAATATAAACTGCTGGCCACAAATGCATTCACAAGAACACAGACAAACGTTTGTGGCACGGGTAATGCTTGGAAATGTCGGACCTTCTAGGCAACAATAGCACGCTCTGTGCCCCCCGACAATTCCTGAAGTACACGGGCCGCGCTCGGTACGTGATCTAGGTGCACAGTCACACACTGATGCCAACACGCGCCCCGCACGCCGGCTTAAATAGCATGACACAAGCGAGACGTACCAACTAGATCCATGCTCATCCAATGCAAGTGGCAATACTGAACACCGCCTGCGCCAACGCGGCGCACACCATCTCACCTCACTGCCGTCACATTCGTTACAGGCGTCTACATATTGCATGGAGCGGCCGAGCACCTACGGATACGTGGCACTAGCACGGTAACTGGGTCCCTCAGCACCTCCACCCGGCCCAGAGCAGGCGCAATCTCAGCCAGCCGCAGCATCCAGCACAGGAGACCAGGCCCAAAGCACCTGCACTAACTGGGTCTCCTCAGCACCTACAACTGGCCCAGAGGAGGCGCAATCTCATCAAGCCGCAGCATCCAGCACAGGAGACCAGGCCGAACACACCTGCACTACTGAAATTTCACCGGAGTCACTGCAGAGCTGGCTGAGAGCGATGTGAAGAGCCGACCACAAGCTCCGGCAGCGGGGCCCGCGACCACCAGCCGCCGCGCAGGTGTGCGGCCACTGCCGGCGTCGGCACGGACGTGCTCCGTTATACACTGGTTTAGCCATACACCTCCCCTGGATGTAGTTCAGTTAGAGAACATGCCCTTGACCACCGGCGCACATGTCGCAGGCGGGAACCTCAAGGCTGCAAAATACACTACGAACTGAGACACCGGCAGCCCTCCGCGATAAATGCTTGTGGAGCGGATGTGCTGCGGGCAGCAACGCGCTGAGGAGGCCGACACCGGCAGCACTCCGGGATAAATGTTAGTGGAGCGGATGTGCTGCGGGCAGCGACGCGCTGAAGAGGCCGACACCGGCAGCCCTCCGGGACATATGTTAGTGGAGCGGATGTGCCGCGGGCAGGACGCGCTGAAGAGGCCGACACCGGCAGCCCTCCGGGATAAATGTTAGTGGAGCGGATGTGCTGCGGGCAGCGACGCGCTGAAGAGGCCGACACCGGCAGCCCTCCGGGATACATGTCGTTAGTGGAGCGGATGTGCTGCGGGCAGCGACGCGCTGAGGAGGCCGACAACGGCAGTCCTCCGGGATAAATGCTTGTGGAGCGGATGCGCTGCGGGCAGCGACGCGCTGAGGAGGCCGACACCGGCAGCCCTCCGGGATACATGTCGTTAGTGGAGCGGATGTGCTGCGGGCAGCGACGCGCTGAAGAGGCCGACACCGGCAGCCCTCCGGGGTAAATGTTTGTGGAGCGGATATGCTGCGGGCAGCGACGCGCTGAGGAGGCCGACACCGGCAGCCCTCCGGGATAAATGTTTGTGGAGCGGATGTGCAGCGGGCAGCGACGCGCTGAAGAGGCCGACACCGGCAGCCCTCCGGGACATATGTTAGTGGAGCGGATGTGCAGCGGGCAGCGACGCGCTGAGGAGGCCGACATCGGCAGCCCTCCGGGATACAGGTCATTAGTGTAGCAGGTGTGCAGCGGGCAGCGACGCGCTGAGGAGGCCGACATCGGCAGCCCTCCGGGATAAACGTTTGTGGAGCGGATGTGCAACGGGCAGCGACGCGCTGAGGAGGCCAGCCCACAGCTTTTGTTCGGTAGCTCGCGGACGCCGTTTGTATCACAATGGCGGATCAGTCAGACACATGCGAATCTAGTGAAGGCCGGAATTTCACTGCAGCAGCCAGGTGCCGACTGAGAAGGGGCAGCCTGGTCCACTCCTCACTCTAACAGGGCCGAGCGGGCGGCCTGACCCCACTCATCACTCCATGCCAAGAACCAGCTTCTCCGTTTGCTTCACAGCTGTTAAGCTGGACCCATGTGCGGTCGTTCAACCACTCTCCTTTTAGCGGCCTCCTTGATGGTGGAGAGGGTCTTGTGGAACCACGTGTTCTTGGAGGACTGCAGCTCCGAGAGGGTGGCGTTCAGCTGGTGGGTCAGGTCCTGTCCGAGTCACGTGCGCACTGTTAGCACCAATCGCGCCCATCAGCACTCACAGCACATCATCCTCTTCTCAAGCCCTGACCTCCTCAACCATTTTATAGCAACTATATAGCAGCATCCGATGAAACGTGGACGGAAGGCACGTTCTGGTACGTCAGGGCAAAGGCACATTCCCACGAGAGGGCGCTAAAGTCGGTGAAGCCAATGAACCGATTAGCGAGCAATAGTAGTGCAGCCCTTCGAAACCAAAATTTAACACATTCAATTGAATAACGCCAAAAAAGCGCGCTAGGCCAGTCTCGAACCAAGCGCTTTCGTCTCGAACCCGATGAGAGAGCGACCCTGACCTGGTTCTTGCACTCGACCTCCACCTGCGCCAGCTTGGTGCGGGCCAGCTCCAGCTCCAGCTCGCGGATGCGGGTGTCGCGCATCTGCACCGGGTCCTCTTCGCACAGGTCGGAGAGCGGGTGCTGCAGCGGCCGCTCCGAGGCCAGCTTGGCTGAGCAGGAGGAACAGGAGGTGACCAGGCCCTGTCGGAGACGGAGCCGGTCAGTACTGCCGTCAGCAGACAGGGACGCACCCCGAGCCGGTCAGTACTGGCGGCAGCGGAGAGGGACGCGTCCCGAGCCGGTCTAATAATTGTTGGGGTTCAACGACGCACCAACTGCCAGGGTCATACAGCGTCGCCAACTCTCACCCTGTTGGAAGGGATTTTGGGGATCAGATCAATTTATTCAGAGGCTCCGCCGGGACTTGAACACGGGACCAGTGGCTTAGAAGACAAGGGTGCTATCCACTAAGCCACCTCATCCCCTCCGAAGCCGGTTTGCACTGCCCAGCAGTGGGGATGGGCGCGCCCCAAGCCGGTCAGTACTGCTCGGCTGAGGGGAGGGACGCGCCCTGAGCCGGTCAGTACTGCCCGACATCGGGGAGGGACGCGCCAACTAAAACGACCGGGGCACGAAACATGCTGCAGGTAGCCGAGGAATCCCTCCCATGCGCGGGGCTATCGATATTCAGGTCGACATACACTTTCGTTTCAGTTGAGAGATAGTTGAAGAGGTACGTAGTTCTATGCTTAAAAACTGCATAACCCCTTATATATCAGAGGAAACAATTTATGACCACGACATTACCGTACCAATTACGGTAGTGCTTCTGATCGGGTTGCGGACCAAAGTACGTAGGGAAGAAGTTCGTATGCCTAAAGTACGTACGCAAATGTACGTATGTGTAAAGTACGTATAGATAAAGTCCGTACGTGGATAATAATCGTAATGGAAAAAAATTCGCATGGAAAAGTTGGTACGGCTTAAAGTACGTAGGGGTAAAATGCTCGTAGTGTAAAAGTTCGTATGGAAAAAGTTCGTACGGTTTAAAGTACGTAGATGTAAAATGTTCGTAACGTAAAAAGTTCGTATGGAAAAAGTTCGTACGGGATAAAGTACGTAGGAGCAAAATGTTCGTAAGGATAACATGTTTCGTAATGACACAAATTCGTATGAGTAAAGCTCCTAGAGGTATAAATATTCGCCATGGAAAAATCACATGGAAAATTACAATACGGCACGAAGTACAGAGGTAATCAATCACCTGCCCACATCTCACCGGGCTTTCAAATAGCTTGAGCGCAGTGGCGGATATATATGACCACTGACCAGGGTCGTCGCCACCGGGGGGCCTCGGGAACCGGACCCTCCCGCTCTCGGAAAGTGGCGGAGAGGGGCCAGCCCCCGCTTTTAGCTGGAAATACTATTGAAAATGCCACGTTTGAGTCAACATAGGGATTCATCACGAGCCCCAGCCCTCCTGGCGCTGGCCTTCCCACCCGAAAATTTGTGGCGACGCCCCTGTCTATGATCAAATTTCAGGTGGCCTCGGGGGCTTGAGCCTCCCTCATAATTACCTGCTTCGAACATACCCCAGCCTATGCATTTATTCTGTACATTTGCTTACGTATTTTTACATACGTACTTTTGCGTACGTGCTTTTGGTATACGAGTTTTATACCCTAAGTAAATTTGCTTACGAACTTTTGCGTACGTTCTTTTGGCATACGTGTTTTATACCCTACGTACATTCGCTTACGAACTTTTGCGTACGTACTTTCGGCATACGAGTTTTATACCCTACGTACATTTGCTTACGAACTTTTGCGTACGAAGTTTATCTATACGTATTTTAGCCATACGAACTTTGGTCCGCAAATCCTTCTGATCAACGCACTAAGGCCGTGATAAGACTGCAATGATATGTGAAGATTGCCAATAAACTTGTTCGATCATAGCCTATAATACAAAACCTGCAGTGCACTTTGTAACCCTATGCAACGTCCTGCAGAAACCGTAACTCCTGTGGTCCCTGGTGACGTTAATATTGACCAGACTTAAAATAATCCACCCTAATTTTTCCCATTGTCTCCACTGAAGGGGCTAATACATTCCAACCTCACACATTCCTCTCGTATATTTCTCCAGCCATCACTAATTATAAACAAAGCAGCAAATTGGAGAACCGAACCAGCAAATTGTAAACAAACTTGCATCGCTCTTAGCCTACGGTAAAAACCTTATCGCCCGGATGCCTCATTATGTCAACCTTGCGGAGACCAACAAAATACGTGGCTGATATTATGATCGGGGCTTTCAAACACCGTAAATTAACACGCGCATTGACGGGGGGTAGGTACCCGCCCCCTTCGGGTTTTTTTCGGAGATAGCAGAAAAACGGCGGCGCGTAGCGCCACCGTACTTGGCATACCTTTTCTCTCATCATTTTTACAACTTCAGTGAAAATTTTAAGGTTAGGTCATCTCAGGTCAGGTCACCAGTACAGGTCAAGTGACCTGACCCCAAAAAAAGTTTAAGATAGCATAAGTCGGAGCAGGGTGAACTTATCCGATTGAAACTCATATCAAATAATGGCCCCACCGAGTTCTCTAAAATATGTTCCGGTATTTTTGATATCGATGACCTAAGGTCAGGTACGAGGCATGACCTCTCCATTGGAAATACATGGGAAAAATAGTTTTTACGGAATAACTCAGTAACAGATGGTGATAGAACATTTATTTTAGCTGCATTAGACTCGCCTGGGCTTTGCGGTTCTAATGATATGCATTTTACATAATTTGACCCTGACCTGACCTCAGGTCAGGTCAAATCATTGATTTGACCTAGCAAGGTCAAATTATATATCATTCGATTCGGTTTGCTGGGACGATTCATATAGTTTAACCCTATTTCCGTCAGGCTCCCGGCTACCCCTATTTCCGGCAGGGGGCAATATCGCCCCCTAAGATCTCGTAATCTAACCGGCCGATTTTGAAAATTCAAAGTGCTATAGATTCCCTGACGCTAAACTTTATTTTGAAAAAGAAAATTTCAAATTTTGATTTTTAGGAGAAGGTCGTGCAAAATATACAATTTTTGTGTATTTTTAGATTTTCCATAACCCTTGTCTCTGTTGTACGATTTTCACAAACTAGTTCAGATTTACAAATAATTGACCCAAATTGTCATATACTCGAGTTACGCAAAATTCGAAATTCAATGGCAGTTCCAGGACCAGGACTATGAGGGGAAATATATACAACCTAAAAAGTTTTGTTACGCGGATTGAGCCGTGATATACTGCTTGGCATCTTTGACACATAAATAAATGAAAAAAGTGAAAACTCATCGGGGCGGATGCGTAAGGTAAAACAGTGGGGTAAAATACATACCAACAATATGCGAGTGGTATGCATGGTATATTAGTCCCTCGACTAGTTGAAATTTATTTCTGATAATTTTTACCCTCCCAGGCAGCTCTAGGAAAGGGGTGACATAGGCGGATCAAGGACTCTCGTCGTGGGGGGGACGGGTGGGGGTGATTGGAAACACATTTTTAATATACAACGATATTGAGTCGCGGCGGTGATACTGGCTGGGAATATGCATTTCGAAAATGTGTAGTGACTGGACACGCCTCTGGTAATCTAGAATTTGGTTATAACTATTTTGAATTTTCATATACCCAATTGTATTCGCCCTGGCACGGCTGTAAGAGTCTTCTCACTTACTAACGTTTAGTCCTTCTTGATAACATTCCCCCATTTTGAACTGCTGTAACCGCCCTGATGAATACAAATAGTGACAATTGTGAATGCACTATCATCTCACATAAAAATGATATAATAAAACCATATAACTGGTATCAGGATCAGCAGAGACGGCTTCCTTTTACAAAGAACCCATCGCATACGATAATACTTGGTTTGTGGATAGAACCTCCCCAAAACCCAGCCATAGCTCCGCCCCTGGTAAATATATAATATTGAAAATTTCAGAAAACCTGCCTGTACTAGTTTTAGGAAAAGTCAGGAAGTTTCAAGTTCTATCGAAGCCGTTTCGGAGATATTCTTGAAAACCTGAGGGGGCAATATTAGCCCCCTGCCGGAAATGGTTAAGTCGTTTTGCTCTATCTTTACTTGCTCAGATGTAATGGTCGAAAAACTGAATTTACATGTTATCTCTATGACGGCATGTTTTGACCTCTCGTGACCTTAAATGTGACCTGACAAAAAAATTGTTCAAATGTTTTCGATGGAGAAGTGGATGGGCAGCCCAACACCCTTTACCGTTTTTCGCTACCTACCGTGGTTCTCGAGATCTTAGGGGGGCGGGTACCCGCCCCCCCATCAATGCGAAGGTGGCTCAGACCCCCGTCAATGCGCGTGTTAAGTTCCCGGTTCATTCTTTCTAAGAACCGAGATCAGAAGGAGCCGAGACATGCCGCCGGGGGCCCCCGGGGAGGGTCGCCGCAGGGAGCCCGGCGGTCTGGCGCAGACCACTCCCATCCTACCTTCAGCAGCTGGATCTCGCCGCTGGAGGCGGTCTGCTCCTTCTCCAGGCGACTGCTGAGCTGGGAGCAGATCTGTGGAGATTGGTGACGTCACTAACGACCAGCCTGTACAGTGTACAGGCTGCACCGGGCCGCCGCAGCCGGCGGCGCAGTCCAATGTCGTCCAATGGAACAAACAAGCGCCAGTCCGGCACTGGGCCTCTCTGTCGCGCTGCTTTACAGCACACCGTAAACTGCTTCAACAACTTCAGGGCGCATAAAGCTTGTTTAGAAGTAGATTCAGACTTCTTTATTTGAATTGAACGATGGACGAACGGTGCACGTGAGCGAATGGCGCCCATTTTGACTTCATTATTTGAATTGAACGAAGAGCGAACAGTGCACGTGAGCGAATGACGCCCATTTCTAGAGAAACCGGACGGAACAGGAGACGAACTGTTAAGTGGCGATCTCTAAGCACGGAGTCAACGTCTCCCGTCATTAAGCACGAAGGGAATCAATTACTTCCGAAACGTGGCGCACAATAGAGCGCGAGACGGCAATGGGCACTCCAATAAACGCGACAACCCTGAGACGCCAAGTTGACTTCATGCAAGGTAAGACACACATCTTTTCCAACGATCCATTCAAGATTCATGAGCATGCGAGTACAAAAAGGGTCGATTTCAGAATATTAAAGTGCGGTTAAAAGGAATGTGGTACCTTCATCGGATCTGAACAGAGCCATGAGTTGGGCAAATCATGCCACACAACCCATGATTTTATTTTTCGTTGCTCCCAGAGCTCATCTTTTACGGAGCAACAACGATTCATAAACGTACTCTTCGGCATAACTGAAAAGGAATATTGCCATCCAAAATGGAAAAATAGAAAAGATGAGGCCAAAATGGAGCTGCATATCTCCAAATCTCCAAAGCTTCCTTTAACGGCCAAAAGCCTTGTCAGAGGCGTGCTGAACAGGCGGTCTCGGACGCGGGGGACGCTGCAGGTTGGGCAGTGTTCTGTGTTTGTGGATGTAATAGCGGGCTGCGTGAGAGGACGTCCGGCAGAGACTGGGCACCTAACTAGGACGTAGTGCCACAGCTTTTTTCTGTCCCGCTTTGGTCCTCATGTCAGATTGAAACACCAGATAATGGTTTATGCCTTCATACCCCTGACGGTACCATATCATACTCGGTTTGAGCGTTTGTATGTATGAATAAAAAGGACAATAAGCGCACAAATACTAGCTATGTGCGTAACTACTGGCGGCGGCAGCTGGGCAGTAGCGGAGACCCGCGTCAGGCCCATACGGAGCCGCTGCCCGCTCTAAACACACCCTATCTAAAGGGAATGTGGCACCTGGTCGATCCTGAATTTAGTGTAATTACGCGTACTTTTAGTAAAAATAATGAAACCACTCTGATTTCTCTGAAAATGTACAATAGCTCAATATTTGGTTTTAAAAATACTCCTCTAAAAAAGAAATAAATATCGACTGTGGATGATGTCGATCTGGCAACCACTATACTGAACGCTTAGGGCTTCGATTGGCTGATGCTCATCGTGACGTCGCAAGTCGTCACACCAGTAGCTCGAATGGCCGCCGGCGATGGGGGCTGAGGGGGCTGGTGTGGGGTTTTGTTTTTCTACGGAAATATCGAGTTCCAAGACAAATTAAAATGGGTACCGGGTTTTGCCACTTACAACTTGGCTATCTCGTTAAAATCACGCGTGAAGGTGCCCATTCCTTTAACTCAATGGGCAGTTCTGGGAAAATCGAATACCAGACCGGTGCTTTTGCATGCTCTATCCCATTACTATCTCACTTCACACCCCAACTGTAAAAGCACCACATTCCCTTTAATAATAATACAAATGCAACAGAATCATCCCCGTTCTGGTCTACTTTCACTCACGCCTCTCAAAATCCAGCCCAGCCTCACCCATGCGGCACCCTACCTGTTTGTAGTCAGCGATTATGGCTGCGTTTCGTTCCAGTTCAGTTTCGCTCTTCTCAACCTCCCGCTTAAGCAACTCCTTGACCTGAGGCCAGGCACCGACACATTCAGCACATGCACCCGGCACGCCGCCGTCAGCGGCCGGACCCCAGCGTTTTCAGCACAGGAGTGGTGGCCCCGGCCAGCGAGCACATCGCGCGGTGCTACATGCCAGTCAGTAGACGACAACTTAACATCAGCCGAACAAAAGGCCGGCACAACATCTCACAGTAGACTCCGCAACCGAAAGTAGTCACAGCACTGCAAATCTAACACACAGAAAAATATTTGGGGCCGAACCTTTGCTAGGTAAATCATCTTTAAAGTTAAAAAATTTTGGACAAACCGTATGCAAATGAAATAAGGTGGAAGGTCAATTTGATTATTCTCTTATTATTTGAAAGGCGAATACTAGGGCACAAATAGGCTCGTTAAAATACTGATTAGCCACCCGGCGTTTTCCCCATCTATCGATGACTGCATCCGGAAAAAGCCCGCCTCAAGTGACCGCACCGTTTGCGTATTGTCTGTTGATTGGTTACTCTTCATGCAGACACTGTCCCATTGGCTACCCTGCACGCGCGAGCCGTGCTGATTGGCTGACCTGCGAGGACTCCTCCTGAAGGCGCCGTTTCTCTTCCTCTGTATCGGCGAGGCGCGTTTGAGAGGCCGCCAAATCCTTGGAGACCCGCTCACACTGCTCTTCAGCCTGACGAACACGCACCGCGCTATGCAACGGCTGAATCCACATTCGAACCGGGGAACGTACAATTACATTATCACAGAACAAAATTCGTGAAAAATAACAATGAGAGAAAATCTCCGATTTGTTTCGACATGGCACGTCGAATTTTGGGGTGTAATAACATCGTTTTATGAATTCGAGAACGTGGAAAACAGAGAGACAACAAATCACATCTGCGCGAAAACGCAGGCTTTCCGATTGGGGTGGGGTGCGCCCGGGGCAGCCCCAAAGGCGCGGTGTTTCCAGACATGAACCTCATCAGTTTCCTAAAGGTGTGAATTTGAGGTGTGCAAAAGCTATCGTGCCCCTAGTATCAATGACACGGACTTCAGGATTTAAGCAGGGTCTCTAGAGCATCTGTTTTGAAATGCATAGCCGATAGTCTATGATTTCATACTCCCGATACTTAAGAGTTTAAGGAAAATAAGCGTATCCAACACAGAAATCAGCCCCTCCAAGAAGGTACGTTTCGCTACTTTTCATTTCACAGGCATCACTGCAGTGCGAACACCCGAACGTGGCAGAGGTGGCACGAAAGTCTATCCCAAAAACATTCATTTATTCGCCAACGATGAGTTTAATATCCATCTAGAGTTTCCGGCGTCCTCTATACAACTTCTATCTCAGTCCTAATTCCAGCATGAATTTGGAGCATTACCATCTACTTAACATATATGTTTATCTATATATACAAGTTTAAATGTCAAGTGATGACTGCATGTTGACCGCACGTCCCGCATGTTGAACGCACGTTGATGAGAATGTTGGAGAGTATTTAAAAAATACAATTTTCGATTTCTGGATTTCCACGTGCTAAATATGGAAAAGTTCCTACTGTAACTCGGATGTAGCAGCTATTAGTATCTAGAGAGAGACAATTACGATTCGGTGAAAAACGCCGGTATTGGTATCTGAAAAAGCGAGTATAAACAACACACATTGCTTCAGCTAATGTATAGGTAAGAAACCAAGGAGATCACCTAATAGGGGTTTTCTTGTTTCTGATACAGTTTCATGCTTACATTCCAAGTATGCAATCCACAAAATCCTTGTTTGGCGCCGTTTTCTGCAATGTGAAGTTTCCGTTGCGCTTTTCTGTATATTGACAATTATTCGGAGCTGATTCTTTTATATTTTGATGAATTAAATGCTGCTAATCAGGCGCGAATATTGTGCGACTTGGAGCATGGCTGGGAAATTCAACAGCGGATATAGCTGTATACTTTGGAGATGGCTAATCAGTAAGGGTACCTTAGAAGTACGGTCACGGAACACACGGAACAAATACAAAGGTAACACATGTACAAAATGAAGATAGATTCCATAAGCAATATCTAAATCCAGGCAATAACCTCGCAGAACCGCGATATATATTCGGGCTGTTCAAAACTTCACACAAGCCCTTACATTAACGCTGCCCATAAGATAGCCTTGCCGTACCGCCCTTCAAATGGGAGTGTGCTGCATGAAACGTCTCTGCTGACTTTATACCTCGGTGACATTCATTCAAAGGCCCGACACCCGCCAACTACTGATCAGCGCTGGATCAGCTCGGCCGCGTCCGGCCAGCTGCGGTCTCTGACACTGGATTCTTGGAACATAAACGTTTGCAGTCAATCTGACAGAGCTGGATTTGCGAAAGAATTATTGCTGTTAAAAATGGCCAGGTATTCTACTGTGTTTTTCATAGAATATGCTGCTTTTGAAAATCTGGCCAAACATATCTCGCATCAAAAACGCACACAGACGCTACATTTGGTAGCAAACTATACGTTTCTCCGGCATGAGCGGGGTGTCCGCAGCATCTGCCATTGGCTTCTGTGCTAAGACTATTGCAACTTTTTCAACATAAGAGATGCTGCAATGAAAATTGAGACAGCTGCTTCAAACATTTGGATTCTTAGTACTTTGGCGATTCAGAAAAGACCAAACATGGTATTTTTTCTATCGATATTTTGGAAGCTGTTAGGGCCAAAAGTTTTTGCTGCAATACGACTGATGATTACAACAAAAAAACAGCGCCAAAAACAGCCATAAAAGGGATTTTGCGGATTACATATTTGGAATCTACGCATAAACTGCATCAGAAAAACCCTATCAGCTGGTCTCCTCAATGTCGTATAAATTAGCCGAAACCGCGTGAATATACATCCCAGCTAGAGGAGCGGGTACCAAAGAAATCGTCCCGTTCACAGGGTTGCGTTTTTGCCAGAAGAGAGGGATTTCTGCCGCCAGCCGGTTTTAGCCGGTAAAATCCGGCAAAAAGTGGCAAAAACTGCGGGAGACCAAATTTCCCCTTTTAGACGCAAAAAAACTTTTTGTGCACCGAATAGGAGTCACCAGCAGCATGTTGTCACGCACAATGAATTTTGGGTGCCCTGAACACATTATTTTGTATGACATAATCTTCCCTGATTTCTATTTCTAAGGAAGTAAAAAAAAAGTGCGGATCATACGCCACCCACAGTTCAGTTTAAAATCCTGATATTAGCTGCATGCAACTGCAGCTGACTCTGATGCCCGGTAGGCAGCACAATCTAGATAATATTTTTTTCCTTTTTATTTTGGAACTGTAGGTGACTTAACCGTCGATATGTACAGTAATCAACTCCCAATGACAAAATAAACGTAATAGTATCAAAAGGAAAGGCCTAATACATTTTCCTGGCAAGTTATTGACCCGAGTCTGAAAGACTTCTAAAATAGTCCCAGATGACCTCTCTGAGGTCACGGGTTGGACCTTATGATTTGGTCCTGGGAAGTGACCCAAGATACCACAATATTTATAATAGGAAGTTGTTATAGGTTGAATCTACAAAAAAACCATTTCTTGTCATTTCTCGTTTCCCCATGCATTTGGGATGGAGAGGTTCGTGGAGAGGTCGATGAAAGTTCGTGGCGGAATGTCATACCACAGCCACTCCCGCATTGTGGGTAATCGCCCGCAGAAATTGAATTCATTCAAGACGTAGAAGCTGTATGATACATTTGCGATAAGAGGAGCTTATTTGGTCACGAAAGTGAATATTATAGATCATTAAATATATTTCCGGGCACCGAAGTGTCTGCGGAGGCGATCCTAGGTTAGGTACACCTGTCTATGGCCACTATGATAACTTTCTGTGTGCGTTAGTACTTCTTTGACATCGTCTCTAGGGCAATCAGATACAAGAGCATGTGATATATCAGCTTGCAGCCAGTATTATTGCGCATGAGTGATAGGCAAGACTCACAATATCTGAACTTGCTCACATACTGATCTAAACCTTCAACTCGGACTTACTGGTGTGCTACAACGTGGTTCATATTGTTTTGCCGTGACAATATGGCATTAATTTATTGCCAGACATGGCTGCAATGACATGATTTACATAAGCACTCGACACAAGCCTGCTCACGGATGGTGACTTCAATGCAACTTAGCAACACCATAGCTGCAACGTTTCAGTCAAATTGTGATTAGAAATACGGTGTTGTATAAGAGTATCACTGAGCTCAACTTGAGCCCCTATTTCTTTGTCTTTCCCTTTTTCTTTTCTTAAACAGCACATGTTTGATATGCAAACTGGGAATAATTTTCCCCATCCTCTTTCATTGGTGCCCAACCCTTCGGAATTCTCTCGACTGGGAACCACAGCCCTTTTAGTTCTGAACACCAGCACCCCTTTTCTGTCCGAAATGGCCTTTGCGTCCTTAGCCCTATGCCATTATGGGCAGATAATTGGGCTTTTTGAGCATGGCAGGGAGTAAAAGCGCTCCAGAAGGAGGACAAGAATGCCTTTTCGAGGGATGGAATGTGCCCCTTGAGCACTGACAGTGCCTTTTTCCTTGTTTGGACCCCATTAAAGAAGATGAGAAAAATGCACTGGGTTAAATTACCATGACACCCTCCAGCTTTTACGTTCCATTATGCCAGCTACCAACACGACCAAACTAATATTGCGCCCTGGTTAGTAAAATTCATCAGACCACCAGAGCTAGTGATTACTTACAACCGGTCAAATGTATGCGCCTGATTACCGGCTTTAGACAATTTGCCACTACTGGCGTCACTAGCTCTTTATAATAAAGATAAGAGAGGGCTTTTTGCTACCCGGGTTTTTTGCCAGCTGGTTTAAACCAGTAAAAACCAGTGGTTTAAACCACCGCTGCTGCCAACCCTGCGGCCGTCCACTTCCTACCCATGTTGCACCCCTGGCTGACGGGACGGACCACGGCGCTCACCACGTCCAGCGTTTTCCGCAGCTGTATTTTGCTGGTGACCAGCTCCAGGGCGAGGTCGTCGTTCTCGTGTTCCAGCCGCAGGTTGGCAGCCAGAAGGCGGCCATTTTCACGCTGAAGCCGCACCGCCGGGTCCTCGCGCAGTCGCTCCTGTTCTGCGGGACGGGTGGACTTTTGTTTTTCTGGGAGCTGCTGTTGGAGACTTTGGCGGGGACATGTCAACCGCTCCTGTTCTGTGGGACGGGGACATGTCAGCCACTCCTGTTCTGCGGGACAGGTGGACATCACCGCAGCCACGTGCAGAACATGCCGCTATAGCTACTGCCAACAGCTGCAGCACGGGGCTTTACACAAAGGAATAGGAGATCAGTCAGATACAACTGTGACAATTGCAGGGAAAAACTGACCCCGAAACGAGCGTTTTGTGGAGCATCGCTAAGGCTACAGACCAAGTTTGACACATACTGCGGGGTCGATCACGAATGCAAAGCATGAATCCATGAGCGGCTTCTATCACAGCCGCGGCTTGAACGTCATCAACCAGGACACGTCAGCCGGGGGTCCGTTCGGTCACCAACACCACCAACCTTTGATGGCCAGGTACTCCTTCTCGTATTTCCTCAGCTTCTTGACCTTGGTGGCGACCGCAGTCTTGACGAGCTGACGGGCGTTCTCCTCGTTTCTGTAGCGCTTCGGCAGCGAGACGCGGAAGAACTTCAGCGTCCCCTCAAAGTCCAGCCCCAGCAGCTCCTTCTTTGACACCTGGAGGTTGGTGACGCTTCTGAACACCAGTCTTCTAATCCAACGGCACGCACGCACTAGTGAGTTACGCAGTGACTTCGTTACTTACAAGCCATAAGAGCTTTGTAAACTTACGAAACCAGCTGTAATGCCTCTATTGCTCCGGTTTCTAGCCATTCAAGCTACTCTCCGCCAGAAAGGACTGCTAACCACAGCTCACCAGAAGCAGGGCGATGGCCACCTGGAAGATCCAGTCCATGTCCTTCAGCAGGAATACGTCCAGTACGTTGAAGACTAGGTAGAGGGGGAACTTGGCTGTGTAGAGGGTGAGGAACCACTGGGAGGCGAACATGTGCGACTCGACGCCCAGCTCGCTGAAGTGTGTCCACAGTTCCGGAATGTGCTCCTGGGCGGGTGACACGTGACCGTTATTTGGGTATCTGACGAACGTTGGTTGGGACTCTGCCCCAGGGCGGGAAAGGCCACTAACTGTGCTTTTTTGTAACGGTCCAAACCCATATCAACGTGTTAATCAGCACATTGCAGATTCATACTCAGCAATGGCAATAACCATCGTTGTCTCACCGCCAAATCAACGGCCTCGTTAACTCACTCCAATGCATCCAATATTACTAGGGCATGGGCACGGGGAAGCTAAAGGAAGCGCCTCGAGGGAAAAATTGGCCGGAGAGGGTACTTATCACGTAACAGGGTGGCACGCTATGGGCAGAGGCGGCAAGGTGAGTAGAACTAACACCAAAAGCCAGATCAAGGCTCATTTCTGCCCTCAATGGGCGCCTGTGGCGGTCAATTATTACCAACACCCATGTCGGGCGCCCGACATGGGCGGGGAGCGATACTTTCGGATCGAAGCTTTGGGGGGGGGGCGCTGCCCCCTTAGGTGCGCAACTTGGAATATTTGTACATTCACGCCTTAAAAAAGCTATCACGCAACTACCTCCTATGCAAAATAAATAAGTAAATAAATAAATGGTGGTTTGGCAACAACCTCTCATTTCACCGTTCACGCGCCGTTCAGCTGACAATCAAGTATCATTATCATTGGTAAGGCACCATACTTAGCTACTTAACACGCAGAGTGACGGCGGAGGGGGTATCCGCCCGCTCGGGATTTTTTCTGCAGCTGGCCTGAAAACGGTGGCACACAGCGCCGCCGTACTTTGTATACATCTCTTCTGATCTTTTTGCAGCTTGTGATAAAATTTTGGGTCCAGGTCATTTCAGGTCACCAGTGTAGGTCAAGTGACCTCATTTAAAAAAGTTTAAGCCAGTATAAATAAAATCAGTTTTAATCTATCGATCTGAAATTCAAATCAAATTACGGCCAACTGGGTACTATACAAAATTGCTCGCGGTTTTATATCGATGAACTAATGTCAGGCACGAGCCATGACCTCTCCATCGGAAATGCATGGGAAAAATGGTTTAAGCTCCATAACTTCGTCGGAAATAGGGAAACGTTTACTTTGACGTCATTGGGATTGTTTCATCCTTACGGTTCTAATGATATGCGTTTGGAACCAATTTAATCTTGACATGACCCTACGTTAGGTCAGATATTGGATTTGTTCTAGTAAGGTCATATTATATATCATTCCACGCGACTTGCTGAGACGATTCCAAAGGTGTATATAGTTTTGTTATATGTCTTCTATGTTAGATGCAATGACAGAATTCCCTTAATTTTCATTGCATCCCATTTTATCCCTCTGGTGACATATTTTGACTTCTGGCGACCTTGGATTTGACATGCCAAAATTTCTTTTATAAAACGATTTCTTTAGAGCTTACACCAGCCTACGTAACGCCGTGTACCACTTTAACTAGCAAGGTTTTCTCAGTCTTGGGGGAGAGGGAGGACGCTGGTACCCCCCCGGCAAGGTGCAGGTGGCTCAGCCCCCGTCAATGTGCGTATTAATACTAGCAGTGCGGCGCGGTGAACTACTCCGTCCGTACAGCGCGCCACCACTTTAACCACTTCTGCACCGGCGACCACGAGGTGGACCAAATGAATAAATGAATAGCGGCGCCGAGCAGGTCGTGGCGGGGTAAATCCCGTTCTACTCCGCGGTCGCAACGGCGCAGCAGAACTATCATTCAGGTAAATCTGCTGCTGTGTTTCATGACCCCCACATCACTTACTGCCAAAGCCGGATCTAGGTTGACGGTTTGCACAATGACGAGCAAGGAGCCAGAAATCGTAAAAACGCATCGTTTCTAAGAAATACGCGAGAATGGGGGAAGGGGTGGGGGACATCTTTTTGTCCCTGTTTGCCGTATTGGAAATTGTGATTTCTAAGCATTTCGGGGCTTGCACAGAGACACAAGGGTATCCATCAAAACAGTACCTCCAAGACATTTAATACTAGACAGAAGCCAGCTGGAGACCGGCAAACAAGCCCTGCCAACACCGGCTGACCTGTCGGCTCCCTCTGACGGACGTGACTGTGGGCTCTCACCTCCAGAAGCCGGTCCAGCTGGTAGAAGCGCAGGTGGAAGGATGGTGAAGCCGTCCTTGAACAGGTCGCGCAGTCCGTACTTGAACATAATGCGGACGAGCACGCAAAACGCCTGCTCTTCCGGCATCTGAGCGACCCGGGTCACAGAGGTCATGATCGGGACAGGTCACAGAGGTCACGACCTACCCAGGTCACAGGTTACGACCGGCACCCAGGTTTGGTGCTCTAAAAATATGTGAGCTGAGTTTGGATGAAAGCAACAGCTATTATTCCTACTGTAGCCCAATCTTACCCCTCCCCCAAGTCAGTGTGTGCCGGCCAGTCACGTGACCGGCCAGTGCCAACGCGCGTGTAATCCGGGCGACTGGCATCTACAGCAGGCAGGTGCCAGCATAACCGGGGTGCGACCGGAAGCCTGGCCGACTTCAACTCGACGCAGCAGGGGATTGAGGGTAATTTTGGAACAGCACAACAGTCTGAACCTCCCCCCCAATGAACCAGGCCAGACCCAGATTTTCGGGGAAATACCGCGAAAAGCGATTTTGACCCAATTTTAACAGAACACACTGTTAAGTGCTTGATACCGGCGATGAGTCGGTGCAGTACCACGTTTTGCTAGATGAGGAACTAAAACTTGCAAAAAGCAAACAGGCCCCAGAACAGACTATTGCACTCGACTAATGGAAGGTTTAATTTTCACTTCTGAAAACCTGTTTAGCACGCGGCAACGTGTTTGGGAACACGGCCCCTGCATTGGACTCACGTGCAGGAGAAGGGCTGCCTCCAGGAAGCTGAGGCCCTGACAGTAGCCGACCTCGGCGTCGTACACGGCGTACGCCTTGGACATCTTGAAGAGCGCGTCCTGGCCGACGCCGCCCGTCTCACGGAAGAACTCGTGGCCGGTGAAGGTACGGTTGATGTCCTTCTGAATGATAGCTTCCCAGCTGCAGTCCTGCGGGGCGAGATGATGAAAGCTGCGAGCGTCACCGAACGCGGAGAAGCAAGGCAAAATAGGCAGCAAACAGCAAATATTAACATAAAAAGGTGCTTTCTGTTCGTCCAAGTTCAGCTCAATGAGCATGCAAAATGCGGTGGGATTTCAGACAGAAACGCGTGATTTGTGTGTTATTTGGGAATACGGCGTGCCAATGAGTGCAATCATACAGCACCCATCAAAAACGCAGGGGAAAAGCCAGGCGCTGCCGTATTGATCCTCCTGGCTTCCAAGACAGGTACTATCTTTATGTTCTGCGCAGGCCACCTGGCTTCATCCATAATTATCCATGTTCTTCCCTACGGAAGCCAAACGGTGGAGTGCAAATAACCTCCAAAGCAGATTTCCTTGGGATGCTTCCAAAAACGTGCATACTCCTTCATTCTCCCCATTTCTTTGTTTTTGCATAACGTAGCGTACCCACACCAACCAGCCAAGTTCCAGAGAATAAATTGGCGACCAAAGAAAACATCTCTCACTGAGCCCTGTGACTCAACACACACGCTAGTTACAGCGGCGTATCTCCTGAACGCAGAGGCAGCAGCTTCTGACTACTCCCAATGGTGGGCGACGCTGCTGCCTGATTTAGCTCACGCATGATAACATCCGGGAGGTAATGAAACGACAGGAGCTTCTCTTATACAATCGCTGTTGACTTGTGGGCCCAGCCAATCAGCGCCAGCAGTGAATGGTGGTGGGGAGGGAGTGTGGCAACGAATGATTAATTAATAACAACGCAGGGCTAATCACACCCATAAGGAATCGCATCCACCAGCTTCTATAGCTCCGAGAAGGCAATTTCAGTTTTAAGCCTTAGATCAACTTAAAAGGATGCACTGGAGCGAGAGGTTCAGTGACCGGTATGAATATGGAGCGGAACAGCCATTCGTGTGAGGGAATGAGGTTCCATCAGCACGGTATTTACTGCGGCTTACTTGAACTTTCCACACTGGGAGACGCGCAAGGCTTGGACCACAAAAGTCCACATTGAAGAAAACTTAGAATAAAAACAGAAAAAACCTATTTATGGCAAGTGCCCCGGGGTAATCCATTGTCAGCATAACAGTTCACATACAGAAACCAGAACCAAGACACTCCAACGATATCTGGCGCCAAAGGGCGTTCGACGGCGCCAAACAAACCTTCCAAACACGACTCCAGTGTGGGGCGCGTGCAAGACTAAGGCGCGTCACCTCCGGCCCACTGATACCTGGGGGCTTACCACACTACCACAGACAGAGAGAACGCGGTGGCTCCCACAGGCTGCTGCAGTGAGATCTGTTGTTGTTGTTGTGGGTCCCTCCAGCCGCTACCGCGGCTCTGGAGCCAGGTAGCTCTGGAGGGACCTGCTGGCGGCCGCCAGGGCCGCCACGATTTCGCTGCTCCGGACCTCCTCCAGTGACGGGGAGATTGTCCCCATCAGTCGGTGTCGGGTCCCCATCAGGGCGGGGCACCGCCGAAGCACGTGCTCCGGGGTGTCAGCCTCCTCCCGGCAGATCGGGCACCTTCCCGCGGGGCATGCCGCGGAACTGCAGGCCGCGCAGTCAAGGGAGAGGCTTCTTCCAATCCGGTGAAGATACTGGTTTGATCCGGACCAGTACCCGGCACGCAGCTGGTGTACCTCCACCGCCGCCTCCCAGTTGCCCGCCGGAATCGGCGGCGGGGGCGCTCCCCATCAGGAGGCGGTACCAGCCGGCGGGCCAAGCCTGGACATACTCGGCCCGCGCCACTCTCGCAGCCGCCCGGGACACAGTGGTGACGTCGAGAGGGACCTGCTCTTGGAGAAGGGCGGCGGCTCCCTGGCGAGCTCGTCCGCCCTCTCGTTGCCCAGGATGCCGCAGTGGGAGGGGATCCACTGCAGGCAGATCCGTCAATTCCCCCTGGCCAGTGTCGAGAGGTCCCTCCAGATCCGGATCCCCATGGGGGACGTCTGTTCGGCGGGGCCAGCACGGAGAGATGTCAGGGCCGATTGGGAGTCTGTGCAAATGACGATGGGGTCCTCGGTGTGTGCCGGGTGGTCGATGAGGTGTTGGAGTGCCGATTGTAAGGCGACCAGCTCTGCACGAAAGCTGGAACAGAGTCGTCCAGCGGGCGATCTAAGCTTGTGTGTTCGTCCACCAGGCTCCTCTATGAACGCCCCCGCACTCTAGTTCGAGACTCCGCCGGCGGAGAATCCATCTGTCCATGCCCAGGTCACACATTGTGGTAAGGCGGCAAGATGGAATAGCGCCTGGGTCTTCTTCTCTTCAGGAGAAGCTCCCGCGTGCAGGGGCGCACCCACGCTCAGCGCAATGGTGATTGTCGAGGCAGTCTCTTCCCACGGCGGCACGCGTCGGGGCAGCAGCGGCTGAATCGGCGGGGAGATACCGGCGGCACTCCAGACTGCCCGTCCAACCTCCCTCCACCCCGTCACCGAGCTAAGGCGTCCCTGGACTGTGGCCTCTGCCACCACCCGCAGGGGGTCGTCAGGTGGAAGGGCCAGAGCTCTCGCAAGAAAGCGCGCTGCGAGGGTCTTAGATCTTGCTGTGACTGGGTCTATGCCGGCCTCTGCGATAACGGCATGGGCCGGGGTCGACCTACGACACCCGGTCACCACACGTGCTGCCGCCCGCAGCTCCCTCTCTAGCAGGAGGGCATTGGAGGGCGAGGTAGCCGGCAGCCACGCCTCCACGGCGTGCTCAATGGCAGCACGCACATATCCGTTAGCAACGGTGCGGAGGGTTCTCTCCTCCGGACCCCAGGTGCGGCCGGTTAGCTTACGGAGTTGGGCTATCCTGGGCCGGACCTTTGTCTTCAGCGACTTGCAGTGGGGCCCGAAGTGGAGAAGGCGGTCGAGTGTCACGCCGAGAAGTTTTAGTTGCGGTGCTGCCGCCACAGGCGCCCCCGCCACCTTAATGGCTACATCTGTCGCGTCCCACGACCACTGCGATAGGACCATCATCTGGTTTTTTGTCGCCTGCAACACGCATCTTCGAGGCACGGGCCCACCTGACGAGGGCATCCGCCGCCACCTGGGCCCTCTCCTGGGCCACCTTCACTGTGTTCCCGGAGCAAAGTGCCGCGGTGTCGTCGGCGTACATAAATGGTATCATGCCTAGCAGGGCTCTAAGGGACGCTGCGAGAGGTGCCGCCCACAACAGAAACAAGGCGGGGGACAGGACTCCCCCTGCGGGAGACCCGCCCTGTACACCCTCTCACAGCTGAGTGAGCCGTTAAACTCGACTTTAGCGCTTCTGTCCCTCAGTAATTGCCAAAGTCAGTTTACCATACACCGGGGTAGGCCGAGATCAAGCAGGCGGACTCGGAAGAGTCGATGTTCCACCGTGTCATACGCCCTGTCGAAATCAAACGCCAGGAGCACGAACTTCTGGGCGATTACTCCGTCTGGTGGGTTGATACTGCGAGCCTTGCCACCCATCTTGAATCGTGCAGTGAGATCTCGCAGTGGAGGGTGTGCACCGATAAACGGTGTGCGTCAGTTCTTACTTACTTAAGGGCGTTTTATACGGCGTTCTGTGCACGGCACCTTTGTCCGCCTCTAAAGTGTGTGATATTATTTTGCGGGAGGGGTGTTGACTTTCATGTTGCAGAGCAAAGGGGGAGGGGGGCTTATTTCAAGGAATGGGTCACGAAGTGTAGCAACACTTACGAGGATAGGGTAATGGCTACGGCAAAGACGCCGAGCCTGGTTGTTGGGGTACAGTTGGGATTTAAAGCGGTACGTGAAGGGGCCTGCCACCACAAAGGTAAGTGAATTTAGAGTGATTAAGAAATTATTTTATTACTATTTTTGAATTTTATTGCTTGTTACCGAATGATCGCTTTGCTTACGTTACTCGAGTTCCCCCATTGAAGAAATAATTTTGGTTAATTAGAAACACCAGCAAACACCATGTCGTGGTGTCGCGGGTCTTTAGTCTGCAACCAGGAGAGATTACAGCACCCTCTCCGGTTGGGTAGCCACGCGCGTGGCTTTTACATGACGCCGAGACGCCTTGATGTCGGGCGCAGATGATACCACGCATCGAGATATTAGCAAGGTAAGTAACAAAAGCACTCATGTCGAGCGTGCAGAAATATAAAAGAGCGTATGAAAACAGCTGAAAAGACTGGCCAATCCACCACTTTGTCCCAGCCAGCCGAAGTGACGTTTCCAGCAACACCAGTCCGCACCCCAAGCAGGCTCATAAGCCTGTCAGTAAAATTCATTGTACATACAGACCACCTCGGAGATTGGCCACTACATAGTCTTTTGCTACTGGTGCAACCTTAAACACAATACTACTACCATCTCAAAGGCTGTCACCGAAAGATATCTCGCGAAGAAGGTGGAAACTATTCCTTCCAAAAAAACCTTTCCGAAGGAAGCTTTCTCGCACTTTTACTGTTAAAAATAACGTCCCACATAACTGCTAGCACTCACTTTCAAAATTAATACCCACAGGGCTGTTGCAGGCATTCAAAAATGTCAGGAAAAGCCGTTAATCTTGAAAAGGAAACACAAACCAGCCGTTTACTGGGGTTCGATGTATGGCAGAACCCCGGGACACCAATCCCTGAAAGCGGCCCCATACCTTGGTAATAAGCATTTTGTAGGTGTCCAGCATGTCTTCATCCTCGTGACATCTGGCGAGCAGCTGCCACACCTCGCCCCGCAGCGCCTCCGGCACGCCACGCTTCACCAGGCCTGAGCGAGTTTCAGGTCAAACATCAGCGTCTCACCGGGCCTGGGCGAGTTTCAGGTTAAACATCAGCGTCTCACCAGCCCTGAGCGAGTTTCAGGTCAGGTCAAACATCTGCGTTTCACCAGCCCTGAGCGAGTTTCAGGTCAAACATCAGCGTCTCACCAGCCCTGAGCGAGTTTCAGGTCAAACATCAGCGTTTTAACAGGCTGAGAAAGTCTAAGGTCAAGTCAAACATCAGCGTTTCACCAGCCCTGAGCGAGTTTCAGGTCAAACCTGGATGTCATTTGACTTCCAGTTCATGAATCAACCCATACGGGCTGGTAAGTTGCATTTTTCACATTTTCATATTATTATTATTAGCACTGGTCACTAAAATTATTGGTGGGGCCGTGTCTCACTTGCCTCATATGACGAGCCGCCACTGGCTACCACGACACTGTGCTAAAAAGTCACGGAGAGATGAGGGATGGAAATACCCGCATAGTAATACACCACTTATACCTCATGAAGACAGTGTTCACATTTCTCCCATCAAATAACTACCAATTTGTATACTAAAATATGCATTTATACACTAGCAATTTTTTAAAGATTGTTCTCCTACGTTGATATCATAAGTTTCGCACTGCCATGCTCTGTTTTAGCCTTTATATGTTGGTAAAATGGCTGATATTACGATAGTCTGCTTGAGCATGTGACCATCTCATCCGACCGCCCATCCCCATTTTCTGACCGCTGACAGAGTATGTGAAGCACGACGCCGGAGGACTGCAGCGTCAGGAGCACGGTCGGGGGCCGATTCCACCGCCGGGAAGCAACTGGCAACGCTTTTTGATCGGGGGCTTTGGAATGATTTTGGTTCTACAACATGCGCTACTTTTGATCACTATCGCAAAGAAAATTCCAGCAGCACACCCTAGTGAACGGCGGGACACGTCACACCTGGCCCTGCCCTGGTTGTACAACAACCCTCCGTGCTGACTGGCAGTGCCCAGCACGCGGGGCGGCCGGCTCACCGCTGAGGCCACGCGGCCGCTGCGCCAGGTTGAACCGCCACTTGGCCAGGATGTCGCCCCAGTGCGCCAGCTCGCCCTCGCCGCAGTCCTTGCTGACCTCACCGGAGCCAGAGGGCAGAGGGTCGTCATTGTCTGAGGAGAGATACCAGCACCGGTTTACGGTCTCACCCGCTGTACCGAGCAACAGCACGGGCAATCCTCTTCCCCCGCACTGGGTAACAACACTGGCCATCGTCTCCACCGTACCGGGTAACAACACGGGCAATCCTCTTCCCCCGTACTGGGAACCAACACGGACCATCGTCTCCACCGTACCGGGTAACAACACGGGCAATCCTCTTCCCCCGTACTGGGAACCAACACGGACCATCGTCTCCGCCGTACCGGGTAACAACACGGGCAATCCTCTTCCCCCGTACTGGGTACCAACACTGACCATCGTCTCCACCGTACCGGGTAACAACACGGGCAATCCTCTTCCCCGTACTGGGTAACAACACGGACCATCGTCTCCACCGTACCGGGTAACAACACGGGCAATCCTCTTCCCCCGTACTGGGAAACAACACTGACCATCGTCTCCACCGTACCGGGTAACAACACAGGCCATCCGTCTCCCCCGTACCGGGAACCAACACGGACCATCGTCTCCACCGTACCGGGTAACGACACGGGCAATCCTCTTCCCCCGTACTGGGAACCAATACGGACCATCGTCTCCATACGTACCGGGTAACAACACGGGCAATCCTCTTCCCCGTACCGAGAAACAACACGGACCATCGTCTCCACCGTACCGGGTAACAACACGGGCAATCCTCTCCCTCCGTACCGGGTAACAATACGGACCATCGTCTCCACCGTACCGGGTAACAACACGGGCCATCCTCTTACCACCGTACTGGGAACCAACACGGACCATCGTCTCCCCCATACCGGGTAACAACACTGGCCATCGTCTCCATACGTACCGGGTAACGACACGGACCATCGTCTCCTCCCCTGTACCGGGTAACGACACGGACCATCGTCTCCCCGTACCGGGTAACGACACGGACAATCGTCTTCACCGTACCACACCGACCATCGTCTCCACCGTACCGGGTAACGACACGGACCATCGTCTCCTCCCCAGTACCGGGTAACGACACGGACCATCGTCTCCCCCGTACCGGGTAACGACACGGACCATCGTCTCCCCCGTACCGGGTAACAACACTGGCCATCGTCTCCCCGTACCCGGTAACGACACGGACCACCGTCTCCCCGTACCGGGTAACAACACTGGCCATCGCCTCCCCGTACCGGGTAACGACACGGACCATCGTCTCTCCCGTACCGGGTAACGACACGGACCATCGTCTCCCCCGTACCGGGTAACAACACTGGCCATCGTCTCCCCGTACCGGCTAACAACCACTCATAATGGGAAACACGACACTGACCATCGCCCTCACTCGTAAGGCAGGCGGGGAGGGGGGACTCGAACACTGTATCTTGCCATTGTACTGAAAGACTACACTGGAAGCCTCTCAAACTATCCGTCTGCTTCTTACACGGAGATAAACAGGTGCCATCAATACGAACAGGGAGCAAGCAATAAACAAGCAAGCAGAATATTAAAAAAACTGTATACCGCCGCAAGCATCGGACTTGGTTTGAGGGCTTTTACCTTAATCAACTCGCAGTGTGTTGGTCAGCTACTTTCCTGAACTCTAACTGGGCGCAATTGATCCGTATATAATTCACGTGCTGCGAACGAGCCATTGCGTCGGTACAAAGGGCCGTGAACGCCCGCGTCACACGCAGCAGTGGTGGGTCGCCCGCGGCACACGCAGCAGTGGTCGGGTCAGACGGAGGCGGCACCCGGTCTGCAGCGGGGGTGCGGCACCACTTAGACCCTCCAGCGTCAGCGAAGCCGCTAGCTGGTCGGAAGAGAACGCACAACGGAAGTACGCAACGTCTCCGATCGTGCGCTGCTGGCGTCGCCACTGCGACATCGGAACACTTCCGGTCCGCCACACCGCCGCAGTGTTTTCCGGCGCGGGTTTCCACGGCTGCTGGTACCTTCAATAAGAGGATAGCGGCTGACCAGAGCGCGCTCAGGGCGAGGGGGCAGGCGTGCTGGAAGGACGAGCTGTCGCACCGGCCGGTTCTTCGGTAACAGCCAGCCATGTCCTGGCTAAGCAGTAAGTCCTGCTGCGGAAACGCAGCTGTGTAGAAGCCTAAACACGTACTACGTGCCCCATTGAAAAATGTAACACTAATTCATAATTTATAAAGTACCAGAATAGACGATAATGCAGCTAACCCTCGTACTTGGGCCCTATCGCGGTACCAGCATAAACGTTTATTACCTGCCAAACCCTTCGCATTTTGCGTCAATTAAAGAATAAACGCAGAATCCTCTATTTAAGGACCTTGAAAGTTACGTACCTGTTCGGCAAATCTCATGAGAGCACGAGTTCTATTGGGAGATGTGTGATGAGTTTGGTAAATTTTCCCTCCATTGCGAAACCGTTTTAGTATCTGCGCCGCGCGAGCACATATTTTGCTCGGCAGAAAGCATTCTTTATGATTGAAATGAGCTGAGAGAACAAGAAAAATAAATTTCTGCCTGAAATGGATGACTGACCTTTTAACTGAACTCCCCAAGTCAGATCTTAATAGGCAATACTTTGGCAAAATACTGATCGCAAGGGAATGCAGGGAAGTACACTCCAAAAACCCAGGAAACTACAACAAAAGTGTTCAATTGCATAATGGTTCCATCTACCAAGCCCAGTTGAAATTTTCCCCTGGTCCTCGAACTCGCCCCCGACCTCCGATGGACCTGAGCTGCTCTTCTGGAGCTGTGCCATCCAGCGGGTGGATGAAGCTGATGTGAATGTCTACGCCACATGTTTGCACTCGGCATTTTGCTTCCTGTCATTAATTGCAGGACATATTTGGCATATGACAGCATTGAACAGCTTGCTTCCAAAAGTTCCCCTATGCCACCAATTGGCTTTAAAAATTACTTTTCTTGTTTGGACATGCAATCGCTTTAGTTTGTTCTCAACAAACTTTTCGGCGCTCGTCGTTAGCTTCGAGGTTACCTGCAGGTAGTCAAATGCTTATACCTTTCGTAGGTCAGTTATTGTTAGTTCCTGGAAATAAGAAGGTGCTTGGTCCCCATGAACAAAAACATCGGCATATTTGTCAGAGCGTAGCGCAACATCGGAAAATTTGACAGGAGAAGCTCAGCTGAAGGATTTGTCACCCAGATCGAGCCAGAATATATTTTCTTCTGTCCTTCCACCTCATATTCCCCCAAAACTGAATGATTCCAACTAAGCAGCTTCCCCTCACGCAAGGCACATCTCAGGGAAGTCAAGCCAAAAGGTCTGTTTCTAGCGTTCAATGTGCTCAGTCTCCCAAAAAAGAATAGTATCATCCAAGCCGAATCTATCCAGACAAGGAGCAGCCCGCAAGGATTCACGAGAGTTATGGAAACATGTAGAAAAAATACGACAGAACTCACCAAACAACAGGGTTATAAAAGTGCTACATTTCATCTGTTATGTGTGACACGGAGACCAATCATGTGACTGGTGATCGGCAACGTGCATGCCTACTGAACGCAACTTTTGCGTCGAAATTCACAAACCGAACTACCGCACACTCCTGCGTACGACTTGGATGCTATGTCTCGATTGTGTGTGACTGAGGCCACCGTTAGGAGCGCCCTAAGCTCCATAGCACCTAATAAAGCATGCGGACCCGACAACATTAGCGCACGCATCACAGCTGACTGTGTCGAAGCGTTGGTTGTTCCGATGACAAAAATATGCAGAGCCTCGATGTCATCTGGTGCTTTTCCGGAGAGATGGAAGCAGGCAAACATCATACCTATCTTCAAAAAGGAGACCAAATATTACCTTAAAATTATCTATCAGTTTCCCTGCTTTGTCTCTTCGGGAAGGTGCCGGAGCGTTTGGTTTATGACCAGCTGTTTAGGCACATATCGACGGTCTTGTGTCCGGAGCAACACGGTTTTATACCCAGACGGTCATGCGTGACAAATCTGGCCGTTTATCTCAAATCAGCGAGGGGTACCATATCGGGGGGATACCAAACAGACGCCATTTACACAGACTATTCGGTCGCTTTTTAGACCATTATTATGAACCCGTAATTCACAAACTAAAACAATCATATCACCTCCAGGGCACCGCCCTAAAATGGTTCGTCTTGTACCTCTCCTTTAGGCGTCAGAGGGTCATCGTCAACTGCAAAATTTATGGTTGGAGACCTGCAACTTCTGGTGTGCCTGAACGCGCTCCTTTGGCCCATTTGCTCTTATCTCTGTACACTAATGACCTTCCGGACATCATTCAGAGGGTCTGCCTTATGTACGCCGACGATGTGAAATTATTCCGAAAAATTAAGTCACCATCTGATGGACGGCTGCTGCAGGAGGACCTTGATCGCCTCGCAGCATGGTTTACAAGGTGGGGACTACCACTAAATCCTTCAAAATGCAAATCTATAACGATGACCCTCAGGCGCGCACCCGTCCGGACCAACTACTGTATAGGCACCTCGGTGCTAGAGCACGTAAAAAAATTCCGCGATCTTGGCGTCACAATCGATTCCAAACTCACCTTTGCCGATCATTTAGATGAAATAGTGAAGCGGGCCAATCGATCTCTCGGATTGCCCATTCTATCTTTTCAGACCGGCCTCACGACGTCAAAATTCAACAGTAAAGCTCTTCTGGCTGCATACAACTGCAACGTGCGTTCGATTTTAGAATATTGCAGCGTTGTCTGGCCGGGGGCGGCTGACTCCCACAAGGTTTGGGTCGATCGGGTTCAACACAAGTTTCTTTTGTGGCTTATCCACCAAATTCCATCAGGACAAGCACCCTCTGTTTCCTATAAGCGTCTTCTAGCACATTTCAAAATTCCTTCTCTCGCTGCTCGGAGGGTATAGCACGATTTACTTTTCACTAGAAGCATAATCCGTGCAAAGCTCGATGTACCTGCTCTGCTCAGCTGTTCTCTATTTCGGGTGCCGGCCCGATCGACCCGCCACCTGACGCTGTTTCATGTTCCCCGAGCACGCGTCAACCCTGTACAATGTGCCATGTTTGTCACTCCCCTAGGCTTTCAAACATATTTTTTTAGCCGTGATGTTGAAGCAGATATTTTTGCAAATGATTTAGCCAATTACAAAAATCATGTTATAAAATATGTGGCACAGTTGTAAGGCTTGTTGGCCATGCTGGTTCGTTTTTAGGCCTTTTATGTATTCTTTTACTTTTTACGGTGTGCGATTTTAGTTGCGAGTACCTCTTTCTATCTCATAGCCCCTGTGCTGGGTAGAAAATAAGCCTTTTCAGCCGCAGTCTCTTTTCTAGGTCCATAGTTTAATTTTTAGCTTTTAATTATTTTCATTTTTAGCTTTACCTATTGTTAGGATATATACTGTCTGGTGTGTTGCACTGTAAATATGTTTTTAATGCTTGGACTTCACCTGTAAGTTGATTTTATCTGTTGGCAATGCTGCTGAATAAATAAATAAATAAAATACCGGTAAAAACTAGGTTTAGGCTAACCAGTGGCTGGAACTGGTAAATACCGGTATTTACCACTAAAAGTGGCCAAAACCGGCGAAAAAGCAAAACTCTCAGATTGACAACAATATATTAGGACGACGCCTAAAGGCTATAGAACCGCCGTTAATGCACCGCAGATCACATTATTATCATGATATCCTGCCAGACATTGTGCTTAAAATTTGAATGATTTTGGTGACTGAGCGAATGGAGTAATAGTACCATTTCTCAAAGGTACACATTTAACTCTCCACAGGTGTAAATAATTCATCAACCAACAATTTGAAGGCATTTGATATCCAAGCAAGGATCATGCAAAGGGAAGCCTAGCTCATCGCAGTGGCAGATCCAGTATCGGAATTCTGAGATCCAATAAGGCCAATAATTTGATGACGCGTGAAAAGTGGACCACTATGCTGGAGCCACCGCTGATAGTGGTGCCCCCTGTGCCACGATCTGGTCTCCTCCCGAACCGTCTCCAAACCCTGATCCTCATTAAACAAATCCATCTATTCCACCTCTCACTAGTATGAGCACGAATTCACCGTTATTCAGTCTTTGAGTATCGCCTAGGATCACAATTGACTGTCATTTTAAATAAATAACAACTAAACAAGAGACCATTTTGCTCTTATATCTTAGGCGATAGTTTTTGAAATCAAAGAATTTTGGTTTTCAAGCTTTCCTTGCTAGTAACCGAATCACACATCATGTAAAAGGTCTTAGCTCTTCCAAGATTCGAACCCACACTCGACTGCAAAAAGGGCAACGTTCAAACTTTAACACATTACATACAAATTTATCCGGGCTCCGCTTAATGAGTCCCAGAAATGACACTATCATAAAATGACATAGTGTTTGAGGTAACGTTCAAAACCAAACCCCCCCTTAGTTTAACGCCAAAAATGGATAATTTTACATGCAAAGACTACGGCAGCCGCCAATTTGTACGTCGAGCAGAATAATTATCTTATTCCTTCCCCAACTTATGCTCTTTTTCCAACTGAGCTATACAATTTCAAAATATATTTTAATCAAATATATTCGTTCTTACTGGGTCTGATTAGTCAAAAGCCAAGGAAGGCAGACAAGCGGTACAGATTCTCATGAAGGGAAACAACGCTTCTGAATCTTTAAAAAAGAATAAAAGTGGTTAATATCGGTTTGGAAGACATAGCTGTAGGATTAAAACATATAACAGAAGTAGCTTGTAGACGATAGTCACCAAAGCACAACCATTTTCAGGCTTTAAAGGGAGTGTCCCATTTTTATAATGGGTTTTGAAATGAGATAGCCGTTTTGTAGAGCGTGTTGAGAAGCCACCATCGGCATATTTAATTTCACCCAAAGCTCTCGATATAAAATTTCCACCAGCTTTAAAGTTCAAAGTAAAGGGGTTTATTTCCTTATTTCAAACCCTGAAGCAATATCTTCCATATGGTAGCAGTAATCTGATTGGTCGTAAGCCCTCAGCCTCACCCACTCGCTGAAAATACCATGCTAGCGAGTTAACCGGCATGCAAATGCCTGTGGACCGAAAACCTTGGGGAGGTAACCCTCGTCCCACGCGGGGGGGCATCGATGCCCCTAAGGTTTTTTCGATTGATTATTTGGGTTTAGGGGCGCGTCAACCTGCGAGGTCACATAGCGCTAAGGTTTTTCGAGATAGCAGAAAAACGACGCGACGCAGCACCGCGGTTTGAGGGCTCTATCTCTCACCCCATCATTTTCCCTAAATCCCGGAAATGTTTTACCCTGGGTCACCCAAGGTTAGGTCACCAGGCGAGGTCAACCAAGGTCACCTCAGTTCAACTTTTGAGCTCTATAAGTGCTACATTTCTGGGTCGATCGATTTGAAACTTCCTACACATCATGAACCCTCAAGGGTCTACAAGGTGTATATCCGAGATTTTTCGATTTCGTGACCTGAGGTCAGGTGACGAAGTGACCAATCCCATTGAAAAAGCCTGGGGAAAAGCTGTCTTAGAATCTAAAAGTCACAAAAACGATTGCAAATGTTCAGCTTGATCAGAAAAGCGTTCTTGGACACCCATTCACGGATCCCAGGGGCAATTTTTGCCCTTTGACCTCTCAGAGGTCATCCAATGTCACCAAGGGTCAAAAACAGTATTTTGACAATAACTTATGACCTAATTAACCTAGAGCGCTGAATCAAACATCATCGTGTATGTCTCGTCACTGGCTTTCATTTGATAAACGGCAAGGTCACTTTCTGACCTTTCGTGACCTCGTCATATTAGTTCACGAGGTGACCTCTGGAGGTAAAACCACTGGCGGGAGGTCATTACGTTTCACCTAGCGGAAAAAGGTCTGGCATTTTTCTATCAAATTTACTTTACTAGATCTCAATATCTCTAATGGAATAAGAGTTATGCCCAGTTTTCTTAACCCTATTTCCGTCAGGCTCCGGCTACCCTATTTCCGGCAGGGGCAATATCGGCCCCCTAAGATCTCGTAATCTAACCGGCCGATTTTGAAAATTCAAGTGCCATAGATTCCTCTGCTGCTAAACTTTATTTAGAAAAAAGAAAATTTCAAAATTTTTATTTTTTAGGGAAGGTCGTGCAAAATATACAATTTTTGTGTATTTTTAGATTTTCCATAACCCTTGTCTCTGTTGTACGATTTTCACAAAACTAGTTCAGATTTACAAATAATTGACCCAAAATTTTCATATACTCGAGTTACGCAAAAATTTGAAATTCAATGGCAGTTGCAGGACCAGGACTATGAGGGGAAATATATACAACCTAAAAGTTTTTGTTACGCGGATTAGAAGCCGTCATATATGCTTGGCATCTTTGACAAATAAATAAATGAGAAAAAAGTGAAAACTCATCAGGGGCGGATGCAGTAAGGTAAAACAGTGGGGTAAAATACATACCAACAATATGCGAATGATATGCATGAGTATATTGGTCCCTCGACTAGTTGAAATTTAATTTCTGATAATTTTTACCCTCCCATGGCAGCTCTGGGAAAGGGGTGACATAGGCGGATCAGGACTCGTCGTGGGGGGGGGGGGTGATTGGAAACACATTTTCAATATACAACGATATTGAGTCGCGGCGGTGATACTGGCTGGGAATATACATTTTGAAATGTGTAGTGACTGGACACGCCTCTGGTAATCTAGAATTGGGTTATAACTATTTTGAATTTTCATATACCCAATTGTATTCGCCCTGACACGGCTGTAAGCAGTCTTCTCACTTACTAACGTTTAGTCCTTCTTGATAACATTCCCCCATTTTGAACTGCTGTAACCACCCTGATGAATACAAATAGTGACAATTGTGAATGCACTATCATCTCACATAAAAATGATATAATAAAACCATATAACTGGTATCAGGATCAGCAGAGACGGCTTCCTTTACAAAAACCCATCGCATACGATAATACTTGGTTTGTGGATAGAACCTCCCAAAAACCCAGCCATAGCTCCGCCCCTGGTAAATATATAATCTTGAAAATTTCAGAAAACCTGCCTGTACTAGTTTTAGGAAAAGTCAGGAAGTTTCAAAGTTCTACCGCAGCCGTTTCGAGATATTCTCGAAAAACCTGAAGGGGGCAATATTAGCCCCCTGCCGGAAATAGGTTAAGCATTGCATATTTTAGTGAAGATAGCCTATCGTGACCTAACTTGACCTCTGGAGGTAAAACCATTGACCTGAGCGCTTAAACATGCGAATTAATTTCTTACTGAATTCACGCAAGCTTTCTAATGCACTTTGAAGATTTGCGCTAACCCCCATATTTTCGGAGTTAGAGGGGGGCATCGATGGCCCCGGTGGGGCGAAGGTGGCGCCGGACCCTCGGTGGGGCGCGAGTTAACGTCCAGTGCAGTGCATAGTTGGGCCAAATTGCGCCCAATGGCCACAACACACATCACATCCTTCCTCCCCCGTACTTGTCAAAACAAGGATCAATTGCTTCTGTCAAAATCCAACTCTGAAATTGTTTATTTACATCATGCATGTGCATTGTCTTTCGACCACTCATAAACACGGCTGCCGTAGCGACATTTTAAATTCCGTTTTTGCACCAGTGCTTCTTGTACTGCACACGATTTTTGTCATGCGGAAACGCTGTTTTTTACAGCGAGTATACAATCAAGATTTGGGATTTCACTGATTATCAAAACCTGTCATTTTGATGACGTCACTTATTGTTAAAAGAGAAGAGATATTTCCGTTTTAGCGTATAAAAGTGGAGAGAAAATGTTATTTCCAGATTTTCAGACCACTCTTGTTCTTAAATTGTTCTTTTTAGAATTTCGAAAAAAATGGTCCATTCCCTTTAAAGGGAATGTAGCACCTTCATAACGCGATTTTAACTGATATAGCCAAGTTGTAAAGTAAGTAGGAAAACCCGGTACTCAATATACCATTTGTCTTGGAACTCAAGATTTCCGTAGAAAAAAGCTAAAAACTACCTGAAATGTACCCCTCATGTACCCTTAGCAGCAGGCCACAGTTGTCATGGCTGTTGGTGTGGCGAGATATGCTGACGTCACGGTGAGTATCAGCCAATCGAAGCCCTTGAAGCGTATTGAATATGGTAGTGGTTGCCAGATCATGACATCATCCACAGGGAGATATTTCTTTCTTTTCCCTAGAGGAGCATTTTAGAAATAGAAATATTGAGCTTACTGTACATTTTTCAGAGAAATCATGGACGCTTCCATGATTTTCGGCTAAAAGTACCCCCAATTACACTTAATTCCAGGATTAGACCAAGGTGCCACATTCTCTTTAAAGGGCTTATCAGGGCTTTTCAAAAGAAGAATGAACTCACCAAATGGATCGAACACCAAATTTAATTATGTATAATACGAAAAAAGCACCGAAAATAGCGTTTACCCGTTTGGTACCAGTCTTGCATTCAGCATGTTCCAGCTTATAAAACACCGAACTGGAGCGATCCGACACCATTTCGTATTTTCACGCCAGCTTATTGCGCATCGTATCGTCACACTTATTTGACTAATGGTTCCCGTGATCCGAGAGCGGAAATATTTACGGCGTTTGCGCTGCGTGGCTGAGGACCATTTGGTCCAGCATGCTATAAGGCTCGATTTCAGGGCGTCTGGTGTTTAAGCTCATGACGCAAGTAGTCGCTTTAGGCAGGATGGCACGGCTGAACCGTAACCACCACAAAAGGAAACGACCGCACTGGCAACGGCACGGGCGTCGAAAAAGAGGGGGGGACGTCTCCCTACTCGTCAATCATTGGAAGGCCACCGCAAATTTTGGGGCTCGACCCATGTTTTTGCATGGTATGCCTATTACCTGCGTGGACCAACACATCTACCTGCGTGAAAATGTGTCTTAAAGTGCATCGTTAGTGTTTTCCAATATGACCTATACGATCAAAATTCGCTCCACTCTCCGGTCATCCCCAATCCGGGATCGATCCCCCTAGTAAAAATTTAGTGGCAGGGCCGCTCATCACAGGGATCATTTACATTTAAACGATGTACATTGGTCGTAGTCATGAATCGCCTTCTACGCCTGCTAGCCAGTTTTAGGTACAAGGACTATATCAGCCGCCCAAGAACATTGCGTCACGAACCCCACTGGAATACCATGTCCTACTTTATTGCGGGTTGCAACCGGGATATGACGCACGGTAAAACGTGACCGCAAACTGTAGACATGTATGATATATATATATATATATATATATATATATATATATATATATATATATATATATATATATATATATATAGCATATGTCTTTAGCGCAACGTATGCCCACGAGAACTATGTGCCCAAGCTGTCATATTTACGTTTTTAAGATAAAAACTCTTGCTTCATTCCTATAGCATGCTAATAAAGGATAGATAAACATGTGCTTATTTGGTGTCAATGCCTCTTGCACCAGAAACCGTTGACAAACGGAAACAGTTTCTAATATGACGGTTTTTCTTGCTCTGTCGTCATCCCTATTTGCTGTCTGTTCTGAGGGCTATATAGTTGGACCGCGCCAGTAATTGATTTATTATTTGGGCTTAAGAGCGCGCAAACCCTAAATGTCTTATAGCACCCATATAAGTACCAGCAAAACACGACGTAAAATAGAGTTCCACTGAACATTGTGTGTGTATTGGTGTTTTAGGGCGCTTTCAGCAACTGGGCTATACGCGCCCACCATTACCATGTTTTTCAATTCATAATAATATGCTTAATCTAGATCATGCCAGGGTAATATAGATAATGGGTGTCAAGGCCACTTGCATGGCAAGCATAATATGCAATGTTGTTTAAGGGGTGACAAGAAATCTGGCATTACTTAACAGTGTTTAGGTTTCCCAGCTCCTCCCATCAAACATTTCTGACACGCACCAAGCTGTGCTTGCATCCCATTGTTGAGGAGGTCTCTCGGTTCGCTCAGGGTATCCGAGACCTTTGGGCGGAGATCGGCGAACGAACGTCGTGTTCCCGCCCATGTAGGCCTCCCGGGCTCTAGGTCCGGAATGCCTTCTATCACTAACGGCAGAAGGGCGAGGCACATCCTGCCAAACATTTTGGACTTCTCCAAAACTTTCCAAGGAGCCAGCCTGCTTGATTTTAATAGGGAACTCTTTTTGCACCCTTGGCACCCATATTTTCTTCCCCTTTGAGTCTCGGAAAAGAAACTCTGGTTTCTGGTGCTTCTTGGCACCGTGGTGAGGAGACGTCTTCTCGGAGTCGGAAGTCGGGGAGCAGAGCCTCCGTTTTCCGTCACGCGACTCTGGGATCACGGAACATGCGTCTGCTATGTTGGAAGGCGTCTGTGTGGGCGGTGGTGGAGGAGGGTACGGTGGAGGCATAAGCATGGTGTCACCGTTCGCAGGAGTCGGAAGAAGTGCCACGCTCTGCTCTTTTCGCAAACTGCGTCCTTTAGGTGGCGCTGAGGCTGAACGTTCAGAACCATGTTTCAGCGGTTTGGCCCGCGCTTTCCGAAGTGAAGCGGGCTGGGCAGCGATTCCAGACTGTGTCTTAATTTCCTTAGCAGCTAAAGGTGGACTTTTCTCCTCACTCTCACCCCCGGTAGGATCCGTGGTAAGTTCAGCGGTGGCTGCTGGTACCTCACCCTCATGCTCGGAGGTGTCCTTGGAGAGTTCAGTGGTAACTAGACTGTGACTGTCATCCAGACATGTCTGAATGCACTGATCTGTTGATGTTGTGGTCAGAGTGGAAGGCAGTGTCGTGTTAGAGGTAGCGTCCGAAATCCCTGCATCAGTTTCGGTTTGAGTACCCTTGTCCATGGTTTCTGGAGGACTTGGACATCCAGTGTCACCCCCATCCGCGTGCGAAAAGAGCCCACCGATAAGTATGAGGAAGTCTCGCAGTGACAGGTGTGAGATATCGCCCATGCTCGTGCCCAAACTTAACAGTGGTTTAAGCTGGCCTTTGTCTCCAGTTAGTGCGTCCCTATACGAACTGGGAGGACGAACCACATCGGTTGCAGCCACTGGAGGTGTTTGCAAAACCTGTACCTCGGGATGAATTGAAGCCAGGTTGGGATTTGCGGAGCCCTGCTTTCCGGCATCCTGTTGTTCAGCACGGAACTTATCTTTCACCTTCTGCCGCTCTGAAAGAAAGGTAGGGCAGGTCCGGCACCAAGCCTCGTGGTCGCCTTCGCAGCCAGTGCATTTGGGCTTACTAGCCTCACAAGTTCTCGATCCATGCCCAGGGACTGAACATTTCGCACACCTTTCTTTCCCTTTGCAGGATTTGGCTACGTGGCCATATCGCTGGCAGCGAAAGCAACGAGTGGGGTCAGGCACGTATCTACGGACAGCTACATATCTCCATCCCACGCGAACCCTCTCTGGTAGCTTCTTGTCTCGGAACGCAAGTACGATGGTGTTGGTACCTACCAACTTTCCCTTCTCTCTCCTGTTCATCCTCCTCACACTCACAACTCCCTGATCATTCATGCCCTCGAGTATTTCGTCGTCCGTCAAACCCTCCAACAGCTCCGTTGAGATGACACCCCTTACCGTATTTTTTGTCGGGTGTAGCCTAACAGTGACTGGGATCGAGTGGTCCGAATCTCTACTTTTATACGTTAGTGACTCAGCGGCGAGAAGATCGGCTGTCTCTGTTTCGGTGGACATGGTCACTTCGATTTCGGTTTCCGAGATTCGAAGCGCATTAGAAACTGTTCCAAATTTCGACAGAGCCTGGGCGGTTTGAAAGGGGTTCATTTTGTGGCCATTTTCTATCGCTACTAGCAGCACCCGTGCTGACTCGGGGAGGAGGATAGACTGGTCGGGTTTGTTTCGCGAGACAGTTGCATCATCCGAAAAGTTATCCACAGCGGCGGTATCAGAAAGCGTGCTTGAGGTGGTCCGGTTCGAAGCAGAGGTCAAAATCCGTGAGGTCTGTGCAGTCGAAGTGGGAACCTGAGATAACGCCATGAGAGATAAGTTTACCTTCGGCCCCCCGGGTTACCAGCTGTCAATAGCTGGGCCCGGGGGCTGGTACAGTGCCTACGGGGGCAGGTGTGCCCGTCTCAGAGGGGCGAGAGATACTCACGCAACCCCTCCGATCAGAACGCACCCACCCCCTTTACGCCATCAGCCCAGTGGGCCGGCAGGGCCATGAGTCGGGACGAAGCAAAACGCGGCACCCATCACGCAGCGGAGACTGCGGTCCACCAGGCGCACGCAAAAGGCCGGGGTCTCGAAAAACGACGGTTTCCGAAACCCCGGCCCGCGTCGCGCCCGGCAAGAACTATCACAGTCCCCACCGCGAAGGGCGCCGCGCCGCACGCCCGAAACATTATCCCCCTGCCCAGCTGGACCGAACGACAGTGCCCGTAGACACTGCCGCGTAGCTAGGCCGCCCGCGGCAGCCTACGGACGGCTTACCCCCGGTTGGATCGAGATATCTGGGCCAAAGGGGGGCGTGTTGGAGCCCTCGGGACTGACCCGCCCGAGGGGGACCTCAACCCCCCAGGATCCCGTCAACCTCGTCGCCGGGGCTCGAGATAGGCCTCGAGTGGGCGCCGTACACCCATAAAATGCCGAAGAAGGCAAATAACTGTGGGACCAATAACTGAAGCGTAAAAAGAGGACAGGAACTAAAAATAATCAACTAAATAAGAAAACAAAAACAAACAGGAGCTACATACTGGGAGGTGCAGGACAGATCTGACCCGATCCAATACGGTTACCGACCAGGTAACAAAGGGCCCGTAAGGCAGTCATCAGCATCGCCGCGGACCTCATCACCAGAGCCACCGACGACAGACGCCGACTCAAACCGACCGAAGTCGGAAGAGGCGGCGGCCGTCGGAAGGCTAGAAAAGATGTATCCGCGGCGATGCGACAAAGTGCCTCCCAAGGTTGACTGGGGCCCCGGGCGCGTCACACCCCGTTGCTCCAATCTTTACTTGCCGGACGAATCCGGCAAGTGAAGATCGGTCCCCTGAGGGGCCACTGAACATTGCCTCGTTACCTTTATGCCTGCTATGCCCTGCTGTCTAAAAAATGCATATCTATAAATTGCATGTATGTTTATAAAAATACCTGAAAAAGGCTCTACTCGGTCCGAGCGGTTATCAAAAAAGCTGTCTGGAAGAAAAGGCTTTGGCAAAAAGTGGATAGCAACACAGTTCGTAAAAACTTATATTCTCATTGTCACTTTCCCTACCAAAACACAAGTCCTCAGTTGGGGTCAAATACAATCGTGGAGTCGGTGGCTCTGAGATAATCCAGCGCCTTCTCTACCATGTCCGACGCCGGGCCAATCAGCTGTGTCCGTGTGAGACGACGAGAACCAAAATATGAAAATCTAAGACCATCATATTCCAAACGGGACACCAGGATGTGCCGAACCGACACTGAGGACAGTGCCAGGACAGGACAGAACAGGGCCAGCGAGACACTGAGGCCAGGGCCAGGACAGGACAGGGCCAGCGAGACACTGAGGACAGTGCAAGGACAGGACAGGGCCAGTGCCAGCGAGACACTGAAGCCAGGGCCAGGACAGGACAAGACAGGGCCAGGACAGGACAGGACAGGGCCAGTGAGACACTGAGGCCAGGGCCAGCGAGACACTGAAGCCAGGACCAGCAGGACAGGACAGGACAGGGCCAGGACAGGGACAGGACAGGACAGGACAGGACAGGAAAGGGCCAGTGAGACACTGAGACCAGGGCCAGCGAGACACTGAGGACAGGGCCAGGACAGGACAGGGCCAGTGAGGCACTGAGGCCAGCCGCCCTTGGCAGAGCCGTTCCCTGCGCTGCGGTTCATCTCCCCAGCCATCCGCTCATCCTCCAGATCCCACATTCAAATCGGCTTCAGCTCCGGTCGGGGGCACCAGCGAGTTGATGGGCTCTCTGTGTATCCCGGCGCGTTCAGGTGCTCTCCGCCAATCAGCTCCCACAGTAAGGCGCAGGTGCAATTACTTCCAAAGGCACAGAGGGAGCTGCTCAGTGAGATGGTGATTGTGTTGACGTAGCCAAGGCGGACGTCGTGGTTGATCTTCAGCTCACAGCGGAAAGGTTAAACACCTTGACCATTCTGTTCCCGGCGGCTGATAGTACCACTGTCCAACCCACACGGATCTTAGTGTCCGAGCAGGCGGAGAGGTGGGTCTGGTCATCGCTGGACCACGCAAGCGAGACACCGAGCCCGGCCGCGCCTGGCAGCCCGGTTCTCCATGCCACACCTCAGCTCCTGTACTACCTGCTTAACCGCCAGATCCCAGACGCGAACCAGGCGTTACGGCTTTGCTGGACAATTTCATGTAATGCAATTGCAATTATGCAGCTAAACAGTGGTACAAATTTCACTTACTTCCGACAGTTACTCGCATAGTCACGAGCTTGCCAAAAGCTTTAGTGTCATCGGGCCAGGCCAGGTCGTTAGTAATTCTTTCTACTAAAGCCCATTTACAACTGGCAGAATCTGCCAAAATTTCTGTCAGCCATACTACAACAACAACAACAACAACAAAAACACGCTCGAGGACAATCTGTCGGCAAAAATATTGGCAGAGTCGGTCACAGGGCCTGCTAGGTGTGCATGGGTCCCATTTTAGATGCAGACCCCGAGGACGTAATGACCCCACCTAAAGCAAAATACTACAACTGTTCCGGATAGATGTGGGATAGGGAAAAATTCCACCACACCGTGACATATTGACTTTATGCCCGCACCGAAGGGCGGACGAGCAGCCGGCTGAGGTGTTGACGGACTGTGGGATGGGGAGTGGGGAGGAGCGACCTCTGACGCTGTGTCCGTCTGCTGGACAGGTGGCCGACACTACAGACTGGCGGCAGCGCTGCTCTGCCTGGTGGCCGCCGTCTCCTCCAACCTGGACGCGGCGCTGCAGACCTGGAGGCGGCAGGCTCGCTTCTGGAGAACGTCGGAGGTCAGCTGGACGGTGGAGGAGGCGGCAGTGTACGGCCGTCACCAGGTGAATGGCGGCTGCCACTGCCGAATGCTGTGTCTGACGGATACCAAATGCGTGGCTGCTCAGCTGGTTTCCACCCCGGGACCGACCTGCCACCTGGCGAGCCGCCGTGGCAACGCCTCCTCCGGCGACGCGCTCACCTTCGTGCGGCAGGGCTTCGCCAGGTTAGGCGAGCACTGTCTGGCAGGCGACTATAACGAGTGCCACGAGGGGATGTGTCTCTCAGGTGTCTGTGAGATACCGACGGACTGCAGCGACCTGCTCAGGTTGAACGTGACCCCGTCCGAGCTCGGCAGTGGCCTGTACTCGATCCCGGCGTTCCCAGATCAGCCGGAAATCCAGCTCTTCTGTGACATGGAGGCGGAAGGCGGCGGCTGGACCATATTCCAGCGGCGTCAGGACGCACCAGACGACGAGCAGCTGGACTTTTGGCGCGACTGGGCCAGCTACCGAGATGGCTTCGGGAAAAGGAGCGGCCAGTTCTGGCTGGGAAACGAGCTGATCCACCAGCTGACGGCACGCGGACCACACGAACTGCTCATCCAGCTGGAGGACTTTGAAGGCGAGGTGCGCTACGCCAAGTACGCCAGCTTTAACATCTCGAGTGAAACAGACAAGTTTCGGCTGCACTTGGGGGCTTACAGCGGAGACGCAGGCGACTCATTAAGCGGCCACAGTGGACACCAGTTCAGCACCAGGGACCAGGATAACGACGCCCACAGCGCTAGCTGCTCAGAAAGCTACAAAGGCGGGTGGTGGTACAGCAGCTGTCACGCATCCAACCTCAATGGCCGCTACCTCCGAGGCACTACGGACCGGTATGCCTTGGGGGTTGTCTGGAGAGCATGGAAGGACTATTTTTACTCCCTCAAATTCACAAGCATGGGATTAAGACCCTATCTGGTCTAAATATCTATCACAATACGGACAATATTCGTGAGATATTTTCAACGGCCGATTTGACGCTTGTTTCTTCGGCTTTTCATGGCGGACTTCTTGCATGTACGTACACAATTATAATTTTTGCATTAATCTCGTTTAAAACACAAATTAAAATGTTGAAGCCCAAATTTTTTCGAGTAAGAAAGCACTTGCCTTTCCCACTTGCCGGAGGAATAAATGTACCCTTAAGCTTCCTCAGCGTTAAGAGAATTGTTGCACGAGGCTGGCTGGACTTTGAGGGTCTAGAATCCAATCACGCATGATAGTTGGTGTATGACAATCCGGTATTGACACACATCGAAGATCTTTCCTGAATGTTGGAAGCCCTTCAATAGGAGCGAATACCTTGATTTTTGCCTTTTACAGCGATACATTTCGTGTCCAGGTATCATTAAGCACCAAAGTGTCGCATTTGACCAACTAGGAATGGCTAGCGAGACCACAAATGCAGCAGCAAGACCTGGTGTCGTGCCATACCACCAACGCCTGCTTTTGGGAGATCACCGTGCCTCACTGAAATATGGCCAAACAACTCGGATGAGTACAACACTTCCAACTTCTTTGTATGGGGCGAAGTGAAAAGAGGCTAATGATCCCAGCAGCACCATTGAGAAGGAGATATTCTCAGACCCAGTCTTAACTTCCCGGGCGTTAGTCTGAAGATGATGAAGAGGGACAGAGGCCGGCTCATGTCACCTCGAGGTTGCGATGCAAGCCGAAGTCGAGTTTGGTGAGTTAGATCAAGACACGCATCGAAAGAAAACACATACTAAAATTCCTGCATGTACCTAAAAAACAGCATTGTATTTTCTCCATGGGCAGAAGCCTTGCTCACAAATACCACCCGCACCATGCAAGAGTCTGTTGCGCCTCGCCGCAGGCATCCGTTCAGTCTTTGTCACTTTGCAATCAGCAACGGAGGCGTCCATTTTCCGAGAGCACCCCGGTTTGGTGCGGGGCATTTCAAGTGAGCTGACGATTTAATAGTCTGAGACTAAGGTGCACCTTGTGTGAGTGAAAGCTAAGCCTGCTGGGTCATACTCCTGGGTCCCTGTGACATATTTTCTTTTAACTTCAAGTCAGGATCATTTCAGGTCAAGTTACGAGACTAGGCTACGCGACTACTTTCACTGTTTCTCTGAACTTCAACGGGATCATCTGAAACACCGGATGAGGGTCGTTGGGGCAACAATTTTGTTTTTAGAGGGTTTGTCATATTTATGACTGAAGGTCAGGTCAAATCCTCGATCATTGTGAGGCCATTGGAGAACTTTGAATGTCTGTATTTTGCTGCATATGTCTCAGGCCCACCCGGAAATTCCATTTTTATGCCTTATCCTAACTCATTGCTAATAGATTGGAAGTTGTTTTTCCTTTCGACAGCAGAAATGTAAGACGAATAAATCGCCACGCAACTTTTCAGCGCCCAATAAAATGGCCCACGAACAGTAATACCCCGCATGAATAGAGAGCCATTCAAAGCCAGCCGATATCGAGGGGAGCCAGTCGCCGTTCAGCCAGAACACCGCAGCGAACACTGGCCCGGGTCGGCTGCCCTCTACCTCACACGTCACCGCCAACTGTCTCATCGGCGTGCTGAAGTGCGGATCTAGTGGGTGTTGGGACGGCGCCTGTTCACCTCTCTGACCAGCCCAGGTTCACGTGTCAGAGCTCACCTCTTTGTCCGCCGGCTGTGTTTTATTATAGTTCTTGTCATAATGCCTAATTTGCTGACATCGTGGCATCCCTGAATCAAGCGTGACACCAAATATCGAAACCTACTGGTCGCCAAGCCGTGCCGATTTGCCTAATGTTTTTTTCTAAATAAAGTTTTTTTCACTATTCTCGCTAATTTTTCCCCGAAAAATTATTGCTTACTTCCGCCCGTGTTACTTCTTGTACTGTAAAACCATGCAAACTGGTATTCCTGACTGGATTAATGCGAAAAATAATGAAAATACCACATTTGAGACCAGCATGCTTCCTGGACTGCCCGGAGAGCAACGCGCCGTAACGTGCCGTGTGGTATATAATATAACCGTAAGGCATAAAATCGCAATATTTGAGGTGTAATAAATTAGGCATAAGAAACCCCATAAACATGCAGTTTGTGCAGAAATGTGAGTAAGAAACTTTTCTAACTGATCAATTTCCTTTTCTTTTGCTATTCTCAGTGATTGCTGCTTGGAGCTGCAAAAGCCAGCATTTTTTATTTTTGAAGACTTTAAGGCGCAGGGAGGGGCTGAAAAAACTTGAAATTCACAATTTCAATGTCAAATTCAAAATAAGCGGGTCCGAGAACATCAGAAACTGACAGGTCCCGAAACATCGAGGAAAAGTTGCCAAAAGGGGCCCCTAGTTCACAGCCGAGAGGAGTCGCTGATACTCCCCCGGGACGCGCTGACAGGAAGTTTACCGCCGAGAGGAGTAACTGCTCGTCTAGCTACCACTCAACCTGTGCACTGCTCGTCAATTACCGCCGCAGACATCAGTCAGAGGTGCAGATACGGGCGGCGTGAGTCGCATGGCGAGTGGTGCAGCGCTGGGAGGCAGTACCGCCTTTGACATCGGTCGGAGGCGCAGGTCCGGGCGGCGTGAGTCGCACGGCGAGTGATGCAGCGCTGGGAGGCAGTACCGCCTTTGACATCGGTCGGAGGCGCAGGTCCGGGCGGCGTGATTCGCACGGCGAGTGATGCAGCGCTGGGAGGCAGTACCGCCTTTGACATCAGTCGGAGGCGCAGGTCCGGGCGGCGTGAGTCGCACGGCGAGTGATGCAGCGCTGGGAGGCAGTACCGCCTTTGACATCGGTCGGAGGCGCAGGTCCAGGCGGCGTGAGTCGCACGGCGAGTGATGCAGCGCTGGGAGGCAGTACCGCCTTTGACATCGGTCGGAGGCGCAGGTCCGGGCGGCGTGAGTCGCATGGCGAGTGATGCAGCGCTGGGAGGCAGTACCGCCTTTGACATCAGTCGGAGGCGCAGGTCCGGGCGGCGTGAGTCGCACGGCGAGTGATACAGCGCTGGGAGGCAGTACCAACGGCTGAGCCTCCCCGTGCTATCGGCGACTCCGTGGTGTAGCCACGCTGCTAGACGGAAGCGCCATCAGGCGGGAAACAGCCGCACCGCAGATGTTCCGCTTTCCTCCACCACAGCACACTCGTACCTCTGCTGCTACTGACACATCGAATCGAACCCCACACAGGAGAAGTCCAACTCCTGCTAATGAGCCAGATCTGCTGCTATAGAAGCTCAGGTGGGAAATGACTGGAAGGTGCGGTTCCGTAGAGAATGACCAATTATTTTCCCTACACCTTGCGAGTGGGAACTATAACAGAATACAACATGTTGTTCTGACAGCACTCCTACAAACATGGCCGAGACTATTTTCTGAAATTCATTCGTGTCATTACCATACAAAAGTTAGGCACCATTTATCTGAAGATGTATTACGAAACACTTAGCCAGGGAAATAGTACGTCCATACGAAAATCCCTAGATCGAGGGAATACTGACTAGGTTAAAATATGACGTCGATGGAACCAGGGGCGGACGCAGACCCGAGGTTTTTTGGGGGCAAACCCATGTCTCCCTCTCCTCCTGGGGGGGGGGGTGGGAGCGAAATTTTTTCGCTCTACAGACCTAGTGTAAACACCTTTTTCACAAGTTTCTCCGGCGTTTGGGGGCCCAAAAGATAGTTTGCCCCCCTCCAGCGCATTGGGGGGACCATAGCCGGAATGGCCCCTCCCCCTGCGTCCGCCAGTGGATGGAACACGTGGTAGCCATTCAGGGAACGTACACAAAGCGAGGGGTCTCTGAATGCAGGTTATCTTCCATCCAATGCATTAGCATAATTCCATGGGCGATTCCAAGTGGGACCAAAAAGGAGGTTACCCTCCCCGTAAGGTCTGCAGAGGCGCCACCTGCGCTCATCGGGTGACCAGGGAGGGCACTGCATCTGCTAAATACCGAAATTAGGTGGCACAGGCGGCTAACAGTGACTTTACATGTCGAAATGAGCACAGGCCTTTAAACGTGATCTCACCACCCGTCCCCTGCTCGACACCGACTCCTGCTTCACTAACTTCTCAGGCTGTCCCCTGACTACATTGCATCCGTTATTCTCTGATGAGAGTTTGCAACACAATAAAACACCCTCATTTTCCATGAAAAACTACTTTGACGTCGGGAGAACACCACTTGTGATATCTCAAAGGCCCCCCCCAGGGATATAGTGTCATCTCCTGAGTTTTCGCCCTCCCTCCAAAGTAACGCCTAATAATAATTGGGGCTGAACGACATACCGACTGGCAAGGCTATACGGCGTCCCCTACGAACAGAATCCTCAACCCTTCACTGCCCAATTCAAACCCGGGAGACCGTTCAACCAGTCACACGGCAGCAGCAGCGTCACCACGGTGACATCTACAGCACGAGCCCGTTACTCACCGCTCTCCTCCTGCGTGGGGGGAGCCGGGACTGGTGACGCTGGGCGAGCGGCCCGGCAGCCCTGTCGTCAGGCTGGAGAGGTTGAGGTTCAATAGCATGTTCCTAGATGTCTCCACCTCGCCGAGGTTCTCCAGACTCTGGAACTGCAGCTGGTGCCCGGTCTGATGCAGCCACAGCGTGCGAAAACCGTTTCAGACTTGTGTACCCACGCACTATTTAATCTAACACTCGGCGACTGAGAATAGCTAATCCCATCGTCAACCTTTTTTATCATATGATAAACAGCAATTTTAACCACTACGGGATCGACATTTGAAGCAGATATTCGATGCAAAACCAGTCATTCTCCACTCTTTTATTTTCCGAGATGAAAAACCATCTCAACGATTAATTTTTAAGATATACAAACCCAGCTTACAAGCCACATTTTTCACCTCAGGCAAAAGCAACCCCCGGTATTTAATTGATGCAACGGCGCAAGAATCCCTCGAATGAATCCCCCTGAATGAATCCTTGAATGAATCCCAGAATCCCTTGCTTTATATGCTTCGCCAAAATCCGACAAAAAATAGTGAGTTGTATTTATTGGCGGACTAAGAACAATTTCGCCGTACATTACACGAAAGGGAGCCATAACACCAAACAAACGCAAGACCCCGAAAGCCGGCTCCAGTACCTTGGTAACCTTAAGATTGAAGCGGTGCACAAGTTTCTTGGTGGAGAAGTACCAGAACCGTTCGGAAGCGTTGAAGATGCGCACGCGCGACTCCAGCAAGAAGCGGACCGGCTCGTGAATACCCTCTGGGGGGAGCGGCACAGCGCAGCTCAGAGGTGCCTCTGGTACCAGGGCCACCCTCAACAGCCTCAACCACCGCACCTCACTCGCCACAGTCGCAGACTGGCACCAGCCACAGGGTGCCTAACCCAGCTGCTATTGCGACAGGGATGCAACTCATCGAGAGGCGTCCCCGGGATGGAAATTTTCTTTTGCCGATACTTTCTCCCACTGGATTATTATAATTTACCTTTACTCCATTCCTGAGATGATTCTACGTTATCACTCAATAATACTTAAACTCCTTAAGACTTCCTTTGGCACTAATTGAGGACTGGAGTCCACAGGAAAATCTGGTGCAAAAAAAAAACAGAACAGAAATACAAAAATGGCTTTAAAAAAACACGTAGGTGATTTCAAAATTCATTGAGTGGTGTTCCGAACATTCTAAAATAACAATTCCTTTCAGAGCTGCGGACACACCGAACACCGTTGAAATCAGCCCAGTTGGGCTCCACACTGATCGCAGCTGGTGCCGAGGGGTGCCACCTACGTACCAATGACGAGGTCGACGCCGATCGACATGACCAGCGGCAGGTCCTTGGGCGTCTCCTGGTTCAGCAGGGTCAGGTTGGGGTCGCTGGCGTCCCACAGGCCCACCACCGAGTAGGAGTTCCGCTCGCCGGCCATCGAGCCCATCGACAGCTGCAGAGCGGGGAACATCGCAGCAGGCTAGACAACGGCATGGCCGAAGTTTAGATTCAGTGAGGTCCACGTCTGAAGATTCACCACCATCTTGTGGCCACACATTTCACTCCGTTTTTAAGCTTTCCGACTTGGGTTTACCCCTCAAACCTACCGTCTAGTTAAATTGGTACCAAATTTTTCACTGCGTGACGTTTTATTGTTTTTCTTGTTGGTTCGCCCCCCCCAACCTACCGGCTAGATCTGCCACCGCTGAACTGAGACTCTGACAATGACTTACCAACTCCCCACAACAGCCAAACAAGCATTGAACTGAGATTCTGACACTGACTCGCCACCTCCCCTCTACAGACAAACAGACAAACAAGACCCTAAACGAGACCCTGCGCCGTATGGAAGCGTTAAACCTGTTACGCACCAATCGGCTTAAGTCTTAACTCTGGAGAGAGCCGAGTACGCATCAGTTGGCTTAACTATTAAAAAAAGAGTCCAATACGCCCCAAAGCAGAGCGACACCACAATCAAAACCAGCTAAAAAAATGAGGCCAAAAACAAACTACGAACAAATGCCACAGAACCACTTTCCATACACCGCAATCGCGCATCCAGCTCGCTATATCGTCAGCACCCGACCCCACCCAGACTCCGAGCGCAGCTGCCACTGACCATCTCCAACAGGGTCATGTCGCCGTGGCGGACGTTCTTGCCGGGCGCCACCAGCAGACCGAAGCAGCGCTCCACCACCAGGGCGGTGGTCGCCTCCTCCGCCGGCTGCCGCACCGACACCATCACCTTGCGCACGGTGTCGCAGCGCAGCTTGAAGCCGCCCTTGTCGCGCGGGATTGATGAGTAGGTGCCCTGGCGGCCGGTGCCGGAGGTCAGGACGCGGCGCTGGCGCGGACAGCCAGCGTGGCAAGTCACGTGGAAGTCGGATATGAAGGAGCGTAGAAAAACAACAGTATTTTCCAGCCGCCAAGAATTGGCCCGGAGGAGCAAAAATGGTTCAACCACCAATATTGCATTGCACCCACCACGCCCATGATGAGCAGCATCAGAACAACTGACAAACGTTGCACAGCCCTGACACTGATCAGACCACTTCTCACGGCTCATAGGCTTGCGATTCTGTCGACACGCTTTCCACAAAGTTAGCAACGTCTCATTTTACAAATTATAATATCAAAGTACCATTATAGGCAACTTAAAACTGATTTATCACCGCCCTGAAAAAAGAGCGTCATTTCCGTCGGATTGGGCAAGGAATATCTACGCATGAAAAACAGCAGATAATGAAGATACAAAACAGCAGTTGAGCCTTTAACCAGTTCCAACGGCGAGACCGGAGTCCTCTTCTTGAGCCGGTAAACACACTGCTTCTGGAGCGGGTTCTGTTTCGGAGCTCTGTTCTGTGGCATTATACGGCGTGGACATGGGCGCTGAAAGCGGGGAGGGGGGAGGGGGGGAGGGGCACATCCCCCTGTTGGCCAACCAGGGGGGGACGTCCCCCTCAAAATTTTTGGGTCCATAGTCATCAATGCTGTCAGATGCCGAACACGTTCAAAATTCGCCTTCCCCGGTCAGCACCAGCCCGGGTCTGTCCGTCCCCCGCAAAAATTCCGTGGCGGCGCCCCTGGGCGTGGACCACTGGAAAAGGACCAACCCACCTTTCCATCTTCCTCCTGAATCTCTACGGAGACTTCGAAGTCGTAGCTGAGATGCTGAGGAGGCGAGTCGCTCTCGTCTTCCACCGGTTCTTCGGCCGGCTTTTTGAATGCGCGCGCGAAACAGGCCAGGACGCGGGCCGACTATTGGGACAGAGGCACGGCAGGTTAGAGGGCTCTTCCTCACGGGGCAGACAAAATGTCTTCCACTAGCACCTAGTCTAATTTGATACAGAGAAGACGGAAATGTATTGGCGCACCAGTCAAAAGCTATGGAAAAACAAATTCCACTCAAAAATGGCATCTGGCTTGCTGACGTACAAAGGAAAAAGGGCGACTATCAGTAAAAATAGCATTCCGGATGACTTTTTTCCTTTTTAGACAGCACATTTCCCGGTAAATCAAGACCCTGTGAAGCAAATCTGCAGTCTGACTATTGCACCGAGTTTAGATCGTCAATGCAGTCGCTCACTAGTAAACCACCAGCTCCACCGCCGCCGCAAACCCACTCACGGCTTTGGCAGCGACGCACTTGAAGACGTGGCACTGGAAGATGGCCGTCTCCTCGGCCTCGCCGCGGGAGCAGGTGAAGCCGAAGCAGTGCTCCTCGCGCGAGCCGACGCGGCCCACCGCGCAGAACAGGATCCGGTAGACCGGGAAGCTGACCATCTCGGCCTGGCTCTGCTCCTCGTACACACTGCGGCCGGGCGCAGAGGCGATCAGCCACAGCGACGATTGCGGACAAAACATATGAATCCACTATGCTTCTCACACTAGCGGTGCGCCTCTCAGAAAGCAAATACACCGAATTCCTTGTCCATTTACACATTCCCTTTACAGCGAGAAAGCCGCCGCAGTTGCTATCCCACCCATCCACGCTGGGGCCTCACTCACACGACGCTGCCCTGCGGTGTGGTGGGCACGGCGACACAGACGGGGATGGCCTGGCGACCCTCCTCGGCGTCGTTCAGAATAGCCATGTTGCGCTGGATCTCCGGCTCACTCCGCGGCGCGTTGATGCTGGCGGCGCCCAGGTAGAACACCCGGTGGAACACTGAGTGGTCCGCCAACACGTCCACTCCCGCCGACTCCGACATGGTGGAGGTGGTGAGGGACCCTGCAGATATGGTGGAGGCGGTGAGGGACCCTGCAGATATGGTGGAGGCGGTGAGGGACCCTGCAGACATGGTGAAGGCAGTGAGGAACCCTGCAGATATGGTGGAGGCGGTGAGGGAGCCTACAGATATGGTGGAGGCAGTGAAGGACCCCGCAGAAATGGTGGAGGCGGTGAGGGAGCCTGCAGAAACGGTGGAGGTGGTGAGGGAGCCTGCAGATATGGTGGAGGCGGTGAACGAGCCTGCAGACATGGTGGAGGCGGTGAGGGACCCTGCAAATATGGTGGAGGCGGTGAGGGATGCTGAAGACATGGTGGAGGTAGCCAGGGAAACTGCAAACATATTGGAGGCGGTGAGGGACCGTGCAGACATGGTGGAGGCAGTGAGGGACCCTGAATACATGGTGGAGGCACTCAGGGACCCTTCAGTCAGGTTGGAGGTGACCAGGGACCCTGCCCCGACATGGAGGAGGCGGTGACGGATCCTGCCCCGACATGATGGAGGCAGTGAGATATCCCGCCAACATGTTGGGAACAACAGCAGGTCCCGTCGACACGGTGGAGAGCGCTGGCGAACAGCTCACCTCGCCGTGATTCAGACAAAACGCATTGTGTTTTACCTGCAGTTTCCGATTGGTCACCCAAAAACACTTGAGTCTCATATTTGGAAATTATTGGTACGAAACCTTAATGACCAGGAGAAAGCAGCAAACTAAGGGTTACAAAAATAATGCTCGAAATACTGGCTGCCACAATTTTTAGAACATGGAAAAGATTACTCTACACATGACACATGGTGTAAGTTAAATCACGACCAAGCGAACAATAGTTCGTTACCATTAGGCTGAAACCTGCCGGGTCTGGCGTTCACAATCTCAGTAGCAGGGAGCTGATTCAGCCACGACATAGTTCGGGCAACGCCTGGTGTGACCTTCCTGCTATATACAAAAAAATCATCGCAAATGCAGGAGCAGCTTCACAAAGAAAACCAAAACATTTAGGCAATTGATTGCGCAGTCGATTCCCAAAGGAAACACAAACAAAAACTGGGACCGTAGGGAAAACAATCCGGAAACAGACGTATATATTATGTCATCGTCAAAGCGAAAGGTTACAAGGTAGAAGACCCCTGGACACAACACCCGCACTAGGTGTCCTCTGCTACCAAGCCTCGGGAATACCTTTCCACCATTATCACGAGAAAGTGCGAGTGCATATCTGCGACCGCCTGACATGGAAGCAAGCAGTGACGTCAACACTGGGGTGGAGAGTGAAGCACTGCACGCTACCAGATCACTCTGCACGCTGGCTGACCCCCGCCAAAGCACGTGCACGTCACCACCCCATCATGAAAACAAAGAGCACTGCAAACTCAGTGTCACATCCGGAACTGCAGGGTAACCGGACCAGCAAAGGTCAAGCACGCGGAGAGCTGTCAACTGCGCGCCGACTACGCTCTGTACACCGTGGGGCAGCCCACACTGCGGCCTGGTTCGGCTGCACATTTCCGGGGATACCTGTTTTAATTGTAGCTCTAGATAAATAGGTTGACCTGCAGCAGAAAAGAGCTCGCATAAGGGCACCCATATTCATGAAATGCAGCAGGGGAGGCGGCGGCTGTTGCGTACTCCGGGGATGATAATCAACAATATTTGGAAATAATTTTCCCAAAAACCCAAGATATGCTAACATAAACTCATTTTGTCCAGATGTGGTTTAATGTCAAACACACCCGGCGCGGAGTTACGTTTCTTTACCGTATAGAAGTGAAGTTTCATCAGTCGTAACTATCCCCCAACGAAAGAATTTGCAAACAGTCGATTGCTTTTGGAAGCCCTAGTGTGACGGATGCTATTCGGGAGGACATGAATGCTATAACTCGGGAGGACACGGATGCCTACTCGGGAGGTCACGGATGCTATAACTCGGGAGGACACGGATGCTATAACTCGGGAGGACACGGATGCCTACTCGGGAGGACACGGATGCTATAACTCGGGAGGACACGGATGCCACTCGGGAGGACACGGATGCTATAACTCGGGAGGACACGGATGCCTATAACTCGGGAGGACACGGATGCTATAACTCGGGAGGACACGGATGCTATAACTCGGGAGGACACGGATACTACTTGGAGGTCACGAATGCTACTCGGGAGCACACGGATGCTATAACTCGGGAGGACACAGATGCTGATCGGTAGGACACGGATACTATAACTCGGGAGGACACGGATGCCACTCGGGAGGAGACGGATGCTATAACTTGGGAGGACACAGATGCCATAACTCGGGAGAACACGGATGCCACTCGGGAGGACACGGATGCTAACTCGGTAGGACACGGATACTATAACTCGGGAGGACACGGATGCCACTCGGGAGGACACGGATGCTATAACTTGGGAGGACACAGATGCTAATCGGTAGGACACGGATACTATAACTCGGGAGGACACGGATGCCACTCGGGAGGAGACGGATGCTATAACTTGGGAGGACACAGATGCCATAACTCGGGAGAACACGGATGCCACTCGGGAGGACACGGATGCAATAACTCGGGAGGACACGGATGCTATAACTCGGGAGGGGCACGGATGCTATTACTCGGGAGGACACCGATGCTTTAACTCGGGAGGACACGGATGCCACTCGGGAGGAGACGGATGCAATAACTCGGGAGGACACGGATGCTATAACTCGGGAGGACACGGATGCTAATCGGTAGGACACGGATACTATAACTCGGGAGGACACGGATGCCACTCGGGAGGAGACGGATGCTATAACTTGGGAGGACACAGATGCTAATCGGTAGGACACGGATACTATAACTCGGGAGGACACGGATGCCACTCGGGAGGAGACGGATGCTATAACTTGGGAGGACACAGATGCCATAACTCGGGAGAACACGGATGCCACTCGGGAGGACACGGATGCTAATCGGTAGGACACGGATACTATAACTCGGGAGGACACGGATGCCACTCGGGAGGAGACGGATGCTATAACTTGGGAGGACACAGATGCCATAACTCGGGAGAACACGGATGCCACTCGGGAGGACACGGATGCAATAACTCGGGAGGACACGGATGCTATAACTCGGGAGGGGCACGGATGCTATTACTCGGGAGGACACCGATGCTTTAACTCGGGAGGACACGGATGCTCACTCGGGAGGACACGGATGCTATAACTCGGGAGGACACGGATGCTACTCGGTAGGACACGGATACTATAACTCGGGAGGACACGGATACTATAACTCGGGAGGACACGGATGCCACTAGGGAGGAGACGGATGCCATAACTCGGGAGGACACGGATGCTATAACTCGGGAGGGACACGGATGCTACTCGGGAGGACACGGATGCAATAACTCGGGAGGACACGGATGCCACTCGGGAGGACACGGATACTATAACTCGGGAGGACACGGATGCAATAACTCGGGAGTACACGGATGCTATAACTCGGGAGGACACGGATGCCACTCGGTAGGACACTAATGCTATAACTCGGGAGGACACGGATGCAATAACTCGGGAGGACACGGATACTAGAACTCGGGAGGACACGGATGCTATAACTCGAGAGGACACGGATGCAATAACTAGGGAGGACACGGATGCCACTCAGGAGGACACGGATGCTACTCGGGAGGACACAGATGTCACTCGGGAGGACACGGATGTTATAACTCGGGAGGGCATGGATGCTATAACTCGGGAGGACACGGATGCTACGCGGGAGGGGCACGGATGCTACTTACAAAGCCACGGATGCTACTCGGAAGGGCACAGGCCCCTAATTTTCCTCATATTACCGTTGAACTTCCCCCGTCATTAAGGGAGGCAGGACATCATCAAGCATTGAGTAAAACGGGACAAACTCCCACCCTATGAGGCATTCAACGCTCTTTGTTCACGGCATTAGGGGATGAAAACCTCCACTGGATATTCACATCCACCACTTGAGAGTTACTAACAGATAGTTTTCAGCATTACACCAGTGCTCCAGTGCCTATCGTCGCCTCCCCCACACGCAAACCTCGAGTTCATAAGAGACTGCGGGACCAGGCAAGCTGACAACCGAGTCGGAAGAATTAGTGGCGTGTTGATACGTAGTACCATTAGAATACTTGACCCAACGGAACAAAGTTTATTGGCTAATGGTGGTGAGGATTTCTTTCAGTTTTCTTTTGGACACAATACAAACACCAGGATTTACACCCCTCTCGATCTGAGCGGCATGGCTGTGCGCGGTATGGATGGCAGCCCACATAGACTCGGGTATCATCAGCCCCACACACCTGCGGGTGGGAGCCACCACAGACTCGGGTACAATCGTTCCCACAGACTCTAGTACCACCAGTCCCACAGACTCGGGTACCACCAGTCCCACAGACTCGGGTACCACCAGTCCCACAGACTCGGGTACAATCAGTCCCTCAGACTTGGGTACCATCAGTCCCACACACCTACGGGTGGGAGCCGCCACAGACTCGGGTACCACCTGTCCCACAGACTCTTGTACCACCAGTGCCACAGACTCGGGTACCACCAGCCCCATAACCTCGGGTATCATCAGTCCCACAGACTCGGGTACCACCAGTCCCACAGACTCGGGTACCACCAGTGCCACAGACTCAGGTACCACCAGTTCCACAGACTCGGGTACCACCAGTCCCACAGACTCCAGTACCAACAGCCCCATAACCTCGGGTATCATCAGTTCCACAGACACGGGTACCACCAGTCCCACAGACTCGGGTACCACCAGTCCCACAGACTCGGGTACCACCAGTCCCACAGATTCGGGTACCACCAGTCACACAGACTCTAGTACCACCAGTCGGACACACCTGCGGGTGGGAGCCGCCACAGACTCGGGTAGCACCAGTGCCACAGACTCTAGTACCACCAGTCCCACGCACCTGCGCCGTCCGAGGTCCTGCCGCCGCTACTCGTCTCCAGACTGGGCGGCGGGTCGGAGCCGGCCGGCGCCGGCGTCGCCGCGGCATCGCCGCCGGCAGACGACGGCGACTGGTCAGCCTCACTGGGCGGCCCTGGCTCCATGGTGTCCCCCTCGCCCAGGCACGCCTGACAGCGATGGAGGTGATGCGATCAATTACCGAACAGCAGTCACACAACGTGATTTTCGTCACAACAAACATGGATAGCTACGTAGGCCATTGAAGAAGGAAAACGGCGACCAGTTAAAACATTTCCTAACTCTGTAGTCCAATTTATACCAGTGGCTTGTTACTTTTAAGACCGAAAAGTATAAGCCAAGATATATGAAATGTGTGTCAACGGCGCACGACTTTAAAGGAATGTGGCACCATGGTCGAATCCTGGAATTTAGTGTTATTAGGCGTACTTTTAGTAAAAATAATGAAACCACTCACGCTTTCTCTGAAAAATGTACAATAAGCTCAATATTTGGTTTTTAAATATACTCCTCTAGAAAAGGAAATAAATATCAGCCTGTGGATGATGTCACGATCTGGCAACCACTACCATAGTTGAAACGCTTCAAGGGCTTCGATTGGCTGATGCTCATCGTGACCTCAGCATATGTCGTCACACCAGCAGCTCACAACAATGGCCGCCTGACGAGAGGTACATGAGAGGTACATGAGAGGTACATTTCGGTAGGTTTTAGCTTTTTCTACGGAAATATCGAGTTCCAAGACAAATTATATATAGAATACCGGGCTTTCCGACTTGCTTTACAACTTGGCTATCTCAGTTAAAATCACGTTATAAAGGTGCCACATTCCCTTTAAAGCTGCTGACCCGGGAAAAAATCCCGGCTGGTATTTTAAATTTCGCTTTGCGATTCCCAGAATACCCTCCCAAAAGACTGGGTGCTGGCGATGCCATATGAGTTCCGCAATTAATGCGTGGCAAAGCCCCAACCCCAAGGCAGGCAGAAGTGGACCGTCGACAGCGGAGCCATGGAGAGCCATCAGCTTACAAGCACCAGAGAAAGGTACTGCAATTTAGATGGATAGAATCATGGAAATCCGCTCTCATCCAAAAAGGCAATGGTCTGTTGAAATGGTCAGGAACCAATTTGCCCATAACTAGAAACTCAGGCGTCGGCCTTACGCAGAATTTGGGAGCTGCCTGACTAACGCTGCAACCGTTCTAGTTTTGATAACAGTTTTCGAAGGAAGTAAAAAGAAATTTGGAACTGGAAAGATCACCAGCACGAGTAAAAAGCGGGATATGCATTACAGGAGTAGGGGTAAGTCATCAGATGACATCAGATGGAGTTTTTCTATACCTTACCTAGCAACCCAATAAGAATACCTCAAGACCGTGCAAATCGTGCATCAGGAACACTAGTTTGCAAACAGATAGGTACTAGAACCCTACATAGACACCAGAAAAATGGAGCAAACTAAACTAATGACTTAAAATTAGAAGAAGTCTAGGCTAAGATTTTCAGGTACATCCATACCTGCAGATCGTTGACCAGCTGTGGGAGTCCTCCCCCTCCAGGCAGCTTCAGTCGCGGCTCACAGTCACTGGTCTCGCTCAGGATGACAAACTCGGAGTCCGTGTCAGCGCTGTCGGTGTCTGCCGACGGCTGCTCACTCATCCTCTCACTGCTGGAACGGAGAGCAGGAAAACATAAACGCTGCTCACTCATCCTCTCACTGCTGGAACGGACAGCAGGAAAACATAAATGCTGCTCACTCATCCTCTCACTGCTGGAACGGACAGCAGGAAAACATAAACGCTGCTCACTCATCCTCCTACTGCTGGAACGGAGAGCAGAAAAACATAAACGCTGTTCACTCATCCTCTCACTGCTGGAACGGACAACAGGAAAACATAAACGCTGCTCACTCATCCTCTCACTGCTGGAACGGAGAGCAGGAAAACATAAACGCTGCTCACTCATCCTCCTACTGCTGGAACGGAGAGCAGAAAAACATAAACGCTGTTCACTCATCCTCTCACTGCTGGAACGGACAGCAGGAAAACATAAACGCTGCTCACTCATCCTCTCACTGCTGGAACGGAGAGCAGGAAAACATAAACGCTGCTCACTCATCCTCTCACTGCTGGAACGGAGAGCAGGAAAACATAAACGCTGCTCACTCATCCTCTCACTGCTGGAACGGACAGCAGGAAAACATAAACGCTGCTCACTCATCCTCTCACTACTGGAACGGAGAGCAGGAAAACATAAACGCTGCTCACTCATCCTCTCACTGCTGGAATGGAGAGCAGGAAAACATAAACGCTGCTCACTCATCCTCTCACTGCTGGAACGGACAGCAGGAAAACATAAACGCTGCTCACTCATCCTCTCACTGCTGGAACGGACAGCAGGAAAACATAAACGCTGCTCACTCATCCTCTCACTGCTGGAACGGAGAGCAGGAAAACATAAACGCTGCTCACTCATCCCCTCACTGCTGGAACGGACAGCAGGAAAACATAAACGCTGCTCACTCATCCTTCACTTCTGAGACGGACAGCGACGATACAACACTAGGGGAGCTCACTCTTTCTCTCACTGCTGAAACACATGACAAGGAAACGTACTGTATGGGAGCTCACTCTTTCTCTCTCTGCTGAAATGGGCGGAAATGTAATATACTGCATGGGAGTACACTCTTCATCTCCATAGTGAAACTTACAGATCATTCTTCCTCTCTCGCTAATGCAATGAACAATAGCTCATTCATCCTGTTGTTAATGCATATAGTGATGTTGTTCATTCATTCTTTGAATGCTGAAAGAGATGGCAGGTCATTCATCATCCTGCTGCAGAGCCGACATCACCACACTTATCCTCTTCAGGCATATAAGTGATTCAATGATCCTGAAGAAGAACATACTCTGACACCCTGACCCAAATGAGGAAGTCAAATCTATCTGGAAATGTGTAGATTTATGTGTGACTGTTTACCTACTTGATACTGCTGTTTTGTTTAATCAAATTCAAGTTTATTTCACAGTGAAAACAATATGATTCGACCACACTTCGCACAAGATCATATATGTGCATAACATAATGAGGGCTCTAGTTGAGTAAGATTTTGACTCTGAAAAATGAATGATTTAATTAGATCCAGTGAAACAAAAAAGAAAATCAGATGAGCAGCCAAGCTCACATAGGTACACAACAGCGTGCCTTACATTTGATTCTTCCAGTTGGGTTTGGCAATCACAGTTTGCCTCACTGAGATTCCGTCACCCTCCAGTCACCACAAACTCTGGCTACTATTGCTGAAATGAGCAGCACCTAGCAGCTGAGTGGGAGGGGGGTTTCTCTAGATTCGCGAAAAACATTATTCTACATTGTGAAAATTAGACAGTTTGAGGGGGAACATGCTTTATGCTCCCCCCTGAATTTTTCCCTGGCACCTGGCTCAATAGTCCTCTAACTGCTGAAAAATGGCAGGTCACTCACGCTCTTACAACCTATGGTGTTGGTAACTTATGTCGGTGAAACGCAAGAAAGCTAATAAAGTAGTGAGAAGGGGAAATCCAGACGACGAATCTAGAGGAAACTGGCCGAGCGACATATCTCCAGGTGTGTCTCCAAATGTACCCAAGTACGGCGCACACCACGACGGAGCGGCGTCCAGCGCAGCTTCTCTTTGGACGGAAAATGCACACCGAACTCCAAAAACCGACGAGCCGCTTTAGAATGCACCGATAGAGGACAGCAGGTACTGCCGAAATTCTGAACTGTGTTCAGGGTAAGCACAGACAACAAAGGAAATATATGATAGTCTAAAAAGCGTAAAAGACTAAAGGCCTGTTCACCGCGTTTCCGCGTGCCCAAAATCGCATGCGATGGCTATTCAAATACATGGTGAAATAATCGCATGGGTCGCATCCGAATGTCCGCAGAGGAGGTCAGTTTGGATCGTCGGAACACTATGCATTTCGCCTTTCTGAACTGTCTGTGGGTGACTTGTGCGAGCTGTGCGTATTTAGCGGTCTAAAATAGCATTATGCGCCGTCTCATTTTTCATAAACTTGCCACATACATCATTTCGAAATATCAGATGACAGAGTGGATGTGCTAGGCTAGGCTTTCGCAAGAGAATGATATCAAGTGATTCTGATAACTTATATTTTGGCATGTGAATACACATTTTGGTCAGTGGTTTTGCTGATCCACTGATTGTATAACTTGCCATCCGAGCGAGCCAGTCATGCAATCCAAAATTCTGTGAGAACACTGTCAATGGGCCTTTACATGTTCACCCGGGAGAGTGGGTATGGTACCGTCTGCACAAAAGCCACATAAGGGCTGTTCTCTCAACCTCAATAAATAGTCAAGACAAACGGACTAACTGGCTTTTTATTATCAAATGGGAGACGGTTACATGCCGCACGCCTAGTTCGCTATAATTCGGTCATTCACCATCAACGTTTTGAGACTCTAGGCAATTTGGGTCCAAAATTAAGTATACATCGTAATTTTGACAGCACCACATGACCTGACGGTAACTGGACCTGCCATGGTGACACGACAACATGACAACAGAGCTGGAGCGGGCTATGCTGAGCTCACAGAGGCGGTCAAGGAAGAGGGTGACTTATGATGTATAATCAAATGCTTGGGATACATATTAATCTGCACATTATTCAGTTAGCCAGGCATCTTTTCTTTGCAGCGCTGTTAAACACAGCCACAAAAATTCCTATGTCACGGGTTTTGCTGCAACAATAAGAACCTCTCGTGAGGAGTCTGGAGGCTGTTGAGCAGGTTATGAAACAAACAGCCCTGAAGCTGTTAGAGCAGGTGCTGAAAAAATCATGCTTTGCTTTTTGTAGCCTCTTCATGCTAAAGTCAATATGCATAAGCTATAATGTGTGACAAAAATGCATGGATAATATTATGAAGCTGCCTGCTATACACTATGGGCATCCAATGGATGGATCGAGTAGACTTTACAAGGAAGCATGCAAAACAAACAGTGCATGGTTGACTGTGCTATAGTGCTGAATAGTACTCTAGGCTGTGATTGTATTTGGTGGTTCAAAGCCCCAGAGAATTGTGTGGAGGCATATGTCTACACATGACCACTGGTAGATCTAGGAGAGGAAAACTGGGTGACTGCCCCCAGCTCCTAATTTTTGCCAACTGTCTTTATGCTTCAAGGAAATTCACAATAAACCAAAGCAAATGACAGATATATGTTCAGGTCCAGGCATAGATGTAGAAAGCAATGCTGTATCCAAGCCAATGGTTTGGGGGGGTGGTAACAGAGCCTAAACTCTTGAAAAAAACATATGTTTAAGAAAATTGGCAGACATTGAGGGGGTTTCAGGGGGAAAATATTTTCTTTGCCCCCACTGGACTCCCCAGTGGTATGAAGTGGCTGTAGATTTAGTTAGGCACCATTAAGCATGCTTTTACATTATTTATTCAAGTTAAATATATAAATCTGCACTTTGTGCCAGATAAACTCACCAAGCTTATCAGTGTGTGTATTATCTTCCTAAACACCTCATAACCTTGTGAGGATTGTGAGAAGATAGAGGTAAGTTATAAAAGTACATTTTATACTTTGATTTCACTCAGGGCTTGTTCCAGCACCTCCTCTAACCTCATCTAAGCTGCTCCAGAAGAGGCAAGACTACTAAACTCAACCTTATAATCAAAAGCTAGATCAGAGCATTCTTCTCTTCTGGAAGTTAGGTAGGTAAGGTTAGAGGAGGCACTGGAACAGATCCTGGAAGATAAAAGAGTTTGCTTGTGATTCGGTTTGCATATGTTTATTCCATCTCTGTCCAAAACATCCCCATGCATAAAATCCTATCATCTCTGCTTTGTACCCCATGAGCAGCTGGAGGCAATAGGCCATGACCTCCTGGCCTCTTTACATAAAATTTCAACCTGAGCTACATGCTGACAAAGAGAACAGGTTCTGTCAGTTAATGCTGTATCTCCTCATTTATATCAGTGATGAGATCTGTCAAACTCAGGGAAGGACACAGACCCGAGTTCTGGAGAGCCAAACCTATGTCTGTCTCTATTTCTGGGGGGGGGGGATGGTAAGTGATTTAGGTGCTCAACAGACCTGAGAACAAAAACCACTCCAAGCACATGATCGCTCTCCCAGGGGGAAGGGGAGGAGTGGTGGGAGTACAGATTTAATTGCTTGACAGACTTAGTCTAAGCACCTATTAAAAAAATTATCAGACCTTAGGGGCTAAAATATATTTTGACCCCCCTTCCAGTGCTTTGGGGGCACCATGGCCAGAATTCCCCCCTATATCCACCAATGGTCAAACTGAAAAGTCCCTTGTAGATTCGCACCCAACAAATTTCAAGCAACCACCCTTCAGCCAGTGTGCAAAACATGGCATTTTTGACAAGATCTTGTCATGCAAGTGACCGTGGAGACAGGAGCGAGTGGTGCGAATTTTATCAACCTGGCACGAATTTGCAAGAATGATGCGAGGAAGATGACACAAACAAATAATGGCTGAATGGTTATCAAGGCACAGGAGGGGGCCTTATAAAAGTCCTTAACTAACAAAAAAGAGATAGCAGTGCATAGTGTGGGTAGGAATGGGTGTGTTTCTCCCTGGTATATGACAGATTGCTGTGAATTTTTTGACGCTGGTGGTGCGAGAATTTTAGATGGCTGGTGCAACTTGTCTGCCCTGCTGCCATGCTTTGCAGAATGGCCCTTAAGGGTCTAACCTGCATTACATAGTCATACATATAAGAGTATCAAGTAGGCATAAGCATTTTATAAACTTATAAGCAACAAAATAGAATGAGGCGAGGGAATCGAGCCGCCAGCCTAGACCGGACGAAATAGCACTAATGCACAGCACAAAGTACTGCACAATTTCATAAAAAACAAATGACTATAAAACCTTCACACCAATGATAATAACATATGCAAATATGAAAGAAAAGAAGAATAATAACGACCATTAACAGTGGAGAGGACAGGACAGACATACACCTATCTCCCCCCGCCGCCGCTACAACGATACCAAATGCAACGATACAATAACTAACAAAAAGCTGGCACAAAAAGAGCCAATGATATTAGCATGAAATTGGCATTTATAAGAACTCAACGAATGTCAACATTCTCTTTAAATTACTTCAAAAAACCTTCAAATGGAAATGGTGTTGCAGTGAAACCGAAGCAGCGGCATGAACTTTTAGATCTGTTTGATATACGATCTCGGCAGTGCAAGACACAAAGCGGCAAGGTACTCAAACCCCCCTTCCGAAATATCAAAGTTCCTGTAGCAAATGCATAGCCGGAGGCTGCTCTTTAGCGATATTGAGACATAGGCGGATCCAGGGGGCAAAAGTGCCCCCGGTCGATACTTCGGCGCCCCTAAAATGGTCACGGTGTCTCCCTGAAGGGTCGATGGAACCCCCTGAAATGATGCTTCCCACCCCTCCCCCGATGCGAAAATCGACGCCCACCAACAGGGACGTCGCCACGGGGGGGGCAGGGGGCCCGGCCCCCACTTTTTGGCCGAAAATGTCCTGATCTCGGTCATAATGGGAGAAAACCGGACATTCTTATAACCAGCCGCTGCAGAAGGCAACAATTAGCCCAAATTCGAACAGTATGTGGTCCTAACGTGGGAAGTTTTTGTCAGCGTCAGTTTGACGTTTAGATGCCCCCCTCACTTTTTGCCGGTGGCGACAATTTTGCCCACCGAAAGGACTTTGCACCCACCTGATAGGTTTTGCCGGTCAAAAGTGGCGCCCCCTGGTCCGGATGGCGCACCCCCCTCCCCGGGAAGGTGCCCCCGCCGATCGAAAATCCTGGATCCGCCTGTGATTGGGGAGGCTCGAGCCTCCAGCCCCCTCCCCCCGCACAAAAAAACCTAGCCAGGAATTTTCCTGGGTCATGCTGGACGGTTGAGGATACCAGAACGGCCCCGCATGACCTCAGCTGCTGGTGGCGATGACGTTGGGAACTGGTCATCATACTGATTGGCTGGAGCCCTGCACGGGACCGGCTGGCTGGCGGTGCGTGTTTTCCGTCAGAACTCCCAGCAATAGCCCAGCTGGGCCCAATTCATAAGGCCAGCAGCCACCCGTCCGCCGTAATCCGTCACGTGCCATGCAAATCTGTGAGGCTATTATTTTACTAACCCCAATAAAAAACCACTAAGATTTTCCTAATGCTTTGACCCATGGGAAATTCAAACACCATCTAGCAGGGACGCAGCCAGGGGGGCACAGGGGGCACGTGCCCCCCATCGGTGCCGGGGTGCCCTTTTGATTGCCAGGTAGTGTGCCCTCTTTGGGCCGTGCCCGCCGAAATTTAGTACCCTACGTCGTTGAGCCTAGATGGAACTAGACTGCATTTAGTGATTTAAGCTATTGTTTGACAATTAAGTGCCTTTTTGGTCAGTTAGGGCATTCTGTCGCCTTTCCAAGCACCCGGGAAGAGTATAGGCACGTAATCCGTTTCCAGATAATGCCTCATCGTCGCCAATAATCGTATGGGCAGAGCAAATCTGGTGCCCCTTGAGCTCATCTGGTGCCCCCTGAGCGCTGGTCTTGAACCCTGGAGCTGATCATGTGCCCTCTGAGCTGATCTGATGCCCTCGTAGTCAATCTAGTGCCCCTCCCCCTGAGAAAATGATTGTGCCTTCTGAATCTATATAATGTTCTCTGAGTTAGTCTGATGCCTCCGAGCTTGCCTGGTGCCCTATTAGCTGTTTTAGTGCCCCTTGAGCTGATCCGGGCCCACTGAACTTATTTAATGCCTCCCGGAGTTTATCTACTGTCCAGGGGGGCACAGGGGGCACGTGCACCCATCGGTGCCGGGTGACCTTTTGATTGCCAGGTGGTGTACCCTCTTTGGGCCGTGCCGCTCGAAATTTAGTGACCTGCGCCGTTGAACCTAGATGTAACTAGACTGCATTTAGCGATTTCAACTATTGTTTGACAACTGAGTGCCTTTTTGGTCAGCTAGGGCATTCTGTCGCCTTTCCAAGCACCCGGGAAGAGCAAAGGCACGTAATCCGTTTCCAGATAATGCCTCTTCGTCGCCAATAATCGTGCGGGCGGAGCTCATCTGGTGCCCCCTGGAGCTGATCATGTGCCCTCTGAGCTGATCTGGTGCCCTCGTAGTCAATCTGGTGCCCTCCTGAGAAAAAAGTGTGCCTTCTGAGCCTATAAAATACTCTCTGAGTTCGTTTGATGCCTCCGAGCTTGCCTGGAGTCCTTTTAGCTGTTTTAGTGCCCCTTGAGCTGATCCGGGCCCCCTGAGCTTATTTAATGTCTCCCGGAGCTGATCTACTGTCCAGGGGTGCAGCCAGGAAGGCACAGGGGGCACGTGCCCCCCATCACTGCCGGGGTGCCCTTTTGATTGCCAGGTGGTGTACCCAATTTGGGCCGTGCCGCTCGAAATTTAGTGCCATACGCCGTTGAACCTAGATGTAACTGGACCGCATGTAGCGATTGAAACTATTGTTGGACAACTCAATACCTTTCTCGGTCAGCTAGGGCATTCTATCGCCTTTCCAAGCACCCGGGAAGAGTATGGGCGCCTAGTATGTGTCCACCTAATGCCTCATTGTAGCCAATAATCGTACGGGTAAAGCCGATCTGGTGCTCCTTGAGCTCATCTCGTGCCCTCTCAGCTGGTCTTGGCCCCTTGAGCTGATTACTTGCCCTCTAAGCTGATCTGGTGCCCCTGAGTCAATCGAGTGCCCCACTGAGCAAATAATTGTGCCTCCTGAACCTATATAATGCTCTCTGAGTTAGACTAATGCTTCCGAGCTTGTTTGGTGCCCTAATAGCTGATTTAGTGCCCCTTGAGCTGATTCGGGCCCCCGAACTGATCTCATGCCTCCCCAAGTTGATTCTGTCTCCTAAGTCAATATGGTGCCTCTTCAGCTGATTAGGTGCCCCCTTAACTGATTATTGATGTCTCCTTAGATGGTCTAGTCCCCCCTGAGCTGGTTTGGTGGACCCTGAGCCCACCTTGTGTCCCCCTGAGCTGTTATGATGCTCCCTGAGCTGATTTAGGCTCCTGCCATAGTCTGGGGGGCTGGGCTGATCTGATCCCGAGTGGATCGATCTGGTTCTATCTGAGCTGCACTAATGCCCCTTAGTCGATCTGGTGCCTCCTGAGCTCATCTGATGCCCCCCTGAGTAATCTGGTGCCCTTTAAGCTGATCTGGGCCTCCTTACGTGATTTCATGAGCAGATCTAAAGCCCTGAGCTGAGCTAGGCCCACAGAGGCTGATGAGGGCCCCTGAGATGGTATGGGCCTCCTGAGCTGATTAAGTGCTTCCTGACTTGATCTGGTATTCCCGAGCTGGTCGGGGACCACTGATCTGATTGTTTGTCCCCGGAGCTGATCTGGTGCCCTATGGGCATCTGGTGTGCCCTGAGCAGCTATGGGGCTTTTGAACTGATTGGGCCCCGAGCTTATGAGGGATCCCTGAGCTGATTTAGTGCCCCTGACTTGAACATGCCCCTGTGCTGATCGATCTGGTGCACCCTGAGCAGATATACTGCCTCCTGAACTTAACTAATGCCCCCTGAGTCGATCTGGTGCCTGCTGAGTCATCAGCGTGTCTCCTGAGACCATCTTATTCCCTCTGAGCTAGTCTGGTGCCCCATGGCTAATATGGTGCCCTTTAAGCTGACCCGGGCCTCCTGGGTTGATTACGTGATTTCCTGAGTAGCTCCCAGGCCCTGAGCTGAACTGGGCCCACAGGGGCTGGTGAGGGCCCCTGAGATAGTATGGGGCTCCTGAGCTGATTAAGTGCCTCCTGACTTGATCTGGTATTCCCGACCTGATCTGGGCCCCGAGCTGGTCGGGGACCACTGATCTGATTATTTGTCCCCGAGGCTGATCTGGTGCCCTATGGGCCGATCTGGTGTTCCCTGAGCAGCTCTGGGGCTTTTGAACTGCTTGGGCCCCGAGCTGGTGAGGGATTCCCGAGCTGATTTAGTGGCCCTGACTTGATCCTGCCCCCTGACCTGACTTGAGGCCCCTGAACTGATCTGGGGCCCCAAGAGCTGATCTGGGGCCCCAAGAGCTGATTTGGCGCCCAAGATTGGGTCTAGGTTCTGAGTGTACCCTGAGCTGGTCTGGGCGCTGAGCTTGTGAGAGCCCCTAAGTTGGCTTGAGGCCCCCTGAGTTGATCTGGCGCCTTAAACTGTTCTGGGGCTTCTTGAACTGGTTTAAGGCCCTATGAGCCTATCTGTGGCCCATTGAGCTAGTCTGATTACCTCATCTCCGGGACCAATGAGCTAGTCTAGTCCCTGGGTGAAGCATGAGCTGCTCTGTGGCCTGATCTAGATCAGGGGCCCCTGAGGTGGTCTTGAATAGACAGATAATAATAACACAAGGCCAACTCCCATCATTTCGGGGCGGGGTCACTGAGCTAGTCTAGTCCCTGGAGGCACAACTGGAGGATGGGGGAAGCTGTTCTGGGGGCCTCTGATCCACATTTGGGGGCCCCAGAGCTGGTCTTGAATAGATGGTGAATAAGAACACAATGGAAACTCCCCTTGTAAAACGGAGCTGACGAGGAATGAGGAATCTCTAAAACGGCTTGTAATACCTAGGCACCCCAGGTTATATAAATTGCTTATTATAATGGTGGATTCTGGGAAGGGATGATAAAAAGGCATGTGCCCCTGAGCTCAGAGCACAGCCCCCTAAACCAGGATTTCTACTAATTAATTTAAATGAAGAACTAGTTGTTACAATTCTCAGCCCTGTCACACCATCCCCATCTAAACCACCGGCCTGTTCACCTTTTATTTACTCTTAACTGGGACCGATCCTTGAGAATATGGAACTTAATAAACGAGTTCAAAAGGTATCTCCCCAATTTTTCCGGCAGCAAAAATGTATTCTTCCAAAGACACTATGCCACTCCTAGTCCCACGGCGATTGGGGGAGGCAAGGAACTTAATCTGCGTTCAGCCAGGGCTCACTCGTCACGACAAAACCGGTGGGCATAACAAAAAAATTTCGACTCCAGTATGCCTTAGCCTGCACATTGTAACAGATATCACATACATGCTCCGCTGATGTTAAGTACTTGCATGAGTTGGCTGTCCTTAAATCTATCCCCAAAAAGTAGTGTTTTGGCTACTTCCATGGCATTTTGGTGATATTTTGTTCCTTTTTCGGTTTTAATCGAGTTTCCCTTCTCCGTCAATGATTTCCTTGCATTTTTTTAACTAAAGATGCCCAAAAAATGATATAAACACAGATATAGTAAGTTTTTTAGGTTATGTTAAAAGTGCCCTTTTTCCCCGGGGTGCCCCTCAAAGTTGGTGTGCCCCCCATACGAAAGCTCTGGCTGCGCCCCTGCCATCTAGTGGTTCCTACATGGTCTGATGGTCGGAGTGGTTTTGACACGCGCATTGACGGGGGGGGCGGGTACCCGCCCTCCCCTTGGGTTTTTTTCAGAAAGAGCATAACAACGGCGGCGCGTAGCGCCGCCGTACTTGACTTCCCTTTTCTCTCATCATGTTTACAACTTCTGTGAAAATCTTAAGGCCAGGTCATCTCAGGTCAGGTCACCAGTACAGATCAAGTGACCCGATCTCAAAAAAGTTTGAGATAGCGTGAGTCGGAACAGGGTGAACTTGTCCCATTGAGACTCATATCACATAATGGGGCCAAAGAGTTCTTTAAAATATACTCGATTTTTTTACATCAATGACCTAAGGTCAGGTACAAGCTATGGCCTCTCCATTGGAAATACACGGGGATAATGGTTTTAAGTGAATAACTTAGTAACGGATGGTGATAGAGCGTTTATTTTAACTGCATTATATTTGCCATATCTTTGCGGTCCTAATGATATGCGCTTTATATGATTTGATCTTGACCTGACCTCAGGTCATGTCAAATATTCGATTTGACCTAGCAAGGTCATATTATATATCATTCAATTTGGCTTGCTGCGAGGATCCGTATAGTTCAAATCGTTTTGCTCTATCTTCACTTGTTCAGATAAAATGACCGAGAACCTTCATTTACATGTTATCCCTATTACGGCATGTTTTGACCTCTAGTGACCTTAAATGTGATCTGAAAAAAATGGTCAAAATATTTTCGATGGAGAAGTGGATGGGCTACCCAAAGCCGTTTACCGTTTTTCGCTACCATAGCGTGGTTCTCGATATCTTAGGGGGCGGGTACCCTGCCCCCGTCAGATCAAAGGTAACTCAGACCCCCGTCAATGCGCGTATTAACACGCACCCCGCTGGGGTCCCTGACATGACGCACCCCACTGGGGGGGCGTTTTTAGCCCCCTCTGTAACTCATTCCCCACGAAAGCTAACGAAAAATTACGGGCGGCGTTCGAAAGCTCTCGACAATACGAAAAAAATTTATAGGAATAATTTTTATGTCAGGCCAATATTGAGGTCAGCATAGGCCAAAGAAGGTTCCACAGGCTTAGGGGAGACTGGGGTCAAATGTAACACGGGGCAATTGTAACACTGGCCATATTGTCTAAACTAATCAATGGATGGCGCTTGTGGCACAACCGGAAATGCGCAATCAGCTGCTGCCTTTGTTAACACGCGCATTGACGGGGGGCGGGTACCCGCCCCCTCGGGTTTTTCGGAGACAGCAGAAAAACGGCAGCGCGTAGCGCCGCCGTACTTGGCATACCTTTTCCCTCATCATTTTTACAACTTCTGTGAAAATTTTAAGGTTAGGTCATTTCAGGTCAGGTCACCAGTACAGGTCAAGTGACCCGACCTCAAAAAAAGTTTAAGATAGCATAAGTCGGAGCAGGTTGAACTTATCCGATTGAAACTCACATCACATAATGGCCCCACCGAGTTCTCTAAAATATGTTCCGGTATTTTTGATATCGATGACCTAAGGTCAGGTACGAGGCATGACCTCTCCATTGGAAATACATGGGAAAAATGTTTTTTACGGAATAACTCAGTAACGGATGGTGATAGAGCATTTATTTTAGCTGCATTAGACTCGCCTGGGCTTTGCGGTTCTAATGATATGCATTTTATATAATTTGACCCTGACCTGACCTCAGGTCAGGGCAAATCCTTGATTTGACCTAGCAAGGTCAAATTATATATCATTCGATTCGGCTTGCTAAGCGGATTCATATAGTTCAAGTCGTTTTGCTCTATCTTTACTTGTTCAGATTTCATGGCCGAAAAACTGAATTTACATGTTATCCCTATGACGGGCATGTTTTGACCTCTCGTGACCTTAAATGTGACCTGACAAAAAAATGGTTCAAATATTTTCGATGGAGAAGTGGATGGGCAGTTTAACGCCGTTTACCGTTTTTCGCTACCTACCGTGGTTCTCGAGATCTTAGGGGGGGCGGGTACCCGCCCCCCGTCAATGCGAAGGTGGCTCAGACCCCCGTCAATGCGCGTGTTAACAAAGTTTCAACTCGGTGCGGCGGGTAAGTCAGACGTTATTCACAATTATGTGTTTTGAGGGTGTTTTGTAACTTTTAAAATATTTAAAGGTGATTATCTTATTGATGGGTATGATAAAGTACAGCGGAAACAGTTTCCGTGCATAAAGAGTGTTTAATTAGCTACGAAGTGAGCACAGAACCTGACGCCTAGTCCAGCTCGTTAAGTGGCAATTTGGTTTAAAACATTTCGCGTTGTGATGGGGACAATTGTAACATTTCTCTTGGGGTCAAATGTAGCAATGTTACAATTGACCCCTATGGCCTTACAACGTATTAAACTTGCTTCTACTGCACAAGTGCAGTAGCAAGGTTAGTGATTTATGATCAGATGCGCACCCAGGATGTTCGTTGGGGGGGGTGACGAAGGGACGTGAGGCCGATGAAGGGGGCGCTCTTGTTAACCCAGAGGAGGGACCAATAATCATATCCTGGGGGAGGGGGCGGGGGAGCGATGAACTGTTTGCTTGGCAAAGTGTCAAGTCTTTTTGGGAGGAGGCACTTAACACGTCGGGGGGGGTTAGGCCTGGATACAGGCCGTTGGGGGAGCATAGCGGCCTAGAATCGTGAAAACATGGATTTTGAAGAAAATCGACAAAAATCGGGCGATTTGGGTGGAATTTCCTGCTTGCCCCCTGGATCCTCCAGAGGGGAGAGGGTGGAGTGCGGACCCGCTGCCCCCTGGGTGCGCTACTATTTATAATCACATTGCTTTCCAATGATATGTTTGTTCGTAGGCTGGTATATGTTTCGGAAGAGTGGCAATGTGGGCTGCCCTTTATAATATTTCTTATATTGAAAAATTAACGATGATAATTGAGGTTTTAGAGCACGTCAGCTGCTAAGGCTATATGTGCCCAGTTTGAAAAATAAACGAGATTTCAGTCAAATTATAAATATATTTTTGTAGGTAGTCAGTCCAATAGGCAAATGTGCCAAAAGTAATACGTTTTTGGTTCTAGAAAGGGTCATTCTTTTTCGGCAACAAGTGCTACAAGTACTGTACAACAAGTACTGACCAGACTGAGGAGTAAAATTTTGCAATCATTTTGAACGTGGTATATTCGGGTCATTTATAGGGATGATTAAAATCACCGATATTCGTTTTTGTGTTCATCTCTCTAAAAAAATTGCATCGGTTGTTTTCAAACAAATGTCTCGCACTTTCAGAGAATGCTTCGTTTTCGATCACGCACCACCGAGCGCGGGACTCGATTGGAGACGGTCCATGAAGCTAGAGTGAAAGCCAAAGATGCAGAAGTGTGCATTAGGATGTTTTATGGTACAACTAAATCGCCAAAATTTGTAAGGCTTTACATGGTACAATTGACCCGCGGTGCTGTTACAATTGCCCCTCACGTGGGGTCAATTATAACAGCTGAAGTAAATTTTTAGAAGTGAAATTTTGCCCCCAAATTTGTTTTATTTTGAAATCTTTCTACGCCTGTCACATTGCAAAATCTTCAAAGTTGATGAAAATATAATTATAAGTGCTCTAGCTCAAATCACTATTTCATCAGAACCAAAAATGTGAAATTTGTTACAATTGACCCCAGTCTCCCCTACAACAGAGCAGTGTACGTTTCTCTCTCTAGATCTGCCCTCAGGAGAGCTAGAGCAAATCTTTATACATCATTGGATTTCTCTCATCGCGGCAAATCGAATTATGTATAATATAACATCGCTAGGTCAAATAGTCAAAATGACCTGACCTCGAGCTAGGTCAGGGCCACACACTGGCGGATCCAGGGGGGGGCCCAGGGGGCCATGGCCCCCCAAAGCCCGAAATAGTATCTTTTGGCCCCCAAAACGACCGACTTTTGGCCGTTTTTTTCAAATCCTATGCTTTTTGCGATTTTTTCTCGATTTGGCCCCCAAAACGATGTTTTGGCCCCCTCCAAAACTTTTTCCTGGATCCGCCAATGGGGCCACAGTGTCACCTGGTATGGTCATGTGACATATCAATCGACTCCCCGTGACAAAATAAGCACAATGCAAGCAAAATGGGAGCTTTATCTCAATTCAATGAGAAGTTATTAGCAAAACAATCATTATATGCTCCGTGACCTGAAATGACCTTTGAGGGGTCAGATGGTCAAAACCTCAAGCTTATGGTCAAGATCGTGGACAGAATAGACGGTTTGAGGATTTTCTGCTTTATCTATCCTGTATTTACTGAAAACGAGCCCTTTCTATTTTCACCATAGACTTATAATGGGGTGACCAAAAGAATGACCTCACCTTAGGTCAACAATATCAAAATTCCGAGATAGCATATTTGTAGACCTTAACGACCTTGTCATAGTGTGGAAGTTTCAAACTGATCGGTGTCTGATGTTCCCTGGGCGCCGCTTCAAACTCGTGATTTTAGGTTTTTGAGGTCGAGTCACTTGACCTTGATTAGCTCCTTGACCTGACATGGCCTTAACCCGCGCCCCACCGGGGGTCCGGCGCCACCTTCGCCCCACCGGGGGGCCATCGATGGCCCCCTCTAACTCCGAAAATATGGGCGTTAGCGCAAATCTGCGAAGTGCAATAGAAAGCTCGCGTGAATTCAGTAAGAAATTACTTTGCATGTTTTAGTGCTCAGGTCAATGGTTTGACCTCCAGAGGTCAAATTAGGCCAAGATCGGCTATTTTCACTCAAATATGCAATGATTAAGCAAACTGGGCATAACTCTTATGTCATTAGAGCTATTGAAGCCTGGTAAAGTACATTTGATAGCAAATTGCCAGTACTTTTTCCGCTATGTGGAACGTTAAGACCTCCCGCCAGTGGTTTGACCGCCAGAGGTCACCTCGTGACCTAATATGACCTGAGGTCACGAAAGGTCAAAAAGTGACCTTGCCGTATATCAAATGAAAGCCAGTGACCAGACAAACACGATGGTGTTTGTTTCACCGCTCTAGCTCGATTAGGTCAAAAGTTATTGTCAAAATACTGTTTTTGACCTCTGGTGACCTTGGATGACCTTGGAAAAGTCAAAGGGCAAATATGACCCCTGGGATCCGTGAAAGGGTGTCCAAAAACGTTGTTCTGAGCAGTCTGAGTATTTGCAATCATTTTTGTGGCTTTTATATCATGAAACAACTTTTCCCCATGCTTTTCCAATGGGAGAGGTCGCCTCGTGACCTGATCTCAGGGCACGAAATCGAAAAATCCCGGATATACACCTTGTAGACCCTGGAGGGGTTATGAAGTGTAGGAAGTTTCAAATCGATCGACTTTGAAATGTAGCTCTTACAGAGCTCTAAAGGTGAAGTGAGGTGACCTTGGTTGACCTCGTCTGGTGACCTGACCTTATGTGACCCGGGGTAAAAAATTTCAGGGATGATGGGAAAATGATGTAGTGAGAGGTAGAGCCCTCAACCACGGTGGTGCGCCTCGTCGTTTTTCTGCTATCCCGGAAAAACCTTAGGGGGGCCATCGATGGCCCCCCGGTGGGGCGAGGGTTAACTCAAAAATTTGGTCCAATGTGTAAAATTAATCAGGAATAAACTACTGCAAGTTTCATTGCTGGGCGTCTCTTCGTTTTTGACCTATTTGGGGAAAACCAGGAGGGGGCGAATTTCGCATCCCAGCGACGTGCCTGTTAATGGTCCTAATGGCTCCAGTCGGTCCTGGTGGTTTTAATGGTCCTAATAGTACCAGTTGGTTATTAAGGTACTAACGGTTCTAATCAGTTTCTATTGTGCTTATGGTACCAGTTCGTCCCAGAGGTTCCGTCGGCACCAATCGGATCTAGTGGCAATGGCGGATCTAGCCGGCCGATTTGGAAGGGGCAAACCAAAGTCCTGGTGGTTGAATGTTAGGTATTTGAGATGAAAAGCAAAAAATAAAAAAAACGTCACGGGCTGAGAAATATGACCTCAAGATACTTTTTCCTTTCCCTGGCCCAATATTTACCCTGAACTTGACTGATTATGTTTTGAAGTTGAGAGTTGCAGGACCAAAATATTGCTCAAGAACTAAAAATGAGTCGGGAAAAAAGGATCCGCCACTGCCTAATGGTATTGACACAGTAGGTCCAGGTGGTTATAATGTTACCAGTAGGCCAAGATGGCTTAACCCTATTTCCGGCAGGGGGGGGGCTAATATTGCCCCCCTCAGGTTTTTCAAGAATATCTCCGAAACGGCTTGCGATAGAACTTTGAAACTTCCTGACTTTTCCTAAAACTAGTACAGGCAGGTTTTCTGAAATTGTCAATATTATATATTTACCAGGGGCGGAGCTATGGCTGGGTTTTTGGGGAGGTTCTATCCACAAACCAAGTATTATCGTATGCGATGGGTTCTTTGTAAAAGGAAGCCGTCTCTGCTGATCCTGATAACAGTTATATGGTTTTATTATATCATTTTTTATGTGAGATGATAGTGCATTCACAATTGTTGCTATTTGTATTCATCAGGGGCGGTTACAGCAGTTCAAAATGGGGGGGAATGTTATCAAGAAGGACTAAACGTTAGTAAGTGAGAAGACTGCTTACAGCCGTGCCAGGGCGAATACAATTGGGTATATGAAAATTCAAAATAGTTATAACCAAATTCTAGATTACCAGAGGCGTGTCCAGTCACTACACATTTTCAAAATGCATATTCCCAGCCAGTATCACCGCCGCGACTCAATATCGTTGTATATTGAAAATGTGTTTCCAATCACCCCCACCCGCCCCCCCCCACGACGAGAGTCCTTGATCCGCCTATGTCACCCCCTTTCCCAGAGCTGCCATGGGAGGGTAAAAATTATCAGAAATAAATTTCAACTAGTCGAGGGACTAATATACTCATGCATACCACTCGCATATTGTTGGTATGTATTTTACCTCACTGTTTTACCTTACTGCATCCGGCCCTGATGAGTTTTTCACTTTTTTCATTTATTTATGTGTCAAAGATGCCAAGCAGTATATCACGGCTTCTAATCCGCGTAACAAAAACTTTTTAGGTTGTATATATTTCCCCTCATAGTCCTGGTCCTGGAACTGCCATTGAATTTCGAATTTTTGCGTAACTCGAGTATATGACAATTTTGGGTCAATTATTTGTAAATCTGAACTAGTTTTGTGAAAATCGTACAACAGAGACAAGGGTTATGGAAAATCTAAAAAATACACAAAAATTGTATATTTTGCACGACCTTCTCCTTAAAAATCAAAATTTTGAAATTTTCTTTTTCAAAATAAAGTTTAGCGTCAGGGGAATCTATAGCACTTTGAATTTTCAAAATCGGCCGGTTAGATTACGAGATCTTAGGGGGGGGGCGATATTGCCCCCCTGCCGGAAATAGGGGTAGCCGGGAGCCTGACGGAAATAGGGTTAAATGTTCCTGATGGTAACCGTCTGCTCCAATAATTTCGACGGTCATGTTGGTAAGAGTCGGCCATAATGGTTTGAATGGTCCTAATGATCCCCAACAGGCCTAGTGGTTTAATGGTTCTTAGGGGTTCAAGTTGGACAAGGCAGTACAATATTTCTTATATATGACTGTTCAAATAAATGGTCCCGCTCGGAACCGTTTCCGACGAGTCTATTAGTTCGTTTCGGATAACGGTATCGCCCCGCATGGCCCTATTGCGCCTTTTGGACAGATATGCCCGAACCACTATTGTGGTACACAAGGCCAAGGTGAGTAACAGACTGACAGTGACAATAACATTGGTCATGACAACTCCCCTCATTTCCTGCCAACTGTGCAACTCACTGAAGTTGATTAAAGCCTCAGGCAACTCACCGATCGAAAGGGGTCAAGGACGACAGCTTCACATTTATTTACACAAGTACATGCATAAGTCTTTCTGTGCTCAGGTAGAATACCGACGTCTCACTCTCTCAGGTTCTCAGCAGGGTACACCACACTCAGGGTACTACCACAGCCTCTAGAGTACCGCAGGCTGAAGCCAGCCCTCAGTACTGTCGTCGCCTCTGATTGGCTTTTCGCAGGTGGGGGAAGTTTTTCGTTCAGGTACTTCAGTAGCAGGCCCACCTTCAAATCGGTGTAATCATCGGATTTTCCGAAATCCTCCAGTGTCTTCTTAGTTCTTAGCTCATCTGGAATGAAATGGTAGTGGTCAAGTCCAGAAGATTGTTGGTATTAGCGTTGCGTTGCCACCCCGGTAGCTCAGTTGGTAGAGCGTTGGGCTCCGGCCCGCTGCTCAGAAGCATGCAGTGGCAGTGCATGTCCAGGCTTGGGACCGGTTCCCCTGAGACGCTCCGGCGCTCAATGGTTTGCCCGACGTAGGTCGGCTGGCAACCGACTGGTGAGAGGTTGACCTGAGCGGGGCGGCCGTCCCTGTGCTTTTGTGGGACGTTAAACTTTGGCTTCTAAATTATCCCTCCATTGTGGGAGTTGCTCGTTCGGGTGGTGGGGTAGAGGTCTCCGTGATAAGTCCCCTGGGGACTTTAGTGAGACTCCGACTCCAGCAGCGGTACTAGGAACAAGTTGGGAAAAATTTATTAAAAAGAATAGTCTAACGAATTTTTTGAACAATTTTAGAATGTCAATATTCAAGGCATTTGCGTTGTTTTCGCCAGCAAAAATACTAACATTTACAAATCATTCAGGCAAAAAACTCAAGATAAAAAACAAAATATTTCAAGCCACGGTACGTGCGACAAAATCCAACAGAGAAATGACGTAACGCGTCACTGCTGCCGTGCAAAGAAAGATAAGAATATCAAGCAGGGGCGTAGCCAGGATTTTGCTCAGAGAGGGGGCACACCGGAAAAGGCCCCTGAGGCAGTGGCAAAAGGGCCCTGATGGGTAAAAAGGGCCCTGCTTGTTACAGAATAGAGTGCTGAAGAGAACTTAAGAGGGCCCTGTCTGGAATTAAATTTCAAATTTGGCCACAGAGCATAGTGCGGGTGAGCCGCACTTGGCGTGGCCCGTGTCCTTAGGGGGCCCTCGAGGGGGGGTACGACTGTCCCTGCCGCCCCCTTGGCTACACCCCTGATCTCAACTGTATTAGCAATGAGAGATACCTATTTTTGCTTTGTAAGGAGGATTGAGTGGTCAGGTCTTGTACCCTCTTTTTAGGTTGAGAAGCTGCTCATTTTGCAGATTGTATTAACCCCCATATTTTCGGAGTTAGAGGTGGCATCAATGGACCCCGTTGGAGCGAAGGTGGCGCCAGACCCCTGGTGGGATACGGGTTAACCCGCGCCCCACCGGGGGTCCGGCGCCACCTTCGCCCCACCGGGGGGCCATCGATGGCCCCCCTCTAACTCCGAAAATATGGGCGTTAGCGCAAATCTGCAAAGTGCAATAGAAAGCTCGCGTGAATTCAGTAAGAAATTACTTCGCATGTTTTAGTGCTCAGGTCAATGGTTTGACCTCCAGAGGTCAAATTAGGTCAAGATCGGCTATTCTCACTCAAATATGCAATGATTAAGCAAACTGGGCATAACTCTTATGTCATTAGAGCTATTGAGGCCTGGTAAAGTACATTTGATAGCAAATTGCCAGTACTTTTTCCGCTATGTGAAACGTAAAGACCTCCCGCCAGTGGTTTGACCGCCAGAGGTCACCTCGTGACCTAATATGACCTGAGGTCACGAAAGGTCAAAAAGTGACCTTGCCGTATATCAAATGAAAGCCAGTGACAAGACAAACACGATGGTGTTTGTTTCACCGCTCTAGCTCAATTAGGTCAAAAGTTATTGTCAAAATACTGTTTGTGACCTCTGGTGACCTTGGATGACCTTGGAAAAGTCAAAGGGCAAATATGACCCCTGGGATCCGTGAAAGGGTGTCCAAAAACGCTGTTCTGAGCAGTCTGAGTATTTGCAATCATTTTTGTGGCTTTTATATCATGAAATAGCTTTTCCCCATGCTTTTCCAATGGGAGAGGTCGCCTCGTGACCTGACCTCAGGGCATGAAATCGAAAAATCCCGGATATACACCTTGTAGACCCTGGAGGGGTCATGAAGTGTAGGAAGTTTCAAATCGATCGACTTTGAAATGTAGCTCTTACAGAGCTCTAAAGGTGAAGTGAGGTGACCTTGGTTGACCTCGTCTGGTGACCTGACCTTGGGTGACCCGGGGTAAAAAATTTCAGGGATGATGGGAAAATGTTGCAGTGAGAGGTAGAGCCCTCAACCGCGGTGCTGCGCCTCGTCGTTTTTCTGCTATCCCGGAAAAACCTTAGGGGGCCATCGATGGCCCCCCGGTGGGGCGAGGGTTAAAGCTTCATTGGTGTTGGCATATTCGTTCAGCGTTCATGTGAGGCATTGGCGGAGACGGCGAAGAGCAGTCATCTTTTCTTTCCTAAAGTGACACTAGAGCCTTCAACGTGATGGTATGTGTGTACAATGTACATACATACCTACATACATACATGAGTGTATGCGGTTCTGCGTAGTCCGTTTTGAGCAAAAAATATAGCGTAGCTTCATTCTTTTAATAATCGTGAGATATATGGGTGAATGCAACTGCGGATAGGTTTGTGAGAAGAGTGAGTTTCGTCGAGTCAGCTCGACAGTCGTCCGTGTGTCTGTTGTCCAACATGTTCAACCGTGCCCTCCTGCCCTCCTGCACAAGGAAAACATTCTATGTCCACATAGAACCAAAAATATAAATTCTGATAACATGAATTTCATAATAAGTCATTGGAAAGAAAATGTTTTCGATTTATTTTTCAACCTCGTTCCACGTTTGTTGATTGCAAGTAGGGAAAGAGTTCATGGCAGCTGAACTTCTTTGCGATATCGTCATGTTTATATTAGACAAATACAACCATCATTGACGGATCCAGGAGCAATTTTTGGAGTGGGCTACACCATCATTTTGGAGAGGTCAAGTTGAGAAAAAATCGCGAAAACATAGTATTTTCAAAGAAAAGGGACTTAAATTTGATGCCTTTGGGGGTGGCCAAAATATACTATTTTAGGCTTTGCAGGGGCCACGGCCCCCTTGCCCCCTTGACTCACAAGTGTCATTGGCGGATCCAGGAGCAGCTTTTGGAGGAGGCTAAACCAACGTTTTCGAGGGGCGGGGGCGGGTGGGGGGGGGCTAAATGGAGAAATAAATCGCGAAACATATTATTTAAAAACGGCTAAAATTTGGTACTTTTGGAGGACCTTCAAAAGCTGTATCTGGGTCCGCCAATGTTCCGAGTTCACAACACTCGTGTAATTAGGGCCGTTTACGACGGCTGGCAGTGAAGTCGGCCTCCGCACTCGTGTTCCTGCACTGTGCCCGCGCTGCCTGCCGCGATACGATGAATGCGTGTCTCCCTTCGTAGCCGAAGACCCGCGAGGAAGCCTCGGTAACTAGGTTTACGCACCTTTCTATATTCTGAGCATGGCTTGGGAACTCAGGAAAGCTGGGCGGTTTCTCTCCAGCAGAAACGATGACCTCCTCCGGCATGTACCCTGCTGCTGGTGGTTCTGAGAAGGTGTCCCACTAGATCATGTCAGTGTACATACATCTGGCCGTCCCAATTGAGTTTTGGAACCCTGAACGCATGTACATACATACATACATACCTTGATACTCGTCTTTCAGCTATTACCTTATCAACTGCCACATCCCTAGTTTGCTTCTCTGTTTCTGCCAGTATGGCAACCAGAAGAATATTTTCGTCGTTGGCGAAATAAGCATTGCGCTGTATAACTGGCCGCACGACGTTTTGGATACTCGCTGGCTGGCTGCTTGCCACTGTCACCACTTAGAACCGGTTCACTGCACCACACAAAAACTGCGGCTTTGTATTGACTAGAAACCACACTGGTGCTACACCTGCTGTATAAACTGTCAAACTGCTGTACACACAAACCGCTATAGTTACCCTTCGCCCGGGTGGGGGGGGGGTCTTTTAGACCCCCTCGGGTTTTTCCGAAGTGACCAAAAAACGGTGGCGCGCAGCGCCGCCAAACTTGGTCTAGCTGTTCCTTCATCATTTTTACATCTTTCCTGAAAATTTTGGCTCAAGGTCATATCAGGTCAGGTCACCAAGCCAGGTGAAGTGACCGCACCTAAAAAATACTTCGGACCGCATAACTAAAAGAAGGGTTAATCGATCAAGTTGAAACTCATACCACATACTGCCCCCACCAGGAGCTACAGCATTTGTTCCGGGAATTTTGATATTGGTGACCTAAGGTCATGTGCAGAGCATGACCTCCCCATTGTCAATACATGGGGAAAATCACGAAATGAGCTTTTCTCAGTAAGTATGGATGGAATCAACTTCAAACATCGGTTGCGACTTCCTCTTAGCCCATTTCTGAAGCTGATGCCAAAATTTTTGACTTGTGACCTTTAAAAGGTCACCTTAGGTCAAATAAACATTTTTGGTGTTTTTCTCTATAAATTTTGAATAAACTAAGATAGGGCTTTTATTTTGTCACCAAAGTGTTTGCATAGTCACTGGAAGTCAAATGATATACATCATGACTATACCAGGTCAAGTTGGGTCAGACCGTTGACCTGGGTCAGGTCAAATTCTTAAATTTGACCTGGCATAGCAACATTATATATCATTCGATTCGTATTGACGAGAGGATTGCAGTGGTGCATAAACTATGGCTGTATCTTGTTTGGGTTGGAAGTTATTAGCGAAAAAGTAAACGCCCTTATGCATGGGTGGCTATGGACATTCCCAAGAATATGCCCAATATTTAGTGACCTGTAGCTCCCTAGGCTTTGACCTGACACGAAAATGAATGCCACTATAATGAAAGCGCATCTCAAGAGCTTTCGAATGGAGTTAGAAAAATGTTTCTAGCTATCATAGTTTCTGAGATATAGGAGGTTTTCTTAGTACACCTCATATTAGCGATTTTGACCTATTTTGACCTCTGGTGACCTTGATATTGACCTGACAAGAAAAATGACCGAAGTATTTTCGATATCATTTTCGAAGAGCTTTCGATTGCCGTTTTGCGCTTTTTTCTAGCTCTCTTAGTTTTTGAGATCGTGGGGGGTCTTTTTAGCCCGCCACCAGGGCGAAGGTGGCTCGTACCCGCCACCGGGGCAAGGGTTACCAGTTCGCGTTTAAGGCACGAAGATCCTGACGGCGAGTGTCCGCCATCGCGAGTGGTTCAGAGGTCCGGGCTTTTTGCAGATGGTTGACGCTGGCACACTGCCGGTGTGGACAGCTCGGCAGTACTTGTAGAGCAGCTGTTGGTCAGCGGAAAGATCCATCTGATACATCTACGGCAAGCTCAGAAACGTCCGTTCTCACAAGTTTGAAGCGCGTTGGAGGAGTAAGGTGAATGTCATGCTTATAGTATTTGCCTTCTATGGGACTCTTGAAGGATGTGGGACTGCTTGCTCTACGACCGCCGTCCATGAATGTAAAGATAGAGGCCATGATACAGGTTAGCCATGAGCTTCCAGGACAGAATGTTTTACAAATATTTTCTTAAGGCCTGAAAATGTTGCTGTAACTACCAAAAATATTTATGTCAATGGAGACAAAGCAGGAAATTTGATGATTACTGAGCCGACGCGAAGCATCCACGAGGTGTACCTCTAGGCTTAGCATTATCGATATATAACCTTACTACGGCATTACATTTATCCTGGCCGAACCAATAATAATAATTGTTGGGGTCTAACGACGCTCCAACTGCCAGAGTCATACGGCGTCGCCAACTCTCACCCTGTTGGAAGGGATTTTGGGGATCAGATCGACTTATTCAAAGGCTCCGCCGGGACTTGAACCCCGGACCGGAGGATTAGAAGACAAGGGTGCTATCCCCTAAGCCACCTCATCCCCGCTGGCTGAACCACCTCTGCAATTTCCTCCCTTTTATGTTACAGAACAATGAAGAATCCCAAAAATTAGGTCAAGGTATTGCAAATGAAGGCGTTTCACTGATAGTGTAACGTTTTCGATAATTAGATTCGCAGTCCAGTGGATTGATGACGCTAAGGGGAATGTGGCACCTTGGTCGAATCCTGGAATTTAGTGTAATTAGGCGTACTTTTAGTAAAAAAATGAAATCACTCATGATTTCTCTGAAAAATGTACAATAAGCTCAATATTTGGTTTTTAAAAATACTCCTCTAGAAAAAGAAATAAATATCAGACTGTGGATGATGTCACGATCTGGCAAGCACTACCATACTTGAATCGCTTCAAGGGCTTCGATTGGCTGATGCTCATCGTGACGTCAGCATATGTCGTCACACCAGTAGCTCACAACAATGGCCGCCGGCGACGGGGAGCTGAGGGGGCTGGTGTCAGGTAGGTTTTAGCTTTTTTCTACGGAAATATCGAGTGCCAAGACAAATGAAATATGAAGTACCGGGTTTTCCGACCTGCTTTACAACTTGGCTATCTCTGTTAAAATCACGTTGTGAAGGTGCCACATTCCCTTTAAAGCAAAACATTTCTCAGAATTAGTAGCCACCAACTGCAATTACCTGAGCGGCAGTTCATTGCCGTGCAGTAAGCATATTGACCACTGCAGACTTGAGCCGCGTTCCTGCTAAATTTGCAGAATAGCGCCGTTCTTGCAGCCGGTGTGGACATTCGTTCCATCAGCAACAACTGTCATCCGGCTAGCGTCAGAACCAGTGGCACGGACGGTACCCAAGACGCTTTCTGCCACGGAATTGCTGCTGCCAGAGTCTGGAGTGACGTGATTTATATATTTACCACCGGGTTCGGCGACAATCAAGGGATGTTCTTCCTTCTTAGTCTGATTGGACTTGACTAACTTTCTGTTATCTTCTTTTTCAACCGGCGCATTTGTTGTCACATATCCCATCAAAACCTACGACGCACTGGATGTTTCCCAGTAAATCATGTCTCAACGTCTGCTCTTCCTGTTTGCGGATCTTCTCCCTTACCCGTGGCACCCTGTTCTTATCGAATTGCCTTCACTTTGCCCGACAGAGTAGCAATGCCAAGGTCGGTCAGCAGAGCTCGGAAAGTGTCTGGATTAGAAGTGATGACTGGATTAATGTGCCCAAAAAACAACTAGGGGAGAAAGCCCTGATTGCGCACCCCTGCCTAATTGTGCCACTCGCTATATCTCCCATCCTGCTGGTGTGATCCTCACAAAAATATTTTTATCACAGTTGGCAGTGCTAGATTTAGCTGGCATGGTGTTTTCCTGCACGAGAGTTGAATGATGTAATTTGTGTCAATTGTGTGAAAAATTATATTAGTTTCCTTAACATATTTGATGTGAATAAACCGTCAGCTCCTGCTCCTCACTGCTCAGGGAACCTGGCGTGGGGAGTTTTATCGTATTTATGGAGAATTACCATTTCTTTTGTGCCATTTGCGCTGTTATTCTTATAGCTTTACGTATTTGTAGGGTCATTTTTGGATCTAATGAGCACAAGTCCTATTTGCGCCCCGGCGGCCGCCCCAATTGCGCAAGGCTGGCGCATTTCGGAGCAATTATTGATGCATTACGATCAAGCGGCATTGTTGCCCTCACACTTGAGTTTATGTGTGTGAGCACACAGTTGAATTACAAAGACCCCAATAAAGATTACTTTGAAAACTCTTAGAACGAGGGAAACAATTTGGCAAAAGACAGTAGAATGATAATAAAGCTCCAGCAAGATCGAATCCGTGGGAGACCAATCAGCCCAGGTACCATCAGGACCATTTATATATACAAAAACATAATTGATATATAAATCAAAGCCCATACGACGAGAGGCACAAAAATTCCAACAAAATGCTTTTACCTGCTTAACACCGTAGCGAAACAACAACGACGCAATTAGGACCATATGGTGACGCTTTCAGGGCAGGGGTGTCCTTATTGCGCCTTTTGTAGCCTCTCGGGGAAAACATTATTATAAATTGTACAGGTCGCGCAACCACCTATAAAGGACGAAGACTGGCGGAGAAATGATCATTTAAGATGTCTACAAAAAACCAGCGTTGTAGGTCGCACACTCTTAGTAATTTAGTGTTTTCCTTAAGGTGGCGCAATATGGGCACTCTCCCCTACCACTTGTACATTTCTCTGTCATTATGGGGCAAACTTAGTTAGGGGTTCAATACACACACTTTCCCTGACACTCATATTTGTTTCTGTTTAAAAAAAAAACTTTAAGATGTGAAAATTTCGATGAATTCAAAGTACCAAACATTACATTGAATCTTGATAAGCAGACACCACATCTTTTTTTTTAGAAAAACAACTTTCGTATTCAAGGGGATTCCAGGTAAGGGGATTGTTCAGGGTAAAAACACCCTCACAACCACACTAGTTGCAAAGTGATTTGCATATCTCATATACATCTGCGGCTTCAACTATGCAGTCTCTTCCCAAACCTTTTTGTGTAATGATGATAGTATTATCCACGATTTGTTTTCTTGTTAACATTCGGTTGTGAACTTCTTGCACGTGATTCAGAGGTGCTCTGTTAGTTAGATGCAGTACCAATCTTATTGTTAGCATGTTTCTTGTGCGGCCGATGTATACATTGTGCACTGTAGTGCACTTCGCGGAGTTTACAAAGTTCTAGCAGGTTGTCTTCGGGGTCAACTACCTACTAGAAAAATATCATCGATGTACCTTTTAAAATGGAGGTTGTATTCGCAATATTTTGAGGGACACTCTCCTCGACGAAGCACTTGTAGCATTGAAAAAAGTGGCACCAAGGGGTGAGCCCAGAGCGACACAATCGACTTGTTCGTACAGTTGCCTCCCTGATATTCGGAAATTAAGGTGCCTCATTTGTACAGGTGACCAAGAGCTTAGTGATACTTTTGGGCAGTTTAGGTGGAAGAACTTCTTAATTGAACTAAACAGAGTTGAGTATGATATCAATTGTTTCCACTACGACCATATTAGTGAACAAACTATGTGTGTCTTACGATGCAATAATGCATCTAGGTTCATCAAATTTTAGCACTGTAACGAATCAGTATGTTACATGAAGGCAGAGGTATCTCATATATAATGGGTGTTTTAAAGGACTATCATCTTCAGGTATTTTCACATTTCCGTAAAAATATTCCGGCTCGTAATCCCAAACGACACGCTGGAAATGAACGCCATTAACTTCAGGATTAGTATATATATATATATATATATATATATATATATATATATATATATATATATATCGGCGTAGCTACGTACCAACCAAGAATACTCCGAAATCATCTGACGCAATTAATTGACTGAAAATGACGCTCCAGCGTGTTATCCTCTTCAGGAACTTCACCACCTGGCACTTTGGTAAAAGCATGACTGGTTTCCCCGTGGAAACTACGCGCTTTGAACAGCGTAATTTCCAGTTCCAATCCTAGGAAACCCGACTCAGAAGCACAGAGGGATTCCCCCGGCTGGCCAGCGCCTGGCACAGAGTTCCCAATCCGCCGGTGGCGCTGCCTGGCGGTACTTACACAAATCTCTAGGTCGTGCGAACACGCGAATGAGACCACCAGTCGCATCTCGCCGGCGCGCGGGGTTTGAGCATGGATGCAGCTGTGAAGTCAGCGCTGCTGCTTGTTCTCTGCAGCTACGCAGCAGCGGAGAGGTTAGTACCAAAACTGTCCAATGCTGATCTTTGATGAATTTTCACGCCTGAGGATAGGATCCTTCTCCTTGGTAACGTTAAAAAAAACACCAGCAATTTTACATATATGCAGACTGGGTTGTAGAAGCCCAAATATATTTCCGTATTTTTTAACGTTAAAAAACAACTGCAATTTAACATAGATGCAGATTGGGCTGTAGTAGCCCAAATATAATTCCGTAATTTTTAACGTAAAAAACAACTGCAATTTTACATAGGTGCAGATTGGGTTGCAGTAGCCCAAATATAATTCCGTATTTTTTCACTGCAAAAAGAAAACACCATCAAGGAGAAAAATCCTTAGGTAACGTTAAAAAACACCAGCAATTTTACATAGGTGCAGAGTGGGTTGTAGAAGCCCAAATACAATTGCCTAATCTTTTAACGTTAAACACCTGGAATTTTAGATATGTACATATTGGGTTGAAGTAGCCCAAGTATAATTCCGTAATTGTTTTAACGAAAAAAACACCTGCAATTTTATATAGATGCAGGTTGAGTTGTAGTCAGGGGCGTAGCCAGGATTTCGCTCAGGGGGAGGGGGGCGGCGCCCCGAAAAGGGCCCCTGCGACAGCGCCAAAAGGGCACTGATGGGTAAAAAGGACCCTGCTTGTTACAGAATAGAGTGCTGAAGAGGGCTTAAGAGCGCCCTGTCTTGTATAAAATGCCAAATTTGGTCACAGAGCATAGTGCGGGCGAGCCGCGCTTCGTGCGCCCTGTGTCCTCAGGGGGACCCTTCGGGCCCTCAGGGCCCTCAGGGCCTCATGGTCATCATTTTTTCCTTAGGTCCTCAGGTCCTCATTTTTTATTTCCAAAAAGAAAACACCATCAAGGAACGCAATCCTTAGGCTACAGATCAACTGTTTAACAACGGCCTCAGTGCCTGACACAGGGAGGGCTGGCGATAAATTAGACCCTCCAGTCCCGCCAAAGGCCAGAGAAGCTACTGTAAGAACTTACATAGACCTGAACCCTTCCATCTGGCACCCGTCTGGGAGAGTGAGAATCATCTTGCTTTGCTCCAGCACAGCGTGCTTTGTATTCTCACAATGGCATTACCGAAACAATGATGAAACAACGGCATGCAGAGCGTAAGCTGACGACCCCACCACCATCTCCGATGATTTATAACCAATTACATGTATGCGGTGACCTAGGAGAAGAACACTCGACTTCCACGCCACTGACCCGGGTTCAAATTCCCGGGCGGGTATCCTGCATAAATCTTTCCGATCCCCATGATACCCTTCCAACAGGCGAGAGCTGACGAACCCTATGACCTCAGCAGTCGGTGTGTCGTAAAGCTCCAAGGCTGCAAGTGCCGGTGTGAGTAATACATGAACATGAGCTTGAGTGCGTGGTACTGTCGTGATGACCCACCTCACCATCGATACAGGGTTATAGGGCACGGGGACCCAGCGAAGCGTTGTGTAACGACTAAAATGCAATCTGAGAAGGCCGGCCAGTGGCTGCAGTCGACACGCGAAACGCCGAACAACAAGATGGATGACCTTGACGGGTGGACCGCAACAGGACTGTCACCTCCCAACGGTTTTTAGAATCAGAGGAGCTGCACGCAAAGCGGTGCCCGATTATGCAGCGATTCACTATCTCGCTGAATATCCGTGATTCGGCATGGCTAGCAAAAGTTGTGAGGTATCATAAAGCTGGACCACAAGTCGGAGAGTCATCCCGAGACACAACATGGTAAACGCTTATTTTCAGTTACATGCTGGAAGACCATTCATGCGAGAGAATCACTCCCCTGGAAACGCCAGTTTCCTGGACTCCGTTATAGCGCGGAGTCGACCATCGGCGGGCGGCGTCGGCTAGAACAGGTAGATGCAGCAGACGTCGCCAGGCCGATGGCAGAGGGCATTCCTGTGCTGGGGTGCCCTGCCACAACTCTATGGCCAGGTGCAGTCACCGACAAACAACCTCGAACAATCCGCATTTCAGCCTGTGCTGAGAGATATGAGGTTGTCAGGCACCTCAGGCTCTGGCTCTGCCTCCGGCCCCAGCTCCACTTTTGGCTCCAGCTCAGGCTCCAGTTCGAGATCTGCTTCTGCTTCAGGCTCCTGCTCCGGCTCTGCGACTAGCTCCGGTTCAGGCTCTGGCTCTGTTTTCGGCTCCCCACCGTTGTTGTTGTTTGGGGTCGCAGCAGCTACCAACACCAGTTGGACCAGTAGCTTTGAGTTCATTTCTGCACCTTTCTCGGCCACCTACAGCACCAGACTGAGAGGATCAGAAATTCATTAGCACGTCAGATCATAGGAGCTTAAGCTCAAGGCATGCGAAATACCTGTCGTAATTCGGCCCTCTTAGCAACTGCTAAAAATACGGTCACTTGGCTGCAGCATTACCATTGGCAGGGCGTTAAATCGCTAAAGGTGCCACGATCAGCTGGCAACCTCACTCGTTTGACTTGAGCCTTTAGATTCCTTCCTTTTGGGGACATCCCAAGAGTCTGGTCTACCAAGGCAGTCCGTGGGGTATAAGGCAGCTCAAACAAGTGAGGTGTCTCCGTCGGTGTACGCAAGATCACCACTCAGACGTGCGGAAGAGAGTGAAACAAATCCGCGTGAATGTGCTGTCAGGAGCAAAACAAATGCGTGTAAATGTGAATTTAGGAGTAAAACAAATGCGTGTGAATGTGACGTTAGGAGCAAAACAAATGCTTGTGAATGTGAGGTCAGAAACAGAACAAATGCGTCCGCTACTTTTGGGATACCCTGTATATATAGAATCTTCGAGTGTTATTTGACAATTCTTAATACAGTAATATAGTTTGCTTTCTTGAACATTGGTGCACAGGACACTGATGATCTTCCACTAATAGCTCTGCAACTGATGCAAACTTTCCCTCCTCCGGGAAAGAATGAATCAGTCCCCGGAGTAGGCAGTGCAAAATGAGCGTTAGGAAAATGTGATGACTAAGTTTGCTATACGTTTTTACTGTTTTACTTTTCCGCCATTATATATTTATCTAATATGATAATTGCACAAGCGTAATATATTCAAGTTCGTTTCCTCTGATATTTTCCGTTCTTATTCCATGTTCAAAACTTGAATTATAAATCAGTGTTACAGCATGCCCAAAGAACAATCACCTATCAATTTTACTTTGAACGGAACAGCATCATGAAATTAAGCGAGAAGGGCTACAAGCTTTAGGACAGGAGCTAAGCCCAGCATAGGATGAAAGCCACTAAAAGATGCTGCATCACGTTTCAATCAAGTTAAGAATAACTAGTTCTAATGCCTGTGTAAACGGTTTTGAACGTGACAATGGATTTTTACTTTTGGCTTGTGAAATGTGAAATATGACCCCTGCTCCAGACCAATGGCTCAACACTGGATGACTTCTTCCTCATATGGGATTCACACAGGGGCTTTTCTGAGTCCGTTTACATCGATCGGTGTTCGATGTACGGTTTTCTAACTACTCATTGATGCATTCAACCCGCGATGCAATAGGTCTCTCCTATAGACCGGACACGTGTGATGATACAATGATCGGAAGTTTGTAATGAGATACATGACCCAATGCAAGCGATGAGAAACTGGAGCTGTGATGAGATACTGCCCTGATTCCTGTGATAAGATGCGGACTTCATGCTGGTGATGATGTGCTGACAAGATCCTTCTAACGAGATATGTGAGCTTGCGATGATACCTGAAGCTTTTGATAAGATAGTGACCTAATACCTGCAATACGATACTGACCTGAAAAGCTTGTTATGAGATGCCTACTGAATAATGATTGTTGTAGTTTAACGACGCACCAACTACCAGGGTCATACGGCACCGCTAACTCATTGATCGATCGGGGATGAGATCCATTTATTCAGAGGCTCTGACGGGACTTGAACCCGGTACCTCTGGATCAGAGGGCAGGTGCTTTACCACTGAGACACGAATCCCTCCTTGCCTGCTGACCTGAATATATCATCACATCCATCAGGCTGTGATGAGATACAGCCTTGATGTTTGTGATGACATGCAACCCTGATGCTTGTGATGAGATACAGCCCTGATGCTTGTGATGAGATACAACTCTAATGCTTGTGATGAGTAAAATCCCTATGCTTGTGATGAGATACAGCCCTGATGCTTGTGATGAGTACAACCCCTATGCTTGTGATGAGTAAAATCCCTATGCTTGTGATGAGATACAGCCCTGATGCTTGTGATGAGTACAACCCCTATGCTTGTGATGAGATGCAACCCTGATGCTTGTGATGAGTACAACCCCTATGCTTGTGATGAGATGCAACCCTGATGCTTGTGATGAGTACAACCCCTATGCTTGTGATGATATGCAACCCTGATGCTTGTGATGAGTACAGCCCCTATGCTTGTGATGAGTACAGTCCTGATGCTTGTGATGAGTACAGCCCTGATGCTTGTGATGAGATACAGCCCTGATGCTTGTGATGAGATACAATTCTGATGCTTGTGATGAGTACAACCCCTATGCTTGTGATGAGATACAGCCCTGAAACTTGTGATGAGTGCAGCCCTGATGCTTGTGATGAGTACAACCCATATGCTTGTAATAAATTACAGCCCTGATGCTTGTGATGAGTACAACCCCTATGCTTGTGATAAATTACAGCCCTGATGCTTGTGATAAGACATTGATCCCTCGCCGGCAGCCGGTATGTGTTCACGGCGCCCAAGGCGCTGACCTCGGCGAGTTCGGAGCCGGTGTGTCTGCTGCTGCTGGACCCGCCAGGATCCGGTCAGTTGACGCTGGAGCTGATTGACGGGAGCAGAAGCGTCACCAACTTCACGCGGGAGGTACCGGCTGAGCGAGGTTAGCTATACGGACAAGGTTGGCCGGCTGCGGTGACACCTGGACAAGTCACTCGCACACGGCTGCTTTCGTTTTTGTGTGTGAACAAAACGGTAAACTTCTTACACTGAGTGAATAACGATTATTCTCCAATGATTATTTGTTATGGATGTGGCCGGGTAGAATTTAAAGGCGTTTTTATCTATTCTTTTTACAAATCCATTTTGTTCAAGTTCGGCAATTAGAGTCGGAGCTTCACTAAAGTCATCAGTGGACTTGGCACGGAGACCCCGACTCCACCATCCAAACGAACAACTCCCACGATGAAGAGTCAATTTAGAAGCTAGAGTTAAACGTCCCACAAAGCACAGGGACGGCCGCCCTGCTCAGGCCACCCTCTTACCAGTCAGTTGCCAGCCGATCTACGTCGAGTAAACATAGAGCGCCAGAGCATCTCAGGGAAACTGATCCCAACCCTGCACAATGTATACATACACTGCCACTGCATATTCCTAAGCAGCGGACTGCAGCCGAACGCTCTATCAACTGAGCTACCTGAGCCCTGTGCCTATTCCCAGAGTAGAAACCTTGACCGTTTTAACTGACCGTTTTCTTTTATTAGGAACTATCTTAACTCGCAACCCGCTGGGGGGGCCGAAATTCGCCCCCTCCTGGTTTTTCCCAGATAGCTTAAAAAGGAAGAAACGCAGAACAACGAAACTTACGGTACCTTATTCCTGATCAATTTTCACATCTGACCAAATTTTGTAGTTTTGTAGTTAGAGAGAGAAACGTACACTGCTCTGTTGTAAGCCTATGGAGCATTCTTTGACCTATGCTGACCTCAATATTGACCTGACATAAAAATTCTTCGTATAAATTCTCTTCGTCTTGTCAAGAGCTTTCCAACGCCGCCCGTAATTTTCCTTTAGCTTTCGTTGCAACGTTAAACGTTGCAGACCTCTTATCAGTGTTCTGAGCACAGCCTTTTCAACTTTCTATCACGCTGTGCCTATTTTTATCCCATAACTAATTATTAAAGTTTCTATTATATGTAGTTAAAAATAACACTTCTGCAAAATAAAAGGAAAAACGGAAAAACTGTATCAACACCCCAAAAATGTATGCATTTGAGGCATTTCAAGTTATATCACCCATAACTCCGAAGAGGACTGAAAATCCAAGGGTATTGTGGGGCCTGACCACCCGAAATTTATGCCCCTAGCAAGGTTTCAAAGCGTTGAGTACTGGGCAATCCGCAAATTTTGCAAAGTACATATTGACATGTCGAAGGCACGGTCCAAGTGCTGAGGGAATCCAGAGACGGTTTGCTGGAGGACATGGTTCATTAGCAGTCATAGTTAGTGCAAGCCGCTGAGCCTGCTGCACTGGCTGCGACCAACAGCTGTGATCTGACTGCACGCAACCCGAACCTGACGCAACGAAGACGTCACTGGGTCCCCGGTATCGGCGGCGTCCGTCCACACCGCCGCTGTGTACCAGATCAAGGTCAAACCGGCCACACGGATCTGGTCAGGATCGCAGACGGCTTCTGCACTGGCGTATAAACACAATGACGTGAAAACCAGGGTACAGGAGCAGCTCTCGCCCGTCACGCGTCACGTTGGAGGTACCAGGCCCTGACCGCATGTTTGGGTTCCGAAGTGGCTGTTCCCTGTTTTTTATATATTTTTTTTTACTCCTGCAAGTGGCGATGTCCCTATACGCCATATCCGGGCTCGAAAAGAATGTTTGAAATTAGAATAAGGTGGCTGCTGGACACATTCCAACGTTTCCGTATCATCAGTTCCGCGGACAGTGCACTACAGTTCTGGCAATCTTCATTCTTAGTCGAAGCAAGTACAAAATACTTGTTGTTTGAACACCCCCACGGGTTTTTCCGGCGGCACGAAAAAACGGCGGCGCGATGCACCACCGTACTTTGCACACCTTATCCCTGATTAATTTTGCAGCTTCCCTCAAACTTTTAAGGTTGGGTCACCTCAGGTCAGGTCACAAGTGCAGGTCAAGTGACTTCGCCTCCAAAAATGTTTAAGGTGGCATAAGTAAGAATCGGATTGAAACTTATACCACATAATGGGCCTACCAAGCGCTACAAAATTTATTCCGTGATTTTTTTTCAAATTTATGACCTAAGGCCAAGTACCGGCCGTAGGGGAGGGTGGGGTGGGTTGTATCAGTTTTTACTCCAGGTTCATTAATTTCGTAACTACTTGGGATGGCCCCGTGATTTCAATACCATCTCGTAGCTGCATCCTTTGGCTTCCTTTTGCCGATATATTTTTTTCTTAATCTTTACTGGTTTGTCTCCTACTGCCCGGCGAATGGACCTTTTCACTTGATACAACTTACCCCACCGGTTGGGTGAGTTGTATCACATGGTGGGTTAAGTTGTAACAGTGTGCCACGTTTTGGAGACTGTGCCTGCTACCGATCATGGCCGTGGGAACAACCTACAACGAATTTAGAATTTAATTATAAACTTAACTTGCATTTTATTGAACCTAACTATGGCCAATACGGTACGAAATTCATAGCGACAAAAAGCGCAAACGAAACATCAACCGTCCAAGTGTAAAAGTGACCCGTTTGGAAAAAGGAAGCCAACACAATGCGTCGAAACGAGCCAACTCTTGACTAGGTACCAGCAGACTTAAGCCAGGGCTAAAGTCTGTTCAATCTGCAACTGTTCAATCTGAAAAGACTAAACGTATTAGTTATGGACTTACTATGTAATCATCTCACAATATTTACGGGAAGGGTTGTATCAGGGATACGGATGAATTGCATGGACATGGGAAGTAGGAGGCGGGGGGGCGAGCAGGGGTGTCCCTCGAATTTGTGAAGCGAAGTTGGGGATGTGGCCATAACTTCTCGGAACTTGTTAGACTTTAATTTTTGTTTTTGCTCTCATTCCATCAGTGCAGCCTGTCTTGTACTTATCATGGCCCGCACTTCTTGCAGCAAATATATTTTTACTTAATTTTTCGTTGTGGCTACCTGTGATGATATAGTGTTTTTTGGAAATAATGAATCTGTGGCGACATCCCTAATGAGCTGTATAGGCAGCGTGGGGTGCCTACCCATTTAAACGGGTCCTAAATAAGCTCAGGGGGCCAAAACTAGCCCAGGGGCCAACCTTCAACTCATGGGGCCTAGACACGCTGAGGGGGCCCAAAGCAGCTCAGGAGGCCCATACAAACTAAGATGGCCAGACTAGCTGGGTGTCTCGACGAACTCATGGGGCCCAGATACGCACAACGGGCCCCATACAAGCTGAAGGGGTCTATATCAGTTAAACGAACACGATACCAACCCAGGGGGACCCTTGCCAGCTCAGGGGAGACTAATCCAGCTAGGGGCCCTATGATCAAACCAGAGGCCCCTTAAGTAAATCCTATCATGGGCCCTAGACCAGCTCATGGCTGCCACAATAATTTCACCTACAGGGTTATTTTTAGCTTAAGGGGGCCCAAAGCAGCGAAGGATCTAAGGCCAAGCCAGTAAGCTCCCGTGCAATACTCTTTCACGGTCCCAGAACAGCCCAGGGGGGCAACCTGAAAACTCGCTCTCAGATAGCTAATAATTAACTCAGAGGGCCCAGGATCTGTTGAGGGGGGCCTACACCAATTAAGGGACCCCGAAAAGCTCAGAAGGCTCCAGTGGCGACACATTCAAGTTCAGTGTGAGGGCCTGGTTATCTAAAGCGGTCCCAGATCAACTGAGGGGACTCAATATCAGCTCAGAGCAGCCACCAAAAACTCAGAGGCCCAGGCCCGCAGAGGCTCTGCGGCCTCTGATGCTTAGGTTAGCGTCAATCGGAGATTTCCGTAGGGACTCAGCGTTAGTCAAAACAACTGTGATATGTGGAGGTGGTCGATACGGCACCTTAGCTTTCTCCATGACTTAAGTTCAACAAAGTTTACTGTATTCATTGTTAATTGCGCTTATTGTAGCGTCAATCGGGGTTTCTGTAGGGACCCAGCGTTAGCCAAGACAACTATGATATGTGGATGTGGTCGTTACGACACCTCAGTTTTCTTCCAGATCGAAGTTAGCTGTATTCTTTGCTCATGGTGCTTCAGTTAGCATCAGTGGGGGCGTCCAGCTTCTTCTACCAATGTACTAGTCATTACGTTCTGGGCGAAACCTTGCCGGCCCGAAATATGTTTGATGGTAAATGTGAACATGTTTCACTGAAAGGTAGCTTTCATGAAAATAGACATTTACAAATACGTTTTTTAAACGCGTTTTTTTCTTCGACACTGGCCGCCTATTGGGTGGTAAATTGGCGCCCCTCAGATTTCGCGCCCCCCAGGTTCGGCGCCCCCCTCAGAGCCTGCCCCTAACGAAATCATAGATTCGCCACTGGACTTGTTAGACTTTGAGTAATGTTTGCTTTTGCTTTCATTCCATCAGCGTGGCCCGTCTTGCACTTATCCTGACCCGCACTGTTTGCATCAAAATATTTTACCTAATTTTTCGTTGTGGCTAGATGTGACAATGTAGTGTTTTTGGCAAAAACGAATCTGTGGCGACACCCCTAATGAGCTACATGAATATTGGGGTGAGTTGTATCACTGTTACAACATACCCCACCTGGCCTTGATACAACATGTACCACCCTCCCACATTGGAAAAAACGTCCTCGTGCTCAACAACCAGTGGCCAGCCGAGAAAATCCTTCTCACGCACGAAGTCTTAGAATCTACCCTTACCACTGCTACAGCGATCCTTCCAATTCGTGATCATCTGAATGACAAAAACACACATTTCCTTACGACGAAATTTTACAGAATGACACCCCGAAAACACATTTTCTGCACTCACCGCGAAACGCGCCAAGCCAAGCAGACGGCAGTATAAAGAAAGATGGCGGACCACTTGCCGCATCATCTGGTCGTGTCGGGAGCGCTATCTCTTGGATAGTTTTGGAAAAAATCGCTCTGATACAACTTGTCCATGATACAACTCTCCCCGCTCTCCCCTATATATGTATTATCCCATATATATATATATATATATATATATATATATATATATATATATATATATATATATGGACAGCAAAACAAGGACACAAATTGGGATTTTGATAGGTTTTACTTATACAAAAATTACCTTGTCAACAAAAATTGGGAGATACACTTCAAGTAACTTCAACAATGCAGTTCCCAGGCCCATCATATACCTTTTAATTCGTCAGGATCGGAGAAAGGCTCTTGTGTGTGAATTTGTGCGGGTAATGGGAGGGTAGCGGTAGTGATATGATAGAATTTTTACATTTATCATGGCAGAATTGGTACGTGCATTTGTGACATCTATGGGACCGGTGTGAATAAGATATGTATTTTTGTTTCGATGTGCATCTTGGTAAATTGGCAGCTCGTTTTGGATAGCTATAATATTGCGCGTTTAATGGTTACTGGTCATGACGCCTATTATATGTATGTACATATATGATGTATTGATTGCGAACAGCAATGATTAACAATGTTCATAATCATTTTGCACAACGTATCAAGCGTTTTAGTTTTTAATATCGACAATTCTTCCGGTGATTCCCAGATTCAGTATTTTTTCACTCTGCAAACGGGCAGGAAATTCGATCCCTGCTTGTGTCGATCATGCCAAACCTAACGCTTTTAACGGAAACTTATTTACAGCTCCCGAACCAGAAGTAAAAAGACCGTATAAATTAAAAACAAGTAAGTTTATATTCTCTCTGAACGCCCACTATCCTGACTGGCCACCGACTTCAGGCCAATATCAGTGTACTTCAGGCGGGGGAAGAGAGGGACTTCCGTTGCACTCTGCTACCAGTGCTCTTGAAGGCGGTATGCCCGTCACGATGAAGCCCCGGAAATTTCCCTTGATGTAAACTCTTGTTTGTTAGTCCTCACTGTCTTTGAACCATCTTATGTGGCTGCAGGGGGCTCTCAGAATTAATATAGACATTTTTCCAACAGCTTGATTTTTTATGTTGCGTTCAATCACTAAAAAACAATCCTGGCCCCACGGGATGTATCACGGGACCCTTTTTGTGTATCTCAGCTCTGATTCATGGCTTTCCATATGAACAGTTAATTTACTTCCAGAGTTTGGTATGAAAAGACGCGTTTTCATTATTCTCTAGAAATGTAGGCTCCAGTGTTCCTAAGTATTCATTTTTCATTTCAACTTCATGAAACTCATCCATTAGGTACTATGGCTATTAGGGAGCCCAGGTCAAGGAACAGGTGGGGTGGGAGGCAACATACAAATTCACTCCGGCACACACTCATCCACTCACAGCAAAACAACACACAAAATGTCATACATCGGGCCGATATCAGATTCCTACATCCATCCGCTATGAAGATGCTTCCTCAGGGATTGTTTAAAGCTGAGGAGTGAGGCATCCTTAGCCGCCGCTGGGAAGCCATTAAAAGCTGTTGTAGCACGGTACGTATAAAATATCTTCCAATTCTCCGTTCATGTGCGCGGGAGGCACAGGTTTCCGTCCTGCCGAGTCGTACAGTCTCTAAATTCTCGCCTGGCTACGAACTGACGCATCAGACCTGCAGCCGGCTCGCCCGTTACCATCACCGTTTCAGCAGACACAGAGTGGTAGGTTAAAGCTCACGTACAGGCACCCATCCTAGGTCACGTACTGCGTCGCTGATGTGAGCTCTCTTCGTACGGCCGGTAACCACACGAGCACCGAATTGATTATTTCGGAACGCGATGCGCGGTGCAGCTGCCGTAAACAATTATACTGTACTGCAGCACGGACCAGATCAGGCTGTCTACAATTTGTTTAATGGTATCCTTAGGTAGACGGTGTCGGGCATGATGTAGTCCAAGGAGCTGGCATTGGCAAACGCGAGCCTGCTCCTAATTAGCAAACGCGAGCAGGCGGGAGTCGGGTTGTCCCGATAGCTCATTTGGTAGAGCGTTGAACTCCGGCCCTCTTCTCAGAAGACCATGCAGTTGCAGTCAAGGGTGTCGCCATGGAATTTGTACTGGGGGGGGGCGGACCCTGAACGGGGGGGCTGGGATGCGTTGGGTGTCTGTGAAAACGCTAACAACGATGAACTTCACTGACACATTTCCGTAGGTTCGCGTAGGTATTATGGAAAATGCCAATAGCCTAGTTGAAGTCCCAGCAATTTTGGGGGTCGTCTCCCCTGATCCAAGAGTTGGGCGAGCTTGCTCCCTTTCCCTCCCACTTTTGACGCCCTTGGTGGCAGTGCACGGCTGAATGTGTGGAACTGGTTCTCCAGAGGCTTGTAGTGTCTCAAGAGAATATTGAGCGAGTGTAAATATTAAGATAGATCTTGAGATAACGCGGCAATTAATATTTATGCGAGGTAGGTCGGCTGGAAGCTGACTGTTGATAGGGTGACTGATTGGGGCGTTTTACCTTTGCTTTGCGAGCGGGAAACAGTGTTCAAATAAATCTATCATTGCGGGAATTGCTCGTTCAGTGTGAGATCCGGGTCTCCGAGTTACTTCATCACTTTAGAAATACTCTGATCCAAAAATCCGAAATATAATTACATAAGAAGTAAACAAAAGTGTAACTGACTTGCAGAGACGTGGTTCGGCTGTTGTTCTGAGGATGGCCTATATGCAGAGACGTGGTTCGTTGCTCTGATGACGACAACAATTCGGTACTGCGTATCAATTTCTGGCATTGTCTGCGTCACACAAATTCACAAGGTGAAGGCTATTAGTTTTTGTGCAAGGGTAATCACCGGAATGAGAAAGTACGAAAACTTATTTCAGGAAGCAAGGCTGCTGGGCTTTTTTAACACCCGGTAAGCTCGTTGAGCATTATCAGCTCTGTGTAGACACGAGTTTAATAAACACGGGTGAGCCAAAAGCGATGCAAGAAATGTTCAGTTGTACTGAAAACCACCAAACGCGACAGAATGGTCACCTGGGTCCGCCGCGGCCACGGACTGAGGCTAGAGAACGGAGAATTGCCTGTGTCGTGGCAACATACAACAGGCGTGCCCGTGCCATACGTAATTCCACCAGTTCTTGGTTTAACACGCGCATTGGCGGGGGTCTGAGCCACCTTTGCATTGACGGGGGCGGGTACCCGCCCCTAAGATCTCGAGAACCACGGTAGGTAGCGAAAAACGGTAAACGGCGTTGGGCTGCCCATCCACTTCTCCATCGAAAACATTTGTACAATTTTTTTATCAGGTCACATTTAAGGTCACGAGAGGTCAAAACATGCCCGTCATAGGGATAACATGTAAATTCAGTTTTTCGTCTATTACATCTGAACAAGTAAAGATAGAGCAAAACGACTTGAACTGTATGAATCCTCTTAGCAAGTCGAATCGAATGATGTATAATTTGACCTTGCTAGGTCAAATCAAGGATTTGACCTGACCTGAGGTCAGGTCAGGGTCAAATTATATAAAATGCATATCATTAGAACCGCAAAGCCCAGGCAAGTCTAATGCAGCTAAAATAAATGCTCTATCACCATCCGTTACTGAGTTATTCCGTAAAAACCATTTTTCCCATGTATTTCCAATGGAGAGGTCATTCCTCGTACCTGACCTTAGGTCATCGATATAAAAAATACCGGAACATATTTTAGAGAACTCGGTAGGGCCATTATGTGATATGAGTTTCAATCGGATAAGTTCACCCTGCTCCGACTTATGCTATCTTAAACTTCTTTTGAGGTCTGGTCACTTGACCTGTACTGGTGACCTGACCTGAGATGACCTAACCTTAAAATTTTCACAGAAGTTGTAAAAATGATGAGGGAAAAGGTATACCAAGTACGGCGGCGCTACGCGCCGCCCTTTTTACTATCTCCGAAAAACCCGAGGGGGCGGGTACCCGCCTCCCGTCAATGCACGTGTTAAACACAGTTTGTCTGCACTACTAAGGAACGATTCACGATTGTCGAATCATCTTTCACGTTTTCATTGCTTAGCAAATCAGTTTATAACTCATTATCGACGCATTATACTGATTAATTTTTTTAATGTTTACTATGCGCTTTTGTTTTTTTACATTAACCAGACTTCCTTATGTCTTGTTTTAGGCACGCTACAGCGGCGGATACATAAGTTGGGGCTAGGAGGCTCAAGCCCTCCCCCGAAATCTCTGAGTGCCTGTAGCTAATATATAGCCGGAGGCTGTTTCGAGGCAATGGCGGGGAGGCTCGAGCCTCCCTATCTCACCCAGAAATTTTGTCCTGCATCCGTCACTGGTTCGCACTTAGTGACATGTTTAGGAGTTGAATATTTGGTTTGGTTGAGTATTTGAACTTTCAGTTATTCCGATACTGTTTTTGGGATTAGAGTTTCGGCAATGTTTTGATTCTGGTACTTATAAAGACACGCATGTTTTCCAAAACAAAGAGTGAGGTTCTATAGAGAAATGGTCTCCGCTGGAAAATGCAATGGCGGGGAATCTTAAAGCTAGTTGTGACCCTGCGTGATGAAGCTTATGAAGCTTAGGACCGATGGTAGCTGTGCACAATTCTACCTGTGAATGAGAAAGAGTTGATGTTTATTGTCCATTACGTTGCACTTTTCGATGACGAAAATAAAGTGTGATAAAAATTTTTAGGAGTTGAATATAACTAATTTTGTGTGTGTCCAGCGCGGCGAGTGTCTTGATTACTTCTGGATGTGAGAGTTATTTGTTATTCTTTTTATATGTTGTTATTAGCTATCTGTTGACCCTAGTTTTTCTTACGTGGGAACTGAAAAGCCTCAAATGTAAGAGGAGGAATCCGATACCCCGGTAATACTCCGATAATCTGGTCCGGCCGTGGTTCTGAGGATGGCTGACATGAAGAAACGTAGTTCGGCCGTGGTTCTAAGGATAGCTGAAATGCAGAGATGTGTTGCGGCCGTGGTTCTGACAATGTATGTAGAGACGTGGTTCGGCCGTGGCTCTGTCGATGGATAGCATGCAGAGACGTGATTTGGCCGTGGTTCTGACCATGTATGTAGAGACGTAGTTGGGCCGTGGTCCCGCAAGGTAACGTGCTGCCGCAGAGTTCACCTCTGAGTCACACACTACGCCAGTGGGTGATTATCCTCATCACCAATTATTTGTGAATGGGACTAGTTGTTTGCGGTACTCACTTGCACTTGCTCTCTCAGGGGCCGACTGGTACGAATGTTTTGACCTGGAAGTGCCGGCCGTGGCCGGCTCGGCTCTCACCCTGCGGCTGTCAGTAAAGTTCGCCGGCAGCACCAGCTACTCCATCAGCGACGAGCACCGCGTCTCTGTCGGGTGAGCGTTGCCGAGTTCCTCTGGTGTAATTAACTCACAATTCATTGGTGAATGTCTGGTTAAATATATTTGCTGTTGGATATGTAATGCTACTTGGAGATGATACGGGAGAGAAACGAGGTCCAAAACGAATGGGCTTCTCTTATAGTACTACAGAGACAGAAGCAAAAACCCCCATTAAAATTGGGAGTATCCATAGAACATGTACAGTACACAAATAAAAGAAGGTAAAATACTCAGATTGAGTGAGTCCCACAATTTATCATTTCTTCATGGCGATACAAAAGGTCACAGTATCATACGCGTTCACCGCTTCAAGTAATTGCAACATGAGTCGGCAGCACGAAGTTCTGTGCTAATTTAATTCTGAACATGCTTTTCGGCTCGCGTGAAATATTTTTCATTCCAATATGTATGTATTTTTGTTCCAACATGTCCACAAAAACTTAGTAACTTCCTCTTGGATTCCCTTTCATGTTCTGGCATTTTCAGGCTGTGTTCAGGTTTTGTACAAATTGATTGGCAGGGTAATACCACCCATTTTTTTACTCTCATATTCCGATTGTGATCTTTGAACAATACGAATTCGTAGGCATGCCTGTTGGTTGGTCTCAAACGAAAATAAATAGTCACCTTCTTGTGTTGTCATCTGTGCGTTTTAAACAGGGAATTTTTAAAGGAAAAATAAGTGGGAGAGGGGGCATTTCTTGTGCTGGCCGTTATAGTGTCTAAAGGGAATCAAGACCGCACTTGGAGGAGGACGTGTTCTTGTTAAATTTTTTCCTCATTTTTGTAGTATTCCATATCCTAGCGATTATAAGTGCTGCCCAGGGCTGCCAGGCTTTTTGGCGGAAAAAGGCCAAACCTAGTCAAAAAGGTCAAATTTTATTTTAACTAAAATGGCCAAATAAATACCACCAAAGTCAGATTTGAGGCGAAAACAACCCCTAACGGTAGTCACAAACTGACAAAAAAAAACGACAGAACGCTCTTGTATCAGTGTTTAAAACTAGTTGGGGGTTTTTGTAAAATTGACAGTCTGATATTGACGTTGCAGCAATATTTTTTAGCGCACTACCCATATAATAGGAAGCCAGGAGTGCCCTTCCGATTCGGCGTGGCCATCAGATGATTTGATCCACAGAACCAGAACATTTGTTAGCATCATCAATTATTTGTGGGGGGGGGGCTTGGCCGCACTACTCCCCGCTAACATTTGATATTTTTCCTGTTCTTTCAACTGTGATTTTTTTGCTCTTCAACAGTGGCAGATCTAGGATTTTGGTAAGTGGGAGAGCGCAGACCCTCACAAGGCGCCTTTTGTCATCAACTTTTCACCCAATGGGCGCCTTTAGTATCGCATCCTTCGCGTCCGGCTCTCGTTGGCCGCCATTTTTGTGGATCGTGTTTTTCACGAAGTTTTGTCCCTCCCTCCCACCGCCATAACAGTTTTTCTCTTGCTTTGCTGCTTTTTTGGTGTCAAAAAATCTTATTCAAGAGCGGAAAAGGCCAAAAGAAACCATATTTATACAAGTGACAAACCAAAAATAGCTTATGTGCCAGCTACTAGAAAAAGGGCCAAGAAGACCAGATTCTAAGAAAATGCCAATGGAAAAACCACGGGGCCAAACACGACAAAAAGCCAAATTCAAGATATTTGGCCACAAAATGGCTACTCTGTCTGCCCTGATGCTACCGCAATGTATTCCAAATGAATAAACTATTTTCTTATTTTTCTTTATGAGTGTGGCAAGGTAAAAAAATTCCTAAAGTATTGAACAAATGTGGTTTATAGTCTAAATCGAGACAAATTTTTGTATGTACATACCTTCTAAGATGTGTGGATTTTGCTTTCAAAATTATCTTGGGAGTATTGTGCAAAAACCAGTAAATACTTTCTTTGGGGTTTATCGACACACCAACTGCAAGGGTCATATGGCGTCGCAAACTCCTCTTTCACTGTTGGAAGGGTTTCTCAGGAGCCAGCTTGCTCCTTGTTCAGGGTAGCTGCTGGCCCTTGAACCCGGGTCGGCTGCGTGGAAGTACGCTCACCACTCACTAACGCGCTCCCTGACGAAGGACTCTGGCCGAATATCTCTCCCAATTCTCAACATCAAGGAATGGATGAGAAAAGCCAACTAAAAACTTATCAACTTAACAGAAAAAAATTAATGCAGCGGTCTCACGATAAATTTCACGTATACTACTACCACAATAATAAATGAATAGGCCAAACGCTTCACACCGCTACACCAGCCACCAGTCTGGTGCGCTTTGACACACCGTGCTCCGCCTAATCCACGAACGAGCTCTGAGCGCTGACAACTGACCGCGTGTGAAATGAGAGCAACATGCAATCCCACCGTACTGGCTGGGGCGTGGGCTTTCGGTCGAATAGAACACGATGGTTGATTGGCTGTAGGCTACCTCCAGCGCTGTGATTAGTTGGTGCTGAGGCTGCTTTGCCGGGATTTCCGGTAACTACGCGCCTTGTTTCGTTTCTGCACGATGGAGCAGAATTACTGGTGGAAATTTGTTAAAGGGCGATACGCGAACAAAATTTGTATTGGCTAGATCAAAAGGTCTCAAAAAGTTGTTTCAGAAGTCCTATTCTCATTTTTGCGAATTCGGCGTGCAAATGTCTTAAAATTGCTCTCAAAGTCAAAATTTCAAGACGAATTTACCGGTACACCTCTTATCGATGTAAGTGACGTACCCTTGGCTAAGGCTATCAAAATCTCTAAAAAATCCGGTCCCATTTTTCCTAAGCAGTGACTTTAAGGCTTAAAACTATTAAATAAAAAGTTATTTTAAAAAGGTACAGCCAAAATAATATTAAAACAAAAATATAGGACTTTTAAGAAATCACAATTGACCAATCAGAACGTACAGCCACCACATAGGGGAGTCACGTGACCTTTCTGACGCCAAAGTTTTGTCATTCTGGGGCTGAAGCAGAAAACGACTCAAGACCCGAGGTACGAAACGGCTGAAGACTTGAGTAATTATGTGTTTTCCGTTTCTAGGGCGAACTAATTCATGTTGTATTTTTAAAGGCTATGTAAAATTAATTCAAATACAAATACAGGAGAACAGACATTTGTATTACAAAACAATACTTTTCAACTTTAAATAGTTTTTGAAAATTAAGTTATGCGTGAAGGTTTCAGCATTTTATCGAAACTGTTAACCTATTTCAATAATAAGTGAGTGGCCTCCCAAAATTTTGCCGAAGATACAAAAATAATTGACAGTTCCGTAAGCAGGATTTTTCAAATAGCAAGAAACCACAATAATAATTTTTCGCATATCTCCCTTTAACACAATTTTTGTGGTTTGGCAATTTTGAACGAGCAATAGAACAAAATAATTGTTATCGGTCGGTGTTTTGTCTTATTTTCGTTAGGTGAGTTTGCGTTCGTTCAATTTTAAGTCATCTGCCTATTTCACTGAGGGCCAATTTCCGGGCACTGGGGGGAATTTCGGCCGACTGGGGAGGGGGGTGCAAATGGCTCCCCAGCTAAAATGTTAAATGGTTTGGTTGCAAAGGTATGCAGAAAATCTACCAGCAGACCCACAGTGTGGAATTTGGTCATGTAACTAGTTTGGCTGGACCCTGTTACGATACAAGGCCGTAGTAATCGACAAACTTCTGGACGGACCAGTGCGACTTACCTATCATGTGTTTGTGCAGTAAGGTGATGGAAATTACTGCAAATTTTTTAAGGTGCATGATAGATACTTTCCAAAATATGCCCCTATATCTAAGGTTAATACGTGAAAATTCAAGCATCCTCCGTGTCTAGGAAGGATGGGCGTATCTACAATCTGTTACACCATGCTGGTTTTGATGAACCCTTTCATGTCTGTGCAGAAAACAGCCAGGTTCAAATATGGTCCTGACAAAAATATGGGAAATTGTTTTTGATTGCACCTATTTATTTGGTTCTGTCTGTCTCACTTGATCCATTAGTAAATATGTTTTCATTACCTCAGCTTTTAAATCATTTTTACTTGGTACACAAAGGCTTCAAGTCGCCTTTACCAATTCTCAGTTCACTAATAAAGACGAAGACGAGACCAAAAAGCTGTTGAATTAGAAGCCGTTTTCCCTCGTCAACGGCTTGCTTCTGGCATGCTTTATACCGACTTAGAATGACCAGCATAGTGAATGGCGACTTTTCGTGAGGGCAAACATTTTCACCGCTGGTTGTGGGGGAACTAGGAGTGACTCAGAGATAACATTAGCGTCTTTGCAGTACGTTGAAACATTAGGCCTACGATATCAAATCACATTCGAGGTCAAGACTGCATTGAACAGATACTCTCTGATTCCTGGGCGCCTGACCACTCAACGACATCTGATTGGTTTTCCCGAAGCCTGTTTATTACACTACACTGTTCTGGAAGCTATCTCGGAACATTGCAGGCCTCCTAATTTTACTCTAAACGCGTGGCGCTATATAACCACTAAGGTTGGTGCGCCCTTAAGCCCCAACAGTGACGGATCCAAGGGGGGCCCAGGGGCCCGGGCCCCCCTTAGCTCCGAAGCGCCCCAGTAAAGCTCAGCTCATATCGGGCGCCGAAGGCGCCCGATATGAGCGGCGCGCCTGTACCCATTTCGTGCGCCAAGGTGGTAGATACCACTTATTCCACTTGAATGAACACATACTCCTTAAAACCATGGCAAAGCGCCCCTGCCCAAACACTAGACGCCTTTACTGGTCTTTTGCGCCCCAGCAAAATGTTGAAGATGAAATTTAGAAAGCTAACAAAAGAGCCCCGGCAAAGAAAAGGCGCCACTAGATAGCAAGATTGCGCCATGGGGAACTAATGTACCACTGAGTAGCCTAGGCGCCCCCTGGATGAAGTGCCCCTGGGTAGCCTAGGCGCCCCCTGGATGAAGCGCCCTACGGATACCATATGCGCCCTTGGCTAGGAAAGGCGCCCTGGGCAGCAAAGGCAAATCTTGGTAACATAGGTGAACTGGACAGCATAAGCGCTCTTTAGATAGAAATAGGCGCATTAGGAAAATAAAACGCTCACCTTCGGTAGAAAAAGGCGCCCTTTGATAGCCTAGGCGCCCACTGGAAAAAAGCGCCCTACGGATGTCATTTGTCATATGCACCCTTGGATAGCAAAGGCGCCCCTGGACAGCAAAGGCTCCCTGGGTAGCAAAGGTGCCCCTAGGAAGGCACCCCTTCGATAGAAACCCGCCTTTGGATAGTCTAGGCGCCCCCTGGATGAAGCGAACTACGGATATCATATGCGCCCTTGGTTAGGAAAGGCGCCCCTGGGCAGCAAAGGCAAATCTTGGTATCATAAGTACCCCGGACAGCATAAGCGCCCCTTAGATAGAAGTAGGCGCTTTAGAAAAATAAAATGCTCACTTTGGGTAAAAAAAGGCGCCCTTTGATAGCCTAGGCACCCACTGGAAAAAGCGCCCTAAGGATGTCATATGCACCCTTGGATAGCAAAGGCGCCCCTGGACAGCAAAGACAACCGTGGATAACACAAGTGCTGTGGACAGCAAAGGCGCCCCTAGGATGGCAGCCCTTCGATAAAAAAACCGCCTTTGTGTAGCCTAGGCGCCCCCTGGATGAAGCGCCCTACGGATATCATATGCGCCCTTGGCTAGGAAAGGCGCCAATGGGCTGCAAAGGCAAATCATGGTAACATAGGTGCCCTGGACAGCATAAACGCCCCTGAGATAGAAATAGGCGCTTTAGAAAATAAAATGCTCACCTTGGGTAGAAAAAGGCGCCCTTTGATAGCCTAGGCACCCACTGGAAAAAGCACCCTACGGATGTCATATGCACCCTTGGATAGCAAAAGGCGCCCCTGGACAGCAAAGACAACCCTAAGTGCTGTGGACAGCAAAGGCGCCCCTGGGTAGCAAAGGCGCCCCCTAGGAAGGCACCCTTTCGATAGAAAAACCGCCTTTAGATAGCCTAGGCGCCCCCTGGATGAAGCGCCCTACGGATACTATATGCGCCCTTGGCTAGGAAAAGGCGCCCCTGGGCAGTAAAGGCAAATCTTGGTAACATAGGTGCCCTGGGCAGCATAAGCGCCCCTTAGAAAGAAATGGGCGCTTTAGGAAAATAAAATGCTCACCTTGGGTAGAAAAGGCGCCCTTTGATAGCCTAGGTGCCCACTGGAAAAAGCCCCTACGGAAGTCATATGCACCGCACCCTTGGATAGCAAAGGCGCCCCTGGACAGCAAAGACAACCCTAATTGCTGTGGACAGCAAAGGCGCCCCTGGGTAGCAAAGGCGCCCCTAGGAAGGCACCCCTTCGATAGAAAAACCGCCTTTAGATAGCCTAGGCGCCCCCTGGATGAAGCGCCCTACGGATACTATATGCGCCCTTGGCTAGGAAAAAGGCGCCCCCGGGCAGTAAAGGCAAATCTTGGTAACATAGGTGCCCCTGGCAGCATAAGAGCCCCTTAGATAGAAATGGGCGCTTTAGGAAAATAAAATGCTCACCTTGGGTAGAAAAGGCGCCCTTTGATAGCTTAGGCGCCCACTGGAAAAAGCGCCTACGGATGTCATATGCACCCTTGGATAGCAAAGGCGCCCCTGGACAGCAAATACAACCCTGGATAACACAAGTGCCGTGGACAGCAAAGGCGCCCCTGGGCAGCAAAGGCGCTCCTAGGAAGGCACCCCTTCGATAGAAAAGCCGCCTTTGGATAGCCTAGACGCCCCCTGGATAAACTAGGAGCCCGAGAAGGAAAACAAGTGCCCCACTGGGAAGTACAGGCGCCCTCTGTATAACATAGATGTCCCTTATCCACCTTCAGCTGCCCTGCATTGGAGCAGCGCCCCCAAGAGCAAAGGCGCCCCTGGACAAAAAGCCGCCTCCTGGTATCAAAGCCGCTCCTAGATAACATATGCGCCCCTTAGATAGGAATAGGCGCTCCAGGAAAGCAAAATGCGCCCCTTGGTTAAGAAAGGTGCCCTTGGATAGCAAATGCGTCCCTGGACAACAAAGGCAAATCTGGGAAACATAAGTGCCCTGGACAGAATAGGAGCCCCTTAGATAGAAATAGGCACTTCAGGAAAATAAATGCAACCCTTGGATAGAAAAAGTGCCCTTTGATAGTCCAGGCGCCCACTGGATAAGGCGCCGACGGATATCATATGCACTTTTAGATAGCATAGGCGCCACTGGACAGCAAAGACAACCCTGGATAACACAAGTGCTTTGGACAGCAAAGGCGCCCCTGGATAGCAAAGGCGCCCCTAGGAAGGCACCCCTTCGAAAGCAAAGGCGCCTTTGGATAGCCTATGCGCTCCCTAGATAAACTAGGTGCCTGAGAAGGAAAATGAGCGCCCCATTGGAAAGTACAGGCTCCCCCTGTATGACATAGATACAGATACAGATACAGATTTATTCGAATAGGGTCCACATCATGCATGGTTTTTCACCCATTCACGTCAGTTATTAAAAAAGTAAACAAACAGGTCAAATTCGACAGACACGCACACCATCACTCATAAAATCTGCCTTGTTGAGAAGCTTAACAATTTTAAAACAAAAAAGTTATCAAAACGAGACCGATAAAAGAACGCTAGAAAAATGTAAAGAAAAACCTTAAACAACGCCTAAAACAAGCCTAAAAACTGCGTTCCCTTGAACAAGCCACCATCACTAATTTAAAAGATTTGGTAACATTTCCTTGAGCTGCGCCTTAAACTGCGGTGAACCAGGCACCAGTCCCGTTCTGTTCAGCAGGGTTACACCTCTGAAACACAGACGTCTCCTACCAGCCTCTGTTCGGATCCGCGGCAAGGTCCATTGACCAGCGTTCCTGGTGTTGTGCTGATGCACTTGGTTGGCCCGGTGCCCGATCGTTCCTTTCAGATAAAGTGGCTGACCTGACACTAAAATTCTCTCAATGGCACACACGGTATGGTAGCCTATCATCTCGTCAGCCGTTGGCCATCCTAGCTGCCTTACTGCATCTGATATGTGATCGTAACGTCGCTTTCCAGTGACAACACGTGCACAAAAAGTTTATCATTTTTTGCACACGATGTTTTTGAGACGCACCACATGAACCATACAGAGACAAACAGTACCGCAGTATCGAAATAACGAGCGCTTCTACAATGGTCTTCAGTACGGCTTTGGGTATCACGTGGCGTGTGTGACTCAAGGCAACGAGGAGTCCAGTACACTTGTGCGTGATATTGTCAACGTGATTTTGAAAGTTGAGATGCCGATCCATGATTAAGCCCAAGTTCTTGACTATTCTCGCGTCTCTGATAACTGTGCCACAAAAATTGAGCGATACTGGAGGCAAATCACGAAGCATCGCTGGTGAGCCGAGAACGAGCATTTGGGTTTTGTCAGTGTTAAGCTTCATACCGTTGTGACAGAACCAGGAATATATCGAGTTGAGTGCAATCTGCATACGAGCCACTATTTGCTGCAAATCTCGCCTATTACCACTCACGAGTACTTGCGTATCGTCGGCGTACTGAATTATGGTTACGTCATCATTGACGCCCAGGCTAAGGTCATTTGCGTACAACATGTACAGCAAGCATGAGGTGGCCCCACCTTGATAGACACCAATGTTGTTTTTGCGACTTTTTGAGATCGAAAGTGTGCCGTCAGGCTCTCTTATTTGGACCTGCTGCGTGTGACCGGTGAGATAGTTACGGAACCACTGGGTATCTATGCCATAAACTATGAGTTTTTTTAGCAATTTAGAATGAGGAACAACGTCAAAGCATTTCGAAAGGTCCAATAGCACCAATATAGAAATTTCACTCCTGTCCATGGCCAAAAGCACCTTGTCTGTAATAACATGCAGAGCTGATTCCGTAGAGTAACACTTTTGATAACCATGCTGAGCGTCAGAAAGGAGATGGTTGTCTTCCAGATATTTAGAAAGCTGTTGCTGAACAATTCGTTCTACTAGTTTCATGATCGCTGGAAGTATCGATATTGGCCTAGTTTCAGATGGTTTTTTGCTTGTTCTGGTTTTCGGTATTGGGGTCACTATCGCATGTTTCCATGTTTGAGGGACTGCACCGGAAATAAGGCTAGAATTTACTACATCAAGAAGAGGTTCCCCAACCCCATAAAAGAACTTTTGAAGCATGTCTATGCTGATCCCGTCAACTCCTGTAGACTTAGAAGGCTTCATAGACGCTAGTGTTAGACATAGTGCAGTCATGTCTATTGGCTGAACTTTAAATGAGCTAGTAGTTACTCGTGGCATTAACATTGTAACTGGCGCTGTGGGTGCAGGAACGCTGGCTGCAGTGGTAGGTCCTACAGTAACGTAAAAATCATTTAATGCGTCAGGCGTGATCTGTGGGAAGCTCATCTGCTGTTGTTTGCTACCGATAACAGGGCGCAACACCCGCCAGAGACCACCGCGTCCACCCCGGCTGATTTCCCTCTCGTACAGCGCAACGCTATCCTTGCGAATGGCAGAACGGCAGAGGCGGTTTATGCGTTGGTATTCGGCCGGGTCACCTGAAGTGAGAGCTGCACGACGATTATGTATGAGAAGCTGAGTTTCTGTCGATACTGGTGGTGCCTTGTACCGTCTTTGGTTTATTTTCCGGCGTGGTGCTACCATGTTTAAATGATGTATGAATGTGTGGTGAAAGCCAAGCCATTTTTGTTCGGTAGAATGGGCGTAAGAAACCTGTGTCCAATCAACTGTCCGAAGCTCAGAGTTGAATGCTGATATGTCAACACTCTTAAGAGACCTACTTATCACATTGGACACATTGGGAGATCGAACTGGCTTGTCATGACACAAAACAATTCTAGTAAAATCATGAGGCCCGCCGTAATGACACCTGGTGACTCCGACACGGCGAACCAAATCCGGTCGGTTTGTGGCTATAACGTCGATGAGGCTGGCCGCCGGGCGGTAGGTTGGACGGATTTTGTTTGCGACATGTAAGTTATACATTGAAAACAGATTCTGTATGTCGCGGCGGTCATTTCTAAATCTGAACAGACAGCGGTTTATATCGCCAGCTATTACAACAGTCGACTTTGGGTGATTTGCTAACATAAACTGTATCTGATGCTCCAGATCATCAAAGTCCACAGAAACCTGTCGTTCACTGGTATTAGGGACACGATACACCGAAGCCACTAATACGGATTGTCGTTTATCTATGCGGACCAATATCCAAATGATTTCAAGCCTTGAGTCCTCAATACCAGAATCAGGAGTCGTGAGTATTTCACACTTCAGACTCTCACGCACAAGGATAGCAACACCACCTCTCCCTGAGATAAATTCAGTTTGTCTGGTCGATCTTGTCGAAAAAGTTGGTAACCCTTCACTGATACGAGCCTGTCCGGTACGTTTGGTGTAAGCCACACTTCGCTTAGAGCTAAAATATCAAATCCATAGACACTGTCGATGTCCTTGCGAAGTTCTGGGAGTTTTGGTTTGTAGGACTGGATGTTTAAATGTCCGATGATAAGACGGCTGGTCCCACTATAGCGGCGCCAGTTGACACCGCCTCTCCGTCCTCGACGTCTTGACGCGCCTCTGCCACCGGCTGCCCGCTGACCCGCTGATAGATGTCCCTTATCCATCTTCAGCTACCCTGGATTGGAGCAGCGCCCCTCAAGAGCAAAGGCGTCGCTGGACAAAAAGGCGTCTCTGTATATCAAGGGCACTCCTAGATAATATATGCACTCCTTACATAGAAATAGGCACTTCAGGGAAGTGAAAGGCGGCCTTTGGTTAGGACGGCGCCCTTGGACAGCCTAGGCGCCCTCTGCATAAAGCACCCTACAGATATCATATGCGCCCTTGGATAGCAAAGGCGCCCCTGGACAGCAAAGTTAACCCTTCTTGAAATAGATGATCTGGACAGCATAGGCGGCCATGGATAAACTAGGCGCCTGAGAAAGAAAACAAGCGCCTCACCTGAGAGTACAGGCGCCCCCAGGATATCATAGGTGTCCCTTTCCATCTTCAGCTGCCCTACTGTCTATGGTTTGGCACACCTGTCTGACAGTCGCGCGCTCTGTTACAGGGCTCGAGCGCTCAATTTGAGCATGGACCGCCTTTAACCACATTTCATTAACCTATAACTGAAGGCTTAGTGCTCCATCGCTGCAACCGGGTGCCTTTTTCAGTATGTGCGCCCCGTTTCCGAGAACGCTGCCCTCACCAACCAGCAGTCCTCCCCGCTCAGCAGATGAGCGCCTCTTTCTGATAACTAGGCACTTTATTTCAGTGTTCGAGTGCCTTATTTTAGAATTCTTATTCTCCATCTATTTTGGGCTCCTCCTGGATTGCAGAGGCGCCCCCTCAAGTGCAAAGGCGCACCTGGATAGAAAAGTGCGCCCCATGTCTGCAAAGGCGCTCCAAGATAGCATATGTTCCCCTTAGATGGAAATAAGCACTCCAGGAAAGTAAAATGCTGCCTTTGGGTAGCAAAGGTGCCCCTTAACAGCGAAGGCAGCCCTAGATAAAAAAGGTTCTCTGGACAGCATAGGTGCCCTTGGATAAACTGGTGCCCGGAAGAGAAAAATAGCGCCTCACCGGAGACAAAAAGCACCCCAGGATAACGTAGGGGCATGTATTTCAATCATGTCTGTGATTGAAAAATACACCTAGACAGCATATGCGCCCCTGGATAGAAAGACACCCCTGGGCAGTAACGCCGCCCCTGGAAAGCAATAGTGCGCCCCTGTGGAGAAAAAAACCGCCTCCTGAATAGCCCAGGGCACCGCCCCCGAAATATCAGATGCCCGTGGATAGAACAGACTGCCTTGAATAAAACAGCGGCCCTGGATAGTAAAGGCGCCCTTTGATAGCATAAGCGTTCCTTAGCAACAATATGGGCGCTACATGAGCTCAAGGTTCACGTGCACCTAAGCCCAATAATAGAGCAATCAATCGATGCCGAAGCACTCCTTAAAGCACGGGCGCCAAATTTCCTAAGAAGTAAAGGCGCCTCTGGGTAGCAAAGGCAACCCTCGACAGTGGTGTAGGTATTCCTGAATAACAGCAGCGTCCCTTGATAAGAATAGCTCCCAAGATGGCACAGGTACCCTGTTGATAGGAAAAGCGCCCCTGAATATCAGAGGCACCCTCTGAATGAGGTGCCCAGTGGAGAGCGTAAGGGCGCCCTATGGATAACAAATTGCCACCCCTGGATAGCCTAAGCGCCCCTTTCATAGGGTAGGCGCCACTGGGTATTATAGGTTACCTTGAATAAAAATACGCCCCTCAATACCATGGTGAACCTGGATAAGAAAAAAGCTCCCCTTGAGCACTGGGTATCAAAGGCACCCCCGGAACAGCAAAGATGCCCCTTGATAGCTAGGTTGCGCCCATTGGGGAGCGAAGGCGCCCCTGGGTGGCACAGGTGCCTCATCGAAGCAAAGGCCCCCCAGGGAGCATAGGTGTCCCTGATGAGCACAGGTACTCCTGGACAGCCCCTAAATGACGTTGCATGATGTTACGATTCCTATTATGACGTATGCTATTATATCAAAATAAAGGTTATTCAGTGTTTAGATCAAGGTTACAGGTCAATTTTAAAGGTCACTGGCCTTGGTGATCAAGGCTTGATCAAAGGTCATTGGTAAGCTTGGGCACAGTGCTAGTTATAGCGTAAATTAGGCATAATATGTTGGGTTGTGCCGTAATAGGTCAATGACCTTGAAGGACCTTGACCCCAAAAATTGCAGACATTGTTTAGAGCCTTCCCTTTTGGCCTCAGCCCTGTTCTAGAGTATTCGAGCCCCGTTCCGGCCCGTTGGGGGGGGTGCTTGAACACCCCCTCGAGGTCTCCCAGTGGCAGGAAAAACGTCGGCGCGAAGCGACACAGTACTTGTCACACATTATCATTGATCAATTCCGCAACTTTCCCTCAAACTTTAAGGTTGCGTCATCTCAGGTCAGGTCACCAGTGCAGGTCAAGTGACCTCACCCCAAAAAATGTTTAAGTTGGCGTAAGTAAGAAAAGGGTGAATCTATCGAATTCAAACTTGTACCATATAATGGGCCCAAAAAGTACTAATACATTTATTGCAGAATTTTTCCCATCGATGGCCTAGGGACAGGTACGAATCATGACCTCTCCATTGAAAATGCATGGGGTAAAACGAAAATTTGCCGAAAAATTGCTCTATGTCTGCAGACGCCGCTTGGAATACCCTCGGATTCCCCAAATCATGGTATCCTAGGCCTCTTTATCGGTTCATGTTGCAAGTTTAGACATGTTACCTCTGAGAGTTCATGTGGGGCTTCCTAAGCAGGTTTTAAGACTTGGGTTAATTGCTTTGCAGGAAATATTGATAAAACCCGTATTTTGATATAATTTTTATTGCTATTGTGAGTTGATTCATATGCATACTGACTATGCTAGGCTAAATGGTGACCTTGACCAAGCCTTAGGTCAGGTCATTTTTTATGTTTTGACCTAGTATAGTCATATTATGCATTATTGGATGATTTGCCGTAACGAAAGGAAGCGAAGTGTGCCTAAAAAATGATTCTAGCTCAACTCTGGCAGATGCTAGAGTATATACACAGAGACATGTTGTAAGCTTGTCTCGGGAGAGGGGCCCTAGCGCTGATCGCGGGAAAATCCCCAATGGCCCCCAGGGGCCCTCAGGGAGTCAGGAAATCTGGCGTGGGTGGAATCCGGTAGGAGGATTTTGGGTCTCCAAAATCAGCTGAGGGGTCCGTGCCAGTTAAGGGGGCCCAGATAAGGGCCGCCGACGAGCTCATTTGACCTCAGTGCCAACACAGGATTCTCAAGACCAGCGTGGGGTGCCTACCTATTTAAACGGTTTCTAAATAAGCTCAGGAACCCAAAACTAACCCAGGGGTCCAATTTTCAACTCATGGGGCCCAGACACTCTGAGGGGAACCTGCAGAAGCTCAGAAGGCCCATAAAACTAATAGGGCCAGACTAGCTGGGTGCCTCGACGAACTAGTGCCCAGATACGCACAACGGGCCCCAAACAAGCTGAAGGGATCTATATCAGTTAAACGAAAACAATACCAACCCAGGGGACCCTGACCAGCTTAACCCGCGCCCTACCGGGGGTCCGGCGCCACCTTCGCCCCACGGGGGGCATCGATGGCCCCCTCTAACTCCGAAAATATGGGCGTTAACGCAAATCTGCAAAGTGCAATAGAAAGCTCGCGTGAATTCAGTAAGAAATTAATTCACATGTTTTAGTGCTCAGGTCAATGGTTTGACCTCCAGAGGTCAAATTAGGTCAAGATCGGCTATTTTCACTCAAATATGCAATGATTAAGCAAACTGGGCATAACTCTTATGTCATTAGAGCTATTGAGGCCTGGTAAAGTACATTTGATAGGAAATTGCTAGTACTTTTCCACTATGTGGAACGTAAAGACCTCCCGCCAGTGGTTTGACCTCCAGAGGTCACCTCGTGACCTAATATGACCTGAGGTCACGAAAGGTCAAAAAGTAACCTTGCCGTATATGAAATTAAAGCCAATGACAAGACGAACACGATGGTGTTTGTTTCACCGCTCTAGCTTAATTAGGTCAAAAGTTATTGTCAAAATACTGTTTTTGACCTCAGGTGACCTTGGATGACCTTGGAAAAGTCAAAGGGCAAATATGACCCTGGGATCCGTGAAAGGGTGTCCTAAAACGCTGTTCTGAGCAGTCTGAGTATTGGCAATCATTTTTGTGGCTTTTATATCATGAAACAGCTTTTCCCCATGCCTTTCCAATGGGAAAGGTCGCCTCTTGACCTGACCTCAGGGCACGAAATCGAAAAAATCCCGGATATACACCTTGTAGACCCTGGAAGTGTCATGAAGTGTAGGAAGTTTCAAATTGATCGATTTTTAAATGTAGCTCTTACAGAGCTCTAAAGTTGAAGTGAGGTGACTTTGGTTGACCTCGTCTAGTGACCTGACCTTGGGTGACTCGGGGTAAAAAATTTCAGGGATGATGGGAAAATGATGCAGTGAGAGGTAGAGCCCTCAACCGCGGTGCTGCGCCTCGTCCTTTTTCTGCTATTCTGGAAAAACCTTAGGGGGCCATCGATGGCCCCCGGTGGGGCGAGGGTTAGGAGGGCCCTGTCTGGAATTAAATTTCAAATTTGGCCACAGAGCATACCAGTCGTTAGCTGGGCTGAAATATGCTTGATGGTAAACGTGAACATGTCCTCACTGAGAGGAAGCTTTCATGAAAATAAGCATTTACAAATCCTTTTTTAAACGCGTTCTTCATTGACACTGGCCGCCTTTTGGGTGTTAAATTGGCCAGTGGCGGATCCAAGGGGGCATAGGCGGATCCAGGATTGCCGATCGGGGGGCACCTTCCCGGGGGGCGCCATCCGGACCTGGGGGCGCCACTTATGACCGGCAAAAGCTATCAGGTAGGCGCCAAATCCTATCGGTGGCGCCGACTTTCGCATCCTGGGGGGGTGGGGGGCGCCATCGACCTTTCAGGGGGCGCCGAGGGTAGATCGGGGGCACGTGCCCCCTTGCCCCCTGGATCCGCCTATGCAAGGGGGAGGGGAAAAAGGCATTCCCCAAACGAAAAAGCTCGGGGCAAAACTGCGTTTTCGCCCCCGAAAGCGATCGACCTCCTTTTTTCCCCTACTCCTTCTTAGTTTATAAGCAAGATTTTGGTGTTCCAACTCTCAACTTCAAACAGAACATAAGTTGATAAGATGTTCCCTGGCCTGTCCCCTCGAATCCGGAAATGTAAAAAACACTGAGGATTATATATTCGGGCACAGCCCTTCATCAGAATCATGGAGTAAATATCAATAATGCTCAGTTATAGTATAGCCAGACCTCCATAGTATAGCCAGCCTTGGATGGGAAGAAGTATCTCGAGCCCATATTTTTCACCCCGTGAAGTTTTTTTTGCTTTTCGCCTCAAATACCCAAAATTCTACGGGCAAGTGATGTTGGTAGCGCAGCTATTTACTGCGTGACGTTTTTTTTTTGCTTTTCGACTTTGGTTTGCTCCTCCCAAACCGACCGGCTAGATCCGCCACTGAAATTGGCGCCCCTCAGGTTCGGCGCCCCCAGGTTCGGCGCCCTCCGAGCCTGGCCCCCCCCTTAACGAAATCCTAGATCCGTCACTGAGTCCCAATAATCAATCATTTACTCTAAACGCCTTCAGAGAAGCTTTACCGAGGGGAGACTATGTCTTCTGTTATCGTGCCACATCTGGCCTGTGAGTAACTATTCAACTGCCCTGGATGACTATGTGCTATATGGGATGACAGGTACCGCAACTCCCTTGTGTCCCGAGAGACGGTGTACATCCAGACCGACAAGGCCGTCTACAAGCCCGGCCAGAAGGTCTTTATCCGGCTTCTGGCCGTCGACGAGCGTCTGCGGCCTCTGCCGGACCCGGTAAGACGCCCGATCCTCCTCAGGGAGACTCATCTGCACTCAGTTGTACCAGAGGAGAAACAACTGGCCTAATATTCTCTTGTTTATAGTCTGCGCTCCTAGGAAAGCAATGAACAGAAATTCGGTCGGGAAGGAGGGGACATGATCTACCTCCCGACCCTAATGTCATTGATGCAGTGCACGTCTCACAAGCGACGCGCTTTTTGGGTGAGCTGGAATTGGCGAGACTACTGCTGTACATTAGGGGCGAATCAACCTTCCGAGGGCACGGCATCACCTCGTGTCGCCTGTGCATTCCTGGGAATGGGGACAGACTCGCAGTCTGCTACGATGGGGTAGGTAGCCCCCTCCATACGAGCCGGCGAGGCTGTCCCGATTTGTCGCAATCAGCGGGATGGAGGACTTATTTACCTCGAGGTAAAAAATGCACCTGAATTGTGGGCACCGCTCCGCTTGCCGCCTAGCAGAGATCGGGAAACCTACGCCATTGGAGGTTGACTGACTCGATATGTAATGATCAAGGCGCTGGGACCAATAATAATCAAATAATTGTTCGGGTTTAACGACGCACCAACTGCCAGGGCATAACGCGTCGCCAATTATCACCCTGTTGGAATGGTTTTGGGGATCAGATCAACTTATTCAGAGGCTCCACCGGGAATTGAACCCAGGACAAGTGCCTTGGAAAGCAAGGATGTTATCCACTAAGTCACCCATCCCCATCCCCCGCGCTGGAACCACTTTTTGTGAAGTGAAACACTATCACAGTGGACGTGTAAAAGGAATGAAATGAAAAATACTATAAAATACTACATACTATTCTCTCACGCTATTGTTCGCTCATCCTGCGTGCATTATTCAGTATCCAGTAACCCGGGACAGGCAGAATTGAACAGCAAGTTGCCGCTGGTGTACGCGATGCCCCCGCTCAGTACAATGACGTCATGTTATGCCGCAGTTGCTGCTGGTGTACGGAGACGTCATGTTCTGTCGCAGTTGCCGCTGGTGTACGTGATGTCCCCGCTGGGTACAGTGACGTAATGTTCTGCCGCAGTTGTTGATGTCCCCGCTGGGCACAGTGACGTCATATTCTGCTGGAGTTGCTGCTGGTGTACGTGCTGTCCCCGCTGATGTACGTGCTGTCCCCGCTGGTGTACGTGATGTCCCCGCTGGGCACAGTGACGTCATGTTCTGCGTCAGTTGCCGCTGGTGTACGCGCTGTCCCCGCTGGGCACAGTGACGTCATGCTCTGCCGCAGTTGCCGCTGGTGTACGCGCTGTCCCCGCTGGTGTACGTGACGTCATGTTCTGCCGCAGCTGCCGCTGGTGTACGTGCTGTCCCCGCTGGGTACGCGGCTGGCGCAGTGGAGGGACGTGCAGGGGCCAGCTGGTCTGACACAGCTGGAGTTCCAGCTGGACGACGACCCGGCCTTGGTGAGTTGCCTTTTGTTCAACAATCTAGCGATCAGGTACTGGAAAAATAGCAAAAGAGCGAAAAAGTGGGCTTGGTCTTCCGGTGGGGATGAGGTGATATGATGACGGATTTTCATGTCATTGGAAACCTAAGTATGCGCTGGAATGATTTTTCAGGAGTTCGAAAGTTTTATATCGGTTGCAGACGCGAACTTACATAGGTTTGGAGTTCCAGTCTTCCACTGTTTTTTTTTTAAAGAAATCGTCTATGTAGTCTATCGGCTCGGGGCTCTCCTTTCGTCTGCTTTTAGGAGGGTCGTGTCGGTTAATATTTCGTTTCTCCGTTTGAAGAGTATTCAATGATCGATACCTTGAGCACAATAGTGGTCCTGGTCTCCTTTTGTACTCTTCATCCTTCAGAGAGCCCCAAAGAAAAGACAATAAGGATTGCCCAGGGGAGGGAACCCGGCACTGGTGCCACCTCGCACAGAGCCTCCCGACGTTTGGCACCGCTGACGCCCTCAGTCTCTCTACAAGCTCTGCTGTACACATCCTAAAGCGTCCTTACTGGCTTGGATAGGTTTCATTCTCGCAAACATGCTTCTAAAGAAATAGTCCACCAGTTTTGACTTCCTTTTCAAGAGGGGCTTTTATATTATAGCCTGGTCGTGAAAATTTGCTGAATTTCTGCAAACGCGTCTGTTGTGTCGCAATTGTTTTGATAGAACGCATATAAGTTTCCGTAGCTTTTATCGAGGCTCAATTATATTGACAGATGTAACATCTCCTATATCCTACAAAACAAGGGTAATAGTTAAGTGTTTGCGGAGATATCGCTGGAGATGCATCTTGATTTCTATCTTATCTTGCCTTTACCTGTAAGCAGGTTCCTAAATTGGTGGTTAACATGGAGAAATAAATAGATAAACGAGCTGTGTCCGGGTCCATTTTCGTTCACCCTGTATGACTGTAATGCGGTTCAGGAGCACTTTTGACTTTTGAAACCCAGAATTTTCTTTCTTTCTATTCATTCTTTTTATCTAGCCGTACCTCATCAGTTGTAAATAAGCCCGAAAAGTCGAAAACATTTTACAGCAAGCTTACTAGCTCTATCGATAATTACAAATCTTAACTGTTTCACAGGGCCAGTGGAAGATTCAAGTCGGGGAGGAGTTTAGCAAAGAGTTCAACGTGGACGAGATCGTACTTCCTAAGTTCGAGGTCGAAATCAAGGGTCCATCTGTCATTTATGACCGGCAAGAAACTTCTACCTGGAGAGTTTGTGGAAAGTGAGTATGTTTCTAAATAGTGCCTACGTGATGATACACTGGAATCATGGGTGGAAATCCGGAGGGGGGTTGGAGGGTCACGACCCCCTGGATTTTGGGTCTCCCATAGGCTTTGTATAGGGCTTGCATGGCCGTACCAGTGTTAACCCACCCAGGGCCCTCTGGATCGAGAAGAGATTTCTAGCCATGACTGGAATCACAAAGTTAACATCGCTCCCGACTCCCTCGCCCCTTTTCCCCCTTCTTGCTCTTCCTCAGATACCCTTTCTGGAATAGGATAAATTTGCGTAAAACCTTGTCATGTTTTTGGGTTATTTCCCGGTAGCTGCATAGTTATTCTGCTGTGAACTTGCTTTCTTCCATCTCATACTCCCTTTAGGACCTCCCTTCGTCTGTCTCCCGCTAACAAGAACGAAATTTGATGAAGTGTTTTTGCCCTAAGGACAGCAAAACGAAACAAAAATGTTTTCGGAATTAATTGCGTCATGCATTCATATCTACTCTCACCCGAACTGCACAATTAATCATGCAGAATGAGGATGTTAAGACGCAAGTACTACAACCAAATATGAGCTTACTGTATCCAGATACATAAAAGGTGTCTTTTCCCGCGCCATCCCTCCTTCTGACTTAGTTGAGTTAGAGCCAATGTTCAAGCATCTTTAGATGTCTTTGTTTACGGTAAATTGATCACTGTATGGTGTGAGAATTGAACACAATGACAGAATGGTGCAAAACCTCTAAAAAATGGCACCATTCCCTGCAACTTTCTTAAACCGAGTCTGAAAAATTGTTTGACCGTGTTCCAGACAAGAAGGGGTCGGACGGCTTGTTATGTCTTTTTTTAAGCGATACAAGATGCCATAGCCGTGTGCAATCATTGTAATTAACACGTGCTCTTGAGGGGTCTGGGTGCCCCCCTCCACCTATTTACCCAAGGTGGCCGGTGAGCCGCTGATAGCCTAAAATACTAATATAAGTGCAATGAATGGAAAAAATAGGTCATGCAGGTTTTCCATGTAAGTATGTCTTTAATGCAAGGGTTCCAAGACTGAATAGTGTTTATCCATAGGTGGATCAAAGATTATATATATATATATATATATATATATATATATATATATATAATCACCATACAGTTCTTGACCTGGAACCACCATTCATTTCATAATTTTAAGAAATGAGAGTTGTAACAATTTTGCACAGTCTTTATGTCTATATAAGTTTGACTCGTTGTGCGAAAATCAAACAGCAGGGCCAACAGCTATGGAGGCTCTAAAATTAAAAAAGTTGAAAAATGATGTTTTCAACATCTTTTTTGCACCATCAAAATTTTGATTATTTCATGGAGTTTAGTGGGATGAAAAAATCCCGCTTTTGATTTAAAAATCGGACGGTAGATTCTAAGATCTGGCGGAGTCGAATCCGCCCCCTCCTCCCTACAAGAATAGAGGTAGCCAGGAACCTGGCATGAATAGGATTAAGTACTTCTAGATTAGCTCTCAGATCGAGACTCCCAACTCGACCCAGGAGAGTGCTAAATTGCTACGATTCTTAGGAGAAGGGGCATTTAAAACGTTTCCACAGACAGCGAATCATTTTTTATGTGAGGTCACTTGACCTGGTCTGAGTACGTTGAACATTGCATGGGAGAAATCCTGGCCTGAAATATTGCCAAAATGCTGACCATGATCAAGAAAAGGGTATGTCAAGGACAAAGGCATGACTGTCCCGTAAAAATACGGTGTTGAGCTTCCTCCCACCCCCATCACAGTGGGGCATGATTGAGTCTCGGTGGGTAGTTTGAATAAACAGTTTGATAGCGTAAATTCCACGCTACAGGATGGAGTTAGCGACAGAGTATGACATTAGCAATCAGTGGCGGATCCAGGGGAGGGGCAAAAAGGCAATTGCCCCCCCAAACGGAAAAGCTCGTGGCAAAACTATGTTTTTGCCCCCCAAAGCGATCGACCTCCTTTTTCCCCGACTCCTTTTTCGCTTGTAAGCAAGATTTTGGTGCTTCAACTCTCAACTTCAAACAGAATTAGTGAAGTTCAGTGTAAATATTGGGGCTTGGATAGGAAAAAAAGGATCTTGAGCCCATATTTTTCACCCGTGGCGTTTTTTTCCTTTTCGTCTCCAGTTCCCAAAATCCTACCGAAAAGGCATATTATAGCGCAAATTTTTCACTGCGTGACGTTTTTTTGCTTTTTGACTTTGGTTTGCCCCTCCCAAACCAACCGGCTAGATCCGCCACTGTTAGCAATTGGTGCGTCGTTAAAGGGAATGTGGCACCTTGGTCGAATCCTGGAATTTAGTGTTATTAGGCATACTTTTAGTCAAAAATAATGAAATCACTCACGATTTCTCTGAAAAATGTACAATAAGCTCAATATTTGGTTTTTAAAAATACTCCTCTAGAAAAAGAAATGAATATCAGCCTGTGGATGATGTCACGATCTGGCAACCACTACCATAGTTGAAACGCTTCAAGGGCTTCGATTGGCTGATGCTCATCGTCACGTCAGCATAAGTCGTCACACCAGTAGCTCACAACAATGGCCGCCGGCGACGGGGGGGCTGAGGGGAGGCTGGTGTCAGGTCGGTTTTAGCTTTTTTCTACTTTAAATATCGAGTTCCAAGACAAATGAAATATGGAGTTCCGGGTTTTCCGACCTGCTTTACAACTTGGCTATCTCAGTTAAACAAGCTGTAATATAGGTACATTGCCTTAGCTATATTATGGCGTAGGATATGCGTAATGCATGCTGCTATCAATCATGACACTGCCATCTTTGCAGGTACACGCATGGGAAGCCGGTCCATGGAGTTGCGAATATTTCTATATCAGTGAAAGATAGGGATTACTATCCATATTGGTTCCGCGGCAGCTCCATCAAGAAGCTGGTGGCCCGACGCAGTCAGGTAAGCCTGTTTGGTTTCATGAAGACTGATGTCCTCTGTACTGGGGAGTGGATGGCGCACATGGATTGTAGCGGGGTAAAAAAGACTAAAATATATTTATTTTGTGAATGGTGTAATATTTGAGTATGATGGGAAACAGCCAAAATATTTAAGGACATTTATTTAATGATATTGTTATTTATTGATTTATTTAATTATAAAATTTGACAACTGACTGGGGACTGTTGCCGGACGATGAAGCCCTGGCCGCTGGGTTTCCTGGTCTTTGTCCTCTGTTGCTGCTGATAATTTTTACAGCGCAGGTGACAATGCTGGGTGATTCTGCGACGCTGTTATACTCCACATCGAGAGCAGACACATACTTGGGATCAGAGACACTGCTCTCAAGCTTAATGTCCATGACTACCAGTTTAAATTCTAATCGCGTGCCTCCTTTTGTTGCAGCACACAGAGAAGAACTGCGCGGTGTTCGAGGTAGCCACCAGAGAGCTGCTGTCAGGTAGTTGCCGCCACTATTCCACGGAAGTTGAAGCAAGCGGGTCTCTGACGGAGGACGGTACTGGAGTCACCCTGGAGGCTGAAGATTTTAAATCTACCATCAGCGAAATTAAATACAAGATTGAAGGCGTAAAAGAACACCAGGAGTACGTCAAGCCAGGCCTTCCCTTCACTGATGAGGTAGGCTATTTCGCTCCTCTCAGCAATCTCACCTCTCTCATTAGCCTGCTTTACCAACTCGAGTACAGCTGTGTTATGCTGGGGTGGCTAAATCCCACGCCCAAGTGAGCGGAAAGAATACATCATCCGCTTCTAGTTTGCTTAGCAATCACTTGGGCCCAATATGCGATTTCACATTTTAGGGCCTACTCTTGAATAATTGCGGCCTTCCAACATTTGTTGCATGTGAGCTGCAGTATGATTTGCTTTTTCTGACGAGTCTATTCTTCCGGGCAAACTATATTTTCCTGAAGCCCGGAGCTGCTTTCCGTTTAACGTCACTTCCCGACCACTCACATCTTGTGACTTTTTTACTGAGCACCGTGATCATGCGAGCCTTCTTGACTCGAGGTCTCTCTGTAGACTACGAATGAAATCGAAGGAATTTATGCCACCTCTTGGGGCTGACTTGACTACTCTTGTGATGATTTTAACACACTCATAACATATGTTTAACGGTACGTACATATTCAGTGATCACTGTGTCATTTAGCCCAGGTTGTTCATATGTTGACCTTTGATGGCCACTGTTTGTTGTTAGGATGTACGTACACTGTTATACTAGATCGGCTGTTAGAGTAGTTTTATCTTTTGACCTCACCTGGCAATAGACATATGCGTGGAAAATTGAAATGAATGGAAAGTTAAACATAAGTGTATGAATAAGAGCCTTTAGTTACAGGGCAGGTCAGATTTAGTTAGACCGCGGGCCTGAGTTGTCCTATGCACTATACACGGTAAAAAAAAATTAGCACCTGACATACTAGACGGTGCTTTTGCAAGAGGCTTAGCAGGTAAGGGATGCTCATATTAGCACATACGTCGCTTAACAATGCTTGGACAAGAATGCATTATCGGTTTGCGTGTTGGATTGGCACCCACGCGCTATTATACTGTTGTTAGCTAGCACCAAATGAAGACCGTGCCTTGTCCCCGCTGATAGCATCCACACGATGCTTCAAGAAGTATTCTTTGGGTACTTGTAAAATGGCGCGAGTAAAATGGCGCGAGACCGAAGAACCCAGGCGGTGCTTGAGTCTTACATGGTGCTGACCCTGACATCTGTTAACTCAACTGCATGCTATGAGAGTGCTATCGCAGGGTCGATGAAGCATCAAAATCGAAACAGGCGCTAAAGGTAGCACCCAATATGTTTCCTTTGTGCTTGAAGAAGCACAGTTTAGATAGCCGCGCAATCTTCTCGGCGCCATTTTTGCTCGTGAGGTCAGGGTGAGCGCTAAGATCGCTCCTTGTGAAGTGTTTCCGGTGTCAACCCATTTGGCTAGTGCGCGGTGCCTGCAGCGGTGGGCCCAGCATCTCCTGCACCTACTTGTGCGACCGGCTGGAGCCCTGGAGGTAAGTCTAAATATATTTTAAATCATTTTAGATAAGGTTTTTGCAAAGCTTCCGGATGACCTCTCACAGGTCAAAGGTCCAAACTTACAACATGACCCTCGGGATTGGCCGAAGATACTACGATTACAAGGAAAAGAAGCTGCTCTAAGCCCTATCTGCAGGAATATTTTCGACCAATTTTCGTTTTCCTTATGCATTTCCAGTGGATAAATCATGACCCGTACCTGACCTCAGGTCACCGATATCGAAAATCCCGGAATATATTTTGTAGTACCCCTTGGACCCATTATGAGATACAAGTTTCAGATTGATCGATCAACCCTGTTCTTAGTTATGCAGTCCTAAACATTTTTGGATATGAGGTCACTTGACCTGGCCTGGTGACCTGACCTGAGACGACCCAACCTTAAACCTTTGAGGAAAGTTGTGCTATAGATCAAGGATAAGGTGTTCCAAACACGGCGGAGCTTTGCGCCGCAGTTTCTTCGCACTCATGGAAAAACGCGAAGGGGTGTTCAAACACCCCCATACTAGGGCGAGAGTTAAAGAGGAGCAGAGGATAAAAAGCTGCATAGGTGGAAGATGAGATGGCAAGTTCAAGAGGACTGGGACATATTGTGGAAATAATCGAGAAAAGGAGATAAGTCTAGGTACATTACCAACATGTGTGGCAATAATTTTTAATACGAAGACTAGTTCCATACAATTTTTCATGTGAAATAAAAACAAAAGTTGCCAGTTTCAATAAAAAGAACGCTGCAGGTGCTGGTCTGTGCTTCGTACTTAAAATGTTATTGTTGTCATTATAAATGGTTATGCTTGGGTCCCGCCCGATTAAAAAATCACTGGCGGATGCAGGACCCGAATTCAGGGGGAAATTCCCCGCAAAGTACCTACCATTTAACATATCATCTAATTACCATTTTTAATCCCCAGCCGCTCCGAATGTTCCTCTGCTCTTCTAATCTTACTCCACTTGGACCAGTGCCCGTCAACTTTTGAATAAATGAAGGCATATTCTTGTTTCGGAGATGGCCTTTCTGCGCTTTGTTGAAGGCCATTATTAATTGACCCCTAATTAGGTTATTTGTGCAAGACAGGGACCATATATGCTCGATAGAGAAAGCAGAATTGCACTTTCGATTAATAAAATAAATGTGTCCCAATGGGTCCTGATATTGCTCTTATTGCTTTTTTAGTCCAGAGTAAGAAATTGACACAACTGAGGCACCGTGATGAAATTCTGGTGAGCGGAAGAGATGAGGTAGGGTGGAACATGACATCTGGATGAAAAATATGTAATGTTGACCGGGGATGAGCTTCTCGCCTATTTGTTACTTGTCGGAGGAGGTTTGGGGGGAGGGAAACACTTTTCAGCCGTAGGGACATCAAAATATTGGGAGAAGGGGGAGGCCATGATATATCATGAAGTCATTTCCTTACAGTCTATTATAAATCTTGAATATTGAGGGGCATGGCCCTCCTGGCCCCTTTTGTTCCTACGGCTATGGTTCCCTCCCCTGGATCAACCAGTAACAAAAACCACCAATCGATTCCCGAAAGCGGTGTCTCTGACTTCTGCTCGGAAGTGAACATTTCAGAGGTTTAAAATTCTTTCACCACATTAATCCCAGTTGGGAGAAGATGTCGTTTTTCTTTTTTGTGGAAAGTAATGGCGAAATTTTTAAGACCTGACAAGCCTTACAGAGATCCAGTATTTTCCGAAGCATGGGCGACAAAAGCGGGCGGATGGGGAGCACATCCCCCACTCATAGGCGGATGAAGGGGGCAAAGGGGGCACGTGCCCCTCTCTCGATCACCCTCGGCGCCTCCTGAAATGGTCACGGCGCCCCCTGAAAGGTTGATGGCGCCCCCTGAAATGTTGCTTCCCACCCTCCCCCAGTATGCGAAAATTAGCGCCCCGCGATAGGATTTGGCGCCCACCAAATAGGTTTTTCCGCCCAAAAATGGCGTCCCTCTGGTCCGGATGACGTCCCTAAGAATGTGCCCTCCCATCGGTGATCCTGGATCCGCCTGTGCCCCAACTCGCAAATCTTTGGGTGACGTCCCCCTAACATTTTGGGACTGAACCTAGGTGTTTTGCGCTTACTTCCTATTGCCTTCGTGGACTTGCATGTGTTGGTGAATTCCATCGTGGTTTATGTTTTCAAAGATTAGAAAGTGCTTATAATTCGCCTCCACCACACACACTCTCACCCCCCCCAACCCATTATCAGCAGTCCGGGGTCGGTCCCCCAAGTAAACATTCCGTGGCGATGCCCCTGTTCCCAACTAATTATTAAAAAGAGGCCTTTTCTGTCCGTCAGCACATATTTGTCAGCAGGGCCCTGTAACCTCTCTCCAGAACAGCTACACGAGCGCATCAGACGTCCGCTTGATATATGTTTGCCCGTTGGAGGAATGCCCCTGCCTGGAAAATGGTACCTACTTACACGCATACATACACGTATTTCTCCAAAAGCAAACACAAACTCAAATAAACGATTAGCGCAAAAGCACAACTGTGCTTCATAGGCGGATCTAAGAATTACCGATGGTTGTGGGGCATATTGTGGAAGGGAGTGCCATCGGGATCAGAGGGGGTGCTAAAACATATCATCAGGTGGGCGTTAACACCTATTAAATACTATAACGGGACACCAATATTTGCATCCTTGGGGAGGGGGATGGGTAGCGACTTTTCAGGAGGCGCCATCGACCTTTCAGGGCGCGCCGTGACCGTTTCAGGGGGCGCCATGGGGTAGATGGGGGGGCACGTACCCCGCTTTGCCCCCTGGATCCGTCTATGCTGCGCTTCAATCGAGGCGCCTTTAGAGCTTGCCACAAATGGCATTCACATTGGCAGGCTGCTGCCGCCGTGCTGTTACCGTTCTCCCAGCAACACAACAGCACGCCGTCAGCCCGTAAGCTTCTTGGACCGGTTCCCGGGGAGAGGCTACAGCCCTGTGACGTAGGCAAAATCCTGCCCACTGATTGGTGGTGCCAAAACTGTTCTGACGGATCAGCCAGGCCTTTGAACTTCACACGTCCAGAATTTTACGCTTCCACAATCAACAGTACCTTCGCTATTTGACCAAATAGGTAATCGAATTTGCATCACTTTTGGTGCTGGACGGTCTGGTGGATTCACTCTCGGGCAAAACTTGCATCTTTATGTCGAAGCGAGTCATGGGCCCTCGTTTCATTGTAGAATGCATTCAACTTTTTACGTCATATGTCAATATGCTGCTTATATTTAATAAAGTCTTTTTTAAATAAAAATGTTAATTACATTTTATTAAATTTGTAATAAATTTGTGGTAATTTGTGGTAATACATTTGTGGTAATAATAATAGTAAGGGTGTGTTCTTTGAAACATTCCCCACCGGGAATCCCCAATGATGTCCAAATGGGCTTGCATCTGGACGTCATTGCGTTCATATTGTCACTGGGAGTCGATTTATTTGCGTCATGAACATACCGCGGCATCCTATGATCATGACGTTATCATAACTCAGATTAATTATAATTTGGTCTATCAATTTTATATCATGTAGAATTCGATTTGTCAGGCTGAGAGAGGTGAATGATGCCTTAATACATATTTCAACGTTATTCAGTAATAATTTATCGGAAATAACCTGCAATTTCCCATTATAACTTTATGGCACCTGCTTTAACCTATGGCGATCTCAATATCGAACTAACCTGAAAATGATCCTAATGACTTCGTTTCATCTCGACAATAGCTTTCGAAGGTTTGCCCCAGCTTTGCTGAGAAACGAGATACGGAGGGGAACAAGTTGTTTCCCTCCGGTGCGTGGCGCCTGGGCACCCTGTAAGGCCCGTGTTCGGTTTTTTTACAATCTGACGGGATGCGTCTGGCTCAATGATGATTTTTAATGATGCCTTAGAGTCATAGGCATGAAAACACCACAAATATTTAGAATGATGATGTTGACATTGTAATGAAATTATCTTGCTTAACACGCGCAGGTTCGAGGAGGGGGCTGATACCAACCCTCCCCCCCTAGTACGATCTCGAAAACTATGATAGATAAAAACATATCAGAAAACGGCATAAGATAGTGCGCCTTCATTTTTTCCAAAAATGTCAAATGCAGACGTGCCCTTTTTAGTAGTTCGTATGCCGACCTAAGTTCGCAAAGCGAACTCAGGCACACCTCTTCATCTGCATTTTTTGGTCAGGTCCATGTAAAGGTCACTAGAGGTCAAAGTTTGTTCTCAAGGATACAGTGAAAACGCACGTTTCATGCTGTAACAGCTGTAACAGTGCGCCGCTGTTCTTCGGCCATCTGCAAAAAGCAGCCCTAGGGCCATATGACCATATGACCAAACATATTCAATATGCATATCAATCGACTTGCAATGACAATCTCAGCGTAATGGTATCAAAACGAGAGCTCTATCACAATGAGCTGCAAAGTTGTTGACCCAAGTCTGAAAACTGCTTAAGTAGTCCCGAATGACTTCTCAGAGGTCACAGGTCAAAACTTGCAAAATGAACCTTGAGAGTGGCCTAATATACTACAGTTCCGAGAATGGGAAGTTATTCCAAGCCGGATGTGCAGAAATACCGTCCAATTCCCGTTTTCCCCATACATTTCCAATGGAGAGGTCATGATCCGTACCTGACCCTAGGTCGCTGATATCCAAAATCCCGGAATATACTTTGCAGCCCCCGGTGGGCCCATTATGTGATAGGATTATTGATTGACCTTGTTTTTAGTTATGCAGTCCTAACATTTTTTGAGGTGAGGACATCTACTGTCTTGACCTGGCCTAGTAACCTGACCTGACATCCGTGGCGGATCCAGGCCTACATTGGGGGGGGCTAGGGGACTCCAACCTCCCCCACCATTACCTGGACCAGCCTCCAGCCTATGTATTAACAATGGGGGCTAGGACATTTCGGGAGAGGGGGCTTGAGCCTCCTAGCCCCCTTTGTAACCGCCACTGTCTGAAATGATCCAAACTTAAAATTGTGAGCAAAGGTACGAAATTTATCAAGGACAAGCTGTGCCAAGTACGGCGGAGCTTCGCGCCTCCGTTTTGTCACGCCGCCGGAAAAGCTCTTGGGGGTGGTGTTCAACCACCCTCGCCCCCCTCCACGGGGGCGAGGGTTAACCCTTCTTACCTGTGCGTAACTTGGTAACTCAAGTTTATTGGTATATTTCAGAAAGCGTCTGGAAGCAGTTCTTAAAGCAAATGGGGCTGTCGGAGGACGATTTGTTCAACCGGCACGACGAGGCTGGTGGATACGCAATCATCGACGGTGAAGATGTTGTGGTGGACGGGGTGACACTCTTCCAGGGCCTCAAATGTGAAGAGGAAAAGGTGGCGGCCCTGGTACTCACCCACAGTATCATGAACCGCAAGTTCAAGAGAAGCATGGCGGCGCTGCTCTTCTATGTCCAGCGATACGTCCTGGGCATCGACGATGGCGCCAAGGCACCCCAGCGGTGTCTCCGCTTTGTGCGGCAGCTGTGATGTGTCGGCGGCCTGGTTTTTTTAACGCACTAGCTGAAGCTGATTAACGTTAACTTAAGCTGTTTAACGCACTAGCGAAGCGTAAGTCGCGTTCTGTTGCTGTCGCGTTCGTTCGCGTTCTGTTGAATAAAGACTTACCATGGTAACTAGGTTTTTACGCTCCTGACTTATCCAAAGAGTTAAAATACGGGATGGCACAACGTAATCGAAAAACGTGGTATCTGAAAACACTTCACGGACACGAAAGGTGGACGGGAAATCCAGTACTTGACTACACTGAGACACCTCTCCTATCCACCTCTCCAGAAATGTTCTTGACTTGCTCGCATACCAACAGGAACACTTAACTACAGCTTAATACTACCATCTATATTGAAGATGTTTTACCTAGTCTGTCCGAAGCTGTCTGTCCTACCTAGTCTGTCCATGTATTTACGATATGACACATATACACTCATTAAAAACATGGCAGACACACCGATGGGCTATCAAAACACCCATTGAGGCCCCCAATCTGGGGCTCCTAAATAGTGCTATGGACATGTGAAAGGCTGACAGACCATCGTGCACCAGATGGGTCCGGCTAGAGGATAGTTTTTACCGTTGCCATTGAGCCAAACTGATAAAACCATCATCCTTGGTATGTTACGTTATTTTGCCAGAGGTGAGCGCCGTCGCCAAATTTACTTCCACTTAGCCTTACCGTATCATGATTTAGCCTTTCGCAGCACATGTTCAGTTTACACTATTCGAGTGCATAATGCATGGACGAAAAGGAGAAGTGGCTGTTGTAACAATCCAGCTGTGCAAATTTATATGGCCCGCCCAGTACAATGAGTGTCGGTAGCCTGTTCATGGATAGTCAATGTGGCGCCTGGTATTGTTAATGGTTGGGTAAAAGTTTTTTAGCTCTGTATGCTGTCCGCTGTCCGTTGACGCCTGATACCTATTCTAATCATGTACCGAATTGTCGTGGTCATGCACTGATCATTCCGGTGCATGTGGATGAGCTATATCATGCGGCCATAGCACCAAAGCGGAACTAAAATACGGCGTCGCACCCAAAGGGTGCTTAGGAATACTGGTACTACATCTAGCACCAAGTTAGCACGTTGGTTCTTTTCCTAGTGCCTAGCACCCACAGGGAGCTTAAAAACGGCGTCGCACCCAAAGGGTGCTTGGGAATACTGGTACTACATCTAGCACCAAGTTAGCGCGTCGGTTCTTTCCCTAGTGCCTAGCACCCACAGGGAGCTTAAAAACGGCGTCGCACCCAAAGGGTGCTGAGGAAGCTAGGGTGCTAGAAAACGCATCCCTACGCTGGTAAAGGCTTCCGAGAAGCACCAAAGTAGAAATCAATGATGCTTATGGGAAGCTAACGTGCTAGAAATAGCACAACTAGGGTACTACCTTCAGCACCTAGGTGGGGCTAAAAAACGGCGTCGGATTAGCACTCACAGGGCGCTAACTTTTTTTACCGTGTAAGTTAGACTTTGTCGCTTCTTTTTAGGGGCATGTATTTTATATCTTTGAAGGCACCAGGGCACCCCCCAATGAAACGTTGAAGCAGTGCTAAAAAACCATTTAGTGTCAAACTGCCAGTTTGGTGTCCATCCTAGTTTCCTCCTGCCTGAAGTGCAGAACAAGACTCTAGCTTCTGTACATATCTGACGGGGAGAGGAGAGGGATGTACTGTGACTTCTGCTGGGACCAATGAACCATGCCCCCTGCATCTCCCTAAAGCTTCAAATGTCTCTGTCCTCACCTCTGGTATGCGTCGTATCAGTACTCATGTTTATAGCCTACCGCATTGCTAAAAGCACCCATCGCACACACCCAGTAATAGTACTCGTACCGACACTTCTGAACAAAAGGGAATCTTCAGGGGATTTGAGCCGAGGTAGAAGCCTTGCAAATTATGTGTAAGTATCGCTGCTTCAAACTTCCTTCCTTTCTCAAAAGTGACCGATCTTAATAAAATTTTCAGAGAAAAATTAAGTCCCTTTCCACGGGTTCCCATCTTCCCCTTTCCTCCCCATTGTATCCCGTTGGTTGTGTGCACGGGTGGAGATCCCGGGGGATTTGGGTTTCAGGACCCTCCTGGATTTTGGGTCTCCCATAGACTTTGCATAGGGCTTGTATTGCCGTGCCAGGGTAACCCATCTGGACCTCTGAAGCCCTGTTCCAGCTGTCAGCACAGTTTTGTCAGCAGGGCCTCTAACCTCTCCTCCAGAAAAGTAACATCAGCGCCGTAATCGCCTCTTGTTTGTGCTAAGAAAAGGAAACTCAAACCTTTACACCATTAAAAAATATTAGACTGCCACTTCGTGCACTTACTATTTTTCATCAGCGCAAACAGCAGGCCGTCAGCCCGTAAAACCTCTAGAACTAGTTCCCGGGGAGAGGCTACAGTCCTGTGACGTAGGCGCAACGCGGCCCGCTGATTGGTGCTGACAAAGCTCTACTGACAGCTGGAACAGGGCTTGAGTCAAGAAAAGATTTCCTGCCTTGGTGGCGTTTCATGTGCATTGTGTAATGTGGGTGGAATGGGGCATAAGGGAGACAGTACTGCGCTGTGGAAAAGTTAATTTCTTTGTAGATAGTGAGTTTTAGGAGATTTTAAATGGCGTTCGAAGGATTACGGTAATTCTCTAAGGCCAATGTCTGAATTCAAATCCCATTATGTGTAACGGTGCCACATTACCATTACTCCTTGCATAAGAGCGTCTTAAAGGGCTTGGAAAACAGTAAAAAAAAAAACAAGAAAACGGGTCGCCTGCTCCAGACACTGAACCTGGCGTCCAAGTTCAACGCACACTTGTTACTTCTACTGACTATAGCCTCTACACGTTTGGCATGTCAACTGAGTCCACGTGATGCTTCCGACTGACTCTGGTCATCTTTCTAATGCACATGTGTTTTCCATCTTACATTCATCTCCCTGTTGCACATGATACCTCCATCTCACAGAAGCGATCTCCCGGCCGCACGTGTGACCTCGATCTTATATTAGTCATCTCCCGTTGCATGTCTAGACAGTAGCCATCTTCCCGTTGCATGTCTTGACAGCAGCCATCTTCCCGTTGCATGTCCAGACAGTAGCCATCTCCCTGCTGCACGTGTGACCTCTGTCTTACACTAGCTATCTTCTTATTCCACATGTGGCCTCCATCTTACAGGAGCCATATCCATGCTAGATGTGTGTATTGGTGTTTGAGGGCGCTGCACCGACTAGGCTATAACGCATGCTACCTGTGTGTGTGTCTTACTAGGATTGTTGAAATTTTTTTGTTTGTTTGTTTTTCAGACTTGAACTCACTTTTTCCCCATTATATGTTCAATTCTGATTTCAATGAGCCACATTTCAAGCGTCTCTGACAGCGGGAAAGATCGCCTCAAAACGGTTAAAGATTTCATGTTTCGGGCGCGATTGGCCGCCCGGCGTTGCAGTCTCCCCTTGTTAAATTGGGATGAAAGGGGTGCATAACCTACCAGTAAAGACAGCGTGGCATGTGCGTGCGTATAAGAGCGGTAGATGGGATTTAACATGCAGATATTTACTTGTCAGATGTATTTGCAGCGCAATAAAATACATGTTATTCCACAAAAGACCTGAAATCCAATGGTTCAGCATCCTAGTACTCTAAATCCCGACAGAACAGGAATGCCTTCCGAAGGCGACCCTTTCTCTGGTAAAATTCGTTGCAGAATGTCGTTGGGGCGGGTGCTTCTCCGTATTCTCCTGCGAACTATTTAAGAGCTCTGATACTGCTAGAAGAAGACCCTGCTGCGTATTTTTACCCTTTGGATGACTCACGAAATATTCCACCAGCTTCACACCACGCTGTGGGATCATTCACCACATTAAGTTTTGGAATACCTTGAAACAGGAGAAGTTATACCACACCAGCTTCTTAACGGAGCCATTTCTGCTCAGAATGTTTCAGATTCAGGCAATCGAATACCAGCCAGCTGCCAGGAGTGACAAGCTGGCTGAGGCTTAAAGTACCGAGCATTTACAGAGCTCTTCATAGCCTTTATCGGAAACTTAAGCCTGCCGTAGTCAAATGTGAATCGTTTGCTGTTTTGGCCAATTGTTTTGCGACTGGCTCCTTACCTCCAGGATGGTGGTTCTCACCAGCGCGACAGAATATAACGTTCTGTGCACAGATACCACAGGTGATG